>AP027102.1:100821319-102038570 GCA_028142955.1 Pinctada fucata
CTATTGAAATACCAACAGATGAGGAGATAAGGAACCTCAAAGTTTTCATTTTTTCAAAATCTTGTTGCTCATCATCGGTATATATTTGAATATGTATGTCTTGTTAAAAATTTTGATATATATCAAGTACAAATGGAATCAGTAAATATTTTTCAAAAATTTTGATTTTAGTTTAATTTTGTATTGAAAAATGTTATTAGGCAATAGCTTGTTCTAGCTATTATAGCCTGATCAAGCTATTATAGCTCGATCTGAAGTTTTCCCCAACCTGCTGAATTCATGACCCATAAAATTGAAGTTTTCTCTACTTTGTTGTCATATTTTCCGATTAAATGTATGTAGGGGATAGATCCCAAACTCTCATAACTAACGGTGTATGATATATGTCTGTCTGTACGCTCAATACTATGCTCACATGAGAGAAAGAAAATAATTTTAGATGGGAAGATTTCTATGTTAATTTTAACGTCAACATTCTCCATAGACTCAGTGTTAAACATCGGCGACGTCACTCTAAAATTGAAATAGAAAACTCCCTATTCAAAACTATTTTCTTTCACAGTGAGCGTAGTATTAGTCGTAGGTACACATATCATACAAAGTTAGTTATGAGAGTTCGCGATCTATCCCCCTATTCTCTATGTCGGCGTGATGTCACACAAAGGTTCAATATGAGATAAGCACAGAGAAGTTCCAAAAATAGTTGGGGGATAAGCTTGGTTTTTATCATACAGCATAGTGTATGAAAATTGCTTTATATTTAGAATCTAACGTTCATATCAAGGAAAACTCTACTAGAATTCACTGAAGGAACCATTGATGAATACGGAAGATTGTAAATACGTCTAACCAAGCTTACTATACGAATATTCTTGCGCACTCTTCGATTGTTCTCCATTGTTATGACGTCATCAATTTACTTGGGCAGAAAAGGTGCCCAAGTTTTAAACAATGTTTTAGGTAGGTGACTAAATGAAAAATCAGACCGGACACGCTGCACGTTGTATTTACGATATTGCGTATCAGCTCTTAGCTTCTCAAACCCAAATATACAATGCCATTTGAAGAAGGAGCAAACAAAATTACGGATTTTTCATAGGGCACAGTGAAAAATCTAGAGGCACAGGTGAGTGAGCTAATGCTATACCCCATCCGCATCTGTGCCTGTGTCCGGTTAAGAAGTTTTGGGTAGCTCATTCTGTCAGTATCTGACAAAGTACTGATGCTACATCAATTGACTTATCTTGGGATGCTGAGATGAACCCTTGCATCTGATGCTGCATCTGACCTACATTTTCTGCCCGATCGACTCGGTTAAGAATTTTAGGATAATTCAGTGTGACTGGGTTAAGAAGTTCAGGGTACATGTAGCTCAGCTGTATTTGACAAAGTACTGGGGTGCATTCAGGAATGTAGGGGCTACATCGTGCTATGAAGTTCCACGTAGCTGAATGCTGTGCTAAAATAGCAGCTACGTAGCGCTACGTTGCCTAAAAACTCTGTGCTAACTCTCGCTATGTGTCATGTCATCTGCTATAGCAACGACGTCAAATAGTTGACAAATGTATTAATCCTATATTTTTAGCTCACCTCACGAAATGAGAGCTTATGCTATCACCCTGTCTGCATCGGCATCCACACTAGTATGTTAAGAAGTTTTATTTCTTTATTTTAAGTGCTAGGAAGGCCAAACTTGAACAGATGATTAGTCTGTATAGCAGATCAGATAGGAATATGAGTATATAAGATAGATAAGATAGTTTATTGACCAAAAATGGGCCCTTGCAGGCATGACATTTCAATATAAGGCATCATGACAAAAGATAAATCAATAAATAAATCAATCAATCTTGTGAATACACATGACAAAGTAAACAGAAATCAATTCACCATTTAGTTTGCTTAGAATAACAAAGAGGTATAATTATCATATGAAATTATGTTTCATATTTTTATATATATACCTAGTAGTGAAAAAGGAATCCATGTCACTCTCACAGTGAGTCAACTGAGCATATCAATATTCTTAAAATTAAAGGCATCTTTGTCAATAAATGCAATAAGTTAAATCAATTTTAAATTAAGCCAAAATTTGCGCATCACCCTGTTTTTTTTTCACAGACAGTGGAACAAATGCCAGTTGAATAACCAATTTACATTACACTTTCAAGTCATCATAAAAGGAACACCAATTACGCACAAGTTATTGATACATTCATCAATCAGCATTCAGTCTAAAAAATGGTGAGTCCCAGGACTCAACATCTCAGATGCCCACTGAGAATCCTGAACTTTCATAAAACAACCTTGACCTACTTTTTCTGCCTCAGTGATTTTGCTTTAAAATGCAAATATTGAGCAAATTAAAAGTGCTACATGTACCAAACTTGCATAGTGGATGTCTTTGATCAAACTAACTGTTACTTTCATAAATTTACCTTGGAAAAATGAATTGACCCTTTCGTTTGGAAAAACCCTTTCGTTTCCAATCGACCCTTTCGATTGGAAAAATGAATTGACCCTTTCGATTATGGGAAGAAAATACAAAATGTTGTGACGTCACAATGCTTTTACCTCGGACAAACAAGCTTCGAACCTCAGTCAAACAACGAAATTGCATTGTGACGTCATGGAATTTCTCAAATTTTTCCAACGTTCGGAAGGGTCAATTTTGCTTCCCGTGATAACATGCTGCCACGAGGTGAGCTTTGTAATCTGTGATTACCTACTTTTTTTTCAGTTAGACCATCACCACCGACTTTTATTGAATAGTTCATAAATAGCTGTGATCTGAAGTACTGCGTACATCATGACGTATCCAACAGAACATAAAACCGTGTTTGTATTGGACAGAGGACCTTTGTTTGGTAGACCGTGTAACCAGAGTATTGAATATGACGTTCTCTCAAAGACAAAGACCCCTGGAATAATTCCAGCAGCTCCTATCACCAAAACAATGTGGACGTGCAATGTAGAAACAATGATAGAATATATGAGGATTGTCTTTGACATTTTCCCTACTAGCAGACTCGTATGTAACCATAATGTATATTTATGGTTTTATTTCAAGATTAAAGAACTTGTCATTTTGTTTCAATATGCAGACCATATGTCTTTAGTTTTCAATTTCAAGCCTAGTAATTTTGTCAAACTAAACATACATTGCGCTGTACGCTATCATATGTGTAGATTCTATTTTCAATTGGTATTAATACTAAAATAGTTACTCATCAAGTATTTGAATAAATGATTTAAAAAAAAAACCTTTTATGTTTCTAATCACTGATGCAGATCCGTGTAGTGACTGGCTCAGAAGCTTTGAACAGTTGGGCCCAGAAAGAACAGAACACTGCTCAGGTATGTAATAATCATAAAGGATATTTTCTACTGTCATACTAATAAAATTGCAAATGAAAAATATACAGATTCAGTGCCTACCTTCATTGTGTATTGTGTATAGGTGATGACAGGGCTAGGTCATGTAGGGCCGCCCCTTCCCTCGGCCAAGGATTATGATTACAGTATTATGTCTGTGTATTGTGTATAGGTGATGACAGGGCTAGGTCATGTAGGGCCGCCCCTTCTCTCGGCCAAGGAAGATGATTACAGTATTATGTCTGTGTATTGTGTATAGGTGATGACAGGGCTAGGTCATGTAGGGCCGCCTCTTCCCTCAGCCAAGGATTATGATTACAGTATTATGTCTGTGTATTGTGTATAGGTGATGACAGGGCTAGGTCATGTAGGGCCGCCCCCTTCCCTCAGCCAAGGAAGATGATTACAGTATCATGTCTGTGTATTGTGTATAGGTGATGACAGGGCTAGGTCATGTAGGGCCGCCCCTTCCCTCAGCCAAGGATGATGATTACAGTATTATGTCTGTGTATTGTGTATAGGTGATGACAGGGCTAGGTCATGTAGGGCCGCCCCTTCCCTCGGCCAAGGATGATGATTACAGTATGATGCACGGACTGTCCAAGGCGATAGAGATACTATGTGAGCCCACAGACAAACAGAAGGAGTACGATCAGGAGATTCTCCTTAATAGAGGCAGAATTATATGTTTTACTTCAGCAAAAAGGTATAATATATTTGTCTGAGTAGGAACGACTCATAATGCACCAGCATCACGTTTTGATATTATATAGGTAATTCTGAAGGGTACCATTCTTAGTTGTACCATATAAGTTCACAAGTCTGCATCTGTTTCCTATGTACTTGTGTGGGTCCATCTGTGTCCATATCTCTTGCACCTTACATTAACACCTCATTATTTGACCATAATCCCCTAAAATGTTACTGTAAACTTGGAAATTTCCAAGTGGGGGTAATTTTCGCGTTTTTCACAAATCAATGGACTTTGCGAAAATTTCCTCCTAGCGAAAATATCCCTGCTGCATTCTTACGATGGGAAAGACATGTTTATCGCAAATATTTCCCCCACGCGTAACGTCTTGATGTTATAATTACAAAATATTCCCCTAGCGAAAATAACCACGTTTACAGTATTTGGATGAAGGGCTTTTGGACATATTGGACAGTCGTATCTGAAAGGTCATGGTCACTTATTAAAGGCCGACGTTGGGTACCACCCGGTTGTTAATAGGTTTACCTGAGTGACATAAGCTTGGTAGGCGTGGCATATAGTCTTTGAATACAATGCCGCTTGCGAGTGGCGTGTTACATCAAAGACAAACTGACAGGTAATCCTTTATTATGCTAATGAGATACCCGAGTCTCATCTGTTTTAAGCTGTCAATCAAAAATTGATAGGGGTAAAAGGATTAAAAGGAACCAATCAGATACCAATAAGAGATGTTAACCCTGTAGTGGTCAGTGAGGAAATGACAGAAAATTTACCTGTCCCCTTATATAGTCCCCGTCGGCCTTTAAAAAGAACTTATAAAAGCATCAAGTACTCACATCTTCTAACCTTTCATGGCTGGTCTGTTCCACGTTTCACAATTTAATTGAGAAGAATCACCTCTTAGTTTTTCTTAATTTTGTAATTGTATCAAAATCTGTAGAATGGAAGATATTTTTGATGGAAGCTGTTAAGTCTGAGAATTGATGAAGATTTCCTTGGTTTGTTCTGTAAAATGTATAAATGTATCTTAAAGTTACATTTGGTCTCGTCAGGACCAAACCATGAATAAACTAATTTGTTGATTTTTTAATGGAATCGAGTCTAGCATACTGTACTTATAAATTAGAAACTAGCTGGTTACATCAGTCTCATATGCCCTCGCTACCAAAATATGATGAATTATTGCTTATAAAGTGGGTACCCTAATTTAACCTAGTTTTCTCTGAAGACACGTGTAAGCACTTACATGTATTTGCATATGTCTAGTACTGTAGCAAAACAAAACAACATGGCGGATGGATAACAAGTGGGATGAAAAAGGAATCGACAATCGGTATTATCAGAATATGAGATGAGAAATGTAATAAACAATAAAAAGAAAGAATTAGTATTATCTGGGCATTGGACAGATGAAGACCTTACAGGATGACATTGACACTGAAACTGAAATCGGACGAGAAATTATCCAAAGGGATCTACAGTGTATATATGTACATGCATGCAGTTCTGTTGTTAGATTTATAAGATGTATAGATATCAGTTTGATGTGTATTTTGTTCACAGTATTTTGATACGTAAAAATATATTCTTAGTTTATATCAAATATTTAAAAAACCCTGAAAATCATAACTAAATAAAGTCAAATCTTCATTCTGATAAACAAACATGTGTTTAACAGGCTACCATTCATGCGTCATACATGTTATTAGTTATTTGAAAGTGTTCGATTTTCCACGCTTATTATAGTTATTTGAACGCACTTTAATATCTACAAACAAGATCAACCTTTTATTTACAATTTAATAAAATATTAGTAAGTAATATATTAGCTCTACTGGTCAAAGACCAGTCAAGCTTATGCGATCGCCCTGTGTCCGGCGTCCAGCGTCTGTCTGTCTGTCTACCTGTCTGTCTGTCTGTCTGTCTGTCTGTCCGTCCGTCCGTCCGTCCGTCCGTCCGTCCGTCCGTCCGTCCGTCAAACTTTTCTTGTGAGCGCAAATCCTCTGAATCTGTGAATAGTTCAAAGTAACTTCTTTTTGCATTATAATGGGCCTGTGGTCTAGTTGTGCACCTGATTTTTTGTTTTAGCCCCTGACCCCCAGGGTCTTGGAAAATGGGTGTGGTCATTTTCTCCTATATAACTCTATGTAATCTTGTGGGCACCAATTCTCAGAAAGTATAATTGATAGAAAGATAATTGTTTTTGCGTTATTCTCAGTCAGTGGTCTAGATGTGCACCTGATATTTTGTTTGAGCCCCTGACCCCAGGGTCTTGGAAAATGGGTGTGGTCATTTTCTCCTATATAACTCTGTGTAATCTTGTGAGCACCAATTCTCAGAAAGTATAATTGATAGAAAGATAATTGTTTTTGCATTATTCTCAGTCTGTGGTCTAGATGTGCACCTGATATTTTGTTTGTGCCCCTGACCACCAGGGTCTTGGAAAATGGGTGTGGTCATTTTCCCCTTTATAAGTCTATGTAATCTTGTGAGCATCAATTCTCAGAAAGTATAATTGATAGAAAGATATTTTTTTTTGCGTTATTCTCAGTCAGTGGTCTAGATGTGCACCTGATATTTTGTTTGAGCCCCTGACCCCAGGGTCTTGGAAAATGGGTGTGGTCATTTTCTCCTATATAACTCTGTGTAATCTTTTTAGCACCAATTCTCAAAAAGTATAATTGATAGAAAGATAATTGTTTTTGCATTATTCTCAGTCTGTGGTCTAGATGTGCACCTGACATTTTGTTTGTGCCCCTGACCACCAGGGTCTTGGAAAATGGGTGTGGTCATTTTCCCCTTTATAAGTCTATGTAATCTTGTGAGCATCAATTCTCAGAAAATTTAATTGATAGAAAGATAATTGATTTTGCTTTATTCTCAGTCAGTGGTCTAGATGTGCACCTGATATTTTGTTTGAGCCCCTGACCCCAGGGTCTTGGAAAATGGGCGTGGTCATTTTCTCCTATATAACTCTATGTAATCTTGTAAGCACCAATTCTCAAAAAGTATAATTGATAGAAAGATAATTGTTTTTGCATTATTCTCAGTCTGTGGTCTAGATGTGCACCTGATATTTTGTTTGAGCCCCTGACCCCAGGGTCTTGGAAAATGGGTGTGGTCATTTCTCCTGTACAACTCTGTAATCTTCTGAGCACCAATTCTTAGAAAGTATAATTGATAGAAAGAAAATTCTTTTAGCATTATTCTCAGTCTGTGGTCTAGATGTGCACCTGATATTTTGTTTGAGCCCCTGACCCCCAGGATCTTGGAAAAGGGGTGTGGTAATTTTCTCCTATAGAACTATGTAATCTTTTTAGCATCAATTCTCAGAAAGTATTATTGATAGAAAGATAATTGTTTTTGCATTATTCTCAGTCAGTACGTGGTCTAGATGTGCGCCTTTTATTGTTTTAGCCCCTGACCCCCAGGTTCATGGAAAATGGGTATGGTAATTTTCGTCTATGCATATACTACTCTATCATGTAATCTTGTGAACACCAATTCTCAGAAAGTATAATTGATAGAGAGCTAATTCTTTTTCCATTATATTAATCTGATCTCAGGGTCTTGGAAAATGAGTGTGGCACTTAGATTAATTTAAGCAAACAACCAGGAGAGCTTCAGTCTCATCAGAGACTTCTGGTTATTTAAAAAAGATAGTGAGTAAGCGAAAGTATACAAGTGGTTTATTACATGTTTCGTAGTAATCCCACAATGTAAAGTTCAGTCAAACGATTGGCTGATCATGATTAGACCTTAGTGTGTGACATTATTAGTTACATAGTCATCTGGTGACCTGGTACAGGATGATACCAGGTCACTTGGTTTTATCCCGAATGAGGCGAAGCCAAGTCCAGTATCAAACCTAGTGACCTGGTTTCATCCCGTACCAGGTCACCAGATGACTAGGTTACGAATTTACCCTACCGATGACCTATTTTGATAATTTTCATAGAGTTTTTGGACGTCAATTGTTTACGCTACAGCGTCAACATAAAGGATAACATTGTGACATCACAAGGGGTCTGGTATAGGAGACTAGGCACCCGGCATAAGATATACTACGTCTTCACAGTGACCGTTATTAGCCATTCGCTATCCAGAATTCCCAGGCAAACTTGTCAGAGGTGGGGTAAAGATTCTATCTACTGTATATGCAAATAACGGTATCCGCGGTTGACTAAGATTGTGTGCACCCGAGAATAAATACATCTATAAAACAAAACTTTGAGAGATAATTTATGCAAGTTATATATAGATGTTCGAATGGTAGTATTTAAAACCCATTTACGATAAAACTTCTATTCGTTATCAACTTGTAAATCCCTGTGAGACCATTTGTAACTTTAAGTGAATGTGATTCTTTTAAGGTTACACTTTGATAATAAATTCATTTCTTATATCTTTATTATCAAAGTATTTCACGGCCCCTAAAGGCCCGATAGATTTTCAGCTGGCTCTATTTTACCAATTGCTTTAAATTACAAATTCTATCATGGCGAATCCACTTTTGGTGAAAAATTGTTGAAAACATCTTTTGATTTTACTTTATAGTGAGGCCCAGGTCAGAATGTTGGAGGAGTGTGTGTGTGACGCCTTAAATCAGCATAATAAACTAGCTGCTGAATCTGATAGGTTAGTAAATATCTTCATTATGTCACTTAATGTCACTTAATGCTGTTTACTATTCATGAGAATGTACACTCCCCCAAAGATGCTGAGGGAAAATGATCTGTCAATTCTTCGTCTACCCTTTCTATGGTCCGTCAATTCTAGCTCATTACTCCTTGACCTTTCATCAGAGACTTTCTACTGGTATCTTAAATTACGAATTTGATATGAAATTGGAAAGTGAATTTCTAACAAATCTCACTAAACATGCTAAAGGTAATATTGAGGCTGAATCTTACAGGTTAGTTATTATGTTCATTATTTCAGTCAAGGACTTACCGGTATAAACTATTAAAAGTCCTTCTGTCAGTTAATGTTGTTAACAATTCTAAAGAATGTACACTCCCCAAAAGATGCTGAGGGAGAATTGATTTATTCCATCATTGTCTATTCCTTGATCCATGTACTATAGCACATAAATCCTAAACCTCTCATCAGAAATTGATCATACATTACACAATTGTATGAAAATTGAATTTCTGACAAATATTACTCAAGGTAATTTCTCAAATGTCAAGGTCTCTCATTGAATAAAAAAGGATATAATGGCTCATATTTCTTAAATCTTTCTTCAGAATTTTATCATGCTTCACACAAATATTCTTTATGACATTTCTGAACATTTGCTGAAAAAGAACATTAAATTTAGGGCTTGTAATCATGAACCAAGAAGGGCTTTTTCAACCTATACATGTCCTTCAGAATGGTCGCTCAAGGTCATTTCAGAAGGATCAAGTAACACGTTTCATATAACTTGAAATACTACATATGTTGTGGCTGGCTACACATTTTCATCAGTCCTTTGTTACAAAGACACAGGTTGCTTCAAATCGTACAGAAAGCAAATATGTACATTTGTAATTGATCAAGTAATTGTGCAAGTATGCAAAGTTCACTCCAACACAAAAAGTGATTTCAATTGGAGTGGAAATTAAATTATGACCAAAATGTTGTTATTAAGCATTGAAAATGAAAATACATGTATATGAGTTCAACAACAAATTTTATTATAAATCTTTGATTTGACATAGCATAGATATTGCACAGTTCATTTATAATACTTGTATATATATATATATATATTCATATATCAATAAAATGTCAAGAATTCTCTCCACAAGTGTCAATGTACTTTAAAACTAAGAAATATGAAATTAAACTCATTCGGTTTTATTGTCATCATCAGGAGTTTTGCATTTAATAAACAAACTATAAATTGTCACCTTTTGCAAATATACAAACAGTACAGTATATATTTGCAAAACTCTTGATAATGATAATGAAACTGGATGAGTTGTACTAAGTAACTTGGCTTTTCTTATTTTTCAAGTATACTCATATAGATTTTGAGAACGTTTGTAAGTTTTTGTGTCACAGTACTGTAAATGTGGAAATCATCATGTGGTGGTAATTTTTACACTTTTAGTGATTGCATTATTATCGCGATAATAACCCCCATGTGAAAATTAATGGAGTACAGGGAAAACTCACGGTTTCACCAAAATAACCCCCGTATTAAATATAATGGAGTACAGGGAAAACTCACGGTTTCACCAAAATAACCCCCGCATTAAAATATAATGGAGTGCAGGGAAAACTCACGGTTTCACCAAAATAACCCCCGCATTAAAATATAATGGAGTACAGGGAAAACTCACGGTTTACCAAAATAACCCTCACATTAAATATAATGGAGTACAGGGAAAACTCACGGTTTCACCAAAATAACCCCCACATTTAATATAATGGAGTACAGGGAAAACTCACGGTTTCACCAAAATAACCCTCACATTAAATATAATGGAGTACAGGGAAAACTCACGGTTTCACCAAAATAACCCCCACATTATATATAATGGAGTACAGGGAAAACTCATGGTTTCACCAAAATAACCCCTGCATTTAATGTAATGGTTAACAGGGAAAACTCACGGTTTCACCAAAATAACCCTCACATTAAATATAATGGAGTACAGGGAAAACTCACGGTTTCACCAAAATAACCCCTGCATTTAATATAATGGTTAACAGGGAAAACTCACGGTTTCACCAAAATAGCCCCCACATTAAATATAATGGAGTACAGGGAAAACTCACGGTTTACCAAAATAACCCCCGCATTAAATATAATGGAGTACAGGGAAAACTCACGGTTTCACCAAAATAACCCTCACATTAAATATAATGGAGTACAGGGAAAACTCACGGTTTCACCAAAATAACCCCCACATTTAATATAATGGAGTACAGGGAAAACTCACGGTTTCACCAAAATAATCCTCACATTAAATATAATGGAGTACAGGGAAAACTCACGGTTTCACCAAAATAACCCCCACATTTAATATAATGGAGTACAGGGAAAACTCACGGTTTCACCAAAATAACCCCCACATTTAATATAATGGAGTACAGGGAAAACTCACGGTTTCACCAAAATAACCCTCACATTAAATATAATGGAGTACAGGGAAAACTCACGGTTTCACCAAAATAACCCCCACATTATATATAATGGAGTACAGGGAAAACTCATGGTTTCACCAAAATAACCCCTGCATTTAATGTAATGGTTAACAGGGAAAACTCACGGTTTCACCAAAATAACCCTCACATTAAATATAATGGAGTACAGGGAAAACTCACGGTTTCACCAAAATAACCCCTGCATTTAATATAATGGAGTACAGGGAAAACTCACGGTTTCACCAAAATAACCCCCATGTGTACTGAAGCAATGGTTGTTTCTTGAAAATTTTCCCCAACGAAAATAACCACGTTTAAAGTAGATGTTGTTTTCTTTATAACAAGTACACACTTACAGCTACTGTCAGATAAAGGGGAAAAAGATCAAACTAAATGACTTAAGATGTAACTTATTGAAACTCCTTGGTTATTTTATGTACTATATTGATGTTATGTATCACTACATATAACTACATGGTGTATGGTAGCTAGCGTAGATCAAAATTTGCCAAAAAAAAAAAAAAAATGGCAGAAAAGTAGTGCTATGTTTGAGTAAAAACATAGCACTAGCGGGAGTTGAAAAAAGTGTTTGCGAAACATGAATACCCCTATTGGCACCTTTGTCAGTTTTAACACCATTTTCTATCAAAGGTCAACATCATGAGATCAAAATTGTTGTATCATTGTAAATGTCTTCTTACAAGGAATAAGCATGTGAAATATATAAGCTCTATCACTCACCACTCAAAAGTTATGTCCAGTGTTAAAGTTTTTGAGAATTGGGTCAAAAGTAAAGATGATGAGGTCCTTTTATTATTGATGGAAAGGTCTTGTTACAAGGAATACACACTGTCATGTGAAATACACATGTAACATGGAAGCCCTGTCACTTCCCAATCAAAAATTATGCCAAATGTTTAAGTTTTTGAAAAGTAGATGAAAAGTCAAGGCCAGGAGGTCAGACATGTTGGTAACAATGGAAAGATCTTCTTACAAGGAATACCCATGTGAAATATCAAAGCCCTATCCCTCACCATTCAAAAGTTAGCCCAATGTTAAAATTTCTGAATTATAGGTCAAGGCCAAAGTTGCGAGGTCAAAAATTTTGATATGGAAAGGTCTTGTCATAAGGAAAAGTTGTGCTCAATGTTAAAGATTTTGCCAAGTTTAAACAGACACAGAAAGGCCAAAATCTATATGCTCGGAATCTCTGATTTCAGGGGGCATATAAAGAAAAAGACCCATAGAGAAAATCACAAGGTATTTGCGAGTTATTTCCCATTGATGGGAGCTATGTTTTTGTATCCATTTGGTGAAAAAGAATATTTTCAAAACAAACTATATAAATTTAAAAATAAAACATGTACTATAGAGTATATGATGAATAACAAATAATGCATTTCATGAATATGATTGATTGAAATGAAGCATGAATCAAAACATATTTATGACAATTCTGATTTCAACATCTTACAAAACAGATGTCACCGTCATATGATTATTTATACAAGATCAATATAACAAGGTCACATTTTATATGTATCCATTAATAACATCTCAAAACAAAACAGTGTACTGTGTAGAATGATTACAATGGTCATTATACTATAGTTGTAAATGGTTAAAAATATGTATGATCTGTATTAGAGGTCTGGCAATGATAATCAAATGTGGTACAAAATATGAAAAAAAAAACAACAATGAACAAATTTGATGACATATCTATCACATTTCTTTAATATGACTGCTTGTTTTCTTGTCACCCAATTACAATGTCAAGAGAATATCTTAAGCCATTGCCAATCACCCCTTTGAATGCAAAAAAGGCAAATCAAGATCCCGCCTACAGAGAGATAGATCCTGTAATATCATTGATTTTACATGTTATTATATTTAAAATTAGTTCCAATAATAACTAGTCCAAATTCGTTTATGGTATTACGTCAAAGATACATTTTCAAAGAGACACTGCATATGTGTTTTCTTTCAGTTCTAGCAGTCATTGTGCGATGAAGCATATGCATATAAGTTCTTGTTTTGGTGTAACCATGGTGATTTTGTCAGTATTTTCTTGCAGACCTCATTCTAACCTTCTTCCAAGAACTTCTCTTAAGTTCTAAACCCTCCCGTTTTACATACTATCATAGTGTTGCACTTTACTTTAGGAAATGTAATTTAAGATAAAAATTATTGATGTACATGCATGAGAAATGTGATCATTTTGTTATCATAATTATATGTATTTTTAAAATAATGTTTCAAAGAAGAAGCTGTTAATTTTTTGTGTGTCACTTTGAAATAGAAAAGTTTAATAAATATACTTTTCGGATCAGCTCAAATATTGAAATGAATTTGAAATAATAGTATCGCTTTACGTGCTTTTTACCGCGAAAATTTATACTCACGAATGATGTTTTGGTATCATTTCAACGAAAATAGGGTGTGGTGTAAAATTCCGAATTTTCAGAAATTCATGTTATCAAAGATTTCCTTATCACATGACTTGTATTTCTTAGTTTTGTTGCATTTTAAAATTACCTTTGACAATTTTACTTTAACGGTTTGTTTAGCATGTCTGTCTCATTACTAGGTTTTTGTACTACGTAGCTTTTAGTAAGGAGTCCTTTTAGATGGACATATAGACACTTAATTTTCTGTATAAAATGCTTCTCTCAAGTCAAACGTAGATGTGTGTAGATATTTGTCGAATGATATCAAGACTTAAAAACTCAATTGGGCGTATGCTGTGAGAACTTTTATAAATTACCTTGTTTAGTTGATTTTCACTTAGCGCTAGATAAACGCTACTGTATGTTATGTTATATACAGAGCGTTAGTGCAACAGGTTCGTTTGGTTGGAAGATTAGTTTTAGAAGAATATTGTGCCCTGCATTTTTCAAATCAGCTCATCAATTTACTCAACTTTACCTAGGCATGGATTATTTTAACTGTTAATGTTTTAAAACTTGTAAATCCACGAACATTTGTTTTTGTCTCAGTTCTATACAGAAATGTCTGCCATTTTTCCGGATGTACAAGATCCGATCAATTCGACCTTTGCGCATTTCAATCTGTATGAACCTCTCCTTTGTTGGTGCTCTCACTCTATGGGGTCATGTATTTCGCATGTACTGACATTATAAACCTGAAAATTAACAAGAAAGAACTTGGAACATTTGAAGGAATGATTTTGTATACGTTGTCTTGGTTTGACCTTGATCCATTGAGGTGAGTGCTCCTACAAAGGAGAGGTGCTTTCCGATTGAAATATGGGTAGGTCGAATTGACTAGATATTGTACATCCGGTAAAATGGCAGTCATTTATGTTTAGAACTGGGTCTAAAATAAATGTATGTGGATTAACAAGTTTTAAGACATTAACAGGTAAAATTATCCATGCCTAGGATATGCTTAGACCACAAGAGAGTCGTCTTGAAACAAATGGGATGTATAATATTTTTCTTATAGGAAATAATTTGCGCGCATACATGTCTGCGCTCACCTTCCCGTGAACATTACCGTTTTCACCAAAGCGATGATATTTAATACATCGCTTTTGCATCTAAAGCTAATTTTCACTGGACTCTTTTAACAAGTACAATACAATTGTCTCGTGTCATATTTAGTGTTATTAAAGGTCAAGAGGTAGAATAAGTGTTTGTTCATATAATCACATATTAGGGATTTCAGTCACGTGATCTTTCAAGCTGACAAATCGATCTTTCGATTACCGCACTAAACTTACCTTACGATTTCTACAAGGATTTCTGATAAAAATGTATGATTTTATCTTTAACCTTTAAAGTGATATTTATTCTTTTTATAAATATTGTATTTTTTTACGAAAATATGAACAGAAGCGGTGAAATTATCGAGTTTTTGGACGACAACGCACGATTTTGTACACCTCTCGCTGCAAATATCTATGGCACGAGGAACGGCTCATGGTGAATTTGAGGGTCGTTCTGTTTGGCGGCTATTTCAGCTTATTTATAAATATTTATAAAATAGAACTCATGTATGGTTAGATAGATTGGACTCTCCGATTGATAACCGAAGTTGCGCAAAAGTTGAACTCTTTTCAGTTTTCAGGGGAATATGTATTACTTAAGATGTCATCCTTTCTATTCTGCGCACTTAAATATTAAAAGTTTTAACATTTCCGATGAATTTGATATATTGAACACCAAATTTTATTATGGTTTACCTAGCGGCATTCCGATTTTCCCGCCTCGACCCCTTGATTATTTACAGCGTGATAATGTCTTCCATGCCGATTTCACGCAAGTTATCAAGAAAGTGTTCGATTTCTTTTATATTTACTATAAAAGTGAAGTGTAAAAAGGAACAGGGAAATAAATATACATTAAACTTTCATTTACGATGACATGAAAATATCAACAATTGATTTTCTCAAAACTATCGTACGTACTATAAAGGGCTCTTCTTGGGGTTTTTTTTTGGGGGGGGGGGGGGGTCGGTGCGGTGGGCTTATTTACGCAAAAGCTCTGTAACTGGTAGATTCGTTAGATCGCACGTTCGTATTTTTTCCTTTGCTTTTTTTCCCTCTTTTTTATTTTTTTTTCAAATAAGGCTAATTTCATCGAAAAGAACAAAGGTATATCTTTATCGACATTTAGATATATAAAAAAATCTTTTTTTCTTACCATGGCAACCGAAATTAAGTGTTTTAAAAGCAACTTGATAATCACACATTTTGGTATTTCTTAAAATATTATTATTATCGCTCTTTTCAGTCAAACTCGTGAAAATAAAGTTTATAAATCTTAAGATTTTCAAAATTTGTATATTTAAATCAATTGCGATCATTTTGTTTTAAAATGGTTACCACGGAAACGCAACTGAATTATCATTGTAATATAAAACGAGTAGCTGAAGTCTTTACAAATAAAATGATGTACAGATCATTCAAATAGCAGTAAGGTTATTCAAGTTATAGCTATTTCAGTACGCTGACTGACCACTTCAAGTTAAATTTGAATGGTGCCACATCATGAGAAGTTTTATATTGAAAACTATAGGAAATTGTGTCACAAAAATGACATCAAGCTTTCAACTTCATTATCTCTGCACTCGATCAACCGATTTTAATAATTTTTTCTGTAAAATTTTTCTATTACACAGAGCAATATCTCAATCTAATAATACATGGATCTTAATGATTAATGAATTTTAAGGTAAAATCCTTACACATATCCTATAATAAAATGCAACACCTCCTTCAGTCTTGTCATTCACTCCGTACTACCCGCCATCAGACAAACTTATATATTGTATGATAACTGGAGACTGGACTCTTTGTGAACAAAACTCACTATTTTCAGTGTGAACAATACTCGAAATTCTCTGTGTGAACAAAACTTACTATTTCTGTGTGAGCAATACTCAAAAGTCTCTGTGTGAACAAAAATCACACTCCGTGTGAACAAAACGACTTGTTGCACAAAATCTGATGTATTTGGGCACATCATTATGAAGAATCACAACATAATATTTTTCCCCTGTCGCTATACAGGTGAATCTGACGGTATCGTGTCTGCGGTCCTTCCATAATCATTCTTCTCAAATCCTTTGAATTCCGGGTGGTTGTAATGATCGTAATTGTCATGCGGAAACATGTCAGTATGTTCCAACATCCCGTTCGTGACCGGATCATCCGGATCTGGAATTTTAGTTTCAGCATTAAACAATAACATCACGAGTCGTATCAATAATTCAACTAACTCCATAATAGTTAACACGGAGATCCCCATCCACAATCCCAGAGTCCCTCCGATGTCTGCAAAAAGGTCGGCCAGTTCGTAAGCAGGCATCTGTTTGAATTCCACGACGCTCAAGTCCTCAAAATATATATTGACCCGTAATAAATTCTGATGAATAAGTTCTGTAGAGCGCAAGAGCTTCTGTCTTTCTGTCCAGTTCATACTTTTCTGAAGTAACTCTTTTCTCTCTTCCTCGGTTGATGACTTATAATAGAGGTCTTCGTATTTCTTAATGCTGTCATTTAGGTACACGTAAGCTTCCTTCATAAAAGTCTGGTCAATTTTGGAGCCGTAGAGCTTGGTCAGTGCGTCATATTGATAGAATTCCAGTGGCCAGTATGACAATGAGAGTGATTTTTGATACGTTGTCTCTTTGCACGGTTGGAAACACTTACAATTTGCTTCATAACTCCTATCGTTGGATAAATGATGCAAATTTTCCTCCTCACATTCAAGGTCTTTTATGTAGAGACTTGTTTTCTGACCAGAGTGCATGTTTAGTTCTCTCTTTCTGACCATTTCACCGTATAGATCCTTCCAATCGTGGATAGTTCCACAATAAGACATATTACTTCCGGTGTCGGGTAGCCCGGATGACTTGCATCCACATTTCTTTTCCACAATTCGTTGTTTACACATAAGTAGACAAGAGAAAATAGTATTCCGGTAGGTGTCTCTACCTGTCAACATATGTTTTGTACAATTTCCGTGTGGATTTGAAAGTCTGGAATTAAGAACTGTTTTTAAACCAACAGAGGAGGAGTACCCTGGTGGTATGTCAAATCCGTGATCCACGGGACTAGGCATGGTGTTTGGCGCGTGAACTTGCACGCGGATTCCTGCGCTATGTGCTATATTGTCATTAAAATTATAAATTCCAAAAGCCCCGGGAGGAGGGTCGTCGTTATCAAGGGCGATAATCAAAGACAAACCATTCTGTGGACCAGTCGCATGCATGTACTTTTTGCCGTAGTTTGTATAACTATTGAAAGTGAAACAATTGTAATAATTCTTGGCGTCAAAGTATTTGGTGAAGTTTGACGCGTAACACGGTTGTTGATTAAATCGACAATAAAGAAGCGTGTCATTTAGGTCATGGCTGATAGCACGTGCGTCCTCTAGTAGATTTTCGTAGAATGCCTGAGTAGACTCCAATCTTGTTTTCAGCTTTCCAAAATTAGCGTTTCTCAAGAAATTAAACCAATGCTCATACACTTTGTTCTGTAATATCTTCTCTTTCAACTTTGATAATGATTGCGCATGCGTGTTACAGATTGTCACGGAGGGGAATTCCACAGGCATTCCTTCTTTCATTTCGGACACTTCAACAACTTGGAAGTCCAGATATTTCCTCACTAACAATGATAATTGTAACGTTGCCGCCGTAAAGCCGATGATGACCAATAGAGCCCACGTGACTTTCCGTTTTGTTTTGATCGATGTGGCGATTTTTGCGAGTCCATGCGCGTTACTTTCCGATCCTAATTCGGCTATAATCGCCAGAGCAGTCCTTTTTGTTCTTTTAGACTGCTTCACCATTCTATGCTGATCAGAGTTGTAGGCAAACTTTCCGAAATGAGGAAACTTCATAGGTTCTTGTTTAAGGGTCCTGGAAAAGAAAATGAAACAATTCTTTATTGTAATAAGAGAAACACTAATGGTCGACACAAAAAAGTAGAAGCCCAGCATTAAACCATGTAACATAATGTTTACCCAGAATTTACCTTCCACCTAGAAATAAAACACTCGTTTCCTTCGTGTTCGCTACTAGAATGTTATTCATAAACATCACAGTAACGAGATATTTTCTATCATTGCTTCCTTCACAATATTAAAAAAAAAAATGATTGTTGGTCGATAATTTACAGACGAAATCATACAATTAAAGGGGTTGATGTATGCGTTTTCCCAAGATAATATTATGTTAGACAAAGTGTAGTGTGAAGGCCGAGAAAAGAGCGCGAAGCGTCACGATGATACCTGTGGAAAGTCACAAAAACTCTTGACGGAGACCGCGCCGGTATCACTACCCACGTAGGACGTTCACACGCAGTATAATTAACTCTGTCTTAGTTGTGTCCAAGAAGTTGGGTGCAGCATCATTTAGAGACCTTTCGATTGGTATATATATGCAAATTATGCAGACAAACTTCACTGAATTCATCTTGTCGGGATTTGGTTGCTTCATTCGGAGACCAAACTTCTTTCCGACTCTCCTTTGCTTGCAAATTGCGAAGATTTTAATCTTTTAAATGTTTATAGTTTTGATGTTTCTTAAATCTTTACATTTGTATCCACTGTATTTTACACCCTGACCTTATATTTCTTCAAGTTTAGCCGAAATGACTGCCGAGAAATTTTTATCTTGAATTGTGTCAGTTTTGATTAAAAGAATTGTTGCATTTCTTCAAGTAAGACTGCACTGTTCTTTTCAATGGTGTGAATAGATGCAGTGTTGGCCAATCGAAAAACAACCCCTCCCCCCAAAAAACAAAATCTCAAATGATACAATAATACACATAAAAAAGGAAAATAAAAAAGCCATGAAATTTTTAACTGATGCGTTGAAATAGTTGAGCAAAAGAATGATAGTATCACTTCAAGAATATACGTATTAAAATTTCTCTGCAATTTATGAATCTACTACTCCTGTTTACTTGAAAGTTTTTTTTTATTTTTATGTTTGACCAATACAACCGTTCTTCTTAATTATTCTTAGTGGATGTTAAAAAAGAATAATAAAATATATATATATAAGAATAGAGAAATAAATAAGTAAATAAATAAATAAGAAGAATTGAGAATTTAAGTTTTTAATTCAGAAAAAAAAAAAAAAATAGAAAAGTTATAAATTAAGCCCAACGTACCTTTCATTAATATGATAATTTTACTTCTTGTCCAAAATTCCACAAATTGAATTGTAACATTGACCTAATATTATTGTCGCATCTCTAAAATAAACCGGACGCAATGAGACCAAATAAGGTAAAAGATTTATCTGTATCAAAAAACAGTGTAGACAGCCATCTGGTATCTCTCTCTGTATCAGGCATCTTATGTCGTCAGGTACTTAATGTGATCTTATAATGTTATAATAATAAATCCTTTAATATCGTAAGACATCGGATCTATACATACAGGGAATTATTACCGCATCTTGTCTGAGACGAATTTTTATGTTGAAGATAAACCGTTATACATGTAGTAATGGTTTTTGATGGTCTGTGATGTAATAAGCTACTTAATTTGCAGATATTATATCATGTTTTATAGATTTTGTACACTTATATTTTTAATCTTATGAACTTGATGTTTATCGGAAAAAGAACCATGACCAATCCGAATGATGTGGTAATACAGGTGGTTTGAGTGAGACTATTGTGTTTCACGGGAAACTTGTTTGTTATCAACGAAAAGAACGTGGGATTGTATTTTACATTTTAACATCTCAGTGTGCAATTAGTGTCTTACAGTTGCGCACAGATTGATATGTTAAAAAGCAAGTTAAAAATGTCATCTTACCTTTCAAACAAAAAAATATCTTAATTTATCACGAACAATTGAAAAAAAAATTGTTTCAACAAAATTGCACAGATGTACTGCTCCCACCTGGTAACATTAGTAATGCCGTCATTTACAATTTTATTTCAAGCTGTGTGTGTGAGTTCATTGGAAATATAACTTTCAATGGCGGATATCTCTTTTCTCATATTCACTTGGGTCAAAAAGCGCATAAATTCAATGAGAAAAAAAAAAAATAACCATTTTCATTTCAGATTTTACGAGACTTTTTTGTTATTTATTTGTCTTGTATGATCTGTCTCCCATTTTGACTGCTTTGTTGCCGACATATTGTAAGATTTATAGTACATCCTACAGTCTTGTACGGTTACAAAGAGGTAGTTAGAGGTCTGGAATGAATTACGCCATAACCATGAAAA
Source organism: Pinctada fucata (assembly GCA_028142955.1). Lineage (NCBI taxonomy): Eukaryota > Metazoa > Mollusca > Bivalvia > Pterioida > Pteriidae > Pinctada > Pinctada fucata. The sequence goes on from AP027102.1 coordinate 100,842,271, forward strand.
AACATAACCAATCTGTTACGATTCATTTAGGCAGATGTACTGTATAATTATAAAGCCATCCGTCCTTTTGTTTAGTTGCAGAGAGTGGTCTGAAAATGTTACTAGTAAATAAATGTTTCTTATGCAATTATGACCAGAAAAAAAAAACAACTGTTGCTTGTACATTGTTCACCTAAATAGTTATCATCTTTCGAGAATTACTTTTGATCTCGACTCAAGTGTTAAGAAATAAGACAATTTCACTTCGAAATCTTTCAAGAGCCATTTTATCATACTGTAGTGTTCGAAAGCAGTTCATTGTACGTTAAGAGAAAAAATGGCAAAATAGCAAGAAACTAATACATGTGTCTTAAAAAAGTCATGTTATTTTTTTTTCTAGGTTTCGAAACTATTACAAATTTCCACTACTTTGTGCATTGCAAAGCTTCTTAGAAAAGCATACGGAAAATAATAGCAAATTCACGTGTGCTCTGTTCGTCCATTCATAAGGAATACGTTGATTGGACGTCAGGTTGTCACGTGTTAATTAAGGCCGTGGTAGAGGGTCAGCACGTGTATTATCCATTTATCATACTTATAACTGATAAAAGTGAAGAGGAAGCTGGTATAACTTACTCTGAAGGTACTCCCTGGGAGATACTACAGTAAAGCCAGCTGGTCTATGTTACTATGTACCCACAGACTGGTCAATGATCAGTCAATGAGAAGGCACATGTACTACAACGATGTCCAGGTCACGGACAAGGTCACGGACTAGGTCATCAACGTGCAACAATATCACGTTTTAACCCTGAGAAAAATTACCTTCTAAAAACGGCGCATTTCAGCCAAAGAACGGCGCATTTCAGCCAAAGAACGGCGCATTTCAGCCAATCATCGCAGATGTTAATTATTGTGTTTCTTTGCCAAATCTTAGGTCCTCTTTCAATTACTGTTTTTTTCCTTTGATGAGTGGTTGATGTCTTGCTTAAATTCCGTTTGCTTTAAAGTTTTGTTTTTGGTAGTTATTTGTTTGGTTTTTGATGTCTTGGGTAAATCCTCTGTTATGAAGCACTAGTCTTTAATATACACTTGAATTCATAAAACGTAAAAACTATTTTGACTTGTATCAATTTGGGATGATTTCAAGACAACTTGCATGAAAACATTTCATGCCATTGTCATACCAATTACAAAACAGGAAACGATGAAAGTCAATCAAAGCCATAAAGTTTCCTTTGAAGACGAAGCGATGTGGAATGAATTGGATTCAGAAAAATGCAAAGGGTAATTATAGCTGGTCTTCTATGAACCTTGTAATGTTTTTCGATTTCTACCAATTCTAGTTGCATGTAGAAAGGTAGTTTTACGTGAAATGGGCAAATAGATTAGGAAAAAGCATCGTCTATAACTCTATTCAAGTAGCAAGTCCTACTTCTAGGTCATTTCAGGATCATGCATTTACGTTAAAGAAAACCATGCAATTTAGATATGCGTTCCTATTTTTGATTTTTCCCTAATATTTCTAATTTTTAGGTAGGCGAACTGCAAATCGTCTGGTGTTTTAATTGGAAGCTGAATTTTTCAGAAAAATTTGAAATTCCTAAAACCTAATGGCGGACCTTTAATGTGGAAGTAATTGCCAATCCGGTAAATGTGCCTATTATATTTAACAAAACGAAAGATGTATATGATAACAATCATATTTATCAGATATGTTATTATGATTACCAGATATATGCTTTCAAGTAAGGAATTGCGATGTAATCTTATTGCTTATAATCATTTGCTGCAGTTGGCTCCGTGTGGGGTGCCTTGTAATTAGGGAGGTATCGAATGATACGTAACGACATCTAACGCAGCTCGAACAAGCAGATTTGTATAATTGTCCCGCTAATTAATATTCAAGTTGGAATAGAGAGGACCTAGATGCCAAAGCCAGACCCACTTGTCTTTGGTGCATCTGTGCAGCAGATCTGTATTATACATAACTACACGTAGACGTCTTGAATGACATGATGTTGGAATTCATTGTGCCTGCTCCCTCCCTAAAGATTCTGGCATGACTTTCTATGCTGCCACTGACGTCAGAACGTAAATCAAGGATTCTGTTATGACATTGAACATGAATGGAAATGTCTACCAAGGTATAATTTCCCACCAATGATGGATCGCGTCTTTCTATTATTCAAAAAATAAGAAGAAACAGACTTAATACTGACGATTCAGTGATTCATAGATCCCATAGTGTCCCAACTCCGCTTCCCGTGAACCCCTCAAGATGTGTATTGTTTTGCAAAAAAATAAAATCGCTGGTGCATTCATTGAAGTTATTATATAATAACGTTGATTATAGCGTAATGACCGTTATTATGATGGTAGCCTGGCTGTGCTTTGCTATGTCATGATCAATTAGGAACTTGTCAGGACAGTGACAGTCATTCATTTCCACTTTATTAATAACAGCTTAGTGGCTTACTTATGATTCTGCAATTTTTACTTCGAATACAGATCTAAGACTAAAGTCCCTCCCTCCCCCCCCCCAATTTTTTGCCTTCTCGACTTTGAGACTGAATAACATGAATAACTGATAGGTACTTCTTTAATGTTTATTTCTTTCCAATACTCAAGCAAAAAGATAGTCCTAGATCAGTCCTCCAAATTATTCAAACGTTAAATTGCAGCTCTGTCGTATTTAGATTTTTAGTAAAGTCATTAGAATGGTGACATATATTTCTAAATGAAAAAGAAGATAGTCAACCTTATTCCAAATGTAAAATTGACCAAGCTCGCAAAATATTATGTTAATATCAACAATTCATATAAGATTTTAAATTGTAATGTCAATTGGTGTTATCGATTTTGACGTCATTTCACACGTGACGTATCCACATGACTTGTAATCAGAATCCACTCGTATTATTTGTGATTTTTACGCTGACGACATATTGTGATAGAACGTGCTGTTTGTGTAAGGTGAAGTTCAGGTATTATACAGTATGAAGATCAGCTTACATTGCTCCCTTCACATGACAGCATTTGGCTCCTTAGCACATTTTGTCGTGATAATTATGGTAGTTTTGTTACTTTACCGCCTCATTAATTAACACAAAAGAGACCAATGTGAGACAACGATGCATCAAGCTCTAGCTAGTGTAGTACCAGAAGCAGTTATCTTTTTATCTTGATATCCCATCTTTCATCTTTATATCCCACCCATCCCGCTATGTCTTACGGTATTTTTTAACATAACTTTCACAATTTTGGTCATATTACATTGTTTGGATTAAGGATCACTGACGAGGGTTAGGTAGCCGAAATGTGCATGTCTGGTTCAAACTGCAAATGTATCTGTTCTTAAATGATGCTATTGAATTTGTAGACGTTTATTACATTTGCACCACTTGGCGAGTGTCACTGCTGGTGGATCAGGAGTCTCCGAGGGTACTAGTAGCCAAACTCGATCAACTACGGTTGATCGTTGCCTCAAACGCTTTCAAAAATTTCTGAAAAGTGGGTCCTTTAGCATCATATCACTGACGAGGGTTCACTACTCGAAACGTGCCTGCCATGCCTGTTCTTAAATGATGCTATTGAATTTGAAGACGTAACATTTATATCGTCAAGATTACAGGGGTCTTCCAGTATCTTGAACGTGAACAGTCGTGACTATAGGATTAATATATTAAGGAACTTATTATTTTTTCTAAAAATGCTTTTCATAAACCATTAAACATTAATTTTATTTCGTTATTCGGTATTGATTTGTCCTATTTACATATAAGGGAGAATGGAATCATGTTGAAGTGTTTTAATGGTCTGATTCACATGTTGGTGTTTTAACGGCTAATTCATATATTGGTGTGCTTTCGTTGGGCTGAACCACATGGTTTTTGGGTCGTCTTATTTGAAGTGTTTTTTAAAGGGGTGATTTGTATGAAGTAGTTTGTCTGATTTACACGTTAGCATTGCCCTTTTTATTCTATTGTATTGATTTTAATTTAGAAAGTGTTTATTCGAAACTCGAATTTTCAATACTTGTTGCAAATTCTGAAGTTTTTCACAAGTCGAAGAACTAGGACGTAGCTTTCCTTCGTTCGGACATACTTTTGGTCATACATATTCTTGTATCAATTAATACTCACAATAACATACTTTGGTAAGTTTCGATGTAGGGTATAGTTGAATTTGTCAAACGGTTCCAACGGTAACATAGGAGGCTATGGTTTAGTATGCTACATTTGTAAGTATGACATGTCAAGGCTGCATTGAATTTCTTCTTAAATTTATTTTCAAGAGTGAAGGACTGAAATTCAATCAGGGCATGTTCTTTCGTAACACAGAATTGCTCTTATCAAAGAACGATTTATTATGGTTCTTCGTGGACGTATTTCAGAAATCTAATTAACGCACAGATACATTACGGGGGCAAGGGCAACTTAGTAGGCTGTTGTCGGACATTCTTTTATAATTGAATTTCGTGGAATTTTGATAAAGAAGTGTCGGAAAGAATAGTGGATTGAGAGACGTGTTACATTCTGACACCGAAATAAATCTCTAGACTTTTCTGCATGTAGAAAGATATATACATGTAATATTTGATTATTAAATTTTCTGGGGATCCTATATTGTCTGCCAGGGTGTAACCCAAGTGCATGTTACATATTGTTATGAAAGGAAAATAGCCAGGATTTATTTTATGAAAACAGCCCATGTTTATTCATAGAATGCATAGCTTCTTTATGCAATAAAATGTTTATTGCTATCATGTACATGTAAAAGATATTTTCAAATTTCTAGGAAAATGTTTTTCACATTCGTTGTTGAGCTATAATTATATTTTGAATTCCGTGATTCGATATTATCTAGTTACGTTAAAAGAAACAAAGTGATCCAATTTCTATAAAGGTATACTCAGAGATACAAAGTGATCCGATATCCATAAAAAAGATGATGGATACTTGACTTTATAGTTTATGGATTGTTTTTAAAGATGTTGAATACTAAAGTCTTGCTTTTGGTTGATGAGAGCAATGGATATACACATGGCTGTTAAGTGTAAAAACTTAAAGGGTAATAGGTGCTGTTCAGAGCATCGTAACTCATTAACACAAAGTAAGGTGTTACTCTTACATCAGTATACAAAAAGTGTTTTAAATCTTTTTGAGAAAAGAAATCATACTTCGAAAAAAATGAGCGAAATTCGTTAGAATATTTAATCCTGTACAGTGGCACCACCTAGGTATCACGACGGTGATGTATTGAGCTTAGAATATTCGCAACCGATTTTCGATTCCAAGAATATTTGTTATGCATATCTAAAATATCGAATCAAATCAGAATATAAATTAAACCAGAATCAATCTCTCGTATTTTACACGAAAAGAAGCGTCTTCAGAATATTTATCAATAGGAAATTTAATCTAGAAATGAGAAATAATGGAGAATTATATTGCTTAAATGGTTTCTAACCAATTTGTCTATCCTTCCTCCATTGTATTGTAGTCCTAGTGTCTTCTCTCTATCCAGAAAGTAACCCATTGGTAATGAAGTCATATTTTTAAAAGGTTTGAAAGAATAAAGAGGAGGAGATGCTGACTCTTTCTGGGCACCTGGTCTCACTTCCATTTTGGGAGTTCGCTTCTTTTCATACAGTGGAGGTTTTTCTTTGTTTGCTTTAGTTCTTGTTTTGACCTGATTTTGTATGCCTTCGGTTTATGATTTTCTGAATTGTCGATTTAGTACTGTGTATTGGGATATGGTCATTATATCCATATTTGTCATTTATCATTTATTTAATTTAGGTAATGTATACATATCGAGGTTCGTGCACTCGAAGATTGTTGGAAAAATCATAGAAAGTGCATTGAATTCAAATATTTTCTCGATTATCTGAAATCCATTATCATATTACCAAAATAAATGTTTCACAAATGTATACAAAGATAATCGTGTATGAGAAATAATTTCATTACTTTGAAGCAAATACGATATTACAATAATTCTGAACATTTGATTGCACTAAGATTGAGACTTTGATTTTCTTGAGTTGTACAAAGGATTTCATATTATTTTGATATGTAGCCAGCAAAGTACATCGTCTTCATGCATCTGTTAAATCATCTAAATGATCAACACTCACATCTTATAATTATGACGTCATGACATTAATTAATAATGCTGATGAAGACAATTATACATGTACATTTAATTACACCTAAGGAAAAAAAAGAAGGCAACGGAAACAAAAAGTAAGACTGAGGGAATGCTAGGTATGTATTGGGCGATGTTTCTCATATAAAGACAATAGTATAGGATTAATATAGACTGTATGATAATAATGTGGGTAGGTATAATTGTGTATTATGACTGCATCCTGAGGAGATTACGACACGGCATGCGTCCATGGAGCTTTGTTTACGTTCCGTGGCTTCTATCTCTGTGCCCGAGTTAGTCTCTGATTGACAAGAATGTATAATTTGTCAGTATTTGTAACCTTGATGTATTTCACGGTTACCAGCCTTGCAAATGTCGGTTTATTTTGGTCTTTAATCGTCTGTACCGTTATAGATTTATCTCAATCCTGGTAGGATTCAAGGAATTATCCCCACTGACCGGAAGTCGTTTGTTGTACGGTCCCGTGTTTTCTTTCCGTGCTTTATGTCATCTAGGAATTACAGACATACCTTATTATCGGTCACGGTACACCGATGCCAGACATACTATAGGATATTGTTTTTGATTAAATTCAACACGAAATATAGATGATGGATTGCCTTATTTTTATACTTTAGTAGTTACATTACTCTCAATTCTTCATTGCTTTGGCAATGTCATTCTACATTTCTAGGTTTGTGAATAATTTTCTTTCTTTTATATACCCTTATCTTAAGATTCCTTGTTATGCATTGGCTCTTGTCAAAATCAAATTGCTGCTTATCAAAATATTAAAGACAAAAAAGCAAAAAAAAAAAAAAAAAAAAAAAAAAAATTAGAAAAAAATTCCAAAACGAAAACAAAAACAAAACAAAAATATCAAGAGAGAAACTTTTAACTTTTAACTTTTTATAGTTTGACATATCTCGTAAGTAATGACAATAAATAAACAAATAAATTTAAATCAAAATAACCATAGTAGAATAATGATTAAATAGAGGCAGTATTAGTGTATTACTACATTTCATCTTTATAAGCATATTTAGTATAATTCCATTAGTAGATAAACTTTGTCAGTTTCTATATTTCCCTGATATGAGTTGTAGAGTTTCATTTACATCTTGGAATGTGGATATCAAATCGCTCATAATCGTGTACCAAGCTTCTGAATTTGCATAGTAACTTTTCGACTGGAAAAACACAAAAAAAAATCTTTCAAATTCCACGCGATGCTTCCATTTGTGGAAAATGAATTGAAAAGTGTACAAAGTAGCTTGTGGCAACTAGGAATATCAGTGTATTTAGGTATTGTTTTTGACGATTAAACATTGAAATTTAACTTTTTGCAATTTTCGATATTGGCAAAAAATGTCAAATATCTAAGCCGTCTTGCTCTGAATCCTTACTGAACAATTCCGTCGTCTTATCAGTCAAAATGTTTAACGTCTTCAAATTCATTAGCATCATTTTAGAGCAGATAAATTTCCAGCATGGACCAGACATGCACGTTTCGGATAATAAACCCTCGTCAGTGATCCTCAATCTAAACAATGTAATATGACCAAAAATCAATGAAAATTATGTCCTAAATATACCGAAAGACATAGCAAAATGGCTGGGATATGATGCTACAGGACCCTGGTTTTAAAATTTGAGAAAATTTTGTAAGCAGAAATTTTCAAATGCGACTGAAGAAACGACCAACCGAAATTGATCGAACTTGGCTACATGTGCCCTCGGGGACTCTTGGTCCACCACTAGTGACACTCACCAAGTGGTACAAATGTTTAACGTCTTCAAATTCCTTAGCATCATTTTAGAGCAGATACATTTTCAGCATGGACCAGACATGCACGGGGTCTTTAATGTAGTAAAGTGACGGGAACTCAAAAACAAATTCTTTAACCATAATAGCTTAAATGAGGAGGTTGTTTTACACCACAATTGTACGTTCTTCGAGACCTCTGGGTAATCGGAAAAGTGGGAGGGTTGTGCGCACGTAATCCAGGATAACTACACCTTCTGCTATTTCCGTGGCAGATGGCCGTCCTAAGTCGGCACTGGTTGCCCATTGGTCTCGTTGGTTTATGTGTAGTCCTTTGTGTTTTATGTTTCTGTGTTGTGCGTTGACGTTCTTTGTCCCTTATGCGTCTCTTTCTGTGCTTGTCTGCTTTGTGTTTTTGCATTGGGTGTTTTGGGGTTTTGCTGTGGGTGCTGCAAACAGGTGTTGTTGGAGATCCCCTCCTTTGTTTCAAAGACAAATGTCAAAGTTTGCTTAGCGATCATTGAATTTCATTATCTTAAGATATATGTATCGTGTACATGTTTTACAAAACTACTTAGAGATTACTTGGAGACGCGCACTCTCTGTAAAGGAAATGCAGAAATTTAAATTCTAAAAATAAAACCAGAGGGCGCTAGTGAAATGAATTTAAAGCACTTTTGCTGTAGCATCACTGATGAGAATTAAATATTCGAAACATGTGTCTGGTGCATGATAAATTGGTTTGAAATTTTCTTCAAGAAGGTATAGAGTTGGAACACTTCCGCATTATTAGACTAAGGGTAATTTCGAACGTGATATTGTTGAATTTAGATTTTACATTTTTTAAGGAACTATTTACTTCCATTGTGGCAAGATGAAATCAGAGAGTTGTCTTCAACAGCAGATTTCTTTAGAATTTTTGCATTGCCTTGGCAATGGCTTACATCAGTAATATTTTCATCTACATACCCATATTTTAAGATAACATTTAATATGTTGCAATGAATCTTGTCAAATCAAATTGCTGCTTGTCCACATATTCAGACAAAATACAAAAACAAACAAAACAAAAAGCCAAAGAATAAAGCAGAAAAACACAAATGAAATACACTCCTCCCCTCTCTAGGCCCTAAACATAAGCCCTAAAAATGAATAATGGTCATGAAAGGAGAAAATGATACATCATTTAACAAACTACATCGCCACAAGAGGTTGTGTTCCTGTTTTATTTTGAGTAATAAAAGTTAGCCTGTTTCATGAAAATTTCAAGAATTAGAGTTATCACGATCTACGTTTTGAGGGTTTGGTCGTTAGAGTTTCAGACATCTTGGGATGTGATATTAAATCGGTCTTGACTACGGCGTTGCACATTTGTAATAGTTGCTTATGTCTTCTGAACTAGCATCACTTCGCCTCAGAACGGACTTAGGAAAGTTAGGCAAAATACTTAAATTTGTGGTAAATAAAGTAAAGTATTGAAAGCGCTGCTAAAAGCAAATAGAAATATCAGGAATGTCAGCCTAGGTTAAGGATTGTTTAAGCCTGTGAGCACATCGAGTGGATTTGGCTACCACAGAACGTGATCAAATCTCCCTGTACTGAAATATTCAGGGAGGGGGTATGGGATCAGTTGATGTGAAATTCTGGGAATCTGTTTGATCAGGAGTCCCCGAGGGCACATCTAGTCAAGTTCGATAAACTTCGGTTGATCGTTTCTTTATCGCATTCGAAAATGTTATCAAAATTTCTTGAAATTTCTGAAACGTGGGTCCTGTAGCATCGTATCCTACTACTCATGCTCCGTCTTTTTGTACATTTTTTTTACATAATAGCTTTCACACTCTTTGGCCATACTACATTGTTTAGATTGAGGATCACTTTGGTCATATTACATTGTTTAGATTGAGGATCTTTGACGAGGGTTAAGTACCCGAAATGTGCATGTCTGGTCCATGCCGCAAATTTATCTGTTCTTAAATGATGTTTTTGGATTTGAAGACGTTTAGCATTATTCTCTTTAATCTTTTTTAACTTTTAGATCTTTACCTGTGTGTGCTGGTCTGCGCGCAATATATGCGCAAAGTGTATCTCGACTGCGGATTAAATGCATAGAAGTAAAATAAATAACCCTAGCATTAATTGGAAATCTAGGAAAGATGACGTTTGTCCAACATCAAAGCCGTCCGCCTCTGAATCTTAAATGTCTTTTTGTCGCTCCTCGAAAAAAAAACAAAAAAAACAACATAGAACCATTATGGCGGAAATGTATTTTAAAGACAAGAAATGTCAAAATTAGATTGTTTATAGTAAAACTACAAGGGTTATTTCGAACCTGACATAGTCGGATTTAGTTTACATTTTTATAGAATTATAAACTAGCATTGTTGCAAGATGAAATCAGAGAATTGTCTTCTACAGTAAAACATCAGAATGTTTGTGTGGTGCCAATATCTTGTCAATGTGTTGTCAACATAAAGCCAACCGAGCTTTTATCTAGCATACTAATGTCATATACATGTAGATGATCTATGATGATTTTTTTACACAGTGTAAATTGTGTTTTGTTTTCGGAAAGTACTATCTTTTATTTTTATACGCCCGTCATTTGACGGGTCGTATTATGGTATAGCGAAGTCCGTCCGTCTGTCCGTCTGTCCGTCCGTCCGTCCGTCCGTCCGTCCGTCTGTCCGTCCGCCTATGGAACGCAATAACTTGATTATGCGTCAACAGATTTTCACGAAATTTATGCATTATGATTGGACTGTGGAGAGGAAGCCGCCTTTCGATTTTCAGGTTCACCCGATTTGTTGTTACAGAGTTATGGGACTTAGATTTTTAAAATAAAGTGAAAATATACTAAAATAGTTAAAAATTATTTAAAAATCTATTTCTGGTCGAAATGTTTTGAAATTTTGTATACATCAATTAGAAAGGATGTTCTTTGACATATATAACGGGTTTTCAATTTTTTTGTCGCATAATCGAGATATTGTGTGTAATGGGAAGGGGGGTGGGTTATATGCACATACATGTTAAGCTAAGGGCAAAATAGAGTCGCATGGAACGCAATAACTTGAATATGCGTCAACAGATTTTCATGATATTCATACATCATGTTTGGACTGTGGAGAGGAAGCCGCCTTTCGATTTTCAGGTTCATTCGATTTTTCGTTACAGAGTTATGGGACTTAGATATTTTAAAATACATTGAAAATATACTAAAATAGTTAAAAATTATTTAAAAATCTATTTTTGATCGAAATGTTTTGAAATTTTGTATACTTCAAGTAGAAAGGATGTTCTTTGACATATGTAACGGGTTTTTAATTTTTTTTGTCGCAAAAGCGAGATATTTGTAATGGGAAGGGGGGTGGGTTATGTGCACATACATGTTAAGCTAACGGCAAAATATAGGCGCATGGAACGCAATAACTTGAATATGCGTCAACAGATTTTCATGATATTCATACATTATGTTTGGATTGTGGAGAGGAAGCCGCCTTTCGATTTTCAGGTTCATTCGATTTGTCGTTACAGAGTTATGGGACTTAGATATTTTAAAATACATTGAAAATATACTAAAATAGTTAAAAATTATTTAAAAATCTATTTTTGATCGAAATGTTTTGAAATTTTGTATAGTTAAGGTAGAAAGGATGCTCTTTGACTTATGTAACGGGTTTTTAATTTTTTGGTCGCATAACTGAGATATTTGTAATGGGAGGGGGGGGGGGTTATATGCACAAACATGTTAAGCTGAGGGCAAAATATAGGCGCATGGAACGCAATAACTTGAATATGCGTCAACGGATTTTCATGATATTTCTACATTGTGATCAGACTTTGAAGAAGAAGCCGCCTTTCTATTTTCAGGTTCATCGGATTTGTCTTTATGGAGTTATGGGACTTAGATATTTTAGATACAATGTAAAAATATACTAAAATAGTTAAAAATTCTTTAAAAATCTATTTCTGGTCAAAATGTTTTGAAATTTTGTATACTTCAAGTAGAAAGGATGTTCTTTCACATATATAACAGATTCTTAAATTTTTTGTCACATTATCCAGAAATTATGTGGAATGGGGGGGGGGGGGGGGGGTATATGCACATACATGTTAAGCTTAGGGCAAAAAATAGGTGCATGGAACGCAATAACAAGAATATGCGTCAACAGATTTTCATGATATTTGTGCATTGTGATCAGACTTTGAAGAGGAAGCCGCCTTTCGATTTTCAGGTTCATCCGATTTGTCCTTATGGAGTTATGGGACTTAGATATTTTGGTGTTGTGAAAAAAATCCCAACGGGCGTATCTTGCTGCGTGAGCGTAGGCTTTATTTTAACACTTACTTTACTTCAAAGGCAATTTTGTGAGAAAAAAAAGGAATAGCTGAATAGTGAAATTGGTTTCATTGATTAAATACCTCTTTTAAACCTGGTGACAACATTATTCATAAAGGCATTTTGATTTGATTTCATAGCACATTTGAGTGTAAATAAAGCCCCTGCAATCGGAGATTCGGGGACATACCTGTCCGTCCATCTGTCTGTTGGTTCGTCCGAAAAAAAAAACTTTAATCCTGGCGATACCTATGAATAGCAGATGATAGGGTTTTCATATTTCTCACATTTATTCCTTTTGACAAGACCTTTCCATAGGTACAAAACATTTTTACGCTATGACTTTGACCTTGGCGTTTGACCTACTTTTGAAAAACTTAAACCTTGGTTATAACTTTTGAATGGTAAGTTATAGGGTTTTCATATTTCACATGTGTATTCCTTGTGACAAGACCTTTGCATGGATACATTTTGTTTACCATATGGCCTTGTCCTTGGTGTTTGACCTTTTGTAAAACTTTTAGCTTTTTGTTTGTAGGTGATACTGCTTTCATATTTCGCATATGTATTCTTTGTGACAATACTTTTCCATGGATACCAAAACTTTTGACCTAATGACCTTGTCCTTGGAGTTTTACCTACTATTTTCATTACAGCTGTTTTACCGACAAATGCTGACTGGTGCATTCGTGTTTCACAAAAACATATTTTATTTTATAACAGACTTTTAGTAATTTATACTAAATGTATTTGACGCTACTATAATAGTCGTGGCTTTAAACTTAATTCATACGGTTGTGCAACAAAATACTCCAAATTATAGAGAATCTGAGTGTTATTTAATATCGATGGTGTTTTTATACTTAAAATCGAGGGAAAATAAGTTTTTCTTTGTACAAAGTTGTACATTAAAGGTTTATGAAAACTATAGTTGGGAATCGTTTACTTGACATACAAAAATCGAGTAACTTGGATCGACAATCAGAATAATTTTTGTTGTCTCTAAAGTAGAGGTCTATATGAAACATCATGGATAAATGAAATCACAGAGTTGTCTTAAATGATTCTATTGAATTTGAAGACGTTTCACATTTGTACTACTTGGTGAGTGTCACTGCTGGTGGACCAGGAGTCCCCGAGGGCACATGTAGCCAAGTTCGATCAACTTCGGTTGATCGTTTCTTCAACGCATTTGAAAATTTAATGTTATCAAAATTTCATGAAATTTCTAAAACGTGGGTCCTGTAGCATCATATCCCAACCATCCTGCTACGTCTTTCGGTGCATTTTTGGGCATAATACCATTCACACTCTTTGGTCGTATTACACTGTTTAGATTGAGGATCACTGACGATGGTTAAGTACCCGAAACGTGCATGTCTGTCCATGCTGTAAATTTATCTGTTCTTAAGTGATGCAATTCAATTTGGAGACGTTAACATTCTAAAGTAGAGGTCTATATAACACATCATGGATAAATGAAATCAGAGAGTTGCCTTTTAAAGTAAAGGTCAATATAAAACATCATGGATGAGTTGTCTTCTAAAGTAGAGGTCTATATAAAACATCATGGATAAATGAAATCAGAGAGTTGCCTTCTAAAGTAGAGGTCTATATAAAACATCATGGATAAATGAAATCAGAGAGTTGCCTTCTAAAGTAGAGGTCTATATAAAACATTAGAATGTTTGTTTGCTGCCAACATCTTGTCTACGTGTTGTCAACATAAAGCCAAGAGAGCCGTTATCTAACATAATTATGTCAACATATAGATGATTTGTGATGTATTTTTATATACCATGTAAAATGTATGTTTTCTTCTAAAATTTTGAAATCAAAAAGGATTGTTTTAATTTTGGTATTACTTACTGCACTTCAAAGGAAATTAAATGGGAAAAAAGGTGTCAAGGAAGAATGGCTGAAACACGTAAATGGCGTGTATAGAATAGACCGGAGCCTCTTTTCTCTGTTGAACCTGAAGACAACATTATTTATGAGGGCATTGTTATTTTTTATCTAACATTTGATTTATAATTGAATTAAGATAAAGTAACATTATTACAGACGATCAGTAAATCATATTAAATGTAATTGATGCAATGATAATAGTGATGGGATTTTGAGAATGAGTCGGACCCAAGTTCGCGGAGTCAAATACTCTAAATTGTAGAAAATTTCAATCATCGATGTTTTTGTGCATTTTGAAATTAATTTCTGTGTTACAAAATCGTACACTGTAGTTGATTCCACACAATGTAGTTGTTTATGAAAATTAATTTGCGGTAGAATTAATTTATACAAAATACATATTCTAAGGTTTCTTGTGTAAAAATAATGAAAGCTACTCACTTCAAATTTGAATACATATGTTAGATGTTTTCTAATTATTTCTTACTACGATAATTAAATTGATTTTAAAACAGAATATTAGTGAAATAAATAAATTGATAAATCAATAAATAAATGAAGGAACAGAAAATATACTATTTGCTACGTTTTTTTTTTCGTTAGTTTGCAGTATAAATGCTACATCTTTCGACAAACCAACCAAGAAATTATTTTGAAAATGATAATTATTGCCAAACAGACGTACCCATTCGGTATATATCCATTCATCCTTTCTGACCACTCTGTTTGGGGCATAATATCCTATGTCAAAAGTAAACTTAAATCCCATTTAAAATTCACGGTGCACAAAAATCACTTTAAAAACTAACAACAGTGCAGTATTGTACAAATCCTAAGGAAAACAAAGATACCTAGATATAGTCTCTATGTCATGGCATTATTCTTGGAAGGTTACCACTTTTTGACGAATTTTCAAGAGATAGTAGGTAGAGTACTGATTGTTACCGACATCCAGTCCGTCCCATTGTTAATTACGGGGGTAATAGGAACCAGGTAACCAACATGTAGTAAGATGGGGGAGAGTTAAAGAGGGGGGACTGTAGATGTACGGGAGGAGGGGAGCTAATCATGTTTGTTGTCATTGTTTACATCTATTAACCACACACATACATGGCGGTCACTTTGATCTGCGTGTAGTATATTGATAGGGGTAATTGGTTGTGATTGATTCCTCGGTAATGTATAACAACAAGCTATCCGAACACTTCCTGTTGTGAACTATTTCCTATACTTCCTACAATAATCACACTGAACAGTATGCTACTATAAAGATGCGTATGTTGCCCATTACTATAAGATAATACTAAATATAAGACTATTAACTAAAGGTATGTTGTCCTTCCCAAGTAGATGACCTTAACTCTGAAGGTGTCCTTTACCCTGTGATTGCATGGATGGTGATTTGTACGTTACAATTCTTTCAAGACAGTATTTATTCTTTAAAATCACGAAAAATCAAGACAAATTTCACAAACAATGTATTATTCGTCGAAAAATAGAATCTACAACATTGTACCGGTCCATCGTCGAGGATGCGCACCGACCAACCGTGCATACGTGACATCATTGAGAGTCTTATTATCTAAACTGAAAGGGGGGGGGGGGCAATACCATGACCGTGAACACCTAGACTCAGGTCTGTATAAAATTCTAACCAGAGGATGAAAAGTATTCGTCTGGTGATCCTTAAGTTTCCAAAATCAGTGTGCAATTAGCGTCCGAATTTTGTGGTCATAGTCACATTCTTTGATATGTAAACTTTGGTATACCTGGATTGGAATATGGAAGTGATTACAATGATAAGTTGACTTACTTTGAGTTCATTACAGACTGAACTTAGTTCTACTCGATGACAGTTTTACTGTCGAATTTAGTTTTAAACTCTGCATTTTTTTTACAACGCATGGCTTAAATTTAACAGATGAAATGAATTTGTTTTGGACAATATTGAATAATTGATCAAAAACATGAAGAAGTGTTTTGTTGAAGGTACGATCCGACCTAGCCTTACGATGTTTCTATCATTATTATCAGCTGTGAAATTAGCTATTCAAGATGAATATATCTGTACGCCTCATTAACAATGTGAAGTAAGTGTTCAATTAACTGTACATCTGTGTTGAAACCTAACAATTATGTCATACCTATCCCTTCTCCGGGTACAGTGTCATAGTGTATGTAAAGTGCACCAAGATCCAGTCATTATCAGAGTTCATTTCCACCCAGTAATTCACAGAGCCCTCCATCTGGTTTGGTAGCTTTAACATGTTATGGAAGAGAATGATACAGACATAATTACAAATGCCTCATTATTTTTAGGGGAAACAAGGTATACCTGGAGAAATGAGCCTTGACGTGCTCAGTGTATCATAAAAACTTGTTTCTGATCGCGCTTAATTGATTGGATACAGCAAAGAATTTTTGAAATGAGAAACAGAGTGTTCGAGTGGTAGCTTGTACAGTACAGGGGATGAATGCCGCTCAAGTGTTATTGGTATATCTCAAATAAAGTGGTGCTTTGTAAAGGGGGATCCCAAGTGGTTATCAGGTACTGTAACATTAGGGTGTGTAGTTGTTAGGCACTCTGACTTCTCTATATGTTATTACGTAGTAATTCAAACATATTTCTCTTAAGTGTGATGACAACTCCTCTTAAAGTAATATAAAGTACACAAAGGTCAGGATAAATCATAGTTATGGCCAATAAATCTATCAGAGTGTTGTTTTGTATCCTACAGTACAGCGTAGCTAGATACTTTAGTGATCACAGATACATAGATGTATAATAGATTTACATGCTAAGAGAACGAGATCAAAAATTCTTACTATTGGCAGTCTGATATTTGCCAAAGAAGAAATATTTTGAGGAAATGGTAAGAATTCTTCTACATTGAAACACATCCGCTCCTTAAAAATATAAAAATGAGCTAACAGACCAATGCCGTATGTTATATGCCTACATTCAACATAATATTGAATTTCTAATTCCTCTGATTTCAACATGTTTCTACATATAATTCATTCTACTTGAATGCACTAAAAGGATTTATAGTAATTTCGTAATATGGTGCTCTTCATATTTCAGTGAGATTGCATCTAATCTATGTTCTAAAGGTACATACACTTGTAATCCGGTTTCCCACACCTTTTTATATATCTAAAAGATCCTTCTCGTTTCTTTTTATGTAAACATTATGTAAAGAAATAAAAAAAAAACGGTCTCCACAATTTTGTTAGGCCTCCTGGCCTTTCCCAAATGAAGTTACAAGGCATTGCAAATAAATGTTCCAATGTAAAGTTGCTGTTAGTTATGATACCTTGTTTATAAGTGGCTCTGGGAAAGATAGCAAACATGGACTAAAAGAATATTTGAAATACCTTATGCTACCATTTCATAAAGGGCAGGAGACCCAACATTTTTATCTGAAACATTAATTTTGAACAATGATGGGTAATTTTGGGTTGACTGCATTTAGATTGTACAGAATTAAACCTGTAGTATCAATGTCGTTCCTAATTTCCTCCAATGTTGTATTTGTCAGTTAGTTTGTTAGAGTTTTGGCAGATCTCGGTTATTTCTGCTTGTAATAAGAATTGTTGTCTGTAACATTGATCTTTATGGACCCTCTCCTCTCTTTGTTATGTAGAACTATGGATTACTCAAATACTCATGGCAGTTAGATTGTAGAGGGTATAAAAGAAACTGAATTTTAGAAATAGGGTTTTTTACCCAAAAGGAAAGCAAATTGAGTTCGATTCGCGTAAAATTGTCCTTGTTGTTTTTATCTGAAGATTAAAAACGCTATTTGTGTTTTTAGCATTCATCGATATCAAAACGGAGAGAAAATGCACAGAATGTGTCTTTCAATTATATGACAATAATATAGATTGTACTGAGGGCATAGAGTGGGCGTATTTTAAGTGTGTATAATTCACTTACGCAGCAATTTGATAGATAAATATTGCATTATCTTATTCTTGATAGATGAAGATTGAAGTCACGTAAGTAAAGGATGGCGCCATAGTTTCTGTACTGTACATGTATATGTTAAAACCATTATTTCTCTCAGGCTCTGTGGATTGTGATTGATCACTGTCGGTGTATATTTGGATATAAAACAAAAATGAATTTTCCTTATCTTTGTAGGGTCAGTTCGCCAGAGTTTTGATGCTCTTTATTTATTGTACTACCATTCCATACTCTACGTGTTTCTGACTTGTTGTACAGAATTTCTGTGTAACAAGTCAGAAACATATAGGTAAATGAGAAGAAAGTGTCGGTATAACGAGGAATAAATGAGGATAAAATCCAAGGTACCTGTGAAGTGGCACCTCGTCAAGTGGCGCCCTCATCAGGGAATCAAGTACATAGAACAATTTAAAGATGAGTTTGGTCATTAGGTCACATTGACATACTCAGTAACATTGTATCTTTGTTACGTTTTGACACCCCCCCCCCCCCCCCCCAATCTCACGAACAATTAAATGTAAGGAGATTGAAACACTTATTTTTTCCATAATAAATATTCTCTATAATATTCATTTCTGATTAGGTCTCGATCTGGTTACATGCTCAAAATCATTACGATACTGCCATACTGCCATTTGCATAAGGCCATTTCTTTGTTATTTTCTATTAACGTCTTCGAGCTGGTAGGTTTTAAGCTCAAAGTCACAAAACAAAAACAAAATTAAATTTTATTTTCAACTTAAATGTTTTTCTACATGAATTTTAAAAAGAGAAATAGTTTATGTTTCTGTCAGATTTCACATAGTCACATAAATATGAATACACAATTTTGTTTTATATGCTTGTTTGTTTTTCTCCCCGGCTTGCTGGTAGTTTTCTCAATTTCAAAAGGACGCAAACAGAATAAAAACAAGAAATGGCCTAAGTTGAAAATACAAGGCGACAGGTTCCCTCATACGATATTGTACTATAAAGATATACAATGTATATACATTTACTCTCTAAACTAAAACGGAAACAAAGTCCGTGACTTATGGCTATCATCGTCCATAGAAAAAAGGGATTTGGGGATTTCTTATTAATTTAGCCATTTATTTTGGAATATACTCTGTAGTTAAGATCGCTTATTGTTTCTATTGTCATAACGAACACTCCCATGAGACCTTCTGTAGTATAGTAGTCCTTAATGGAGAATAGAACGAGAAAGTGTTCGAATGGCTATTGCCGCTAGGGGATGTCTTTGAGTGAATGGGGTCAAAACCAATTTGTAATCCTCGTAAATAAGATAATTTTGTCAATGAATCAGTGTTTAAGTTGTTATACTTTTAAGATAGATGGCTTGAAGTAATTAATCTGTTACTATTTATCATCATTTTGTTAGAAGGGGAAGATAAAAGTTGCAGTTTGTCGAAAAAAAAATTATGATGGTTCAAAATTAAAATTACATGCGAGTTGTTTACCACTGATTGTTTTGTATAGATTTTCTTTAGTTTTTTTTGTTGTATTTTGAACTAGATCAGGACGGGATACATCAAAGATTTAAAAGTACCCGTATATACATGCTGCAATGTAGTTGTATTTCGTGCCGTCATGAATTTACATGTACTTAATGAAAGAATTGAATCACAATGTGTATCAAACTTATTTAACCCAAGGAAATAAGCGAATTACATGCAGAAAGTCGCAGCATATAAATTTTATAGCAAGTTTCATTTTATTCTGCATATTTGTAACATTCCCAGGGTAAAGTAGACTTGCTATGTAGGATCTGAACTCAATCATTAATGACAATTGGTTTGCGAGGATGGTTTCATGAATTTTAATGTCCAACTATGTAATATGAGATTTTGTTTTGTGTGAGAAAAATCCTTATTACATAATGTTATTTTCCATTTTCGGAAATGAAATTATTGCGTCTTAATTCACGTGTAACGTGATGTAATTAACGTAAATTCCTCCTAGAATAGACGAATCAATCGGTCCATCTCCCCTCGACAGGTCTGTGTGTTAACATAAACGGCACCAATTAACGTACCCTAGACACAGTCTCTTTCCGTGTAATTACCACGTAAAAAGACGTCCACAGAATTGACATTGATGAAGATGAAGATTAAAAAGACGATGATGAATCGTTACATGTTCTGGTTAAAACAAAAACAGATAGTAAAGCGGCTCTTTGAAATTCTAAGATTTAATTTCCAGAAGACTTGTTCTTTTAATTCCGATGTTGATAAACATTGAAACTGTTGAAAGGTGATTTAGGGGGATTTTTCATTCTTTTACAAATTGGCTGGATAAGAAACATTTAGATTGCATAATAATACTACTTCAAATTCTTCTGGGAATTGATAGAATTTATCTGATTTTTTTCTGCCAGCAATTATATTTCTGAACGAGATCGATGACATTCTCTTAGACTTAAATACAAGCTGCGAGTCGGAAAGTATTTTTCACTAAATGATAGCTTGAAATTCTCATAAGTTATTTTATACAGAAAATACTTTAATTTGTCTTTACAGATTAAATTTTTTTTTTATATATATTTATTGATTAGTCCATCTCATGAAATTCCTTTACATGACATCAAAATTTACAAGATTTTGAAATCAACATGAATATTGTATACGTACCCTTTGATCGGTCGGTACCCATTACTGGTGCACATAGGGGCCCCGCAAGAGCAGTGCACGCGCATGGTATGTTGACCCGGAATTTTGGATGTTTTGAACGGCCACAGTACTTGAAAATTTCAGGCCTTATTGCTTTATTTTTCCGAATTAAATAAGTTTACTGTCAGAGGTAAATGTCTTCATAAGTAATGAAGAAAATTTGTAGAATATTTCAGTTTTTCCATAAAATCATACGAGAGCGTGGTATTAATCCTTTCTCATGCGATCACGTTGTAGCAACAGTTTTTTGCTATTGTTGTATTTGAAAATCACACATTATGAAAGAATGACGTATTTTCTATTAAGTAGCATTTTTTCGCCACTATTTTTGATCTGTGGGTTTGGCGTGGAATTAGTGCCTATTATTGGCCGTCACTTATAATCACTAACAATTCTCCACATATCAAATCCTATAGGTATCAATAAATATTACTCCACATGGACAATGACCATCGACCTGGATTAGTGTTCCCATTGTTTGATCTTGTAATATTCCATCAACAAAAATGTGTTAAGATATTCCATGTCCGTGAATAACAAAAACTGTATATAACCGAGTGGTCTTTATACTA
This sequence comes from Pinctada fucata, assembly GCA_028142955.1. Lineage (NCBI taxonomy): Eukaryota > Metazoa > Mollusca > Bivalvia > Pterioida > Pteriidae > Pinctada > Pinctada fucata. The sequence goes on from AP027102.1 coordinate 100,863,632, forward strand.
AGAATGGTATAAGTAACTTGAAATGGCTTGTAGCCTCATGGAAATAGTCACATAGGAAATCAATAAAGAACTTACACCTCTAACACTAACACATATGGCTGTCCGTTACACTCTGATATATTTATGTAATAACTTATATTTAACGATTTAAAATGTAAATTTTGCGTAAATTATTTAAAACATTGTGACTGCACGGATTCAGTTACTGGAGATGTGTGTACTCTTCTGAATAGAGAACGTGGTTGTTTTCACCCCTTTTGTGCTCTCTATATAAAATGTTTTTAATATAAGTAAATATATCTGTAATCGGTACCTTACATACTGATCATATCTTCAAATTGTATAAACAAAAAAATGAATGTCTTGTAATTTTGCCGGATCTATAACGAGACGTTCGGAGAGTCATGTTCTGTAAGCAACAGAAGATCAAGAAATAACTTTAGAATTATCAATATACCCCTAAAACATGTCAGAGGTTTGAAGAGGATGAACTCGATTGATTTTCAAGGTCAAATGATAAGCTGAAAGAAATAGGTACTCAAGAAAAGTCAGATTAATCAATAAATAGTACAGTGGTATACAATGTAATAACCACGAGGAGAGGTTATGGATTTCAAGATGATCAGAGGTCAAACGTACGTGAAGGTCATAATTGGAAGCGAGATTATTAGAGGTAAAAGATTATCAGAGGTCAAAGGTAAAGGTCACAAAGGGAAGCAAGATGATCAGATGTCAAATTAAAGGTCACAGTGGAAACCGATATGATCAGAGGTCAAAGGTGAAGGTCACAATGGGAAGCGATATGATCAGAAGTTAAAAGTAAATGTCACAATGCAATGGGAAGGAAATATTAGTGGCAAAATGGTCAGAGGTCAGAGGAAAGGTCACAATAGAAAGCAGAAATAAGAGGCAAAATGTGAAGATCACAATTGGGAGAGAGATGATCAGAGGTCAAAGGTGAATGCCACACATGTGAAGCAAGTATAAGAAAAAAGGTGAAGGTCAGTCACATTGGAAAGCGATATGATCGGATGTCAAAAGATGACGGTCACAATGGGAAGCAAGTATAAGGCAAAAGGTGAAGGTCACAATGGGAAGCGAGATGACCAGAGATATCAAAGATAAAGGTCACATTGAGAAGCGAAATAATCAGATGTCAAAGGTGAAGGTCACAATGATAAGCAAGAAGGTATACAAGGGTCGCAATGATTATTGCATCTCGGACTAATTTCATCAAACAGTATTTATATTTAGACTTTTCCAAAATACAATTATCGGCTCCTCATACATTTTGAAAGTAAAATATAGGTATCATGTTTTATGAGAATTTCATACAATGTCAATTACTTAAGCTTTAGTCGATTCGCACGAAGACTCCTTGATGACTGATTGATTCGTGACGATTGTATTTATACCATAGCCGGGATTCTGCATGTCGGATTTCGTTAGCCCCTCTTCCTTTTATATCTTAGTTTTTTGTGCTTTCTTTGAGACATGCAGCCAGTTCAGGATTCACAATATGCATAATTTGGTCAAATCTACGTAATCCTATTCTATAGGGATACAAATATACGTAAGAAAAGGTTATTTCGCCTTGAAACATTGCGTGTTTCTCAACACTTAAGATTTTCCCCTTTTATTTATTTTTTATCAAGTACAAAAATGTAACCAGAGCATCAAGACCTTGATATTACCTTGTTGTTACGATTGTTAGAGAAAGGAAGCATGGAGTTATTATATATTGTTAATCATCATTTAGTCCAGTCTCACTTCCCATGGTATTTCACCGGAAACTATAACAATATAAATTACCGAGAAAATATATTGCCGATTAATTCAGTTTACTCTGTGTTCATTGAGAAATTGTAGGTCCTTGAAATTAATTTCATATTCCTGTATTACCATACAGTTATACACTGGAGATGAATATGGGATAAATGGGTCCTTATTGATTACCAATCAAGATTAAGGATGAAATAAAGAAAGGCGCTGTACTCGGTAGCCAATGGGATGACCCGTAACATTGTATCATCGCCGAGATGATATTTGTTATTGATTACTCTATGATATTATGTTTGTCTGGAGAAGAATATCAAATTTCATTTAATAGATTGTCAGGTTGACGTGTTAACCTCACTATCCTTTTCCCGATGTCGTTTTCAGTAACCGCGTCCACGTGATTTGAGTGAGTGGTATTTTTAAATCATATCAACAAGATGTTTGGCGCCAATATTTTGATAAAAAATTACCACTGTTTTAGGCCAAACTCTGCGGTCGCCACTCTAAATGGCGGTTACATCGTTGTCCAAGGATTTTGTTTTTCCGTTTATTGACAATTTCAAGTTTCTATAAATCAATGTCAAGAGAGTTTTCATGTTAAGTAATTTATACGTCACTACTATCTTTCGTCAAAAGTAATTATTCGAGTGTTTTTTATCAGAAACACGGATTCCCTTTGTGTCGTTTTTCTTTTGTTGTTGTAAATTTTGAGTTCGTTTCGTCCATCAATGGTCATCAATGTCTATTTGGATATATCTTCGTCACTTTCCGATCATTGAGTGCCTGTAATTCTCACCACATGTGACGAGTCTTGATGACACTATACGAATAATGCATTATTTTATAATTATGTATTTCTTGTGTCCAAATCCATTGCTTTGTTGATTTGATGGATAAAAATAATAATATTTTTTTTTATAAATTCACAATTTATCTATGTTGACAATATTTTGATGATTTGTCTGGTTAAGCAACCGAAACGTGCATGTCTGGTCTATGCTGCAAATTTATCTGTCATTAAATGATGCTATTCAATTTGAAGACGTTTAACATCGAATAAACTTAACTGACTTTGGAAAGAAATCTAGTAATTGATTCTGAAAATGTTTCAAATTGAAAAAGGCTATTGCCTTTGCAGTCCACTTATCTACATAAGAATGTATAGCCTATCAGTATTTAACTGTGCATGGTACAGATCATACATAACGATGTGTATGACAGATGCCCAGACAGCGGGTGGCAAATCTACAATGGTGAAGTTGTATATTCTATCAAAGAGACCCCCAGATCTAATTACAAATACTAACGTGACGACGTTATTCCCCCTGGATTCTACACTACTCGTGAAAGTTGATCATATACAAAGCAGAAAACACACTTTGTCCAAAACGATAGTTATATCGGTCATGCTACCCTCTCCTCGTCTGGTGTATATATAAATGGTTTGTTGTAATATTATTGAGTTATCCTGACATTGAAATGACTTATCTGAGCTTCTTTATGTGTTATATTTCATTACATACAATCCATGGCCAATTTATACTCATTGGGATCCCATGGTTTTACTGTGGAACTTGCCTTTGCGTCTTAAATGTACAAAGAGTTTATGTCAATTTGTTATCAAAATCAAAAACACTCGGTGTATCCAATGAATGCAAATTATTGTTTATCTCCGGTATTTCATTATTATTGTAATATCAACAGAAATATTGATAAAATCCCCATCATTAGAAGCACGCAGGTTCTTGCCATGTAGGCGTTCGTTTTGGAGGCTGTTCGACATGTATCACTTGATCTTGATTATGATGACTCTGAGTTTTGAAGTCCATAGATCGTAGATGATAACGGTTTTAATGTTTAGTTTTGTATTGTTTAATCGTTAACATTTTAATATTTATACAAAAAAAAAAAAAAAGAAAATAGAAGAAGGAAAGAAATATGAGAATCTAGATCAAAGGATTCTGTCGCTTTTGATAAAAAAGATCAAAGTCATGCACTGAACATTTCCAGTTATCTCTATTTTTTATTTACATGTATATTAAAGATTTATTTTAATAAAGAAAAGAGCAGAAGTCAAGGTCATTGCTTACAAGACTAGTCTGAAGTCAAGGTCATTGCTTACAAGACTAGTGTGAAGTCAAGGTCATGGCTTACAAGACTAGTCTGAAGTCAAGGTCATGGCTTACAAGACTAGTCTGAAGTCAAGGTCATGGCTTACAAGACTAGTCTGAAGTCAAGGTCATTGCTTACAAGACTAGTCTGAAGTCAAGGTCATGGCTTACAAGACTAGTCTGAAGTCAAGGTCATGGCTTACAAGACTAGTCTGAAGTCAAGGTCATTGCTTACAAGACTAGTCTGAAGTCAAGGTCATTGCTTACAAGACTAGTCTGAAGTCAAGGTCATGGCTTACAAGACTAGTCTGAAGTCAAGGTCATTGCTTACAAGACTAGTCTGAAGTCAAGGTCATTGCTTACAAGACTAGTCTGAAGTCAAGGTCATGGCTTACAAGACTAGTCTGAAGTCAAGGTCATTGCTTACAAGACTAGTCTGAAGTCAAGGTCATTGCTTACAAGACTAGTCTGAAGTCAAGGTCATTGCTTACAAGACTAGTCTGAAGTCAAGGTCATGGCTTACAAGACTAGTCTGAAGTCAAGGTCATGGCTTACAAGACTAGTCTGAAGTCAAGGTCATTGCTTACAAGACTAGTCTGAAGTCAAGGTCATTGCTTACAAGACTAGTCTGAAGTCAAGGTCATGGCTTACAAGACTAGTCTGAAGTCAAGGTCATTGCTTACAAGACTAGTCTGAAGTTCTCAATTTCTGTATGTTTGACCCATCGATAATGCTGTCAATAATGATTAATTTAAATGTCAAGGTTTCTACTGACTTTCTTTCATACCTTTAAAATGACCTACAAGTGGATGGCTTGAGATTTATTCCAGTTACTAACATAAACCATCGTCTACTCATCTAGAAATAGTAGTTTTAGAAAACAAACGGCTGCTATTATGCATTTATTGTTTGACATACATTCTCAAGTGTTTTCTCTTTTTTTCAGCTTGCTTCCAGTAAATTTCTGTGACCTAATTTTGATCCATATTACCCCAGTGGGAGAGGAGAGCATCATAACGGCCAAGTCAAATAGACAGGTCCGTATCCTAATGACGAGATATTCACTTTTATTGCTTATTAATTTACGTTTACACCTTTTATGATAGGGGAAGTAACTCGGTGCAGAATTATGATTGATACGATTTATAGTTACAGTGGAGTAATTATAGGATGTTTGTGAGGAGGGCTTTGAAGTGACCTATTTTCAAGGTCAAGGACGATTCGTACTGCACAGATTCTCTCTCTTAACATTTGTACTTTAGGAATTTTCTCTCTGTTTTAGTAAATCGATTCGTAATATGTGTATGATTCCACATCAGCTCTTAGATTTAAAGAAAATTGCTAAAATAAATGGTCTTTAGAAATCCATAAAAACTTCCTAAAAAAGAGGTCTATTCACAAGGGATGTGCATTAATTTTTCTTTATGATATCAAAAAATGTCACTTCAAATGTCAGGGTCAAAAGATCAAAGATGTGTTATCACAGTAGATTTCTTATTGAGAACAGCTAGCATACAATATTAAATAAATGAATTACATATTTTACATTGATCGTTAGTCATTATCCTGTAAGAAACTTGTAGAAGTCGATCATTCTTTGGAAAATCTTTAATTTTTTTTTTAAGATTTAACATGAGATGACGATTGGTGTTTCAGATATCTCCACAGTTGTCTAGTGAGGTACACGTAACACAATCAGGGAGATTCCTGTACAACAAGCTAATGCAGCTCGTACAACAACATTATAGTCTGTCCTCTACAACAGTCACTGGTATACCCATGAAGGTTAGTACACTATATTATATAACATGTACAACAATATTATAGTCTGTCCTCTACAACAGTCACTGGTATACCCATGAAGGTTTGTACACTATGTAATATTATGATATAACATGCACAACAACATTAAAGTCTGTCCTCTACAACAGTCACTGGTATTACCATGAAGGTTAGTACACTATATAATATAACATGTACAACAACATTATAGTCTGTCCTCTACAACAGTCACTGGTATACCCATGAAGGTTAGTACACTATATGATATAACATGTACAACAACATTAAAGTCTGTCCTCTACAACAGTCACTGGTATTACCATGAAGGTCAGTACACTATATAATATAACATGTACAACAACATTGTAGTCTGTCCTCTACAACAGTCACTGGTATAACCATGTAGGTTAGTACACTGTGTAATATTATAATATAACATGTACAACAACATTATAGTCTGTCCTCTACAACATTCACTGGTATACCCATGAAGGTTAGTACACTATATAATAGTATAATATTACATGTACAACAACATTATAGTCTGTCCTCTACAACAGTCACTGGCATACCCATGAAGGTTAGTACAATATACACATGATACAATATTATAATATAACATGTACAACAACATTATAGTCTGTCCTCTACAACAGTCACTGGTATACCCATGAAGGTTAGTACAATATACACATGATACAATATTATAATAAAACATGTACAACAACATTATAGTCTGTCCTCTACAACAGTCACTGGTATACCCATGAAGGTTAGTACAATATACAATATTATAATATAACATGCACAACAACATTATAGCCTGTCCTCTACAACAGTCACTGGTATACCCATGAAGGTTAGTACAATATTATAATATAACATGTACAACAACATTATAGTATGTCCTCTACAACAGTCACTGGTATACCCATGAAGGTTAGTGCAATATAATATGATAACATAACATGTACAACAACATTAAAGTCTGTCCTCTACAACAATCACTGGTATACCCATGAAGGTTAGTACAATATAATATGATAACATAACATGTACAACAACATTATAGTCTGTCCTCTACAACAGTCACTGGTATACCCATGAAGGTTAGTACACTATATAATATAACATACAACAACATTATAGTCTGTCCTCTACAACAGTCATTGGTATACCCATGAAGGTTAGTACACTATGATAATATAACATGTACAACAACATTTTAGTCTGTCCTCTATAACAGTCACTGGTATACCCATGAAGGTTAGTACACTATATAATATAACATACAACAACATTATAGTCTGTCCTCTACAACAGTCACTGGTATACCCATGAAGGTTAGTACACTATATAATATAACATACAACAACATTATAGTCTGTCCTCTACAACAGTCACTGGTATACCCATGAAGGTTAGTACACTATGATAATATAACATGTACAACAACATTATAGTCTGTCCTCTACAACAGTCACTGGTATACCCATGAAGGTTAGTACACTATATAATATAATATAAACTGCCTTCTACAACAGTCACTGGTATACCCATGAAGTTTAGTACAATATACATGTACAATATGATAATATAACATGTACAACAACATTGTAAGTGAGTTAACCACCTACCTACATTTACTATAGTTTAAAGACAAGCTTCCAAATCACTTCACGAATTCATTCTTTACAAATACTATAAAGATAGTATAGTTAGTCAGGTAGCCATCCCAACCTTAACTATAGTACATGTTTGTACAGTATATAATTAACAAACATTTGATTCTATTTCACCAGGAGGAGCAGAATGCCAGTTCCTCGGCTAACTATGATGTAGAGCTGCTACACTCCTCCCTGGCCCATGATGACTTGATGAAGTCAGGTAACCATTACCATCTTAACTATAATGTTTGTGACCAGAGTGATAAGCAGAACTCGTTTATGACATGGCAAAGTCTGTCTGTTGATCAGTATGTCAAGAATTTGTCATAGCTGTTGCGTTTAAGTATGATTGGAGAAAACTGTTTGGAGCAGAAACTTAAACTTTACATGGTGATAGATGAGACAAATCAATGGTCGAAATGAAATTTTCGCAAAGTCCCTAGAATTGTGGAAAACGTGAAAATTTCAATGTTTATAATAGTGACCTTGATGTTTGACCTACTTTTCAAAAAATTATCTTTGGCTTTATCTTTTGAACTGTACATGAAACTTGTAGATCTGAACAACAAAGAGTAACAACAAAGTGGGTAACCTCCATAGACCTTGACATTTGACCTAGTGGCCTTAACCTTGAAGGTTGGCATGCATAAGACTTAGTCTTTTTATTTGAGACCATAACCTTTAACTTTAAAACTTATGTTCCCAAAAAAAAATTGCAATTGGCTTTATCACTTGAGTTGAAAGAGGTGTAGGGCCTTGATATTTCAAATATTGATTCCTTTTAACATTACAAATGACAATGCAAATGACAAGACAAATGTACCTGGGATAAATAAAGTATACACCAACTGACAGCTGTCCAGCCATACTGTCTTTTATGGTTTGTTGTAAACTTTGTAGTATTTATGATACACTGCCATCCATAAATTAGTATACACTATTTCTACTCATTCTGCTATTATAAAATCAACAGTTTCAAATCCATTGCTGAATGATTCTAATAATGAACCTTGTAGAAATCATTTGTAACGAACTTGACCCAAATATTTGAATTTTAAACTTTTTTATATAAAAATGACAATTTTTGGGAAAAAAATTGTGCAGATGAGAAAAGTTTCTTTTTACATTTTCGTTACCACGATTCATAATTTTGAATTATTTGAAGCCAATTATTATGATTCTTTCAAGTTCAGGATTGAAAAATTAGGATACACTTATAAAGAATTTAGAATGATTTCCTTGTTTGTATAGTTATTTATGAATGGCAGTGTATATTAAATACTTCTGTTGTTGGAGCCCTGTAACATATCACTCAAACAAACAATCTTGATAAAAATTTATTCTATTCAAGTAGATGATGCCATTTAATTCAGCATGCATCTTAATTGGCTCTGAAATATGTAATTTTTTTTATATTTGTTTGGTATAAGTTGATTATAGTAATTTGATGAAAAAAAGATTTTGTTAATTATTTCTGACTAATTTTTACATCTAAAGGGCCTATGGATGTAACATTTAAATGCTTCAGCCAAGATTCAAATGTGTGTACATTCATTTACAATTGATGATTTAATCTACAGCACATGCAGATGGCCTTGTCATTCCATCAAAGGAAGGTCTACCAACAGAAACTGTCACATTAAAGTGGTGTACACCTAAATCTAATGTTGTGGGTAAGTATGTTATAACACTGTCTCTATGGTAGATGGCCTTGTCATTCCCTCTAAGGAAGGTCTACCAACAGAAACTGTCACATTAAAGTGGTGTACACCTAAATCTAATGTTGTGTGTAAGTATGTAATAACACTGTCTCTATGGCAGATGGCCTTGTCATTCCATCAATGGAAGGTCTACCAACAGAAACTGTCACATTAAAGTGGTGTACACCTAAATCTAATGCTGTGGGTAAGTATGTTATAACACTGTCTCTATGGTAGATGGCCTTGTCATTCCCTCTAAGGAAGGTCTACCAACAGAAACTGTCACATTAAAGTGGTGTACACCTAAATCTAATGCTGTGGGTAAGTATGTTATAACACTGTCTCTATGGTAGATGGCCTTGTCATTCCCTCTAAGGAAGGTCTACCAACAGAAACTGTCACATTAAAGTGGTGTACACCTAAATCTAATGTTGTGGGTAAGTATGTTATAACACTGTCTCTATGACAGATGGCCTTGTCATTCCCTAAAAGGAAGGTCTACCAACAGAAACTGTCACATTAAAGTAGTGTACACCTAAATCTAATGTTGTGGGTAAGTATGTTATAACACTGTCTCTATGACAGATGGCCTTGTCATTCCCTCTAAGGAAGGTTTACCTACAGAAACTGTCACATTAAACATGTTAAAGTGGTGTACATCTAAATCTAATGTTCATGATGTTGTGGGTAAGTGTGTTATAACACTGTCTCTATGATAGATGGCCTTGTCATTCCCTCTAAGGAAGGTTTACCTACAGAAACTGTCACATTAAAGTGGTGTACACCTAAATCTAATGTTGTGGGTAAGTGTGTTATAACACTGTCTCTATGACAGATGGCCTTGTCATTCCCTCTAAGGAAGGTCTACCAACAGAAACTGTCACATTAAAGTGGTGTACACCTAAATCTAATGTTGTTGGTAAGTATGTTATAACACTGTCTCTATGATAGATGGCCTTGTCATTCCCTCTAAGGAAGGTCTACCAACAGAAACTGTCACATTAAAGTAGTGTACACCTAAATCTAATGTTGTGGGTAAGTATGTTATAACACTGTCTCTATGACAGATGGCCTTGTCATTCCCTCTAAGGAAGGTCTACCAACAGAAACTGTCACATTAAAGTGGTGTACACCTAAATCTAATGTTGTTGGTAAGTATGTTATAACACTGTCTCTATGACAGATGGCCTTGTCATTCCCTCTAAGGAAGGTCTACCAACAGAAACTGTCACATTAAAGTAGTGTACACCTAAATCTAATGTTGTTGGTAAGTATGTTATAACACTGTATCTATGATAGATGGCCTTGTCATTCCCTCTAAGGAAGGTCTACCTACAGAAACTGTCACATTAAAGTGGTGTACACCTAAATCTAATGTTGTGGGTAAGTATGTTATAACACTGTGGTGTACACCTAAATCTAATGTTGTTGGTAAGTATGTTATAACACTGTGGTGTACACCTAAATCTAATGTTGTGGGTAAGTATGTTATAACACTGTCTCTATGATAGATGGTCTTGTCATTCCCTAAAAGGAAGGTCTACCTACAGAAACTGTCACATTAAAGTGGTGTACACCTAAATCTAATGTTGTGGGTAAGTATGTTATAACACTGTCTCTATGATAGATGGTCTTGTCATTCCCTCTAAGGAAGGTCTACCAACAGAAACTATCACATTAAAGTGGTGTACACCTAAATCTAATGTTGTTGGTAGGTATGTTATAACACTGTCTCTATGACAGATGGCCTTGTCATTCCCTCTAAGGAAGGTCTACCAACAGAAACTGTCACATTAAAGTGGTGTACACCTAAATCTAATGTTGTGGGTAAGTATGTTATAACACTGTCTCTATGATAGATGGCCTTGTCATTCCCTCTAAGGAAGGTTTACCTACAGAAACTGTCACATTAAAGTGGTGTACACTTAAATCTAATGTTGTGGGTAAGTATGTTATAACACTGTGGTGTACACCTAAATCTAATGTTGTGGGTAAGTATGTTATAACACTGTCTCTATGATAGATGGTCTTGTCATTCCCTCTAAGGAAGGTCTACCTACAGAAACTGTCACATTAAAGTGGTGTACACCTAAATCTAATGTTGTGGGTAAGTATGTTATAACACTGTGGTGTACACCTAAATCTAATGCTGTGGGTAAGTATGTTATAACACTGTGGTGTACACCTAAATCTAATGTTGTTGGTAAGTATGTTATAACACTGTGGTGTACACCTAAATCTAATGTTGTGGGTAAGTATGTTATAACACTGTCTCTATGATAGATGGTCTTGTCATTCCATCAAAAGGAAGGTCTACCAACAGAAACTGTCACATTAAAGTGGTGTACACCTAAATCTAATGTTGTGGGTAAGTATGTTATAACATTGTGGTGTACACCTAAATCTAATATTGTGGGTAAGTATGTTTTAACACTATGGTGTACAACTAAATCTAATGTTGTGGGTAAGTATGTTATAAATCTGTGGTGTACACCTAAATCTAATATTGTGGGTAAGTATGTTATAACACTATGGTATACAACTAAATCTAATGTTGTGGGTAAGTATGTTATAACACTGTGGTGTACACCTAAATCTAATGTGGGTAAGTATGTTATAACACTGTGGTGTACACCTAAATCTAATATTGTGGGTAAGTATGTTATAACACTATGGTGTACAACTAAATCTAATGTTGTGGGTAAGTATGTTATAACACTGTGGTGTACACCTAAATCTAATGTTGTGGGTAAGTATGTTATAACACTGTCTCTATGATAGATGGTCTTGTCATTCCCTCAAAGGAAGGTCTGCCTACAGAAACTGTCACATTAAAGTGGTGTACACCTAAATCTAATGTTGTGGGTAAGACACAAAAATACTGTCTTTATATTGTAAAATTTTTCATCTTTACAAAATTTCTGAGCTTAGATTTACAAGAACAGCTAGTATGAGGGTGACTGAGTTTTAAAATAGCTCTGATCAATACATATTGTAAGTTTCTATGCATAAAAAATGTTCATGTTCTTTGGTTTCAGAGTTACATTATTGTACCAGTGTATGTCATATTTTACTGATCTTTATTTCAGAGTTACATTACTGTACCAGTGTATGTCATATTTTACTGATCTTTATTTCAGAGTTACATTACTGTACCAGTGTATGTCATATTTTACTGGTGTTTATTTCAGAGTTACATTACTGTACCAGTGTATGTCATATTTTACTGGTGTTTATTTCAGAGTTACATTACTGTACCAGTGTATTTTATATTTTACTGGTGTTTATTTCAGAGTTACATTACTGTACCAGTGTATGTCGTATTACCCCTGTGGATGTTAACAGTAGACCATCATCTTGTCTTACCAACTTTCTTCTCAGTGGTAAATATCACAGATTTTGTCTCAATTTTGGTATTAAATGACACATTAAAACTACAGTGTAATATTATTAGCCATGCATATTTTAACAAATGTATTACTCAAAATGCTTGGCCTTTTTCCTTTACTGATCTAAGAATGTTTTAAAAATCAGAATGTGTCTTTGTCATACCAATATGACAATAAAAATGTAAGATTCTTGAATATACACTCTACAAATTTGCCAAGAGAAAAGATCATGATTTCATTTCCTCACATTCAATTGAGGTTGTGCACATAACTCATTAAGTATTCTTCATAGACTATTTAACCTTTGAAAGAAAAAAAGTTATTAATTTTGAATGTCACAAGTCAAGGTCAAAAATGGAAATTTGATCAAAACATGCTGTAGAGTGCACATTTTTCAAAAGTTCTCAGCCAACATGTTTATACATGTAAATGTATTTGGTATGAGTACTTTACTAATACATGTATTAGCATTTATGTACACACAATCTTTAGGTAGAGCGGTGATGCTGGAACAGCCTCGAAAGTCGGGTAACAAAGTCATTAGTCACATGTTAGCCAGCCACGGAGGAGAAATCTTCATACACTCTATAAACACAGCCAGATCCCTGCTAGAGGACCCTCCCTCCATCAGTGAGGGATGCGGGGGTAGGGTCACAGACTATAGAATTAATGTAAGTAATACATGTATATCATACACTCTATGAACACAGCCAGATCCCTGCTAGAGGACCATCCCTCCATCAGCGAGGGGTGTGGGGGTAGGGTCACAGACTATAGAATTAATGTAAGTAATATATCATACACTCTATAATCACAGCCAGATACCTGCTAGAGGACCCTCCCTCCATCAGTGAGGGGTGTGGGGGTAGGGTCACAGACTATAGAATTAATGCAAGTAATATATCATACACTCTATAAACACAACCAGATCCCTGCTGGAGGACCCTCCCTCCAACAGTGAGGGGTGTGGGGGTAGGGTCACAGACTATAGAATTAATGTAATATATCATACACTCTATAAACACGGCCAGATCCCTGCTAGAGGACCCTCCCTCCATCAGTGAGGGGTGCGGGGGTAGGGTCACAGACTATAGAATCAATGTAATATATCATACACTCCATAAACACGGCCAGATCCCTGCTAGAGGACCCTCCCTCCATCAGTGAGGGGTGTGGGGGTAGGGTCACAGACTATAGAATTAATGTAATATATTATACACTCTATAAACACGGCCAGATCCCTGCTAGAGGACCCACCCTCCATCAGTGAGGGGTGTGGGGGTAGGGTCACTGACTGTAGAATTAATGTAATATATCATACACTCTATAAACACGGCCAGATCCCTGCTAGGGGACCCTCCCTCCATCAGTGAGGGGTGTGGGGGTAGGGTCACAGACTATAGAATTAATGTAAGTAATACATGTATATCATACACTCTATGAACACAGCCAGATCTCTGCTAGAGGACCCTCCCTCCATCAGTGAGGGGTGTGGGGGTAGGGTCACAGACTATAGAATTAATGTAAGTAATATATCATACACTCTATAAACACAACCAGATCCCTGCTAGAGGACCCTCCCTCCAACAGTGAGGGGTGTGGGGGTAGGGTCACAGACTATAGAATTAATGTAATATATCATACACTCTATAAACACGGCCAGATCCCTGCTAGAGGACCCTCCCTCCGTCATTGAGGGGTTTTGGGGTAGTGTCACAGACTATAGAATCAATGTAAGTAATATATCATACAATCTATAAACACGGCCAGATCCCTGCTAGAGGACCCACCCTCCATCAGTGAGGGATGTGGGGGTAGGATCACAGACTATAGAATTAATGTAATATATCATACACTCTATAAACACGGCCAGATCCCTGCTAGAGGACCCTCCCTCAATCAGTGAGGGGTGCGGGGGTAGGGTCACAGACTATAGAATCAATGCAAGTAATATATCATACACTCTATAAACACAGCCAGATCCCTGCTAGAGCACCCACCCTCCAATAGTGAGGGATGTGGGGGTAGGGTCACAGACTATAGAATTAATGTAAGTAATATATCGTACACTCTATAAACACGGCCAGATCCCTGCTAGAGGACCCTCCCTCCATCAGTGAGGGGTGTGGGGGTAGGGTCACAGACTATAGAATTAATGTAAGTAAGATATCATACACTCTATAAACACGGCCAGATCCCTGCTAGAGGACCCTCCCTCCATCAGTGAGGGATGTGGGGGTAGGGTCACAGACTATAGAATTAATGTAAGTAATATATCATACACTCTATAAACACAGCCAGATCCCAGCTAGAGGACCCTCCCTCCATCAGTGAGGGGTGTGGGGGTAGGGTCACAGACTAAAGAATTAATGTAAGTAATATATCATACACTCTTTAAACATGGCCAGATCCCTGCTAGAGGACCCTCCCTCCATCAGTGAGGGGTGTGGGGGTAGGGTCACAGACTATAGAATTAATGTAAGTAATATATCATACACTCTATAAACACGGCCAGATCCCTGCTAGAGGACCCTCCCTCCATCAGTGAGGGGTGTGGGGGTAGGGTCACAGACTATAGAATAAATGTAAGTAATATCTAAGCAGAATTCATTTTCCAGTTTTCATGTCCCTGGTCTACTGACAAAAGGGGCATACACCGTTTGGCTTGCCTGTCTGTCTCTACGTCCGTCTTTCATATTCTGTGCAACTTCAATAAAATGGGTATTACTTTATAACTGTAGGTGGGGGGCTTTTATTTAAATCAGTTGTATTTCTTGTGACAAGACCTTTATATTTATACTTAAGTATGACCTTGACCTTGAACTTTGACTTACTTTTTAAGAAAGACTGGGTATATCTCTAAATGGATAATGATAAGGTTTTCATATTGCAGGTGTGCAATCCTTGTGGCAAGACCTTTATGGTGATACCATTTGTTTTTAACTTGTGACCTTGACTTTTTAAGTTTAATTAACCTTTTAAAAATATTTTTATATGAGGCATTAATTTTGAATGTTAATTGATAATCGCTTTCATATAGTGAGGGGTGTGGGGGTAGGGTCATAGACTATAGAATTAATGTAAGTAATTCATATTTCACATGTGTATTCTTTGTTACAAGACCTTTCTACTGATACCAGGTCTTTGTCTTTATGAACTTTAACTTTGACGACCTACTTTTGAAAAAACTTTAATATGGGACATAACTTTTGAATTGTAAATGATAAGGCTTTCATATTCTGTAATATTTTCTACATGCCAAGACCAAATCCTATTTTGTACTTGAGTCCTTGCCTTTGTAGTTTGACCTACTTTTGGTAGAATTTAGTCGTATCTATTTTTATGTTATCTGGGAGCATCTGTGTTTCACAAGCACATGTCATTATTCTTAACTCTAAACAATCTTTGATGAAAGACAAAGTTATTTTCAACATTGGTCCTATCTAGAATATTCAATTTAACTATTTCATATTTATAATAGATAGATTAGAAAGCAGAAAATTACAAAAATTAAGGGTTTTGCTTGATTTTTCCCAGGATTATTAAAGAGGTTTCTGTTTATGATTTTTTTTTAGGATTTTGGAGAATTTATGAAAGAGAGCAGATTAGCACCAGCATTATCGAGTATGATCACAGAAAACTCGCAACCAATCAAAAGAGGTACATGTATATATTTTAAACAGGTTTCCAACCAACCAATCAAAAGATTGCATTTAATGATTGTGTTTGGATGATATACAAACCTGTATATATTTCTGATGATGGGATCAGGAGAGCTGAGTTTGAAGATTTATGCATAAAATGTGATTTTGCATAATTTTCAATCAACCACATAAAATAACATAGATTTAGAAATCCATTTCTAATCTGGAAAATTGGTTTATATGGAAGCTATTCTCATTTTAGATTAACTTACATTACAGCCCAGGTACACTTAGAGAGAATGAGTAGGTACTGGCCAATGGTTATAGGAGAAACTATCATATTTAACATGGCATCGGTGAGTTTATATGTTCATGGGCTAGAGAAAATATCTTAAAGGTTGGAATTTTGTTAATCTTTTATATGAAATAATACATGAAGGTCTTTTTACATGTCAGAACAGAATTCCAAGGCAATTTTACTACATGTACATGTATACGGAATATGAAGTATAATTGATGCTATTTCAGTAAACAAAGTGCTAGATTTTATGATGTCATAATAATTTTATCTCATACAAACATGCTTTGAACCTCCCTCAAACATAAAAATCAAATTCAAGGAATTGTGGTCCCCCGCTTTTGGGTGTTTGTCTTTAAAGAAATGCTTACAGACATCCCCCCATTCTTAAGTTTTAATAATATATCTCATATATTATCAACATTCTAAATATGAAAGATTAACTCCAAGAAAAGGTCAAAAGGTACAAACTTTTGTTTTGTTTCCAAGGGACAGGGCTTATAAAAAGGTATGCACATGTGAAATATTTAAGACCTATGATTTAAATTAAAATCAAAAACTTATGGTCGAGGTTGAAGTTTTTAAATGTGGGTCAACCTCCATGGACAAGGTCACAAGGTCAGGTTGTTGTTACCAACAGAAAGGTCTCATCACAAGGAACACACATGTGAAATGTGAAAGCCCTATCATTTTCCATTAAAAAGTTATGGACAAGGTTATAGTTTTTTGAAAAGTAGGTCAAACTCAAAGGTCAAGGTCACAAGGTAAAGAATTTTGGTATCCATGGAAAGGTCTTGTCACAAGGAATACACATGTGAAATATCAAAGCCCTATCACTTTCCATTCAAAAGTTATGGTCAAGGTTAAAGTTTTTAATAAGTAGGTCAAAGTCCAAGGTCAAGGTCACAAGGTCAAAAATTTTGGTATCCATGGAAAGGTCTTGTCACAAGGAATACACATGTGAAATATCAAAGCCCTATCACTTTCCATTCAAAAGTTATGGTCAAGGTTATAGTTTTTTGAAAAGTAGGTCAAAGTCCAAGGTCAAGGTCACAAGGTCAAAAATTTTGGTATCCATGGAAAGGTCTTGTCACAAGGAATACACATGTGAAATATCAAAGCCCTATCACTTTCCATTCAAAAGTTATGGTCAAGGTTAAAGTTTTTAATAAGTAGGTCAAAGTCCAAGGTCAAGGTCACAAGGTCAAAAATTTTGGTATCCATGGAAAGGTCTTGTCACAAGGAATACACATGTGAAATATCAAAGCCCTATCACTTTCCATTCAAAAGTTATGGTCAAGGTTAAAGTTTTTTGAAAAGTAGGTCAAAGTCCAAGGTCAAGGTCACAAGGTCAAAAATTTTGGTATCCATGGAAAGGTCTTGTCACAAGGAATACACATGTGAAATATCAAAGCCCTATCACTTTCCATTCAAAAGTTATGGTCAAGGTTAAAGTTTTTAATAAGTAGGTCAAAGTCCAAGGTCAAGGTCACAAGGTCAAAAATTTTGGTATCCATGGAAAGGTCTTGTCACAAGGAATACACATGTGAAATATCAAAGCCCTATCACTTTCCATTCAAAAGTTATGGTCAAGGTTAAAGTTTTAATAAGTAGGTCAAAGTCCAAGGTCAAGGTCACAAGGTCAAAAATTTTGGTATCCATGGAAAGGTCTTGTCACAAGGAATACACATGTGAAATATCAAAGCCCTATCACTTTCCATTCAAAAGTTATGGTCAAGGTTATAGTTTTTTGAAAAGTAGGTCAAAGTCCAAGGTCAAGGTCACAAGGTCAAAAATTTTGGTATCCATGGAAAGGTCTTGTCACAAGGAATACACATGTGAAATATCAAAGCCCTATCACTTTCCATTCAAAAGTTATGGTCAAGGTTAAAGTTTTTAATAAGTAGGTAAAAGTCCAAGGTCAAGGTCACAAGGTCAAAAATTTTGGTATCCATGGAAAGGTCTTGTCACAAGGAATACACATGTGAAATATCAAAGCCCTATCACTTACCATTCAAAAGTTATGCACAAGGTTAAAGTTTTTGTGACTGACGGACAGACGGATGGACAGACGGACAAACCGGTTTTAATGTCCCCGCGCTTTCGCGAAAGCGGGGGACAAAAATGCATTGTCACATCATGAATTTTCTCAATATTTTTATGCTATTGAAAGGGTCAATTACATAAGTGTATATTTTTATAATTTGATATTTCAGCATGTGGATCCCTTACCTAATATGATTATCAAGGATAAATTAGATGATGATGATGTATTGGAGTGTAAGAAAGCTATATACCATGTGGTGGGGATGGAGAACAGGAACGAACCACTCCCTATAACATCACTAGGCTCGAGGGGAAAGGGTCCTAAACGGTAGGTAATACAAAGACACGTAATGGGATAGATATCGTTAGATGATGATGATGTATTGGAGTGTAAGAAAGCCATATACCATGTGGTAGGGATGGAGAACAGGAACGAACCACTCCCTATAACATCACTAGGCTCAAGGGGAAAGGGTCCTAAACGGTAGGTAATACAAAGACACGTAATGGGATAGATATCATTAGATGATGATGATGTATTGGAGTGTAAGAAAGCCATATATCATGTGGTAGGGATGGAGAACAGGAACGAACCCCTCCCTATAACATCACTAGGCTCAAGGGGAAAGGGTCCTAAACGGTAGGTAATACAAAGACACGTAATGGGATAGATATCGTTAGATGATGATGATGTATTGGAGTGTTAGAAAGCCATATACCATGTGGTAGGGATGGAGAACAGGAACGAACCACTCCCTATAACATCACTAGGCTCAAGGGGAAAGGGTCCTAAACGGTAGGTAATACAAAGACACGTAATGGGATAGATATCGTTAGATGATGATGATGTACTGGAGTGTAAGAAAGCTATATATCATGTGATAGGGATTGAGAACAGGAACGAACCACTCCCTATAACATCACTAGGCTCGAGGGGAAAGGGTCCTAAACGGTAGGTAATACAAAGACACGTAATGGGAAAGATAGCTTTAAAATGACGATGATGTACTGGAGTGTAAGAAAGCTATATATCATGTGGTAGGGATGGAGAACAGGACGAACCCCTCCCTATAACATCACTAGGCTCGAGGGGAAAGGGTCCTAAACGGTAGGTAATACAAAGATACGTTATGGAAAGATAGCGTTAAAATGACGATGATGTACTGGAGTGTAAGAAAGCTATATATCATGTGATAGGGATGGAGAACAGGAACGAACCCCTCCCTATAACATCACTAGGCTCGAGGGGAAAGGGTCCTAAACGGTAGGTAATACAAAGACACGTAATGGGATAGATATCGTTAGATGATGATGATGTATTGGAGTGTAAGAAAGCTATATATCATGTGATAGGGATGGAGAACAGGAACGAACCCCTCCCTATAACATCACTAGGCTCGAGGGGAAAGGGTCCTAAACGGTAGGTAATACAAAGACACGTAATGGGATAGATATCGTTAGATGATGATGATGTATTGGAGTGTAAGAAAGCTATATACCATGTGGTAGGGATGGAGAACAGGAACGAACCCCTCCCTGTAACATCACTAGGCTCAAGGGGAAAGGGTCCTAAACGGTAGGTAATACAAGGACACGTAATAGGAAAGATATCGTTAGATGATGATGCGAAGCATAGCGACACTTAGGGATCACTTTGTCTGTTTCCTGTCAGTCAGTCAGTCAGTCAGTCAGTCCTTCTGTCTGTCTGTCACACTTAGGGTGTCACAGCGTTCAAAACGTGCCATAATTTTTTATCTTGTGATCTTGACCTACATATTTGACGTACTTTTCAAAAAGTTTAAGATTGGCTACATCTTTTGATTGGTAAGTGATACACATGTGTATTCCTTGTAACAAGACCTTGCTAAACATACCATAATTTTTGACTTTATGACCTTGACCTGGATATTTGACCTACTTTTCAAAGAGATTAAGACTGGCTTAATCTCTTAATTTGTAAGTGATACAGCTTTGATATTTCACACATGTATTTCTTATAATGAGACCTTTCTGTTACTACCATAATTTTTACGCAGTGACCTTGACCTAGATGGTTGACCCTCTTTTCTGAAAATTTTACATTTACCATATCTTTTAAACATTGAGTAAGAGGTATATTTCACATATGAATTTTATTTGACAAGACTTTCCTACTCAATAATTTTGAACCGAGAGACCTTCACCTACATATTTGATCCACTTTGTAAGAATTGGCCGCTTCACAGGCGACACAAGCATTCCTTTGATTGCTATTTTTATTATACGCCCGTCATTTGACGGGTCGTATTATGGTATGGTGAAGTCCGTCCGTCTGTCCGACCGTCCGTCTGTCTGTCTGTCCGTCTGTCCGTCCGCCTATGGAACGCAATAACTTGATTATGCGTCAACGGATTTTCACGAAATTCATACATTATGATTGGACTGTTGAGAGGAAGCCGCCTTTCGATTTTCAGGTTCATCCGATTTGTCGTTACAGAGTTATGGGACTTAGATTTTTAAAATACAGTGAAAATATATTAAAATAGTTAAAAATTATTTAAAAATCTATTTTGGATTGAAATGTTTTGAAATTTTGTATACTTCAAGTAGAAAGGATGTTCTTTGACATATGTAACGGGTTTTTATTTTTTTTTGTCGCAAAACCGAGATATTTGTAATGGGAAGGGGGGTGGGTTATATGCACGTACATGTTAAGCTAAGGGCAAAATATAGGCGCATGGAACGCAATAACTTGAATATGCGTCAACAGATTTTCATGATATTCATACATTATGTTTGGACTGTGGAGAGAAAGCCGCCTTTCGATTTTCAGGTTCATTCGATTTGTCGTTACAGAGTTATGGGACTTAGATATATTGAAATAGTTAAAAATTATTTAAAAATCTATTTTGGATTGAAATGTTTTGAAATTTTGTATACTTAAGGTAGAAAGGATGCTCTTTGACATATGTAACGGGTTTTTAATTTTTTGGTCGCATAACTGAGATATTTGTAATGGGAGGGGAGGGGGGGTTATATGCACAAACATGTTAAGCTAAGGGCAAAATATAGGCGCATGGAACACAATAACTTGAATATGCGTCAACGGATTTACATGATATTTCTACATTGTGATCAGACTTTACAGAAGAAGCCGCCTTTCGATTTTCAGGTTCATTGGATTTGTCGTTACGGAGTTATGGGACTTAGATATTTTAGATACAATGTAAAAATATACTAAAATAGTTAAAAATTCTTTAAAAATCTATTTCTGGTCAAAATGTTTTGAAATTTTGTATACTTCAAGTAGAAAGGATGTTCTTTCACATATATAACGGATTCTTAAATTTTTTGTCACATTATCCAGAAATTATGTGTAATGGACGGGTGTAATGGACGGGGGGGGGGGGGGGGGGGGGGGGGGGGGTTATATGCACATACATGTTAAGCTTAGGGCAAAATATAGGTGCATGGAACGCAATAACTTGATTTTCATGATATTTGTACATTGTGATCAGACTTTGAAGAGGAAGCCGCCTTTCGATTTTCAGGTTCATCCGATTTGTCCTTATGGAGTTATGGGACTTAGATATTTGGTGTTGTGAAAAAAATCCCAACAGGCGTATCTTGCTGCGTGAGCGTAGGCTTTATTTACATATATTACTACACAACGCGTATTTCTTACTGATTATGTATTATGCTTCCATAAAACTTACAGGGATGATCATCAATCAACCATGATGAGACTCTTTACCCCAATCTCCTACGCATGCGTCCGATTTCAGTTCCGCTTTTCTTCATTGCAGGTCAAGGTCACCATCAAGGTCATAGAGGTCAAACATATGACAGGTGACATACCTGTTCTATGTCTTTGTAGTTGTTTTCAGCAGGAAATTTTCGTGTGGAATTTATGTTCAGAACTATGAATCTTTTATGAGACAATTCTATTAATAGGGATGAGCAATACAGACAGATGTGGTCCGAGTTAGAGAGTTTGATACGAGCTCACTCCGAAACTTCTCCTCAACATAAAGCCGTACTGGATTGTCTGTTAGAGTGCAAGAAACCCTCCCCAGAAGACTCTAAGTCACCAAAGAAAATACCGGCAAAGGAGGAGAAAATGGACATGGACTCCGACCAGGAAAAGACATGGAAGGAATTAGAGAGGTGGGTGAAAGAGATAAACAAAATTTCTTTTATCTGTTGGGTACAGAATTTCATTAAGAAAAACAAGTTATCTTATGAGTGATTCTGTTTTGTAACAAGAGAACCTGGAATTCTTTCTTTTTAAGATGGATTTTATTTTTATTTCAGATATGAGAAGATGACGGAACGAGAAAAACAAGACATGAACAAATCAGATGTAGCTCCTCCCCCTCCCAAACGGCAAAAGATCGCTCAGGACGAACAACTGACAAGAAATACTACAGGTAGAAAAATCTTATAAAAGCTAGACATTATTTTACTACTATAAAAATTCAATTATACAGAGTTCATACCAGTGATTTTAAAATTATTGCTTATGATAGAGAATTCATTCTTAGACTAAACTGATATGATCTGCTACATGTACTGGTGTCAAAGCAGTAACCGAACGATTTTGAAGGTTTATTCACGATGACTTCGTTGCTTTGTTAAATTGAGACATGAAAATTTGAACAAATAATGGTTGGCGTATGTCTCAAATATTTATTGAATAATTATCTAAAAATTTCGGACTTTCATCATCTTAATGTCGATCTTTTAACCACAAGTTTTTTGCAATTTTGCTAAAGCAGTAACCTAACGAACGAGCATTCGGATGTGTTTTATGGATCAATTTTCAATTCTATGTTGGTAAATCTGAAGTACATGTAACATCTTTTCCTAAGACTGAATTGTAGAAAATTAAGGAAAATTCCCATAAATATACATGTAGTTCTTACTGAAAGGTTTAGGAGGCTACCCTTTCCTAACCATAATATCTAATCTTAAACTATCACTGCTTAATAAATGACCAAAAACTATTCATCAATTCACCGTATTATAAAAATGTTGACACTAATGTTGATTTCTAGTGAAACTTTATAAGTTTCCTTAATTTATCAAATTTCGTTATTCAAATATCACCTACACTGTAATCGTTCGTTCACCTCTTCTGTTCGGTTACTACTTTGACACCAGTACATGTATTTTCGAGTTTATACATTGAAATTTACTCAACCTGTTGAATAATATAAATTTTGTTATTAAGGTTCCCAGAGTTTACTTGCCATGTGGACCAACAAGATTAAGTCTGTACATTCTAAGCGACACATAGAGTTTGCAGGACGGTTGGAGAGTGAGGGGAATGTGGCAGAGCTTTATCAGAATCTGAAGAAAGATGACATCCCAAGGTAAAATAGCTGTACAAACGCTTTTAAAAGGTGTCTTAAATGGAATCAAGTGTTTTGATAGCTTTGGGGCCAGGGTGGCATCATGAGAGAAATTAAGTTGGAAAAATAACCAAACTTAAATCTTATTTTGCCAGTAAAATTTGATTGTGTGCACCTACAAACATATACATGTATCTTATACCAAAGAGCTACGGTTAAGCAAGATCTACTGAATAGTGTCAATTTCAGTTCAAGTTATTCATGATACATGTATATATATAGTACTCTGAAGTGAGCCATGTGGACAGTAGTCTTATTTCTTCTTAAAAGCTTGCAAATGTCACATCTCTTTCTTTTCTAGTGCTACACCAGAAATTACTCCATTACAAAAGAAGAAACTAAACTGAATATTACAAGTAATCCAATAGGAAGGTTGATATGGACAGTTTTCTCCTATATTGGAGTATGTGCTGCATGGAGGAGGATGAAACTTGTTACATGATTAATATGGTGCTATGAAGAGGAGCATATGTACAGTATGTGTACCATGCATGTTTAAGGTGCACCGATACCCTAAACCTAGGTGTCAAAACTGAAATATGTACGTTTTCTGGATAATACACCAGGATATATCAGTGTCGCTCATGTGTAGAACTGGTATAAGAAGTGATTTCTTCATTATGACATTCTTATATGGCAAGTCTGATTGCTTGGACATTCTTATATGGCAAGTCTGATTGCTTTGACATTCTTATATGGCAAGTCTGATTGCTTGGATGGTGATGGCCTCGAGTCTACCTAAAGAATGGAAGAACAAGCAAACGGTACATTACAATCGGATAAGAATTGAACATGTATGAAATTTGAATTGACTTCTATTATACAATAAAGAATACAAACAATTCAAATTAAAGTGATTTAACAGTTTATTTTATTTTTATCATATATTACTTTAAATAAAATCTAGAGTGGAAATAAATGATACAAAAATCACAGATATCACCACATAAAGACAACAAGCACACAACTACAGACTATACTAGTGATGTATGGTCAGCAGGGAACGAATTCAGCATATAAACACTTGATGAAACATTTGTCAAGTTGCCATGGAAACAATTAACATTGTGAAACATTTAATTTGATTGGATGATTACAGATCATCGTGTTTGCTTATGAATTTCCACTGGCCAAATATCCGAGTGTTGAATAAAGCCTAATGTTAGTTGATGAAAAATGAAATTCCTTGAGGTTTAACAGATAATGATGTCAAAACATGTAAGCTAATAAGATAATGCCGAAGTTTGTGATATCTAAATACAACCATACAGCCGATAACACATAGACCTAAACTAGCAATATGTAGACTCGGCCATTCATAGGACGGACGGAATCACAGTAAACACGTAAATATATGTACATGTAAATTTAACCGAGATAGTACATTGTAGTTATTAATGGTTAACATTATAATATTTGGTAACTTTTGAATCATCAGACCACAACCATATAGACACCATCTGTCTTACATGTGATAAGTCATACAATGTAAATATCTTTGATAAAGTTATACAATATGTCAACAAGGTATTAATATGATGATACATAGATAAATTGTTGTTACACAAAGAAACCATTGGATTTTAGTGGTGAAGGTTAGGATGTAATTGAGGAAAAGTTTGAATATTGCCTGCCCTCTACTAGGTACGGGAGATGGTTTGCTTCACAAGGAAGTTCTATAATTTTCATTGTCTTGAATACTATCTGCCATTTTATATACTAACCTTAGCATTTAGCACCATAAGGATTTTATGATTCATACTTTGTGACCTTTGAGATGGTATTGTATCATGGTCAACCTACATTTACCTACTGAATATTAAAACCCTACTTTAAATTGACCTTTGATAATTGTTCATATTAGACCTGGTCTACTGATGCAAATAAGAAGATTTCGAATTCATAAATTAAACAGATTTGACATGTAAATCAGTAACAATAGAGACAACAGGTACAGAGAATTGTTCATAATATTGGTATTGTTAATGATAACTATGGAATGATTCAACTCTGTATAACAGTAAATCTTAACACTGACTTCTGTATCAATGTCTGGGATATAGTCTGTATAACAGTAAATCTTAACACTGACGTCCTCATCAATGTCTGGGATAAAGTCTGTATAACAGTAAATAAATGAGATCTACTCTAAGATTACGATTTATGCTAACTCCGAAGGTTCGGCAGCTGTTCAAAGCACTCGTTACAAAATTTAAGCTGCCAAATTTTACCGGCATACAAGTCAAACTTGTCTTTTCCCATCAACTCTACTAACTGAGGCTGAAAAAAAAGAACAAAAAATTCATTAATTATTTTTTCTACTTTTGCTAAATTTGAATATCATTCCTTACAAAATTAGCAAATCATAACATTATTTATGGAAGAACAATGTCTTATCAGATCTACACATTTAAATATAACATGTATATGGCACAAATACAGAAATCAACTGAGAAGAACATTTACCTCCAACTCATCATCCTCTATGTTTGAGAGAATTTCAAAAGCTTTGTGAAGGATTTCAAATCCTACACCTCGAACACAGTCTCTGTAAAATACAAAAGTGACATGTATAGCGACGTTCAATATAAGCCATTACTATTAATAAATCTCTGATATGACATTCTCTCCCTTTGCTTCTATAAAACATATGGTTTTCAATGTGGTGTTTGGTTGAGAAAAAAAATATTAAACTCGTTACGAGAAAATGTCTATGATATGAAATGGATGAGTGTATGTATTCAAAACAATGGAAGGGGATCACATTAGAAAAAATGTAAACTGTGTGAAATGGAGAAACAATTTGCTTGTACATGGGAAAAAAAACCAAGACAACAAGTACTCAAAATCTACAAACAGTACAAGTAAAAATTTTGTAAAAAGTATAGCATTTTGATAATTGTTAAGTTTGGCTTCCTTTGTGGCCAAACATTTTCTTACATGTATGTCGACAGAGTCAATCCAAAGAAAATAAAAATATTGTTATTATATTATATTATAAAATAAAGTAAGATATTGTAAATACATACGCATGTAGAACTTGTATCCTACTGGTAAGTCTGTCAGCATTGCACAATGTCTCTACACCTGGAACAAATAGTCGTCAAATTCATTAACAGGTTATAAAGTTGTCTGATAAAAAATGTTACCATGTCTTTCAATGTGATCATAACCTTGCAGCCATGACTTTACAAGTTGTATACTTTGAAATATTCAAATCCATGCTAAGATGAGAAAGATGGACAGGGTGATTCCTATATCACCAAATCTCTTTGCACAGGAGTTTTTTTTTTTTTTTTTTTTGGGGGGGGGGGATTGGTATGGGTTATAAATATGAGACTTACTAGGTAGTGATACACTTCTATGTATCTCCATTTCCTGAGGGTCGGGTTCATTTATCGGCTTCTCCTCCTCGTCAGATTTTTCGTCATCTTTGTTCAGATGAAGTGTTGTATCAAGAAGAGTGATGAAGTTCTTCATCTCTTTGTTTTCTCTAAAGAATCAGAAAGAATATCACAGATAACCATTGTTAGTTCAAGCATAATTCTTAATCAGCACTAGGTTAAGATCACTAGGTCAAAGGTTATGGTATCAAAACGTAGCTCTTATAAATCAGAGGAAGATCAATGTCTAAGGTCAAGGTCACTATGTCAAAGTCAGAATACCAAATGAAAGGTCTCGTCACAAGGATTGAAGGAATCTTCATGTGAAATAACAATGCCCTATCCCTTATGGTCAAGATAAAGCCCAAGTTAAAGTTTTTGTCATTGGATGCCGACTCTGACAACAATGAAGACACTACATGTACTATCTGAGCCGCTCACTTCGGAAATTGGATAAACACAATTTGGATGACTTGATATCACTAGATAGTTCTCCCTTAGTCATAAATATACAGTATATGTTATATGGTCGTTGGTTTATGTAATCATATTTAAAAACAGACAAAAAAAGAGGCACTTTCAATGTTTAATTTCAGCATGACATTGCCAACTTTAACATTTATCATTTAACCTATGGACAGTGTCACGACGTCACGGGGAAAAAAATAGCATGGGAAATGGCCCATCTTAAACTTGTTTTGTCTATAAAGTTTAATTGTATGCACTGAATATTGCATAACTTGTACTGAAATTTACAACTAATCAAGATCTACTGCATGGAATCAATTTCAGTTAAATTAAGTATTCAAAATCACATTTATCCAGTTTCTGAAGTGAGCAGCATGAACAATAGGGCTGTTATATGAGTTCCAAAGACAAATTCCTAAAAATGCTGAGCTAAATATAACTCAATATGTTTTCTGCAGGCTCACTTTCAATATACTCTGCTACTAATAAATGTTATACAGATTCTGCAGATAGGAAATCAGATTACCATCTTCCTATCGGATACCTCTGTTTCTCCCTTGTCCATACTCTGATAATATACATGTAATGTTAACAGATTTTGTTGATAGATAATCAGTTTTCTATCTTCTGATCATGTACCTTTGTTTCTCTTTGTCCATTTGTATTTCTTCACAGCCTTTCAGCGTGTCCTCCTCGGAGCTGGAACTGTCCGCTATGGACGGCTGTCGTAGCCTCTTCTGACTCGACTTGGACTTCACAGGATACTGTGTGGAAAACATAATATATATCACTGACACACAATATACTGAATATTTGCTAGAGCATCCTAATTTCTTTAATTGTCCTTTTCTACTATGGATTTGGACATGCAAAGTTCCTTCTTATAAATTTATTTTCTATTACCGAAATACAATGATTTCTGTTATTGGAATTAAGTTTAGCTTCAGCACAAAGTTAATATAACTTTTCATTTATACTTTTGTCTCTGATGTAAATGAGCAGAATTATTCAAATTTATGTTACAGCTAAACTGCATTGGATACATGCAAGTAAAAATATTTGAATCAGAAAGGCCAAAAATGTTAGACAAGCATGAAAATTTTGAGGCAACTCCTAGCCTAGGCTTTAGTACAAATGTACTATGGTACAATAATGAAATGGTCAGCTGAAACCTCATTTTCTTATGTCATTTAATACTTAACATGTTATTGAGGTAACTGTGAGCTGGGGTTAGGGTTTTCACAATCATAATATAATAATGATTTCTGTTTAAGTTGAAAAGCATTTGTAAAAGCTTTAAGTCAAAAGTATACAAATTAAGCATATTTTGTTCATACATGTATATAAATTACATTCAACATTTAATATGCATATACATTGTACATGTACAAATATTACATGTATCTAAAATATAGTAATACATGAGTAAGAAAGAACACACATTGTTAAAAAATAAGCGTAATAGTGTCATTCTTATTTGCCCATGCTTCTATTATATACATGTATAAAACACATTTCTCTGGAAAATTACTTAATTCACTAGATTTGACAAATAAATCATGAAAATGCTAGATGTACATTCTTCATGAGGAAAAATTGTAAACACAAGGAATAATTATTTCCAAAATTAAATGTGTATCAAGTGTATTACTGTGTTTCAGTGTCTGTGGTTGAATTTAAATGATTTAAATACACATGTTCACATTGTGATCTCATTAAAGTACACATGTGGATTAACATTGTATCTGGTGTCTTTTATGAACAATAATTGAATGTGACTGTGGAAATTAAATATGTTAGGATATACACAACTTTAGAATTAGTCTAGTTGCCAAATGGCTATTTTAGGGTGAACCCAATAAAATGTTACGCACAAAATGTTTTTGCATGAAAGTGATGTTAATACACTCTACTTTGATAATCCGGCTGATGCCACTCTGGCATCCTTGGGCATTTCAAAATTTTTGGGAAGAAAAGGTCATTTTTCAACGAAAACCGTTGAAAATTGGAAAAACGCAATTACTTTGTCTATGTTGTAGCTAGAACAACAATTTTGGTATCAAAAGAACAGCAATGCCATTGCCTTTAAGTCCCAAGCTCAGTACATCAATTTACTCGTCCATAAAATGGGGAAAACTATGGACTTTTGATGAAAAACCGTTGAAAATTGGAATTTGTCGTATCTTTTTTCATACCGTAGATAAAATAACAATTTTCGTACCAAACGCACAATATATGTATTGCCTTTCATTCTAAATATCAGATTAGCAATTTGCAAGTACGAAAATGGGGGAAAGAATGAATTTTAAATGAAAAATCGCTGAAAATTAGGATATTGCAATGTTTTTTTTCCGATGCTGTAGTTAGAAAAACAGCAAGAAAAATGATTTCATTGCTTTAAATTCAGAATTTCACTCAAGCAAATTGAATCTTCTTGTTTTGCTTTGTTTTGTTTTTGCTGAAAACATGTTTTGAATTGTAAAAAAAATTGGTTTAAAGAAATTCTAAAACAACAATTTTCGTATCAAAATGATTGCATATTGATAGTTTTAGATTTGCACTCTCTTATTACCCTTTATTCTTCTCTAGATATATCATTCCAAATAGTATAAATGTCCTAGCATCATCTTACAACATCACGCAACATGTTCCATTTTAATTGCATAATTCAAACATTGCTTATTTGATGTTTGATGTCGTGTTTGCTGTTCCCTGCCCATTTGGTTTCTCTTGCTGTGTTTGTCTTCTCTGTATTTTTACTTGATGTGTTGATATAAATATTGTTGCTGCAACCCAGTTATGTTGGATATCACCTCCTTTCTTATTGCCCTGATTTTTCATCAACATGAAATTGTAATTCTTGTGTGCAACTACTTCTAACAACAAAGAACCCTTCTTACATGGTTGATCAAAATGCCTCCTTTGCATCGTACTCTGACAATTTTCTACTCCAAAACATTTACAGAATTTAAAAAAATTGAGCACAGAATTTGTCACATCTGTTTGTTACACAGCTCAGATTTCATGTGCGACTACAACAAATCAACAGGATAACAGATAGAGGTTCAGACGCAATTGGCAAAATATTATCACAATAGGTATCAACATTTATTTTAAATTTAGTTCTTTCAGCAGATCCAGGTTTGATTGAACTGCATCTTAAGAATGTTTCCTTATGCATGGCTAAAATATTTTGTTTTTCTTGACATTTTATCGAAATTCTTCAATTGATAAAGTTGGTGGTAATGGTCATCCAAAAATTTTGAACTCTGTGAGGAGATTGTTTCACACCATAATTGTGCGTTCTTCCAGACCTCTGGAAAATCGGAATAGTGGGAGGGTTTTGCACACGTAATCCAGGATAACCATACCGTCTGCTATTTACGTGGCAGATGGCCGTCCTAAGTCGGCACCGGTTGCCCATTGGTCTCGTTGGTTTATGTTTAGTCTTTTATGTTTCATGTTTCTATGATGTGAGTTGGTGTTCCTTGTCCCTTTTGCGTCTCTTTCTGTGGGTGTCTGTTCTGTGTTATTTTGCATGGGTGTTTTGGGATTTTGCTGTGGGTGCTGCAACCAAGTGTTGTTGGAGTTCCCCTCCTTTCTCTTATAGCCCATTTCATTCAATCGTACACTGGACCTGATATCAGATATACTGTCTAGATTCTCTAAACCATAGTAATTTTTTATGAATACCATGGCCTCGGTCACCATCTTTTCAATATCTGAATTAACTTCCCTCAAATTTGACACGGAACACCACTTCACAAGCTTCCCACAGAACAACCTCTGTCTCTCCAATACCATCATATAATGATGGTATCCATCATCATGATCTGTTCGCAATACCTACATCTTTAGAATAATGTGTAGAATGCGAGTTCTTAATCAATCGGATTGCTTTCTCTATCAACTGATTGCAAGTACATGTAATATCAATCAGTTGCACTTCAGTAAGTGACAGTAAGTGTTTTGAATATACCTCCCTGACATTGTCGCCATAGCACTTTCTATATAGACATAACGTCAGACAGTGCATGAAGTTTTTATATTTCATATTATCGATATTTTATTTTGCGCTCTATTGTGAGTGCTTTTGTTAGGATCTTCTTTAACTCATTCATTTCATGAGATGTAGCTTTCTTGACTGAATCTTTTATGTCACTGTGATCGTAAGTATGAGTCAATTGAATATCATTTAAATTTGCTCTCTGCAAAGAAATAGCAATTTCAAGTTCAGAAAATATGGCCAGGGGAGCTGCTGGAGAGGATTTTGGCTGTGTCTTGAAGTCACTTTAGTTGAAAGCATCACTGATGAGGATTTTTCTATCCAAAACACCTGTCTGGTGCAGTAAAATTGGTTTAAAACTTTCTTCAAGAAGGTAGATAGCTGGAGCACTTATCATTGAACATCTGAAGTGTTTAGTTATTTTTAGAATTATATGACCAGAAACAATCAAGGTATTAATTCTGCCATTTAATGGTCAGTTGATACACCAGAGCCCTGCATGCATCAATCGACCATAAGCTCCTAGGCATTCTTGTCGAATAAATAACCTGGAGCTTATTTTAAGAACACATTTCGAAGTTGCAAAACTTAAGTAATCTTTTTAACATTGAACAATGTCACCACTAAGCAGGTCTTTAAGATCCACTTCAATAATTGAAAACAACTTCACAACCCTGGCAGAAATCATCTACATGTATGTTAAACATCTTTAAATTCATTAGCATCATTTAAAAGCAGATTAATTGACAGCGTGGATTAGACATGCACGTTTCGGATATTTAACCCTCGTCATTGATCCTCAATCCAAACAATGAAATATGGCCAAAATGTGTGATAATTATGTCCAAAATATAAGACGTAGCAAGATGACTAGGATATGATGCTAAAGGACCAAGGTTTCAGAAATTTGTGACAATTTTGTAAACAGAAATTTTTGAATGCGTTTGAGACAAAGAAGGGGATCTCCAACAACAGCAGGTTGCAGCACCCTTAGCAAAACCCCCAATGCAAAAACACAAAGCAGACAAGCACAGAAAGAGACGCACAAGGGACAAGGAACGTCAACGCACAACATAGAAACATCAAACACAAAGCACCACACATAAACCAACGAGCAACCGGTGCCGACTTAGGACGGCCATCTGTCACGGAAATAGCAGAAGGTGAGGTTATCCTGGATTATGATTTGAAGAAACGACCAACCGAAATTGATCAAACTTGGCTACATGTGCCCTCGGGGACTCCTGGTCTACCAGCAGTGACACTCATCAAGTAGTACAAATGTTAAACGTCTTCAAATTCATAAGCATCATTTAGAAGCAGATTACTATGTAATTAATAGCGTGGAGAAGACATGCACGTTATGTATCATAGACAGTAGCCGCTTCCTTTTGAACAATGTTTCTAATTTGACCCACATCTTTTAAAAGCTTGCTACAAGACTCCATGTACTAGTAAACTTTTTTTTTAACTGTTGACTTGAATACACATATCTTTGTTCCAGATTTTCTCTAAACGTTTTGCATTTTTCAAAGTCCCAACTTTGTATGGAAAAAAACCTTCAAAAATCAAAGTTTTCTCCCTCATTGTTTTTCTCCCATTCTATTTATGAGCAAGTTGCTTAATGTATATTCAGAATAAAAGACAATAACAAAAACCTTTATTTTGGTACCATAATTGCAGAACCTCATACTACAGTTTGAAAAAGTCATTGCATTTTGCAAATTTTCAGCGATTTTTCATCCAAGAGTAGCTGTTTTTCCCAATTTTTCATACCAGCAAATTGCAAATCTGACTTCTGTATTATTTAAAATGAAAGGCAATAAATTTATTGTGCATTTGGTACCAAAATTGTTTATTTAGCTACAGAATAAAAAAAAAATATGGTGTTTTACCAATTTTCAATGATTTTTCATCGAAAATCCATAGTTTTCCCCATTTTATTGACAAGTAAATTGGTAAATTGAGCTTGTGACTTAAAGATAATAAAATTGTCGTTCAATTGGTACCAATTTTGTTGATCTAGCTGCAGCATTGAAAAAGTAATTGAATTTTTCCTATTTTCAACGGTTTTTCTTCGAAAAATTCCATTTTACCCCAAAATTTCGAAATGCCCAAGGATGCCAGAGTGGCATCCGCCGGATTATCAAATAAGAGGGTATTGACAACACTTTCATGCAAAAACATTTTGTGCGTAACAAAGTTTTGGGTTTCGTGAATGGCACCTAGACGAAATATATTTCTATACTTTTGTGTTGTGTTTTTTTAAGGTGATATGCAATTCAAAATGACAACAAATGTGAAATGGAAAATTTGATTAATCCACAATTTATAGGATGAAATGTGCTGCAAATTATTTTCTATAAGGTCTTTCAGCTACAATTTTTTACATAGAAATTAATTGATGGTCATAATGGCCATCTATATACCCACCAAATGGTTATATTTTTTTCGTTAATCTAAAATTTAACAAAAACACACTAATTCCTTATTTTACAAAAAAACCATCACATCCTAAGCTGCTTTGGTTAAAAAGATCAACCATTTCAAAACCAGACCCTTCAATAGCCCTTTACAACTGAAATTAATGATCCAATTTAGGTAAAACAATTACATGTATGTGAATTAGCTGTTTATGTAAATTAGGAGGTGATTTGTGCACAAATTAAGCCAGACTTCAAACCCACTCGTCACTTAGCTCCCACTTACGTCCCAATCATAATTATCGTAAAACTCGTTGTTTCCTCGTGGCGTGTACTGGCTGCGGGGAGTGACGTAATCACTCGAGTGGTAGATATGTGAAGGGGTACGAGGGGTACGTACCGAGCATGGTGTCATGTAGTCACTCCGCGGTGAGTAAATCTAGGTCACAGAGTTATACTTCATATTAACATTTTATTCAGATAGTAAGAACTTTGAGGGAGTATTGCTATGTCCTGTACTTTTACCATGATGCAGTCTTATCTTTAGTCTGTTTAAAAACATAAGGATTCTACATGTTTTAATGTACATTCAATAAACAAAAGAAAGAAGTTAACACAAGTACGGGAATAACTGGATGTTACTCCACAAATCAGATCTAGACATTATATATATTAAGTTATATGCATCATGCTTCACTGATAGAAGCCTTCGTTTTTAACAGATTTTTGACAACCAAGAGGCTGAAGATTGGCCTAACAGTTTTGTCACACTTTTCATGATTGTATTATAATCATGAAAAATACCCCCATGTGAAAATTACAACCAGTACAAAAGACTAAAGGGAATATTCCCAATTTTGCCAAAATTAACTTCCATGCTGTATTGTTGCAATATTCATTTTGCGAAAATTTCTCCCAACGAAAATAACCATGTTTAAAGTAGTATATTTGTCTAAAGATGGGCGTATAACAAGCACAATTTTACATCTGTATCCTGCTGTAGAACATTAAAACACTAATGACCCATGTCAAATTTATTACTATTGTCAGACACACAGATGGACAAGCCCTCTTTAATTCTAAGACAAAAACAGATCATATATTGAACTTAAAAATAGAAAAGACCATACCTCATTTTTTTCTGATTTTGTAACTCGTTGTGACTCATGTCTGTTAGGTTTAAGGTGAATACGTGATGATTTAGGATTCTCATAAGCTGAAACAAAATTATCACATAAATTTTACAACATTATTCATTATTTTCATAGAGAACAAAGTTACATTTTATAGACAAAGATAACTTATCAACCCTCTCTATCATTTGATCTGTATTGTTACAATTATAACTATACAATGATTTACAATAATAGCACTTTGATGAGGTTGATATCTCGAATTATAGACCTGAAAAAATAGTCTATAATTCTTGGAATTATAGACCTGAAAAAATCATATTGACCCAAGACGAAGTCCAAGGTCAATATTTCTTAAGTTCTGTAATTCAAGGTATTGACCGAATCAAAGTGCTACGACTGTTTTATTATTTTTCCAGTTTTCAAAATCAGCGTGTCAGTGCTTTGCACGGCAAACAATCTCTATTATGACGTCATGTGTTCTAAAAAAGGAAACAGGTGTGCTTTATGAAAAATCCTTCGACTTTTTGTTACTATTAATAGTAAAATGAATCTATACCAGTTTTTACAGAATATCACTTGACGCGCTTATAGCCAATAGAAATGAACAAATGATATAGAAAAATGATAATATGTATTGTTACAATTGAACTTCATCATAATGGTCAAAGAAACAAAACATTTTATCTGAAAAACACTGTAATTCAAATGGGAAAAAAAACCTTGTTAGAACTTCACAAAATGTTTTCATTTCAAATTCTTATTCAGTAAAGAACAGTTACTCTTAAAACTCATCATCATGTCTACCATCATCAAATTACTAATATAGAATACACAGCAGAATAAACTCATCATCATGTCTACCATCATCAAATTACTAATATAGAATACACAGCAGAATAAACTCATCATCATGTCTACCATCATCAAATTACTAATATAGAATACACAGCAGAATAAACTCATCATCATGTCTACCATCATCAAATTACTAATATAGAATACACAGCAGAATAAACTCATCATCATGTCTACCATCATCAAATTACTAATATAGAATACACAGCAGAATAAACTCATCATCATGTCTACCATCATCAAATTACTAATATAGAATACACAGCAGAATATTCTGACAAATATAAGGATTTTTCAGTATGTACAGATTTAGTTTTGTGTCGACTCACATGCTGCTGTGGGGTTTTTGGCTCTTCTTCTTTCCCTGGCTGACAGGTTAGGCTCCTATATCAAATAAAAACAATAAAAGCTAGTTTATTTCTATATTTCATGTGCTGGATAGTTCACTAGATATGCAATTCCATCTTTTTGCTTTCTAATGCTTAGGTTCCATCCATGACAGTATTTGACATACATGTAAAAGCACTGTGACATACATGTAATTAAATTCCTTTATAAACAGCGTGTCTGTAGGAGTATGTCCCTTCATTTTACACTGGTTTCCATAACGAATATGTCACATTCACAATAGACCTGCAGTTTTGTGATGTTTTATTTTTCATTAGGACGTCACATGAATCACTAAATCTTTCATAAATCGTGACGTAACATTTTAAAAGTTTGCAAAGTTACTTGATGCCTGTATACATAGACTGGTATGTAGAATCAAGGTCTCGAACGGTTGTATCCCAGAACTTAACCAGAAGTCTCTGAATAGACTGTAGCTCTCCTGGTTGTTTTGTTTTAAAAGATCAATTTCCTTTCTTTTAAACCAAAGACCATTATAAGGAAGCAGGCGCTTTAACAAATTATAAGGAGCATTGCACAACAAAACAACATATCCATTAGACTGCAACTAGAATATCACTCATGGAATTCATAATATCCCAGATAAGATATTTCAAAAAATGCAATGATCGCTGTGCGATATAAGTCCCCTACCGGCGGCATAAATTTATGACTTGCATCTCTGTTCATCAGTTAATCATCTGCAACAACAGCCAAGAAAAGTCTGGGAAACTGAATTCGTGAAATTTGCTAAGTCCAAGGACCATAACTCTAGTGAAAATTAGTCAATCTAAATTAAACTCAAATCTGCATCACGTACACTATAATGTATTCACATACAAAAAATCAGTTCATTATCTGCAATAACAGGCAAGAAAAAGTCATGAAATTTGCTAAGTCCAAGGGTCATAACTCTTGTAAAAATAGGCCAATGGAAACCAAACTCAAACTTGGTCTGTATAACACTGAGATGTATTCATTTACCAAATATCAGTGCATTATTTGCAATAGAACGGAAGAAAAGTCCGGAAAACTGAAATTTTCTTAAAATTTGCTAAGTCCAAGGGCCATAACTCTTGTAAAAATAGGTGAATCTAAAGCAAACTCAAACTTGATCTGTATCCCATTGAGATATATTCACATACCAAAAATGAGTTCAATTGATCCAACAAGAGCGGAAAAAAGTCCGGAAAACTGAATTTTTCATAAAATTTGCTAAGTCCAAGGGCCATAACTCTTGTAAAATAAGGTCAATCAAAAGCAAACTCAAACTTGATCTGTATCGCATTGAGATATATCCACATACCAAAAATGAGTTCAATATATGCAACAACAGCAGAAAAAAATCCGGAAAACTAAATTTTTCATAAAATTTGCTAAGTCCAAGGGCCATAACTCTTGTAAAATTAGGTCAATCAAAAGCAAACTCAATCTTGATCTGTATCACATTGAGATATATCCACATACCAAAAATGAGTTCAATATATGCAACAACAGCGGAAAAAAGTCCGGAAAACTGAAATTTTCATAAAATTTGCTAAGTCCAAGGGCCATAACTCTTGTAAAATTAGGTCAATCAAAAGCAAACTCAAACTTGATCTGTATCACATTGAGATATATCCACATACCAAAAATGAGTTCAATATATGCAAGAACAGCAGAAAGAAGTCTGGAAAACTGAATTTTTCTTAAAATTTGCTATGTCCAAGGGCCATAACTCTTGTAAAATTAGGTCAATCAAAAGCAAACTCAAACTTGATCTGTATCACATTGAGATATATCCACATACCAAAAATGAGTTCAATTGATCCAACAACAGCAGAAAGAAGTCCGGAAAACTGAATTTTTCTTAAAATTTGCTATGTCCAAGGGCCATAACTCTTGTAAAATTAGGTCAATCAAAAGCAAACTCAAACTTGATCTGTATCACATTGAGATATATCCACATACCAAAAATGAGTTCAATATATGCAACAACAGCTGAAAAAAGTATGGAAAACTGAATTTTTCTTAAAATTTGCTATGTCCAAGGGCCATAACTCTTGTAAAATTAGGTCAATCGAAAGCAAACTCAAACTTGATCTGTATCACATTGAGATATATCCACATACCAAAAATGAGTTCAATATATGCAACAACAGCGAAAAAAAGTCCGGAAAACTGAAAATGGGACAGACGGACAGACAGACGGACAGACAGACAGACCAAGAGGAAACTAAGAGTCCCCTTCGGCGTTGCCGGTAGGGGACTAAAAAGAATGCCATGACCATTTTTCAATATCCTAGTGGCCAGGGGCTGCTAGCTCAATGACACAAAAAATAAGATTCAAAGAGTTATATAGGTGAAAATGACCACACCCATTTTCTAAGACCCTGGGGGTCAGGAGCTCAAATAAAATATCAGAAACACAACTAAACAACAGACACATCATATTGCAAAAAGAACTAAGTCTCCATCATTTATAGTGTCAGAGGAGTTGCAAGCACAAGATTACATAGACTTATATAGGTGAAAATGACCACACCCATTATCTAAGACCCTGGGGGTCAGGGGCTCAAACAAAATATCAGGTGCACAACTAAACCACAGACCCATCATATTGCAAAAAAAGATAAGTCTCTATCATTTATAGTGTCAGAGGAGTTGCGAGCACAAAATTACATAGAGTTAAATAGGTGAAAATGACCACACCCAATTCCAAAGACCCTGGGGGTCAGGGGCTCAAACAAAATATCAGATGCACAACTACACCACAGACCCATCATATTGCAAAAAGAATTAAGTCTCCATCATTTATAGTGTTAGAGGAGTTGCAAGCACAAGCAGGCTTTCTACTCTACCTTGATGAAAAAGTAGGAAAAAAGTACATGTAGGAGTAGTCAATGAAAAAAAGTAGGAGAAAAATAGGAAAAAGTAGGAATTAACAGGGGAAAAGTAGGAAATTTTCTATCACTTTTAGCAACAATTTTACGTAAGTATGACACACAAATCAAAGTAAGCAATGATTGTAGACTGGTAATGTTCATCTCTGAGGAAATCACAGAGAGAAATAAAGGCAGACTGATTTTTCATGTAAAATATACAGAATGGGCGAGCGAAGCGAGCCCAAAATTTTAAAAAAAACTTTGAATCCGATGTCGATGGACAAGTGAAGCAAGTAATTTTTCACTTTTGAGATGAAAAAGTAGGAATAGTAGGAGGTTTTGAAGAAAAAGTAGGAAAAAATAGGATCAAAATAAAAAAGTAGGAAAAGTAGGAAATAGTAGGAAAAAGTAGGAACAGTAGAAAGCCTGCACAAGATTACATAGAGTTATAGAGGTAAAATGACCACACCCATTTTCTAAGACCCCAGGGGTCAGGGGTTCAAACAAAATATCAAATGCACAACTTAACCACAGACCATCATATTGCAAAAAAGAATTAAGTCTCCATCAATTATAGTGTCTGTGGAGTTGCGAGCACAAGATTACATAGAGTTATATAGGTGAAAATGACCACACCCATTTTCTAAGACCCTGGGGGTCAGGGGCTCAAACAAAATATTAGGTGCACAACTACACCACAGACCCATCATATTGCAATAAGAATTAAGTCTCCATCATTTATAGTGTCAGAGGAGTTGCGAGCACAATATTACATAGAGTTATAAAGGTGAAAATGACCACACCCATTTTCTAAGACCCTGGGGTCAGGGTTTCAAACAAAATATCAGGTGCACAACTAGACCACAGACCCATCATATTGCAAAAAGAATTAAGTCTCCATCATTTATAGTGTTAGAGGAGTTGCGAGCACAATATTACATAGAGTTATATAGGTGAAAATGACCACACCCATTTTCTAAGACCTTGGGGGTCAGGGGCTCAAACAAAGTATTAGGTGCACAACTAGACCACAGACCCATCATATTGCAAAAAGAATGAAGTCTCCATCATTTATAGTGTCAGAGGAGTTGCGAGAACAAGATTACATAGAGTTATATAGGTGAAAATGACCACACCCATTTTCTAAGACCCTGGGGGTCAGGGGCTCAAACAAAATATCAGGTGCACAACTAGACCACAGACCCATCATATTGCAAAAAGAATTAAGTCTCCATCATTTATAGTGTCAGAGGAGTTGCAAGCACAAAATTACATAGATTTTCATAACCACGCCCATTTTCTGAGACCCTTGGGGTCAGGGGCTGAAACCAAGTGTCAGGTGCACAACTAGACCACATACCAAGTAGGATGCAAAAAGAATTAACTTTCTATCTCCTATGGTTTCAGAGGAGTTGCGAGCACAAGAATTGTTTACGGACGGACGGATGGACGGACAGACGGCCGGACGCCGGACGACGGGGTATCGCATAAGCTCGACTGGTCTGAGACCAGTAGAGCTAAAAATGGAATATTAGCTTTCGTCAGGTACACGCAAAAATTCAAAATGACCAAATGTAAGACTAAGATATTTTCTCTACAGTTCCTTGTACATAACTTCCCATGCATGTCACTTACCCTTGGTGTTTCCATATCCCACGAGGCATTCTCTTCCTTGGAGCTGGAGGTACTTGATGATTTTCCGTTTTCTTTACTTGGATTGTTTAGCAGATTATCGGCGCTGGGTCGTCTCTGTGGCAGACCTGAACTCTCACTGGCCTTGGGTGGGGGAGGTAATGGGCGGGGATTGTCCACAGGCTTAGGCTGAAACAGGTAAAATAATGCTTTTTCTAATGGCACATATAACTGGAGGTCAATACTACTAATATACAATTATGGACTTCTTACTAGGTGAATATGGTTTAATATTTTCCTAATTTGTAAATATTGACCAAGGCAACAGCCGATGTTAATAATATTTTCAAATTAAGAAAATAGCACACTGTATTCAATGAGTAAAAAGTCCACAATTGTTTTATTATATAGTGAACAAAATGGCCAATATCGACTTTTGTTTAAAAAAATATTTCAAGACTTTAAAAAACATAGGTAATCACAGATTACGAAGCTCACCTCGTGGCAGCAAAATTCAATTCAAACATATTTCTAAGTACATGTATATTGGCTTTTAAAGACAAAATCATTCAAGCGGAAAAAGTAGGTCAAGGTCATTTTATGAAAGTTTGATCAAAGATACATCCAATATGCAAGTTTGGAACATGTAGCACTTATACTTTGCTCAATATTGGCTATTAAAGGCAAAATCACTCAAGTGGAAAAAGTAGGTCAAGGTCATTTTATGAAAGT
The DNA here is from genome assembly GCA_028142955.1 of Pinctada fucata. NCBI lineage: Eukaryota > Metazoa > Mollusca > Bivalvia > Pterioida > Pteriidae > Pinctada > Pinctada fucata. The sequence goes on from AP027102.1 coordinate 100,905,327, forward strand.
TTGATCAAAGATACATCCAATATGTAAGTTTGGCATATGTAGCACTTATACTTTGCATAATATTGGCTTATAAAGGCAAATTCACTCAAGCGGAAAAAGTAGGTCAAGGTCATTTTATGAAAGTTTGATCAAAGATACATCCAATATGCAAGTTTGGTACATGTAGCACTTATACTTTGCTCACGATTGGCTTTTAAAGGCAAAAATCACTCAAGCGGAAAAAGTAGGTCAAGGTCATTTTATGAAAGTTTGATCAAAGATACATCCAATATGAAAGTTTGGTGTATGTAGCACTTATACTTTGCTCAATATGGCTTTTAAAGCAAAATCACTCAAGTGGAAAAACTAGGTCAGATGCTGCATCTGATGCATGGGTTCCTCTCAGTATCCCAAGATGAATCACTTGACTGTGCAAGTTTGGTTACTGTAGCATTAGTACTTTGTCAGATACTGAGCTACCCCAAATTTCTTAACCAAGTCACTCAAGCGTAAAATGTAGGTCAGATACTGCATCCGATGCATGGGTTCACCTCAGCATCCAAAGATGAATCACTTGTGCAAGTTTGGTTACTGTAGCATTAGTACTTTGTCAGATACTGAGCTACCCCAAACTTCTTAACCAAGTCACTCAAGCGTAAAATGTAGGTCAGATGCTGCATCTGATGCATGGGTTCACCTCAGCATCCAAAGATGAATCACTTGTGCAAGTTTGGTTACTGTAGCATTAGTACTTTGTCAGATACTGAGCTACCCCAAACTTCTTAACCGGACGCGGACGAGGAGCATAAGCTCACTCAGCTTCGTCGAGGTGAGCTAATAAAAGTATAATTTGTTGCTAAATCATTTTTAATGTAGTAGTAATCACTCAATTAATCACACGAAGATGATTTCAGTGTCAAAATACGTCCTTATTCTTAGATTGGTTCGAAAAAAAAGGATTTCATAACTCTGCTTCAGTGTCCTTGATGCTGTTTAGGAAATGATGTTATTGACATCACAGACATAATTTTCATGCATTTTCAATATTTCATGCTTAATGGGAAGCAAGAGTTTCGCGCAAGTAATATTTAATAAAACCGCCCCTTACAGGTCTATATGATGTGACAATGACTCGTCAGAGTCGTCACATAATAGTCCTCAGCCAATGAGAATCAGAATAATAATAGACTATATAATAATAAACTGTATAAAGCATGGAATTGACATATATGTTTGCAAAACATGCCTTCATTTAATCTGAACTTGGTTTGATTATCATAGATTTTTATGACATACATTGTAAAAAACAACATGCCTTTGTCAATGACAATCCTGTAGAATTAAATCCATAAATGTGATATGTATAAGTAATTTTTTAACTTATAATAATATACATATGTATATATGAAGGAAATCATTTTCTTCTTTTAATTAACATGATTAACTTGTTCATACATATTTGATCAAAATGTTTACATTCAACATTTGACAAATGACTTTTTTAAAATTCTAGAACAGGCAAATAAGGCTAGTCTACAAATGAAGATAGAGCTCACAAATCGTCTGCCCCCCCCCTCCCTTCCTTGCACTGGCCCATTACTCTTTGCTCTTCCCTGCAAATCTTTAAAGCCAAGTTTAAACCACTTCAATAAGCCAAAGCAAAATTCAAACATATCAATAAAATGATTTTTGTGGCGGTTTAAGTACTTCTGACAATATATTACAAATGTAGCAGCTAGTCTATATAGCTCTTCTCACCATGAACGTGTAAGTGTTGAACATGAAGTGCTGATCGGCAGAAATGTATATTATATGTTACATTTGTCTTTCTCAATCAGTGGAGGAGGTAATTTACTATCCAAGTAATGCTCATTAAGTACTGAATTTGCATAATAAATTGAAATCATTAATAAAATGTAGTTTTTTCAATCATTTTTGTTATCTTTCAAATAAGAAACATAATGATAATACAGAAAAGAGCAATTCTGTTTAATTGATCTTCAATATACCAATCTATCCCTCTAGTCTTAAAATTCAGTATTTCTTAAAACCTTGCATTCTAAACACCAGTAAAAAATTAACTCTCCCTCAGTCTCTAAAAACTTTAACAACAGATAAGAGAAAATTTCCTAGATGAGAAAAAAATTCACTCAACCTATACCATTTATAAATCAGTATTTGCTCATTCTACTCATAAACCAGACAATACTTACGTCACCCAGACTCGATTGTTCTGGTTCATCAGGGCCGTCCTGAGGTGAACAAACATGCTTTTTTTCTAATAGATGTTTGATTCGACATTTCAACGTAATTTTCAAATAATAAATAAATTTGCTTAGATAATAAAAGCAGTAAAAGAACAGCGTGTTAACATTACATTCATGTTCATGGTTTTTCACAATATTTTTCATGTTTGCCAATCTGCTTTATTTCATGAATTTTACAAAACACAAGAACTTACAAGTTGCAAAGCATAGAGCAAAGGCAAAAAAAATCATTCTATTATTCTCTCACTGTGAAATTAACAAGATTTTTTTCATGATAATCTGCCAGTGACCTTGACCTGTTATCCCTACCCATGACATCTATAGACATAATCATAAAATTCCTTGTGGGCAACTCAAATGCATGGTATGAAATTTATGACCATCCTTGGCAATTTGTGATTTCTAGAATGTTTGCAAATTTTCATATATATCATCTTTACATTTCACCAGTGACCTTAAAAAACAAATGGTGCCATTCCCTTATTAAACATGCTTAGTTTCATGATCATCCAACGCGATCTCTAACAGTGTCAACAAAGTTTCTTATTCCTTGTCATCTGTAACCTTGACCTTTGACATCCATACCTAATGATAATTCCCTATCTGAGTTTGATAATCAATCAATGTAAACATGTATGATGGCATAGATACAAAAACTAAAGTCTCATGTAAAATGGCACTAATACTAAATAGATCCCATCAGTGAACAAGCTCTGTTGGGAAACATTTGGCATGAATAGATTCCCTTACATATAGTCTATCAAGCAATGTAAGCTCAATTTTTCTGCAGTGAATATTATCCTGATGGTGGTCTGATAATCTGTATTGACAAAGAAATCTTAAAAAATGACGAATAGCTTCTGCAAATGCACAAACATACAGGGACCAGTGAGAAATATAGCTACAAAATTATTCAGTATGGAAAAAGGAAAGTGCAAGAGTAAAGTACCACAGTCATAAAACAAATCACAATATACAATCTACATAACCTAGCTCTTCCTAAAACATGCACGTCCAGCATTTTTGGTCAGGGGGGTCCAAAAATTTAGGAAGTCTACCTAGCATGTAGGTACATATATATCGGTGCACATCATGGGGAGGGGTGGCAATTCTGAGGGGGGGGGATTGTTAGTTTTCCTTTCATGTTTATTTTTATGAAGAATTGGCAAGCGTAGCGAGCCTGAAATTTCTTAATGAAAGTCTTAATTCGATCAAGATGATTATTTATAACATTGAATATTTTTTTCTCCTTATATCAGCAAGCGCAGTGAGCCGCAAATTTTTTAATTCACACATTTTGTCTATATTTCATGAGAATTAATAGATAAGAGATGTGTCATTTTCCAAATAATCAGACATCTTAAAATGACAAAACATGGTTTTAATAGTATAAACCCTGTAGCCTCGAAGCTGATTTTGCCCCTGTCAATTTTCTTTATATTAAGAGTCAGAGACTGATATCGCTATAGTATGTATGATAATTAAAATGAAGGCAAGTTTTAAGGTATCATTAGATTCTGTAAGATTTTTGGAAGATTTTCATGGGTTCTATTTTTAGATATGCATATAAAAATCAAACTGGAAGGAGTCAAAACGTAGAGGTGGTTTCCGGCAAGGGCTCAGAATGGGGACTTGTGAAATTTACTTCTCCGTGGTGTTATGTGGATTTCTCAAAAATGAATCGGGGAATCCCTAAATAACTTTCATATATTATTCAGACAGAAAATCTCAGGGGGGGTCCAGACCCCCAGTCCCCCCTCTGGATCCGCACATGTAAAATGTATAGCAAAATACTTTTTTGTAGTAATTTCTTTAATTTTATTTCATTTATAAATTTATTAATTTTAATTCTCTGCTGATTGATGGCATACTATAGAAGTACCAATCGTAGTTCACAAGTCAATGATTAAGGGGAACATGACATATATGTGTAAGTCTCCATTAACAAGGCAATCAAGAACTCCTGAACGGAGGCAGGACAAGGTGCCCCGGAGGAGTAAGTGTCCTCTGGCTGTATGCAACACCTACCGCAAATGCTAAATAGAAATGTGTCAAATCCGGTAATGTCTAAATAAGTAAAAGACAGTCAATTGGAAAGGCCCTACTCAAGAATGTCTTTAACCATCCTTGATAGGCAATTGTCGAAATGTGCAATAAGTGCATAAAAGTTATGTCATTTTCATTATTTGCATGGAATTCTTAATATTGAAGGAAGTACAACAGTTTATTGTGCTAAGAAATTTGAGGTATACAGGATAATCTGGCAGATCACACTATACTTACAGATCTGACACTCAAGTCATAAAACAAGGCAGAGAAAGTGTCGCTAGTGGGAGGTGACGGAAAGTGTACCTATACAGGTATAGGATGTATGAAGTCACTCTAGAAAGTTAGACTTTACAAATGTTCAAGTGTGAGTAAAAGTTTCTTATGTGAGGAATCCACGCATAGTTACCTGATTCTGATAAACAAAACATGACAGAAATATGAATTGTATACAACATCTACTTAATTGATCACAAATAAAGTACATGTACCAGATAACACAAGTTGCAAATTTGTATTATCATTGTGGGTAAACCTCAACCTCATTTTTGTTTTCGCCTATCATAATTTGAGGGATATAAGGATATACATGTATAATATCTCTTACTATTTCTGATTAGCTTTGATTCTATAAGGCTAATAATCGACTATAAAATATCAGGAAATCTACTTCTTAATGGTTAAATACAAGACGTTCATAGATATTTCAAGAACAGAGTACTATAACTTACATTTTTGAAGATATTGTCTTTCCGTGACCTTGAGCTGCTTGAGGACACAGAATCTACGCTAGCGATAGAGTCTGTATCACTATCTCTAGCAGCGTTCTTCTTTAAAATATTCTTCTTCTTCTTGGGTGAATCTTTCTTGCGAGGAGGGGAGCTCGGGCCTGATCTCTCTGAACTCGACTTCTACAATAATCATTAATAGATCAAACTGATTATCCTTACACAATGTAAATTAGTCTAGTATACTTTACTATCTTTAAGAATTTATAGGCTTTACATGCTTCATCATTCTCTTGACCTCATGTTGAGATCTACATTCCTCTTGTAATTCTATAACAAGTCTGCCTGTGCTGAAGTTTTATCTACATACAAGCATCTCTTCCAGAATTCAAAGACACCTCATCTAGGCATACCTCTTGAGCAGAGTGTCAGCAGATTAATTAAGACATACCTCTTGGGCTGATTTTGCTTTGAGAGTGTCGGCAGATTCAGAGCTTGATGAGGACTCCATGTTGATGTTGTTATTGTTTTTGTTTTCTGTCGGTCTATCTTCTGCGATTGGCGCTAGTTCTACCTTAGCTCCATCTGACGGTTTCCGCGCATGACCACGTAGTATAGCAGGGGACGGAGTCTGTAAGAAGAGGTTAATATGACACAATGTACACATGTATGTGTATGTATATACACTGTGATGATTAAAACGTGCAAGGAAATGCACCGACAAAGGATCATATTGATGACAAATTCATATAAGTGACATCTGTATCAACACTTTTCTTTCTCTTGTTGATAATTAGAAATGTCCAACAAAGTTTTAAACTAGAACTGCCCTAAAGTGGACAAATTATACCCCCTGCGGGACGTTTTTTATAAATGGGACCATTTGTGATACAACGTTATAAGCCTACCATTTATAGTGTAACTTACCTGAGATGACGGTGTAGCTTTACTTTCTGGAGCTGCGGAATCTGTTTGATCCTGATCTGGTACGCTTACTCTCGGTGGTGGAGGTCTCGCGTTGGCTGCGTTATTTGTACTATTGTCATTTGCTGAGCTAGGTGTTGGTTGTCTTCGATTTCCTGGGGCAGTGGACGGACGCTGACGAGACGCACTACTGGGGCGACTAGCACTGGATGGACGGCTGTAAATATATCATATAACAGTTGTGTTTGTGGTTTATGAAGATTTTAATACATTTGACAAGAAAAATCTAGTAATAAATTTCACACACCTATAATTCGTTTATTGGAAAACATCAAGTGACACTGCACTGGAAGTTTACAGTAAATTTGATATTCAATGAAACATTTTAAAGATTTTCTTTGTTTAGAAGTATTGACTGAATTGAGCTAAAAATCCCCCTGACTCATGGACCTTTTCTTTGTTTCCTCTAGGAAGAGTGATATATTCTTTTTGATATAAGGATCCCTGAGTATCTTGTTGACTGTTGGTCGTCTGTCGGGTTCTTGATGGAGCATCAACTTGATCAGCTGGAGAAGGTCATTAGAATACTGTCTGGGCATAGGTGGCATCTATAAACAAAGAAATAAAGGAACATTAACAGAATATCATAATTATATAGCATTAGAGATGTAGCTGGATACTACATAGGTGGAATCTGTAAGCAAAGAAATAATGAAACATACCAAGTACAAAGATCATAAAAATCCTGTGGTGTGCTTTTAGTAATACAGTAGGTGACATTTATTCATAAAGAAATGGCCAAAAAAGTTGTTGACAGGCTGTTTTTAAAACATTACTCTAAGTTGCGTTTTAAACAAAAACAAAAATTATTGAGAAATCTGACTACTTGGTAACACATTTGTACAGATAATTGAAATTAAAAAGTACATCATTTGAATACATTTTGTACATAACTGTATAAAAATAAATATTCTGCTTTTTAATGCACAATTGCTATTGAAATTTGAAGACATAAAGTAAATTTAGTACACATAGTTTAAGCATACATAGCTAGTATACACAATATCCTGTTTGTAGAATTCTTCTACTTTAATTTGTTGTATTAACTTTACAAAGTCCAAGCTATAAGACAATACAAAGGAAATAAGCTATTACTCACCCTTCCTTTTAGGATTTTATACACTAGAGAGTTCATGTCCTTGGCATTAAATGCATGTTTTAACGTTGACATCTCATACACACAGCATCCTAGTGCCCAGACATCAGACTGTTACAATATAAACATACATGGTAAGTCAAACAGTAAAATACAAAATATCATGTATTACACTTACAACAAAAGTCACTAAGATATTACCTCCTTCATAAATTTACGGTAAATTACATGATAAAAGTGAGATTGGACAAAGGGACAAACAGATGGACAGACAATGTCAATTCTAGCTTTACAGTCTCGCAAAAAAAATTGGGGAAAGTACAATTAAATGCACATATCAGATTATCAGTGTATAATCTGACACAAAGTGATTGCAAAAATTCATATAAAGTTATGATGTTAATCTCATTTTTAATATGACGTTTAAGGATTGTCATTGCCTAATTTCAGAATTCTGAAAACATCAAACACTTACATGTAAATATACGTACATCTATCATAGACGTACATCTATACACACATACATGTATATACATGTATACGTAGAACCTACCTTGTGATTATATGGTTTATTTGAGAAGAGTTCTGGACTCATATAGTATGGTGTACCAATCAAAGTGGTGGCCATGTCGCTAGAACTCTCTAATACTCTGTAAAAATGAAATCATAACGAACATATTCACTAAATATTGTACATGCAATTCTGCTTTTTGAAAGCAAAGTCAGGAAAATTCTGTACTCTACGATTTGAATTCTGCAAAAACTGTAATCAAGTCAAGCTTATAGAACAAAACATTCTTTTTGGGAGAAAAGAGAAAATTCTGTTTCTGTATTGACAAGGCTTTACATGTACCGTACCTTGCTATTCCAAGATCTCCTACTTTGATTATTTTGCTCTTTGTCAGGAAAATATTTTGGGTCTTTAAGTCCCTGTGTAATATATTCCTCTCATGCATGTACTGAAATAAGCCAAATATATCATGAAAACTGAAATATGTAACTATGAATATAGTTAAAAATATGAAAGTTAAAAAAAAAATGTGTACTTCATTTGACTTTGAGCTTTTAAAATGCAAAAAAAAAATGTCACTTAAACATGTTGAAGAATCACAAAAGCTATCTTTCTTTCAATTACAAATTCAATTCCCATCAACCCACTTCTCATCCAACTTTTCCACATGTGTGAAAGAAACCAATGATCATGTACCTGTAGCGCCATGGCGATCTGTACAAACCACTCTACCACCTGCCGTTCCTCCAGGGGCGTGCCTTTCTGCTCCTTAAGCTTGGTGTATAGATCTCCGCCCTCACAGAACTGCATGGCAATGTGAAGATACCCATCCTTCTGGAACGAGTCTTTGTAGGTCACTATATTAGGGTGCTTTAACTTGGACAGTAATTTGGCTTCCTGTTCTGCAGAATGTTGTTCCCTCTTGGAGGCCTTCTTTAAGTTAATCCTTTTCAGAACATACTGAAATAATGTGAGAATATGTTATACTTTCTTGATGTCAGACTGGTCACATGACCAAATTTCCCCCATGTTTACATCATGATGTAAAAAGAATTATCTTTCTATCATTAATACTTTCTCATAAATGATGACCACAAGATTACATAGAGTTATATAGGAGGAAATGACCATGCCCATTTTCTAAGACCCTGGGGATCAGGGGCTCAAACAAAATATCAGGTGCACAGCTAGACACCGTAGACCCATCATGATGCAAAAAGAATGATCTTTTTATCATTTATACTTTCTGAGAAATGGTGACCACAAGGTTACATAGAGTTATATAGGGGAAAATGACCACACCCATTTCCTAACACCACAGGGGTTAGGGATTAAAAAATTAACAAGTGCACAACTAGACCATAGACCTATCATGATGCAAAAAGACTTAACTTTCTATAATTTACACAGGGATGAGGTATCATCTCTTGGTCACAAACCCTTTCCTCAATACAATTTACAAACACTTTCCTCTATATGTCTATAATAAAACATAGGGTAATCAAAGATTACATAGCTCGCCTATACAGGTTTTTGTCAGAAACCAGGTTAAAGTTTTTGAAAAGTAGGTCAAAGTCCAAGGTCAAGGTCACTAGGTCAAAGGTCATGGTCTCAAATTAAAGGTCTCGTCACAAGGTATCTACATGTGAAATATCAAAGCCCTACCCCTTATAATTCAAGAGATATAGCCCAGGTTAAAGTTTTGTCTACGGACGACAACGACAACGACGACGACAACGACACCGAGGGTATGGAATTTTCGTCCCGGCGAGCTAAAAACCCAAGGGCGGACACTCTCTTTTTACTCAATCGTGGCTTCCTCTTTCTTCCTTCCTACAGGTTAAACCCACAGTCCATTTGATAAGATTTTTGGTTTTGTTATCTCAAGATGAATGTATAAAACATATCCAAATTGAAAATTCATCCTAAAAGATGCAGATCGATAGAATTCAGTGGAAGCCAAGATCGAGTACAAAAGTTGTATACATGTAGCTACCGGTATTATATAGGAAGATTCCTCCATTGGGGTTTTTAAAATTCGGTAAATTATATTAGTAAACATATCATATTGTTGAGAGAAGAATTGTAAGAAAAATTTATCAAAAAGTAATTCAGTGAACATAAGGTTCATCATTTTCACTCATAAGAAGCCATTTCTTGTTAAATTGGTGAAGCTTACAATTTTTTTTTTTTTTTTTTGGCAATGCACTTTTCTATATTTCTTATATTTCTAATCTTAGCAAGTAGATGAGAGTCACTGGATAACAAGGAAGAAAAGAGTTTCATATGAAAATTTTCACAGTTATACAAACCATAAACCATATACTCATTGATACAATATTATATTCTTCATTATTCTGTCACTTACTATATACATGATGTATGTTGTGCGAATGCAGGTGTGGAATGTATGATGTATGGAAGTGTTTGAATGAATATGTTGTGTGTACTCTACATGTATATGAAAATCTATAAAAATAAAATATTAAAAAAGATAAAAAAAAGAGGGGGGGGGGGGGGTTAATATAGACATATAGAGGAAATTGTTTGTATTGAGGAAAGGGTTTGTGACCAAGTGATGATACCTCACCCCTGTGCATTAATATTGTTTTTATAAATGGGGACCACAAGATAACATTGAGTTATATAGGAAGAAATGACCACACCCATTTTCTAACACCCTGGGGGTCAGGGGCTCAAACAAAATATCAGGTGCACAACTAGACCATAGACCGCTAAGACCAATCGTGTTGCAAAAAGAATTAACTTTCCATCACCAACAGTTTCAGAGGACCTGAAACCACAAGAAATGTTTAACAGACAGATGGACGGACAGACGCCGGACACCAAGCAATCGCATAAGCTAGACTGGTCTTAGACCAGTAGAGCTAAAAATACTGATCTTAATTAACAAGTATTTCGCTCAAAATCTACGTGCAATTCAGGTAAATTTCAATTGCAACGAATTTGCTATTTTCACTATTAATGTTACTATGACATAACATGGCACATGCTATGTTATAATTGGAAAATCTAACGTTTAATTGGTACAGTACTAGATATGGCATAACAGGAGTTACAGGACACATGGTTACATGCTATAATTGGAAAATCTAACATTTAATTGGTATAATACCAGATATTTTGTTGGAAAAGCGGACTTTGGAGGATCTTTTAGTATTTTGATTACTGAACCATATTTTGGTAAATCTTCTGTACCTGAATCTAATATGTTGAAGATACCTCTTCTGGCCATTATTAAATGGGAGAGAGTGCCAGGTTTTATTGGCATTGCGCTTTTAGTTTTAGTCTTTTAAAAATGACTCTAATGATTTTGCGCAAACAACAGAGTCTGGTAGTTGGTTCCAATATACAGCTTTGAACCTCAATGTACATCTAGGTCTAAGTTCCGCAATACAGCTCATGTAAATAAGGAATTCAAGTTGTCTGCCCAGTTAACATGTACATTGTAATTGATCTACTGAAGTAAACTTAAGGTATAGAACCGCAGTCATTGGCTTGGAATACCAGAGAGTTACATGTACAGAGTGAGCTAAAGGGTCAACTCAATAGCTTAGTCATTTAACACTCTGACCTACTAGAGTATCGTAATCCCGCAACACTCTTCCCTCCTTTCTTTTAGGAGGACGGTGGCGTACATGTACCCTGTATTGTTTCAATCTCCTCTCCTGTTTGAAGGAGGCTGTGGTGTCCCCGCTACTTGTGATTAAATACATATCTGCCATTGTTTCCCAAGTAGCCTATGAAGTAAACTTACATTGTAGCACTCCAACATTGGTGCTGAATACCAGAGTGGTAGCCATTAAACACTCTAAACTATCGGAGTATAGTAATCCCACAAGTTGACAACACTACCATGCGTGCCTTAGCTCTGTTACATTATGTTAGTGTCTTTTACTTCTTATTTGACTCTTTTACCTGCTTTCTGTCTCTTTTATGGCGTTGTAGTGTAACCTCTCCATAACTTCCTTTTCCAATTTGACGAATAAATTCAAAATGATCCAATCCCGACATTTTGTGAATTCTGTTTTTTTTAAATTAACCAATTCATTGGACCTTTTTGTCAAACAAGACTCTTAATTGTCCTTTAAATTTAAATAATCAGAATAACTAAAGGTCTATTGAAATCAAATCTTATTATTCTGAGCTCCTGGTATGATGTCATTCAAAATTTCTTGCCAAATAACCCCACACATATTTAGGAACATCGCTCATGCTTCATTTAAACGAAATGTACAATTCAAACATATAAGGACTACATGACTGTATATCAATACTGGAATTTTGAATGACAGATGTGTCATAAGTAGTTCAGATATGTCAAAGCACAGTTCACAAAGCTTTCTTCGCAACTATGATTCCGGAAGTACGCAGGGCGCATGGGATTTGTTGATACTACTTTCTGTGTTTTCCTACATGAAAGAGTTCCAAATACTCAGTGGCATAGCCGCGGAAACTCCTACCAACCAAATATCAAAGTGTCGTTGGCCGTTTCCGCGTTACCTAGCTCTGAACAACGTTCAGACTTTGGTATTGTGTAACCATGGTAACACGAATTTATTGGGAAGTTTTAATTTTAAGAACAAAAAAAGTTAAAATTGCCGTAAGACTTTAAAGATTCTTTTTTCACTTTCAAAATTCTAAAATATCTGATAAAAGTATTTGCCTTTTGAAACAAAACTTGAATAATGTAAAGAAGTGTCCAACTTACCAATTCTAACTTGATTTTTCTGTGATAAAACCTAAACAGCATGACCAGTCAATCCGAAAGTCACCAGACATACGGTTTTACCAGACAAATCTGGTAAAATTTGCTTCGGTCTGGTAAAATATTTCTATTTTTTCTTAATAAACATGTTTGAATTTCTACAAAAATTCAAAAATGTCTGGTAAGTTATAAAAACTTTCGCGATGTCTGCATGACAGATAGCTTCTTCTGTTTGAAGTACTCGCATTACAGCGATAGAAAGGTCAATCTGTAAAAACAAAAACTAAAACATGCAAGCACTAAGACATTAAAAAGAGCATATTCTAACTAAAAATTGAGATCAGTAAGAGAGTATATACAATGGTACGTATATATAAAAGAGAGCAGTATGCGTTCTTAAAACTTTAAAACGGAATCGATAATCAAGTACTAAGATTAACAATTATCACAGACACATTTCATTTTTGTAGATAAAAATAAGAATAATAAAAATACAATGATCGCTGTGCGATATAAGTCCCCTACCGGCGGCATAAATTTATGACTTGAATCCCTGTTCATCAGTTCATCTTCTGCAACAACAGCCAAGAAAAGTCTGGGAAACTGAATTCACGAAATTTGCTAAGGCCAAGGGCCATAACTCTTGTGAAAATTAGTCAATCTAAATTAAACTCAAATCTGCATCACACTATAATGTATTCACTTACAAAAAATCAGCTCATTATCTGCAATAACAGGTATGAAAAAGTCCGGGAAACTAAAAATTTCATGAAATTTGCTAAGTCCAAGGGCCATAACTCTTGTAAAAATAGGCCAATGGAAACCAAACTCAAACTTGGTCTGTATCACACTGAGATGTATTCATTTACCAAAAATCAGTGCATTATTTGCAATAGAACGAAAGAAAAGTCCGGAAACCGAAATTTTCATAAAATTTGCTAAGTCCAAGGGCAATAACTCTTGAATAATAGGTGAATCTAAAGCAAACTTAAACTTGATCTGTATCCCATTGAGATATATCCACATACCAAAAATGAGTTCAATTTTATCCAACAACAGAGGAAAAAAAGTCCGGAAAACTGAAATTTTCATAAAATTTGCTAAGTCCAAGGGCCATAACTCTTGTAAAATTAGGTCAATCGAAAGCAAACTCAATCTTGATCTGTATCACATTGAAAAATATCCACATACCAAAAATGAGTTCAATATATGCAACAACAGCGGAAAAAAAGTCCGGAAAACTGAAACTTTCATAAAATTGGCTAAGTCCAAGGGCCATAACTCTTGTAAAATTAGGTCAATCGAAAGCAAACTCAAACTTGATCTGTATCACATTGAGATATATCCACATACCAAAAATGAGGTCAATATATGCAACAATAGCGGAAAAAGGTCCGGAAAACTGAAATTTACATAAAATTGGCTAAGTCCAAGGGCCATAACTCTTGTAAAATTAGGTCAATCGTAAGCAAACTCAAACTTGATCTGTATCACATTGAGATATATCCACATACCAAAAATGAGTTCAATATATGCAACAACAGCGGAAAAAAGTCCGGAAAACTGAAATTTTCATAAAATTGGCTAAGTCCAAGGGCCATAACTCTTGTAAAATTAGGTCCATCGAAAGCAAACTCAAACTTGATCTGTATCACCTTGAGATATATCTACATACCAAAAATGAGTTCAATATATGCAACAACAGCGGAAAAAAGTCCGGAAAACTGAAATTTTCATAAAATTGGCTAAGTCCAAGGGCCATAACTCTTGTAAAATTAGGTCAATCGAAAGCAAACTCAAACTTGATCTGTATCACATTGAGATATATCCACATACCAAAAATGAGGTCAATATATGCAACAACAGCGGAAAAAAGTCCGGAAAACTGAAAATGGGACAGACGGACAGACGGACGGACAGACAGACAGACCGAGAGGAAACTAAGAGTCCCCTTCGGCGTTGCCGGTAGGGGACTAAAAATATTCATTTTCGCGATGGTTCTCCCAATGAGAATCCCTGACAAAAATATTTATTTACTCAGGTACTTGCAACTTCGACAGCCTACAATTATAGCCAAACTTAATCGTTTTATCTTTTAGAAAGTTAGATTTTTATCTAAACAATAAGTATAATATGAATTTTGACAAAACCATAGTGAGGACGCATTGGGAGACAATGAAAAATAAAATATTTATTACTAAAAAATGAAAATGTATAAATGCTCGTGTCAGAGAAAATTGCCATCTCAATCGTACGTGTGTCACACGGAGATCGTACGTTTTCCTTGCGTGTGCCGTACGTTCACTATATCAATAATGTGACCAGTGGCGGATTCAGGGGGGTGCGGAGGGGGCGTCCGCCCCCCCCCTCCCGGCACTGACCCAAAAATTTTCAAAAACAGGTATATTTTGGCCCATTTTCAGTAAAAGTCAGCAAAATTCGCCCCTTGATCCCCCGGCAAAGAAGGCGCTGGATCCGCCACTGGTGACCTAAGTCAGACAGGGATCACCCTAGGCCGCGATTTTGCGATATTCTCGCATTTTTTACTCAAATATCGCATTTTTGCTGCTCTGTCGCGCTAAAAAATCGCGTACCTCCTTTGCATAAATTGCACTTAGATTGATACAATGCGACAGAACAATTTAGTGTTTCGCCTTTAATTTTCAAAATTGTAAGCTGATTATTCGAATTCCGCGTGGAACATCACGTACGTATTTATGAAAACTCGGCAGGTATTGCCGACTCTGTATATATACATACCCAATCTTTTCCCCAAAATTCCCGTTTCTCGTATTTATGTTTGTATGCGGGCATTTTTTTTTTCGTAGATGCGAGCATTTAGTTTTACATTTTTCTAGCGGTTGTCAGCGGTACGTGCTCTTTTGTTTAATACCAAAGACTCAATAGAGTATGAAATATTTCAATGCAGTCTCGGTATTGACATTTGTTTGCATAGAAAATGACCGGAAAAGAAAATTACTATATAAAGTACACATACAAACACAGTTGAAACATTTTCATAGTATGGCACACGCGAGTAGACCGGCTATGTACTCGAAACGTGTCGGCTTGTGGCCAGTGCTCAGCAATAAACTACGGGTTAGTATCTTCAATGACTTGTAAACAGTTTATAAGTCCTTGAAATCGTCAATGTGAACAATAGTTATACACATTCCTTAAAAATATTTACAATGCATGAATTTTAAGTCTTGACGTACACCCCAATGACCCCATACTCGCAGATTAGACGTTTCCGTAAAATGACTTGTCACGACGCGCTGAAATCCGTTGGAACATTAAAAAAAAATTCACAAGATTTTCCTTTGAATGAATAGATACTTCATATTTAACCAGCGATTGTTAATAAGGCAAGGCCGACATTTTTCTCTGAAGTTGTGAGAAAAAGTCTCGTCGGCGACAAATTATAGCGGTGTATAAGAAACAAAGAATTAATCTTATTTGACCTCATTTGTCATTTAAAATGGCATTCAAACAATGGAAAAAATCCATGGCGATTCTCACATTCAAATAATGTGTTGCTAGATGTGGACTCCACGGAAATAAAGGGAAACGGAAGTTTGATTTCTATTTCACTTTTTTTTTCATTTAAAATCTCATTGAAATCGAAAAAAATCTCATTGCTTTTTAGCAAATGAGATTTTTATCTCATTACTCTGCAGGGCTAGGGTGATCCCTGGTCAGCCTATCGAATCTTTCAAATTTCTTTAGTAGGTGGAAGAGAGCAAAGAGATCCGAATGACAGAAGCCAGGGTGTTCCGAGTAATTTTCGTTGACGGAATAGGCTAGACTGGCATTGCGTGTCTAGATATAAATATCTAGACAGGTGACCACTAATTCAAAGCGAGGCCGACTTACGCATACTGGTTATTTTTATCATTCTGGATTTCCCTGCACGGTTCTCATTTGCTTCTTTTGTACAAACAGCACATATCTCTCGTTGTTTTTCTTGTAATATAATTTACCTGTTTCTTTTAATGTTAATGTTCAATATACATGTATGTATCTACATCTAAGATTACTGGAATTTATATAGGATGGTGAACAGCATACATTCCATTGTATGCTTTATCATTTTGTTTCGTTTGTTAATCAAGACTCAACAAATATAATTGGCAGATTTATTACGTCCACGGGGCTAAAAATCATGCTCCTTCCCATTAACATTATATCAACGCTGCGTATGCAGCAGACGAAATATGTATACACACAGAGGCTTATCTGCCCCTGGTGCTATAAATATCACACGCTGGAGTGGAAAAAGCCTCTCCAGAATGGCGGTAGTCACCTGTCTCTTCGCGACGCGTTAGCAAAGTAAGAGCAGGCAACTCCAGTCTACGGAATAGGCCAGGAAAGTCTCGTAATGGCGTCACTTCCGGAATCGGCGCTGGAGATAAACAAACCAACACGTGGTTTCACTTTCGCTTTTACTTCACCTTGAACTTTAATAATCAGGTCCTGATAATGCTCTGTTTTGTGGCAAACTGCAACCACCAGAGCTTGCGGGAAACGTGCTCTTTCTTTCGTTTTCCAAAGAAAACATTAAAACAGTGGGAAAAGTTATGCAGGTAGGTCCAAATCGATAAAATAACAGGTATAAGCATGACCTTCAATCGCATGTAGCTGCCAAAAATAGATTTACACATGAAAGTATGTATATATATACGTATACATGGTATAAGAACGGGAAATTTAATGATTTAAAATACATGAAACAGTGAAGCTGTTCACTGCAAACTTAATCAGAAAAAATGAGTCCCCCATGGGGTAGGGGAGGGGGTGTGGATGCCATCATTTGATTTGTAGGGTGTGGGCAACTAGACAGCAGCTTGATTGTATTCAAAATTAAGGTATCGTATTCTTATTTTATCAAAGAATGTTACCTACATAAAAGGTCCCTCCCCCTTCCTGGACCAAAAATAAAAACCTTGATAATCTCAGGCTTCAGCCCCCTCCCCAACAAACATGTACCTGTGCAATGCACACATATATGTAACCTTTCAAAACAATTAACCGTCATTTTTCATACCAAACTGTTTGTGGAACAGATTTATATCATTTCTATTTCACAGTCTGTCCATCACTTGCATTCATGTATTTCAACATGTTACCAGCTGTCTAGCCTGATATCCTCCTATTTATAATAATTGATAATGCTTTGAGTCAGAGTCCTCCAACTTTTTATATATTTTAGGTACATATGATACCTATAGAGTACATGTAACACTTTCATTGAATTTGGTTTATGAATTTATAAATTCATCCTTTTTAGAAGGAAAGATCGGACTGTGACAGACAGTGACAGAATATGCAGTTGTCATTTTAAGGATGGGCTGAAAGTCAATGGACCCACAATATTCCCATGGAATCAGGGGAAGGCCTTTGACTTTGTGGACCCCAATTCCATATCTAGGTTTGTTACTTGCTGTATTAATTAATTGATTATATGTATGACCATGACAAATTATACATACTGTATAAAAAAAGCAGTAGAAAAAGTAAATTCATTTAAGTGAATAACCTAGTGGAAACAACATTAAAATTACAGGAAGACAAAACAGTTAGATAACAGTTATGATGTACAAGAGTCTGAAGAAGCTGTCCGTGAAACTGAGGTGGCAGAGGGAGATGGGCCAGTTCCTGCTGTGACCATGACAGAAGCCTTGGATCACAGCTATTACAGATCATGTGAATCCCTTGTTCAAGAGATAATGGTGAATTAATTTTACAAAAAAGAACAAAGTAGAATAGTACTGTATTATACATGTACTGTATCATTTCTGTATAAAAGAAGGGTTAATAAATATGAGATAAGGGTACATTGTAATTTTATCTTGCTATTTCCTATAAGAATCTCACCAATATAATAATAACTGCCTAGATCCATTAGATAATTTAATGTTGGATATGATATGTTGCAAGATATTGACAGGGCACTTTCAGAGAAACTCTCATGTAAGCATATATATATATATACATGTACACTGGGCTAGTCAGTTATGGACTTTTTATGTTGTTAATATTTGCAATATAGTACAATGTACAACATGTATTTTAATCTCAAACCTGGCATCCATGTCTTAATATAACTGCTTGTCTGTAATTATTATGTAATCACATTTTCTAATTTCATTTTATAACTGTTACAGAAATTGGAACAACATATAAAAAGTTTGGAGCAGGAAATTGAGGAACTCAAAACAAAGAAACACCCATTTACTATTGACCAAATTATCGACTGTGAAAAGAAGGTGAAATTTAAACACATTAAATTCTTATTCTGGATCAGGATATTAGAAAAAATACAATAATCAATAACTTTAACCAGGCATTTCTGAGCTTTATTTAATTCCTCCCATTTCACACATATATTTATGTACATGTCTGGGGAAATAATGTAACATCCTAAGGAGTCCCCACTCTTAGTTTGTCAGATATGCATTTATTTTAGTTGCATAATTTAATCTTAGTTAATACATGTACATGTACCTCTTTTCAATCTAATTATTTTTTACTTTCTTGTAGATGCTGATGTACACAACACTCAAGGCAGACATGTTCAACATAATTGATGCCACATTACAAAGATTCCCTTTAAATTATGTTGATGGTTGGACACCTGGTGCCATTTCAAGAAGAGATCAACTTCTTATGACTCTTATGAAACTTAAATTGAACAGCCCTATTCTTGATCTTGCTGAGCGCTTTTGTACCAGCAAAGCTACAATTCATAACATTGTTACAACTCATATATTTGCATTACATGAAGTTTTCTTTGAAGGGATGATTGATAACAAGATGCCCTCTTTGCTCAAGTGCAAGTCATCAATGCCAGCCAGCTTTGGGGACTTCAGCTGTTGTCGCCTAGTCATTGATGCCACAGAAGTAACACAAGATGTGCCAGGGCAGGACATGAATGCGCAGTCACACACGTATAGCTCTTACAAGAACCGCCATACGGTGAAGTCAGTTACTGGAGTTGCCCCTAATGGAGCAGTTGTTTATGTTAGCAAATTGTACCCTGGTAGTACATCAGATGTTGCAATTGTTGATCACAGCAATATGCTTGCTCAGCTGTCACCAGGAGATATGATACTGGCTGACAAGGGATTTACTATCCATTCATTGCTTCCATCAGGTGTTCATCTAAATATTCCACCCTTCTTAAAGGACAAAGGTCAATACACACCAGCAGAGGTACAGATGTGCAGAAAGATTGCTAGATCACGAATTCATATTGAAAGAGTGAACGAGAGGATAAAAAATTTTGAAATTCTATCCCACATTCCTCAACAGTTTCGACATATCAGCACAAAGATTTTCCAAGTATGCTCAATGCTAGTAAACTTCCAAGACCCTATGATCGCCGAAATTGCTGAAAACTTTGCACAGAACCAACAGTAATATACAGTGTACCAATCAATCAGACACCACATATATATAATAACACAGCAGTATCAGTGCTAATGAGTGTATTATATTTTGTCAAATATGATATGTCAAATATGAAATATTGTAACATTTAATGCTTATTTATTGCATTTATAGATATTTATTATACATGTATAGTCTATTTCTATTCCCACTCTCTTTGGCTGAGAACTGATCATATTGACCTGTGAGGGGCAAATTCATTAAATAATACTACCGCGAAGACTCTTGCTTCCGGTTTACCATGAAATATCGAAAATACGCGACATTTATATCTGTGATGCCATTAACATAATTTCGTAAACAGCAGCAAGAACACCGAAGCTGAGCAATGAAATCCTTGAATTTTGAACCGATCTAAGAATTACAATGGATTTTGACTCTGAAATCATCTTAATTTGACTCATCGAATGATTAATATGTTACGTTTAGTATAATTCAGTGACAGATTATGTTTAATTTGTCTTTGAAATATTTCTTAAAAGAAAAGTCAGTTCCAGCCATTTTTGAAAAGGTAGCTTTATAATACTGAGTAAATGTACTATATGATAAAATAATTGTGGACTTTTCACTTGATGAATATGGTGTGATATTTTCTTAATTTGAAAATAATGACCTCGGCTATCGCTTCAATCAATATTTTCAAATTAAGAAAATATCACACCATATCCACCTCAAAAAAAGTTCAAAATTGTATAATGTTAAATATTTATTAGTATTGTAACATTTTATGAATTTTAATGCTTATTTATTGCTGGATGATTGGAAGAAGTTTTGAAAAATAAAAGTCATCAAGCTTTTCCATATTCGGTGTCCACATTGCATCTTGTAGAATTCTCACAATGGCAATGTCCTTTGTCGTCCATACTACAAAGTCACAGGCAGACTTGTTCAAGATATGTAGTTGTCCCTGAACCTGGTCATAATAATGATGATCCTGCTTCAGTCTGTAACTGGCCTTTCCATTGTGCGTTTGAATTTCTAGCAAGATAAATAACAACAATTAAAATATACATGAATCTACAACTGTTTAACATGCTAACACTAAGTCTCTGAGAACAAAAAGAACTCGAGATCTAAATTTAACAGACAGAATAAAAAGGGATAACCAGGCTTGGACTTGAACCCACATGAAACATTTGGTTTCTATACAAGACATTATGTCTATGTTGTAACTACTCAGACTGCTCATCAGAAGAAATTTAAATCTTTTGACCATCAATGACATCTATGAATATTATTTCCTTTAACAAGGAAGTTGTAAGCTAAACTACAGAAGCCAACAAATGCCAGCTGCCAAACTTGGTGTAATTTTTAAGTCATAATAATAACTTTTTATAATGTAAATTTAGAGACATAACTATCTTATAATTATGACTTAACTTTCTCGTAATTACGACTTACTTCGACTTACATGTATTTTGTAATCTCAATTTAGTTATCTCGAAATTACAAATAAGTTCGCCATTATTATGACTTAGTATAGTTTTAAAAGTTGTAATCACAACATACTAAGTTGAAATTACAACATACTTAGTCGATATTACAACACAGATAAGTCGAAGTGACTACATACAGGATAACTAAGTACATGTAATTTCTAGTTCATAAAGTCATAATTACAACATTCTAAATTGTAATTACAACTTTAAATTTACACTTATGTTGGTACTTGTAGGCTTCCATACTAAACTTTTAGAATAGGAGCAGTTGTTTCTATACATATCATACTGGTTTTTAAAATTATGAGATTACCTAAGCAAAAACCTTTGCAGGACGTAATAGCTGCCTGAATGGTCAAGTTACGGGCACTGAATGGGCACTTGACTTCCATTATCTCTGGTCGCAAACCAATAGCCTCTAGCAGCTCGGCAACTTCAGGGTCCTGGTGGCTGTAATTGTAGGTAGCAGCACGGTGGATAATACCATCTGGACTCGCTCCTAGTACCCCACTTTCATGAAGCCACACACCTAAAAAGTTTTGAGATTGAAATAACAAGTGCCTGCAGAAATGTATGCATGCAAGTTTACTTTGATTTCTGTGGAATTGACAGATGATTGATTTTATAAGAAGATATGTTTACATGTACCTGTCTCTGTAACAACAGCATCCCCAAATGAGCAATACTGTTCTCTGGCAACTGACTCGTTGGTAATCCCCCACAAGATGGCATCCTTGGTTGACAAGTCATAGGATGACAAAATTTGTTTGAAAAGTGATGGCGGAAACCTGTATACAAAATATTAACATTCAGTCAGGTTCTGCTTAAAGCATTCACCAAACATTTACACTTACGTTGGCATTTGTTGGCTTCCATACATTTATTTCAAAGAAAAGTTACTGATTGAGTACACTATGTGTGCACGACCACAGTTGATAAATTCCTTATCGCGGCTGATAACTTCATTTCATAATTCCTATTTACAATTGATAATGGATAGAATAATTAAAATTGACATGCTTGGAGGATTTGATCAGGACTTCGGGCTTATACTAGCATTGCATCTGACTAACCATTATTGTCCACACTTTCTGTATTTTGACAGTAATGATACCTGTAGCAAGCATTCTTGTCAGAAATCTTTTGGATGAAAACTGTAAATCATTTTGGCATTCTAGGCACTAACCTGTTTCTTCTGATGGCTGCAAGAACTGGGCCAAAATTGGAAGCTGTTAGACGGTTCTTCCTAACCATGGCCCACAGGTGATTGTTTCTCTGTCCAGCAGTTAGTTGTGCTACCTATGAGTTTAATTTAAACATAGTTTATATAAAGCATTAAACTGGATTGGGTATATGATTGAAAGCCCTCTAATATAAGCAACACATAACCATATGACTGGTTATAAGTTACATCTAATTATAAAATAACTTCATTTGTTAAGAATTATCACTTCATCGAATTCTTTCAAAATACATAAACTCGTTTGAAGATTGTATTGAATAAGAAATAAAATTAAAAACCTGCTGTATCTGCTCCTTTGTGATGGCAAGTTTAATCTTAAGCCACTGTAGCTTATCCGTGGTACTGGTATACTCCTGAGTCAGGAGCAAGTCCTCCACACAGGGGACGTCCAGCTTCGGGACAGGGGGCTCCTCAGAAACTATCCAGTGCATGGCGGATAAATATAAAAAAGAAAATACCTTTCTTTAATAACATGTTTACTACACTTGTATGGTTTCAAATTATAAGTATAAATGAAAAAATGTTGAAAAGCCAAATACAGTTATTATGAATTTGAGATGAAATAAAGTTATTCTATCTACATGATCTAGCATGTATTTATTTGATGTAATTACATTTAATGTTTTAACATTAAGGTACAGTGCTTTAAATCAAGATAAATCTTAGAAATAAATAAGAAAACAGATTTTTATCAAATTGGGTTATTTAATTCAGTTACATTATTAGTAAACCAAAACATAACATTAAACACTTTAAATATAACAATAAAAACATTTGTTCAAGAGAAAGTAATATACTAATAACGGTATGTCAAGATTTAGAATGCACAATGGGTACTAAGATTGAAAGAATATGTAAAAAATATGAACAATTAAATTTTGCATCATTATAACCTGAAAATCTACCAATGTCCCTCAATTTTTCACAAAGGAAGGTGACATCTGTTGCATCAACAGGTCTTGCTGTAGCCCTACCAGATAACGTGCAGTCAAAATAAAAAATTCACCATTTACACAATCAGAATTCATAAAAATTCACATCAGTTGATGTTTTATGTTGGGCATATTCTTACCTGTATGTTGCTAATTTTGGTGGTGGTGGAAAAAATTCCTCCATTGTCATTGTCTTTTTAGGGGGTCTGCTCTTTGGATGTTGGATCCATGATGCCCTTATATCCGTCTTACTGACATTCTTGTACCTATATATAGAGAAACATATTGCATACAATCTGAGTAAATAAGTAATATGATGATTGTATATTGACAATTTAGTTTAACACAGTATGAAATACTGTACATGCTTCCATTTTTTAACTGATAATATCACATGTACTTGCTGTTTGTTCTCGAGCCATTGTCAATGATAACATTTTTATCAAAGTGTATTATAGAAGGTATAGCTGACTAAATGATAATCTGAAATTATGTATAGTGTAAAATATAAGATAACAATATGATAATGAATTAAAGAAGATAAGTAACTCTTAAATTTTAAACTTTTAATCAATGAATAAAAATTACATTAAATATAAATTAATACCCATATAATATTAAATAAGAGGGATGCCTTATGATGACACTTGTCTTGTCCATTGCCATATTCCCCTATCACTAATATGCAGACATGCGCAGAAACGTCACTGAGTGGATACCGCGTCATATGGTTAGCGTCATAGCACATGTGCATAACATAAACACAACGTCTAAGGCATGTTATATGAGTCACTGGTGCATTTTCATTGTTTTGAAACATTTATTAATGGTTTTATCATTCTTGAGAGAAAATATCCGACTGAGACTCAAAAGCTTTTTCAACAATCAGAAAACATGCCTAGATACATCATTTGTTTACATTATCAACCGGCGCTCCTAAACAAAGACTAGATTATTCTAAGACGAACAAATGGTAATATTGCCTAATATTCATAATAAAGTGTTTTTATACTGAAAAGTCAACTTAAAAAAATATACATATAAAATATAACAAGATACAAGATATATGGAGTCGTTTACTAATCTAGATGTTTGATTTATTTTGGCTCCCTATAGACGGAGGCGACATCCCGCTCCATTTCAATGCTGTTTCCGTACATGATTATTTTTCCTCAGTCAGTTTGTCAATCGATTTTAATTTAATTTATTTATTTATTCTCATGTTTTCTATTCATTTATTGATCCATCCCATAGGCTACACATGTATTTTATTTCTCTGTGTTTGCATAAGGGAGCAACCATTTGATTATTATGGGGAGGGGGGGGGAGGGGGGGATGGGTCGGAAGACTTTGCGAAAAAAAAAATCCGGATCGAAATTTTTTCCGGATCATGAAATTGGCCCTTCCCCCTCTCTTCTGACCTTTCCACATGCCCAGTAAACACTTTTTGTGTGTCATAAACTAAGTACAAATAAAATGGAACAAACTTTATGCAATTTGGAGTGAATTAATCAAATTCAAAAGTCATTAGCACCATATAGCCTGTCTCCGTTGAGTATCATTTAAGTGAATAGATTAAAGGTATCATATGCCATTCAAGAAATTAAAATGAAGTGATCTGCTGGCAAGAGATGAACTCATTCTGTGCTTGATATTTAATATGGCCGAAAAATCACGCTGAATTATTCAAACTTTAGTGCAATTTTCAACGTTGGAAAATTATGAGAAAATAATCCGGCCCGAAGGTCCGACGAAAAAAAATTTCCGGCTCTTAAAATGGCCGAAAAAAAAAATTCCGGCTGACAAGTCTTTCTGCATTATGTAATGAAAGCATGATATATGTTTCTTTAAAGCCAAATGTATTTATAGGATAAAATTGAGAATATAAGTTCTTCTTAAAAATAGTTTTTAATTTACATGTAAGGCAGAAGGTAGGGGGTTACTCAGCGGATAATTTCAGACATATGTATATATTCATGAACATGATGAATGCAGTGATATCTAAATCTTGTATTTATACATTTTAGGTTGATTCCTATGATTACCAAGGTTCAAGTCCATGAATGGCATCATCCATGTACAAGTCTGCATAATTGGATATCAATTCATCACTTTGAGGATCAGTGTTTGTACTAATCCTAACTAAGTATTTCTAATCTATATTCTCATTTGCAGTTCACCTCTCAATCAAACAGAATTTCAATATGATTACTAGTAATATTAGCATAATTTAGCACAGCATGTAACTAGCTGAACTAGCTACATTTTCAAGTAATAATATTAAGATAGGATTTTAGAGCAGATTTAGACTATGATTGCTAATTCTATCTCTGTGAACTACTTGCATGTTTACTTAAGTGGTGGCAACAGAGAAGGAATTGTTTGACCTCATGCTATATTATACAGTATCATGGGAGCTTGACGCCAACAACCCTGAATGACATCCACCCTTCCAGTCTTTGTCAAGTCAAACTCAAAGTTCAAGTGGATATCATCATGGGTTGTTGGCATCGAGCTCCTGTACACTGTACAGTATCTATACATTATGTATACATTATTTGATCTACTTTTAAATTTGAATATTAATATGATGAAATAATGATGAGATGGAGACTTTCTGTCATCAATGATATTTTTTATCTGTATACTGGTGTAAATATTATTTAAAAAGTTGGATTAAAGCATATGATACGATGTCAGCAGACGATGAGCTGTATATGAGATAAAGAAAACTTGAGGTGTGAACATGAAATTCCCTAAATACTTATATATGTACGTCCACATACAGATATCGGAAGTTCTGTCCATTCGACCGCTCGCACTTTGTTCAGTATCGATAGTTTTATTGAACTCAAATGAAACCTGAAATTTTGAAAAATGAGTTCAAATCGGTGGTTTCTGGAGTGTCTTTGAGCTAGTTCAGAACAGTAGTTTGCTTAAAATACAATTCCATAAGTCCCTTCCCCATCTTTTTGGCCGCTTCCGGGAGAGACACTCTCTCGTCCTTCTCAGTTTTTTTGCGATGTGAAAACGATGTGGACGTTTTTGCGTACAAACGTACGCCTGGCTACGCCCCTGAATGCAAGGTTTTTCATAGGCTTTTTACAGACGTTCTGAACATTGGGGTGATTACCTTTCTCTGGTTTTTTTTTTTGCAAATTTGTAAAATCAAGAAATGGTTATCTATTTATTTATCTATTATTTTGCTTATTTGAGGGGACGGCATGCGCTTGCAATGCTATTCAAGCTCATAATAGACATTTAAAGATTTTCCGTATGCAGAGCGCTGATTGTCTACACTGAACAGTTTGAGGGGTCGTATCAAATCATATACGTACATAAAATTTCAAAAGGTGCAGTATACCCTGGTATTATTGCAGTATCGTACATCGTACATTTAAAGACCTTTCCGTCGCATGCTCGGGAAAACGAAAAGGTCCGAAAATGTGCGATTGTACCCCACGCCAAAAGGAGCGCTATTAAAATATCTATCCGATCTTCGTTCAATAAAAAATAACCTTAAAAAACAGATATATATAATCATCAAAGGTCTTGAAATTATGGTAACGGTTGAATTTTTTTGTTACAAGACATTTCTATCGGTTCCAACATTTTTGTGACCCTGATTTTGGAGTCTGAATTACTTTAAAACTAACTTCATTGGCATAGAGATGTGACATTCGTTATTTTTCATGTTTTGGTTAACACTATAGGTATGCAGACATGGTCCAGACAGTAGTATTTTAGGTATATCCTCGGAACCGCGGTTCATCTTAGCTGTTTCTTCTTCAAAGCAGCAAACTCCGCCAAGTTTCAGTAGAATAAGTAAATAATAATAAGCTTTCCCCCTTTTTTTTGGTAGAATAGTAAAGATCAATAGGAAATAAAATCAAAAAGCCCTACTGTATAAGAACTCAAAATTTTGAAAACGAATCTTATCGTAGATGGCGCAACTGAAATTAATTATTGGGGGTCGTACAAAATTCTGATGGCCTAGGTAAACATAAAGTTGTTGAAACGCCTCATTTTGATCAGTACTTCTCATATAGAAAAACTCTAAATTTTCCTAGAAATAGTATTTTAGGACCTCAACTTCGGAAAAATGTCCATTCCGAAGTTAAATGTCCAAGTGTTAAATTCAAATTTTCATATTCAACGGCGAATTATCCCTTTCATGCGCAGATCTAGAGGTTGGGTGGGGTTACCGTGGTCAGGGCCCTCTTGAAAAAGGCCAAATACGCATAGTCTGAAATTATGTTCTGGGCGTACAAAAGATATACACTTCATTAAAAATATTTTACGAAAATTATTACTTTGGTTTTAATATCGAAACGAACTACTCTATATACTTCAAAATTCTTGAAAAATAGTCATATTACAAATGAAAATCTTATTTCTTATGCAAGAGAATGCTTTATAATATATATGATTAACCCCACATATTGAACAATTATATAGGATTGTAGAATCTTCGTCGACGTACAATATGATATCTGGCCCTTATATCCGAATTGTGATAAATTCTTTCAAATCTATATATATTTTTATATGATCTTGTTACTGTATAAATGTTTTAAAGCAAAACATGTTCATTTCAACTGATGCTCTCCGTACACAACCATTTGTACTCTGCGGAGTTTGTATAATGAGAATATTTTAGGTGAAGTCTTCATTGCTATAATATTGTCACACCTTGCCGGATACGACGAACGGTCAAGTAACGGATAAAAATATTTTCGTTAATTTTCCGTTTTGCCCCGTTCTTATATGTTGCATTTCCATTTTATCCGTTGTTTCTCTATCACACGTAATCACATGAAATCCAATATTTTCCGGTAGACTATCGGTAGGTCTCCTTTCGTAGTAGTCGCGAGAGCATCTGGCAGTTGCAATGACGATTTTTAAAGCAATTGTATACAATTTCAACATATTGAAATCCATTTTTTCCGCTTTCAATTTTCTTTCGCCACTTTCTTTTTTTTTTCTTTTGGCGAAAGGGCGATCGGAGGCGCGAAACCTGATCTCGTGATCAGCGAGGCGAAATGAATGCCTGTGCCCATGTTCTTCCGAAAGCTTATAATTATGACAAATTGGATATCGGATTTTTGTATTCGTATACCGTCCCCATGCTCTGTAGGTGTAGGCTGTCGAGTGTCTGCATACGAGAATACTTTAAATCTCTAATTATGTGCTATGTATACACTATGTACAACGGTCATATGCATGTATATGAAAAAAAAAACCTAGTATAATCGGACATAGTCGCATATAGGGTATTAATAATGATATTCATACCCCGTTGCTTCCCAATTCCACAAGTTAGATTTCAGAGATAAGTGAACCCTTCTCAATATCAATGAATCCATGAATATATACCAAAATATTGAATAAATAATCAATCGTTGACATTATTTGAAAAAATTAATATGTTCACTTTTCATTATCCCTCAGGGGGGGGGGGGGGGGTGTCCATTTGTTTGTCTATCTGTTTGTCCGTTGCAAAAACTATAACATTGGGCATAAATTTTTAATGTTAAGTGATACGGATTTCATATTTCACATGAGGCTGAGCGTTTCACATACACTTTTAGGTTGGGATGACTTGCGAGGCTGAAAGAAACGGAAGGGCCGAGTGGGTGGGTATGGAAGGCAGAAGGTTCGGGGTCTCCCACGAGAACATTAAGATTGAAATTCTGCGTGCTTTAACTATATTTAGAAGGACCTATAGTCACTTGATTCAGTACCAGTAAACGATGTTGTATATTAATTAAGAATAGTAAAACCTATATCAATTTTCTTATTTTCTTTCAACAACTTCAAGTTGGCGGACCAAGAAAATTAAGTTATGACGAGGGCGAGTGGTCATTTATGGGGGGGGGGATTTTGGTCCATGATTTTGAAGATAAAATACATGTGTATACGTAAATAGAGCTTTTTTGCAAAATTCCAGGCTGGAGAATGTCAGTTAAGCAATATTGTAATAAGTAACCGAAATGCGACCCGATTCCTTTTTTTGTTTTTTTTTTTGCCTAAATCTGGCAATTTTCTGGATCGTTCTTTGGCTATTCTGACTAATTAATTTCACTGATTTCGTTGTTAAAAAAGTTTCACAATCATCTTCTCTGGGCACCCCCCCCCCCTACGACGTCTGAATCCGCTAATGTTACATAAAGCAACATGTTTTAAAAGTATCGAAAAAAAAACTAGTTATCAACTCCGTATATACTGTATATTAATATTGTTTTCCCTTTTCTTCTTTCCTTATACATTTTGTATGATTTTTTGGCCGGGAGGGGAGGGGAGTAGGTAAATCGAAACTAAAGAAGAAAAAAAGAGCAATAGCAAAATTGGTGATTGCATTGTGGCTCTCATAAAAAAAAAACGATCATTGATATTGACCTCAAATTTATGGGAGAAACGTTAGAGCTGCTCTTATACAAATGTATGTGCAAAATTGCACTTTATCATTGCGATTTTGCACATATTTGAACAGTATTTCTAATATGATTTTTTCATTATTATGATAGTGGTGTTCCCTGGTTACAGTGTGGCAGTGATGGGGTATTATACCCTATGTGACTGGCTGAAAAAGAAAGATAGTAAGTAACATTGATTTGAAAAATAAGCGGCTTGGGAAATACTATGCCAATAACTGAATAAATAGAATGAAATTTATCCTTTTCATTTAGAGCTGACGCATTATCGAATATGATGAAAAAGAGGATTGGAAAATGTGTTGCTTTATGACGTCACAAACGCCGTATCCGAGTTAAACATTCGTCGATTTGGAAACAACTACATGTAACATATAATAACATCAGTAGATTGAAATATTTCTTCCAGAGGGAAGGGATGATAACAAATAAAAACACAAACACTCAAATACACAAATTTTCGGCCACTTAATTGGCCTTTATCAAGTGTAAAAAACGACGATCTATAACTTCAAAAAATTTTGCAATGAACGCCAGAGAAGCAAGGATGGATTTTACTTAGAATTGTTATAGATCGTCGTTTTTTACACTTGATAAAGGCCAAGTGGCCGAAAATTTGTGTATTTGTGTTTTTATTTATAATAACATCGTCAGAAACAAGAAAAACAATACTGCTTTTTAATTCCGCAGGTTAAATCTAATATTTATATAAAAAAACTTTCTTCGAGTGTACCATCAGAGACTGGAACCAACTGCATAATTCCATTATCTCAGCAAAGACCTACTAATCGTTTTATTGCGCTCTCTTACCCGTCAGTCATATGCCCGAGATCCCCACTCTCTTCATTCGTACAAGCACACATGGGAAAAAATCTTGCTGATTTGGTGGATCAGTGAATTAACAATTGAGGGGATATTAAAAGTCCTTGCTAGAATCCAACATATATGATAATTTGGCACATATTAATTTAGGGAATAACTAGCTTCTGACGTTAGCATGGTTATGTTTGCTGATTTTACGTTGGCAAATTGAGTTTTTCTGGCGTTAGCGGAGCCAGAAACACGATGTTTGCACTGTAAAATCAGCATTTACCGGCCGCAAACATAACGTCAGTATCTAGTTATTCTTCTCCAGTTTTGCTCGTAGCCTATGTGAGACACATAAGTTGTCTCAAAGGCTCAATTGACCAACGATAACTCTTATTGTGACGTCACAGCAACGTCGTCAAAAATATGCTGTTAGATGGCATGAAACGTTGTTTGAATTCATTTTTTTCTTATGTTTCATGGAAGAAGGTAGATTCTTTCACTTTCTGCTGAGTGAGACATAAACATTTACACTCATGACGCAAATTTTTCATCTTTTCCCGCGTTCCTCTACGCTCCACTCGGGAAGAGATGATTTCCGTCACTCGTGTAATGTTGTATGTCTCACTAATTATTCCCATTCTACTGCAATCTATATTTTTGTGAATATAAGGCGAAATGTGACGTTAGCAACGTCAAAGCCTAGTGGTAGTGTGATTTTGGAACGCGGTTCAACATTCAACATTCGAATGTTGAACCGCGTTCTAGAACGTGGTTCAACATTCAAAAATGAGCGATATGTAATTTGTATCAACCACTTATTTATATTGAATAATCAAATAAATCTAAAAGAAAAAAAATTACTGAATAGTAAAATAAGAGTCCGTTCTCCGCCTTTTAGTACGAATCTGAGATGTTCATGGTGGAAATTTAGAAATATACAAAAATTAATAGTATTGATAGATGAATTCAATAGTCTATAAATTACATATCATCTTCAAGTATATATCACTTTAAATTTCAGTACTCTACTCAGAGGACTTGGATGTTTCCCAAATACATAAATATGTCGAGGTTCACTGCATAAGAAGATAAAATTGGGGGGGGGGGGGGGTATTCATTGATCGATTCAATAATGATTTAATCTAGTCTGTGAATGCTTGTGTCATTTCCAAATTACGTTTTTAGACATATATATGATCTATAGAAATGAAATAGGCATCGCTTATTTTGAATGTTGAACCACGTTCTAGAACGCGTTTCAACATTCGAATGTTGAACCGCGTTCCAAAATCACACTACCAAGCCTAATATATTAATGTTCTAGTTTTACTGCCGTAACTAAGGAGCAAACAACCAATGAAATTCGATATTATAGCGACATTGCTTTAGGATTATTCTTTTATTTTTCTAAAAGTTTCAACAGAGCCCCCTCCTTCCCCTAAAGTTTGTGTAGTTAATTTTTTTTCTAGTTCCACGCCTGTATTAGAAAATTAAAAAGAATATAAGATATTATAACTACGGAAGACATTCTAACTATTTTATTTCTCTTTTTTCTAGACGAAAAACCAAATGAAGTTACCACTGGTTCTCCACCCAAACCAGAAAGCCAAAATAATTATTGTGGACTGAAAAAGGGATTTCTTCTGACAAAGGTAAAA
Source organism: Pinctada fucata (assembly GCA_028142955.1). Classification (NCBI taxonomy): domain Eukaryota; kingdom Metazoa; phylum Mollusca; class Bivalvia; order Pterioida; family Pteriidae; genus Pinctada; species Pinctada fucata. Next base: position 100,937,635 of record AP027102.1, read on the forward strand.
GCTACAACACAACATTCTTTGTTTTTTTTTTCACAAAATTATCAAACATCAAATCGGCTATACTTGTTAATAATGAATAACTTTCTCCTTTTCTAGTCAAAATAAATAAATGAATAAATAAATAAATAAATAAATAATAAATAAATAAATGAATAAATAAAGTTTAAAAAAAGTTTATGCTAGAATGTTGCCATTGTCATTATGATGTGTGTCATTCTTTCTGATACTAATATAAGAATTTTTTTTCATTAGTAGTACAGAGGGGCATAAAGTGTGTATGAGTGTGTGAATGGGTATAGAATGAGAGCGAGAAAAAAACCCCTACACCTTGATATTGACATATGGTTGTAATGTGGTGTGGGAAAAAATTAATTAATTAATAAGTAAATAAATAAATAAATGAATAAAAAAGAAAAATAAATGAATAAATAAAAATTCGTGTAGTTTGATTCTGTCTCTACTTTTACAGCCCAAGAAGGTCAGTAAAACTATAAAGGCCACCTTGAATGCCCCAGAACCTGGAACCTCATCCACCCAGACTAAAGGAAAGTAAATAATAAAACAGGATCATCCATCATAGATTGCTGAGAGTTTGTTTGTTTGTTTTTTTGTTTTGTTTTGTTTTGTTTTGTTTTTTTGTTTAGCTATACTAGTAATACTAGTATGTCTAGATAAAAGTTATATTACTGTTGGTAGGGCCTATTAGAAATTATGACATTCATTTCGATCACGTTTCCTCTCATATTCCTATACAACAGAGTTTGCTTTTTTGTTTTATAAAATTTTGGATTTGTACTATCAGTTTTCGAATTGCTTTGCACAGTTTTAATAGTGAACATTATTTTTGTAGTTCGTATACCGTTTATATAATTATACATGCTAATCAAGAAGAGCGTATAATCTTATCAATGTCAAACTTTACCTTCTTTGTAATATTGCTTTTTTGTCATAAATTGATAATTTAAGATTTAAGCCAACGAAAAGGTTGCCAATGAGAAACTTCAATTTGTTATAGGAATCAGGAAATCATGGTTGCTTTAGTAAATTGTTACCATCTGTTGTAACAGTTGTTTTGGTTAATACTTACTATCTATTGTTATTTGAATTTTGTCTAGTTTGTTGTATCATTGTGGCTGTTTTCTGGTATAGTTTGATTGGTATGTTGATGTCTTGTATAAGTGATAGGTATATTAATGCCATTGTTCTGCTTGGATGTCTGTTTTGAATTGTTGAAGTCTGGTTTGTGATGGATGGTTTGCATGTGTTTGTTAGTGATATGAGGAGTGTTTCGTGTGAGGAGTGTTTTATGACAGAAGGGAGTGTTTTGTGAGAGGAGAGAGTTGTGGGAGGAGAGAATTGTGAGAGGAGTGAATTGTGAGAAGAGTGTTTTATGACAGAAGGGAGTGTTTTGTGAGAGGAGAGAATTGTGAGAGGAATGTTTTGTGAGAGGAGTGATTTGTGAGCGGAGAGAGTTGTGGGAGGAGAAAGTTGTGGGAGGAGTGATTGTGTAAAAGGGACGGGAGGTTATTTGGGTAAGTTGGGCATAGGTGCGGGGTTTTTCGAGGGGTTGTATGAATGGACGAAAGGACAGACGTGTGTGTGGAGAGTTTGTATGGAGGGGGAGAACCGTGGATGGCTGTGTGGATGATATGGGGCGGTTGGTAGATAGTTGTGTGGATGGGAGGAGAGGTAGCACTCTGGTTATACTGACAGGATGCGCTGGTTCGCACAAGTCCCTGGCGTGGTTGGAAGATACCCGTAAACTTAACCTGCTGTATAATCAGTGTTTGTTATTATCTCCTTCAATCCACAAACGTATCCACCAACGCAACAGTCTATCCTCTCAACCATCCATTATACTTCCCCTCCATCCAACGAATCTACACACATGCCTGTCCGTCCGTTCCTTCATACAACAGGGAGGTATCAGGGGGGGGGAGGGGGTAGTTAGTTAGGGTATGTGTGAGGAGTTGTTTGTGTGAGGTTATCGAGATATTAGTTGGGAGTAGGTGTGGGTTGTAGGAGGGAGTGTATGGATGGACGAACAGACAGACGTGTGTGTGGAGGGTTTGTATGGAGGGGGAGAACCGTGGATGGCTGTGTGGATGATGTGGGGCGGTTGGTAGATAGTTGTGTGGATGGGAGGAGAGGTAGCACTCTGGTTATACAGACAGGATGCGCTGGTTCGCACAAGTCCCTGGCGTGGTTGGAAGATACCCGTAAACTTAACCTGCTGTATAATCAGTGTTTGTTATTATCTCCTTCCATCCACAAACGTATCCACCAACGTCACAGTCGATCCACCCAACCATCCATTATACTCCCCCCCCCCCATCCAACGAATCCACACACACGCCTGTCAGTCCGTTCCTTCATGCAATTAGGGAGGGGTGGTTAAGGTGGGTAGGGGGTTTAGTGAAGGATGTGTGGATGGTCTGAATGAATGTATGTGTGATAGGTGGATTTTATAGAGGGGGTTGGGGATAGGTTCGTGGTTAGGTGGTAATGGGAGAGGGTTATCTAAGATGGGGGGGGGTTGACTTGGATGGGGGTTGGGTATAGGTGGTAATTGGAAAGGGTGTGTTGGGGTGTTGCTGTTAAGGTATGGAAAGGGTTTGAATGAATGTCGAGTGTTTGCACTGAATGAATGAATTAATAAATTGATGAATGAATGAATGAATGAATGAATGAATGAATGAATGAATGAATGAATGAATGAATGAATGAATGAATGAATGAATGAATGTCTCTTGTGAATGACATACTTAGTATGCTGACTTCGCGTTAGTTTTCGATATAGCATTGAACTTATGGGCATTTGATTGAATTCATGAGGGTCAAAACCTTTCTAAAGTAGTTTTCAGAAAATCTCAAATATGTACGAAGTTTCTCATTGGTAACTATTTATTACTTACATTTGTAATTATGTTGTATGTCATCATTTAATATTCTAGTCTATGCTGCAACTCATATGATATTTTATAAAGTCTACCACCATATTGATTCACAGAATACTAGTATTATTTTAGGTAATATGATTAAGAATTATTTTTGTAAAAACTGGTTATTTTAACATTGAAATAGTCTAGGTATTAATTACAAGAGTTTTTTGTATAATAGTTTATTTTTAAGGAAATTAATATTATTTCCCTACACTTTGAATATCAAAATCTTTGGATATACTCATGTTTTTTTTTTCCTCTTCGATGTAATACAGGTGCATCTCATTTTTACTTCTTTTGTAATGAAATCTATGGAATTTTGTATAAATCTATTTGTGTCCTTTAACGGTGTCCTTTAATTGTTATATGTTACGAATATGCCAAGAGTTTTCATTTCCGAGTTGCTTAAACGTTTTTCTTACTGATGATATCCTACAATTCTGAAATATTTCGATAATAAAGAATTTGCAATTTTCAATTTTTTCTTGATATTTCAACAGGGGCTGTTAAGAAGCTGTATTACTTCTCTCTCAGCCATTATCGTAGATAGAACTGTAGTTCGTTCGGTCTTTATTTCACCTGTAGCTCCTGACCACCTGTTCTCTCTGAAAGTTGGTCGGGATCCATGAATTCGCTCCAGTAGGCAAAGCACGAGAACCTATTTTTCGTAAGATATTAATACACATCTCCTTGGGCAACTGCGTTCTTTATCTTGTTTCTGGAGCTATCTTACAGTGAAGTGGCCATTTTACACAACATTTGTACGTTCCTCGAGGCTACTAGGTAACCAGACAAGTGTGTGTGTGTGTGTTGGGGGGGGGGGTGCGCACGTAAACCGGATAACTACATCATCTGCTTTCATCGTGGCACATATAGCCGCCCTAAGACGACACTGATTGTCCATTGGCCTCTTTTGTGTTTAGTATTTTGGTGTCGGCTTTTGTGTTTGGTCTTCCTTGTCCCTTCTGCGTCTCTTTTACACTGGGTATTTTTGCATTTGGGTGTTTCGCAGTTTTTTGTTTTCATTTTTTGCTGTGGGTGCTACAACCGAGTCTTGTAGGAGATCCTTTCCTTTCTCACTCACTTACGTCGTGAGACAGAAGAAAAAACGTAGACGTAACGGTTTGAGATTTCCTTTTCTTCTTCAGTTTTGCTCGTACCCTGTGAGACAGCTTTTGTGAGAAACATAAGTTGTCTCAAAGGCTACATCATCCAATCATCAAACGTCATACACCATTCAACTGCTCCAATCGACCAATCAGGGATGCCGTACTAAAGACGCGTGTGGCTTTTGAAAGTACTCCCGGTAAATGGCAATGAAATGTTGACGAAGCTTGAGTTTGACATCAGAGGGCTATCATGTGATTTTGCAGACGTGAGACAAATTATTGTGAAATTCCATTTATCAGTAAGAAGGGCACGATCGTTACTCTAGTCCACCACCGTTCTCTCTACCGGTTAGCATTTTGTCTTGACAATGCGTAGTAACCGTTGTCAAGGAGTAATGACAAGATCGTATAGCTACTTAGAAATGAAGAAGAAATAGATTCCATTACTTTCTACTGAGTTAGACATAAAAATATAGTTCCGCTACGCTCCACTCGGGAAAAGACAAAATTTCCGTCACTCGTGTAAATTTATATGTCTCACTCAGTAGATCGTGATAGAATTAACCTATCAGTCTCACAATCCACGTGACTTATATTATGACGTGAATGTCATGGTATATTTCTTCAGGATTGTAAACCTTTTAAGTTTTTTATGGGGTGAGGGAGATACTTTCAACCTCCTCTACATCCAATTTTCAGTATTTTTCACATATATTTGCTCCCTCAACTTCACCCCAGCGGCAATAAAAAAAAAAACCAACAAAAAACAAAAACAATCAAACAAATAAAACCAAACAAATTCAAACAAACTCGCCTCTAGTCATTTAGCTATGTACAACTGAGAGAATCGGTCTGACAGCTTCTTGAAAATTTCAACAATTCTGCATACACATGATTCCGACACACATGTACAGATAGCTTCAATATTTCGCTCGTCCCACACGTTGTTTCTATTTGGTTATTTTCTCATACAAAAACAAAAACAACAACAACCAACGGAATAGAAATAACGTGTGAGACGGGTGAAATAATGAAGCTAATGTACAGATAAACCGCGAAACTACGTTCTTCCTTCTACATGATTACGTTGGATTCTGACGTTGCATAATGACGTCATGCCGTATTAGTCGTAACTTGTTAAGGTTAGGGTTGCGACTACAGGGAGATAACTCTATTTTCATATCACATAATATTTGAAACCGACATAAACAGTATATGGTATAAGCTCATATTGTAACATTATTTTAGGAAAAAAATAATACTCCTTGAAATTTTCATTGCTTAATGGGTATTTTGGAGAAAATGCATATTTTTTTAATGTAAAAACGCTGAAATTTGGAAAAAAATTGTCATTTTTGCACGAGTTCTACCACCGAAGATCCAAACATCAGAATATTTACTATCCATTATACTCTTTAAAAGTGAGATCATTAGAAATTCGAACTTCGAGTAAAACTCTATGTATTGGGGTCAAAATGTTGATTTTTTGCATCAATTATTGTGCTATTTATAGAAACAGTCATTTTGCTCAAAAACCAATTCGTGTACATATTGATTTGACTTCTTAAGTATTAAGCAATACCATAGATATATGCGTAGAAAAAAATTGTGCAACTGGCGACCTTCTAGCTATTAATAAAAATAACGAGTTGCTGCCATGACAACCAGCAACATGGTATTTATAAGAAAATACTCTCCTTGGGACTGATTATTTTATCAGAATTTCTCAAAATAGCCTTTAATTTATGCACAAGCTATAAGAATCTCGAAAAATAAGGATAAATATTAATTTTTGAAATTTCATACATTGCAGAGGTATGTAAAGTTACGATGTGGTATTCTCTAAAAAGACAAAAATGTTAAAATGGACGTTTTTACCTAAAAAACGAAACGGGCACATTTTTTATTTTTTGGTCTGAATAGTTCGAGGAGATGTTCCTCTACATACGGACCTATCCATCTTTCTTCTACCTCTTTTCTATTAAAAGTTGCCACCCTGAACTTAAGGCATGTCATTTCTGACCTAAGGAATTTCAATGATTTTATGAAAAACATATCAAATCATAGGATTCGTGGCAATAAATCATTTTATGAAGAAAAATTAATACATGTAGGTCAGTAGTGAAAATCAAGACTTTTGCTTATTTGGAAAACAGGGTTAAAATGCTATAAATTTGTTGCTAAAAATAGCCCATTTGTAACGAAAATGCAAAAAGTGCTAAAATGGAGTCATTTGATTTTAATTTTAGTTTTCTTTGTTAACATACAATAAAACAGGTTAGAAACTTTGTATAAAACTTGATTTGGATAAAGTTTCACCGTAGGTACCAAATTCACAGATCTTTATTATAAGATTTTCTCGATTTTACACAAAAAATTACAAAAATCATACAAGTTTAGGTCAAAATATCAGAGACACTGAATTTCAACGATTTTTTTAAACACACAGTAAAATGTGATCCTGAGAAAGACTTTTCGAATATTGAAGAAAAAATATATGTCCGTGTTGAAATAAGAGAGTACAAACGCTCAAGAACAGTGTCATTTTGTGGTTATCTTGCGAAAGTGTCAGAGTGGTAAAATTTGCCTTAATTTGGGTTGAATGTAGACAATTTATAATATTTCGGTATCCATCAGCTCTACCCTATAAAACAGTTTATGTCAATAATATTCCATTCGTAAAAGACATTCATGGGTTATTACTTGCGCAAGAGAAATCCGAACTGTTCAAAAGAGTACCTCAAGCTCAATTTTGATAGAAATTACCGCGAAGCATTTTCTTACGGATATTTCTTTCAGTTTAGATCAAATTTTCAAACTTATCCGCTTTTATGTTTGTAATGAATTAAGGTCTTCAATAGAGTCAAAAATGATACATTGGCCATAATATATTGAAATATATTCATAATTCAAGCTCAATTAGTGCTAAAACAGGAGATGCGCAAGAATGGTCCTAAATTGTGACCAAAGATTGCAGTCAGATGAAACGGTTTCAAGTCACATATAATCAAGTAAGTAAAGCATGAACAATGTATTCAATTAGATGATTAAATTCGCATACGCCACTGAAACCAGTTCGTCCAATAGTCCTCCGTCCATGTAGACCAGAAGTGATTCTGAATCACATGGGTTAAGTAGTAATCCCCGAGACTCTGGCGAAACCGCACGGCTGAGTTTGTAGGTTATGTATACATGTATAATTTGTACAGAATAACATTGGAGAGTGGTAGTGAAAGTGACAAGAGAACGTCAGCAGTGCGTCAACTCACTGATAACGCACAGACACCATGCGGATCCCCAAAGTTTGCCTACGTTTTTGCACGTACATGCACGTACGGCGGGTTGTGACCATCGCTTTTTAAAATAGTCACAACTACACGAACGTCCTTCTACGGGCGGTCTGCGTGCGGAATTTGGTGAACATCGCACGGCGAACGTACGATTTTGGGAGGCTGAAGACTACATGTAGATTGCACGTAGACATGTACGGTGGCTGTTGGACATGCTCAACAATCGTCACGATTCTCTTATTACCGTCAGTCATGACTGACGGTATACTGTAATCATTCGTAATCTACTTGCACGGATAGAATATCTCTTGGCAATATGATTGGTTGACAATTGCATAAAATGCAAATATTTGTCTATGTTATTCAGAACCTGTGTATAAGATTCTCTCACCGGGTCGGCTTAAGAGTCTAGATGACCTGACAAATGAAAGTCATATCGCATCAGTGTATTTTCTTCCAAAATATGCATCGAAATGTCTTTGTACCGATACGTCTTATACAATCGCAGATTTTCGGATATTTCCGTCATTTGAATCGGAAAAAAAGACGCGGAAAAGCTCGGAAATGTGCGATTGGTAAATGTTTCCGATTTTTTTTTCTAACTAGAATTTTACACATTTACAGTCAGCTAACTGACGGCAAGCTTTTTGTAAAAGCTAATACTTGTCAAATCTGAAATCGTACGGTTGACATGCGGTTCACTCACGGTATCCGTATGGTAACCGCACGATCTTAAATGCTCGTGTCAGAGAAAATCGTATGTTTTCCTTGCGTGTGCCGTGCATTCCCTATATCAATGATGAGGTCAACCTATCGAAATCTTTCAATTTTCTTTAGTAGGTGGAAGAGAGCAAAGAGATCCGAATGACAGAAGCCAGGGTGTTCCGAGTAATTTTCGTTGACGGAATACTTAACTATGACGTCACAATCGAATTCTCATCGATACGATACATTGTACGTTTCGCTGCGAGAAGCTAGTTGAGCGTAAAGACAAGGCAGACAAAATCAAACAATTTAGAAGGAAATTGTAAAAAGTAAGTAGATTTATTAAACATTTGAAAGGAGTACATTTCTTCACTTTGAAATATAAAGATTTTACAAATACATAAACGGTATCCCAGCGAACCACAAAAATCTAAATATTTTTTTTATAGAATGTATTTCTAATATGATTTTTGATTATTATTATTATTATTATAGTGGTATTCCCTGGTTACAGTGTGGCAGTGATGGGGTATTATACCCTCTGTGAATGGCTAAAAAAGAAAGATGGTAAGTACATGTAACCTGATTTTAAAAGAAGCGGCTTGGGAAATACTATGCCAATAAATGAAATGAAATTTATCATTTGCATTTAGAGCTGACGCATTATCGAATGTGATAAAAAAAAAAAGAGGGGAAAGGTTATTGGAAAAATGTGCTGCTTTATGACTTCACAAACGCGGTATCCGGGCGAAAACATTCGTCGATTTTGAAACAAATAACATAGCAACATCGCCAGAAACAAGAAACGACAATATTGCTTTGTAATTCCGCAGACTAAATCTAATATTTATACTTAACAAAACTATTTCTTTGTGTGTACCATCAGGGACTGGAATCAACTGGACACTGAAATTATCTCAGCAAAGACCTTAGGCTCTTGACACCATTTATAGCGCTCTCTCACCCGTCAGTCATATGCCTGAGATCCAAGTTCTCTTCATTCGTACAAGCACATATGGGAAAATATCTTACTGATTTGGTGGATCAGTAAATTTACAATTGAGGGGATATTAAAAGTCCTGCTAGAATCCAACATAAATGATAATTTGCTCATATAATTTAGGGAATAACTAGCTTCTGACGTTATGTTTGCTAACGCGTCCCCATAAAAACGGATGTTTGCACTGTAAAATCAGCATTTACCGTCCGCAAACATAACGTCAGTATCTAGGTATTCCCATTCTACTGCAATCTGTATTTTTGTGAATATAAGGCAAAATGTGACGTAAGCAACGTCAAAGCTTATAGTGTGTTCTCGTTTTACTGTCGTAACTAAGGAGCAAACAACCAATGAGAATCGACGTTATAGCGACGTTGCTTTAGAATAATCATTTTATTTTTCTACAAGTTTTAACAGAGCCCCTCTTTCCCCTTCTCCTCCGAAAAAAGTTTGAGTAGTTAATTTTTTCTAATTCCGCGCCTGTATTAGAAAATAAAAAAAAAATATAAGAGTTTATAAGTACGGAAGTCCGTACATTGTACTATTTTATTTCTCTTTTTTTCTAGATGAAAAACCAACTGAAGTTACCACTGGTTCTCCACCCAAACCAGACAATCAGAACAATTATTGTGGACTGAAAAAGGGATTTCTTCTGACAAAGGTAAAAGTTACAACACAATAACTTAATTAATTAATTAATTAATTAATTAATTAATTAATTAATTAATTAATTAATTAATTAATTAATTAATTAATTGATTAATTAATTAATTAATTAATTAATTAATTAAAAATAAATGAATGAATGAATGAATGAATGAATGAATGAATGAATGAATGAATGAATGAATGAATTAATTAATTAATTAGTTAATTAATTAATTAAAATGAATGAATGAATGAATGAATGAATTTATGAATTAATTAATTAATTAATTAATTAATTAATTAATTAATTAATTAATTAATTAATTAATTAATTAATTAATTAATTAATTAATTAATTAATTAATTAATTAATTAATTAAAAATAAATGAATAAATAAAAATTCGTGTAATTTGATTATGTCTCTACCTTTTGCAGCCCAAGAAGGTCAGTAAAACTATAAAGGCCACATTGAATGTCCCAGAACCTGGAACCTCATCCACCAAGACTAAAGGAAAGAAAGGGAAATAATAAAACGGAATCATCCATCATACAGGAACCAAAGATTGTTGAAAGTCATTTTTATTTTTTTAATTATACTAGTAGTACTAGTATGTCTAGATAAAATTTACATTACTGTTGCATGTTGGTAGGGCCTAGTAGAAATTATGACATTCATTCCCATCATGTCAACATGATCACGTTTCCTCTCTTATTCCTGTACAACAGAGTTTGCTTAAAACAACAAGTGTTTGTTTTATAAAATGATAAGTTGTGGATTTGTAAGTTGTCATTTATCGAATTGTTTTGTACAGTTTTAGAGAACAGTATTTTTGTAGTTCGTGTATACATTCTAATCAAGAAGAGCGTATAATATCAATGTCAAACTTTACCTTCTTTGTAATATTACTTTTTTGTCAAAAATTGATAATTTAAGATTTAAGCCAACGAAAAGGTTGCCAATGAGAAACTTCAATTTGTTATAGGAATCAGGAAATCATGGTTGCTTTAGTAAATTGTTACCATCTGTTGTAACAGTTATTTTAATTTATACTTACTATCTATTGTTATTTGAATTTTGTCTAGTTTGTTGTATCGTTGTGGCTGTTTTCTGGTATAGTTTGATTGGTATGTTGATGTCTTGTATAAGTGATAGGTATATTAATGCCATTGTTCTGCTTGGATGTCTGTTTTGAATTGTTGAGGTCTGGTTTGTGATGGATGGTTTGCATATGTTTGTTAGTGATATGAGGAGTGTTTCGTGAGAGGAGTGTTTTATGACAGAAGGGAGTGTTTTGTGAGAGGAGAGAGTTGTGAGAGGAGAGAGTTGTGGGAGGAGAGAGTTGTGAGAGGAGTGTTTTATGACAGAAGGAAGTGTTTTGTGAGAGGAGAGAGTTGTGGGAGGAGGAGAGAGTTGTGAGAGGAGTAGAGAGTTGTGAGAGGAGTGATTGTGTAAAAGGGTTGGGATGTTATCGGGGGTAAGTTGGGCATAGGTGCGGGGTTTTGGAGGGGTTGTATGAATGGACGAAAGGACAGACGTGTGTGTAGAGGGTTTGTATGGAGGGGGAGAATCGTGGATGGTTGTGTGGATGATGTGTGGCGGTTGGTGGATGGTTCTGTGGATGGAAAGAGAGGTAGCACTCTGGTTATACAGACAGGATGCGCTGGTTCGCACAAGTCCCTGGCGTGGTTGGAATATACCCGTAAACTTAACCTGCTGTATAATCAGTGTTTGTTACTATCTCCTTTCATCCACAAACGTATCCACCAACGCCACAGTCTATCCACGACACCATCCATTATACTCCCCCTCCATCCAACGAATCTACACACACGCCTGTCCGTCCGTTCATTCATACAATAGGGGGTGTCAGGGGGGGGGGGGGGGGTTAGGGGTAGTTAGTTAGGTATATGCGAGGAGTTGTTTGTGTGAGGTTGTTGGGATATTAGTTGGGAGTAGGTGCGGGTTGTAGGAGGGGTTGTATGAATGGACGAACAGACAGACGTGGGTGTGGAGGGTTTGTATGGAGGGGGAGAACCGTGGATGGTTGTGTGGATGATGTGTGGCGGTTGGTGGATTGTTCTGTGGATGGAAATAGAGGTAACACTCTGGTTATACAGACAGGATGCGCTGGTTCGCACAAGTCCCTGGCGTGGTTGGAATATACCCGTAAACTTAACCTGCTGTATAATCAGTGTTTGTTACTCTCTCCTTCCATCCACAAACGTATCCACCAACGTCACAGTCTAGATCCACCCAACCATCCATTATACTCCCCCTCCATCCAACGAATCCACACACACGCCTGTCAGTCCGTTCCTTCATACAATTAGGGGGGGGGGGATTTAAGGTGGGTAGGGGGTTAGTGAAGGATGTGTGGATGATCTGAATGAATGTATATGTGATAGGTGGATTTTATAGAGGGGGTTGGGGATAGGTTCATGGTTAGGTGGTAATGGGAGAGGGTTATCTAAGATGGGGGGGAGGGGGGTACTTGGATAGGGGTTGGGTATGGGTGGTAATTGGAAAGGATGTGTTGGGGTGTTGTAGCTATAAGATATGGATGGGGTTTGAATGAATGTCGAGTGTTTGCACTGAATGAATGAATGAATGAATGAATGAATGAATGAATGAATGAGTGTTTGTAATGAATGAATGAATGAATGAATGAATGAATGAATGAATGAATGAATGAATGAATGTCTCTTGTGAATGACATACTTAGTATGCTGACTTCGCGTTAAATTTCGATATAGTATTTGGCTTATAGAATTATGATTTCTTGTTTTAACTTATGGGCATTTGATTTAATTCATGAGGGTCAAAACCTTTCTAAAGTAGTTTTCAGAAAATCTCAAATATGTACGAAGTTTCTCATTGGTAACTATTTATTACTTACATTTGTGATTATGTTGTATGTCATCATTTAATATTCTAGTCTATGCTGCAACTCATATGATATTTTATAAAGTCTACCACCATATTGATTCACAGAATACTAGTATTATTTTAGGTAATATGATTGAGAACTATTTAAAAAAAAAAACTGGTTATTTTCACAATGAAATAGTCAATTAAGTACATGAGGTTTTTTTTGTATAATACTTTGATTGAAGGAAATTCACAATATCTACCTACACTTTGAATATCAAAATTTTAGTAAATTTTTGGATTTACTCGTGTGGTTTTTTTTCCTTTCAATGTAATACAGGTGCATCTCATTTTTTTTTTAATTGAAATTTTTAGAATGTAGTATAAATCTATTTGTAATTGTTTTATGTTACAAATACGCCAAGAGTTTTCAATTCCGAGTTGCTTAAACCTTTTTCTTATTGATGATATTTTACAATTCTAAAATATTTCGATAATAAAGAATTTGCAATTTTCACTTACTTCTTGATATTTCAACAAGGGTTGTACAGAAACTGTATTAATTCTCACTTAGCCATTATCGTAGATCTATAACTATACGTATGTAGTTCGTTCGGTCATTTTTTTTCACCTGTTTACTATAGAATGTTATCAAATCTAATTTGAAGGAATTATTATCCTTTAATTGTTTTTCGAAATCTGATTCACCTGTTCCAGGTTATTAGATTATTACAAAGGTTTCTACATAATATCAATTCTAAATACAGCCTCTTATATAAGGATTTCACAGGAAGAAAACATATTTCATTGCATAATGGATAAAGCAACTTACCAGTAACAGCCAAATTTATGAATTTTCAGAAGAGCAAACAGAGCCATTAAAAAATGGAAAATCAAGCAAAAATAAATTCTTGTGAGATGAAGTATTAATAAAACGCCCTAAACATGCCCAGAACGAGTAAGCATCGACTGCCAGCAAGTCAAGTCGATTTGAAATGAACACAAATTATCATTATCGAATAATTCCTACACGATTTTTATAATTTTGTGCCAAAGCATTTAGGAATGGTATGTCAGTGTTACTGGACCCATCTACAGCATTGTACCAGCGCATTAAAGAGTTTCACACTGACTGACTGTGATGGCAGGGCTCCGTGACGAACACTGTACAAACCTCATTAGAGAGAGAGAGAGAGATCCTGATCACCTGTCCTCTCTGACATTTGATCGGGATCCTTTGGTGATCGTATACAGGAGCTCGCTCTAGTAGGCAAAGAACGAAAACAATTAATTAATTAAATGTTTCGTTTGCTTCTTGGGCAACCGAGTTCCATTGGCCTCTTTTGTGTTTAGTATTTTGGTGTCGGCTTTTGTGTTTGGTCTCCCTTGTCCCTTCTGCGTCTCTTTTACACTGTGTGTTTTTGTATTTGGGTGTTTTGGTGGGTTTCCTTTGTTGTTTTTGCTTTGGGTGTTTTGGTGGGTTTCTTTTATTGTTTTTGCTTTGGGTGTTTTGGTGGGTCTCTTTTGTTGTTTTGCTTTGGGTGTTTTGGTGGGTTTCTTTTGTTGTATTTGCTTTGGGTGTTTTGGTGGGTTTCTTTTGTTGTTTTTGCTTTGGGTGTTTTGGTGGGTTTCTTTTGTTGTTTTTGCTTTGGGTGTTTTGGTGGGTTTCTTTTGTTGTTTTTGCTTTGGGTGTTTTGGTGGGTTTCTTTTGTTGTTTTTGCTTTGGGTGTTTTGGTGGGTTTCTTTTGTTGTTTTTGCTTTGGGTGCTGCATTCGAGTCCTGTTGGAGATCCTTTCTTTTCCTTGTATTTATATCTCCGTCTGTTTGTTCCTTTTATCTAGTCTTTTCCTTCATGTTTCAATGACGTGATGTTACTTATATCTCCGTCTGTTTGTTCCTTTTATCTAGTATGTTACCATTGAGATCTTTTCCTTCATGTTTCAATGACGTGATGTTATTTATATCTCCGTCTGTTTGTTCCTTTTATCTAGTATGTTACCATTGAGATCTTTTCCTTCATGTTTCAATGACGTGATGTTATTTATATCTCCGTCTGTTTGTTCGTTTTATCTAGTATGTTACCAGTGAGATCTTTTCCTTCATGTTTCAATTATATCTCCGTCTGTTTGTTCCTTTTATCTAGTATGTTACCATTGAGATCTTTTCCTTCATGTTTCAATGACGTGATGTTATTTATATCTCCGTCTGTTTGTTCCTTTTATCTAGTATGTTACCATTGAGATCTTTTCCTTCATGTTTCAATGACGTGATGTTATTTATATCTCCGTCTGTTTGTTCCTTTTATCTATTATGTTACCATTGAGATCTTTTCCTCCATGTTTCAATGACGTGATGTTATTTATATCTCCGTCTGTTTGTTCCTTTTATCTAGTATGTACCATTGAGATCTTTTCCTTCATGTTTCAATGACGTGATGTTATTTATATCTCCGTCTGTTTGTTCCTTTTATCTAGTATGTTACCATTGAGATCTTTTCCTTCATGTTTCAATGACGTGATGTTACATGTATTTATATCTCCGTCTGTTTGTTCCTTTTATCTAGTATGTTACGATTGAGATCTTTTCCTTCATGTTTCAATGACGTGATGTTATTTATATCTCCGTCTGTTTGTTCCTTTTATCTAGTATGTTACCATTGAGATCTTTTCCTTCATGTTTCAATGACGTGATGTTACTTATATCTCCGTCTGTTTGTTCTTTTTATCTTGTATGTTACCATTGAGATCTTTTCCTTCATGTTTCAATGACGTGATGTTACTTATATCTCCGTCTGTTTGTTCCTTTTATCTAGTATGTTACCATTGAGATCTTTTCCTTC
This sequence comes from Pinctada fucata, assembly GCA_028142955.1. Lineage (NCBI taxonomy): Eukaryota > Metazoa > Mollusca > Bivalvia > Pterioida > Pteriidae > Pinctada > Pinctada fucata. Next base: position 100,953,038 of record AP027102.1, read on the forward strand.
ATGTTTCAATGACGTGATGTTATTTATATCTCCGTCTGTTTGTTCCTTTTATCTAGTATGTTACCATTGAGATCTTTTCCATCATGTTTCAATGACGTGATGTTACTTATATCTCCGTCTGTTTGTTCCTTTTATCTGGTATGTTACCATTGAGATCTTTTCCTCCATGTTTCAATGACGTGATGTTATTTATATCTCCGTCTGTTTGTTTCTTTTATCTATTATGTTACCATTGAAATCACAGTAACGTCTTCAAGTCCCCTCCCCATCATCATAGTATATAATCAAGCCCTTACGTATCTTAACAGCTTCTATTTATAAGGAGCAATTTCGTGTTTTATGCGTAACAGTACAAATATATTGTATACTGGTATTTTCAAATGGTTTTCTGAGATTTGTGTTTTGATGTTATTGACGTAAAACGTCTTCAAATTCAATAGTTTAAGAACATCGTTTAAGAACAGATCTATGCATTATCAGCATGGATCAGACATGCACGATTCGTGTTCTTAACCCTCGTAAGTGATCCTCAATCAGCTGAAAGCCTACATTAAAAACTTTGATGAAATAGTAAATTTTTTTGGGGACAGAGATTGTTAGATATAGACTCTAACAATCTCCGTCCCATGACATAGAAATAAGCTATAGCGACCCTTCACACCTGCTGACGTATGCATACTAATGAAGGTACGACCTAAAATCCAGGGACATCGCTACAGCGCCGGTATATAAGACGAGCTTCAAACTCGTCCACCGTGACATTCAGTGATTATAAGTCTGGGAGTAAACACATGTAACACCTGAAATGAGAAATGAAGTTATTCGATGAAATAATCAATAATCGATTTCAAAAGCAGGCATTTATATCTAAAACTTTGAATTACGAAGAAATGAACTTATTTATTAAATACAATTAAAAATCCCCCCCACCTTATACCACGTCTATAAAGTCAGTACGAACGCCAATGTACAAAGCTCTATATGCTGCAAATATTTACCTACGTTGAAACATAAACAAAAAATATATGAAAAGACCCCATCTCTTTTAAGCCCCCCCCCCTTGCAAAACACACACTACTTCAATAGCCCTAAATTAGTTTCTATTTGGATATCCAATACTAGTTTTGAATTCGGCCTTTTCGTCTGAAATAGTAAAATAAAAACCAAACCTGAAATGTGTGCCCATTAATTGTTATATCTTACCTCTAGAAAATGAATTTACTAGATTCCATGTCAGCCTTCCTGTATACAAGACGAAAATCATCACTTCCGGTATAACTGACATTTTGAGAGTGTTCGTTTGCATGGGGTAGAATTACAACGTCACATTCACTACATTTTCGAGGTTGAAGAACCCCTCCCGCCTTTCCCTTTCGCCTTATTCTCGGTGAATTTAGTAAGTAATTTAAATATATAGGATATACAGTAAATTCTGACAAACAAATGCAGCTAAGAATTGATAATTTAAGATTATCTTTTGTTGATTCTTAGTACTCGTGGTAATCTCTTCACAGAAATAGAAAGGATGAACTAATGATGTCGAATTTAATAATACAATTTTAATTTTCTTTCCTCAAGATTTTTAATTTTCCATTTTATCTGACATACATATATTACATATTTTACATGATTGCATTTTGTTTTCATGTTTTATTCAAGAAATACAGATGATAAATAAATGTATATAATTTCATTGAAATTTGCGCGGATCTAAAATAGGGGAAAGATGGTAAGGGTCTTTCTAATGCTCCATTTATCAATGGACGAATCCAGATTTTTTTTTTTCTAGGGGTTCCTAGCCATTTGAGGAAGGGGTGTTCTAGCTATTGTTTTTGAAAAAAAAGAAGAAAACTATCATTTTACCTAAAAAACTGGAGTTTCACAATGTGGTCTATTTTCAAAACCAATATATGGCTGCGATGGCGAGTCAGCAAACATGTTTGACAGTTCAAATGAAATATATATAGTATTGCTTCCAAACGAACACTCTCAGCGATAAACTTATACCGGAAGTAGCATAGCAAGTGTCAGATTGATGATGCATCAGGATTTCTTCCCTTATCAGGTGAGATACGATATTTTTTTCTTCAGTCTGTCCGTCCTGAATATAATTTTCAATTTACCATAATACTACATATACATACTATCTTCATTCATATGGCTTATCAAAGGACAAGTACGAATTCACATGGGCGGATCCAGCACTGTTTGCAAAAATGAAAGGAAAGCTAAATCTTTTTTAGTTGGTCAAAATTTAGTCATTGAGCAAGGAAACTGGATGTACAACCCACTCCCTCCGCAAAGACAAAAAGCTTATTGAAACTACTTTAAATAGTATTGACTTAATTCAAATGCAAATGTAACCCCCCCCCCCCCCCCCACTTCTTTCCGTACTTGCATCCGCCCTAGATATGCACTGCAAGCTTTCTTTTAAAGTTTTTATTCAAAGTGGATTTTTTGCCTATTTCTGATTACTCATCAGATGACTTCATTTCTCATTTCAGGTGTTACATGTATTTACTCCCAGACTTCTAATCACTGAATGTCACGGTGGACGAGTTTGAAGCTCGTCTTATATACCGGCGCTGTAGCGATGTACCTGGATTTTAGGTCGTACCTTCATTAGTATGCATACGTCAGCAGGTGTGAAGGGTCGCTATAGCTTATTTCTATGTCATGGGACGGAGATTGTTAGAGTCTATATCTAACAATCTCTGTCCCCCAAAAAATTTACTATTTCGTCAAAGTTTTTAATGTAGGCTTTCAGCTTTAATGTAGTATGAACAAAGAGTGTGAAAGTTTTTAGACGTATAGCAGGATGGGTGGGATGTGATGCTACAGGACCCGTAATTCAAATATTTCAAGAAATTTTGAAAACAAATTTTCGAATGCATTTATGAAACGATCAACCGAAGTTGATCGAATTTGGCTTCGTGTGCCCTCGGGGACTCCTGGTCCACCAGCAGTGACACTCACCAAGTGGTACAAATGTAAAACGTCTTCAAATTCGATAGAATAATTTAAGGACAGATAACTTTTCAGCAACGACCAGACATACACGTTTCGGGTACTTTACCCTCATCAGTGATCCTCCATCTAAACAATGCAATATGGCCAAAGAATGTAAAGGTTATGTCCAATAATGTACCGAAAGACGTAGCAGGATGATTGGGATATGATGACAAATATGGATAATGACCATATCCCAATACATAGTACAAAATCGATAATTCAGAAAATCATAAACCGAAGGCATGCTAGAGTTTTAGAAATGTCAAGAGATTTTGATAAGATAAATTTTCGAATGCGTTGAACAGTGTTGAAGAATCGATCAACCAAAGTTGATCGAATTGGCTACATGTGCCCTCGGGGTCTCCTGGTCCACCAGCAGCGACACTTATCAGGTGGTACAAATGTTGAACGTCTTCAAATTCAATAGCATCATTTAAGAACAGATAAATTTGCAGCTTAACCCTCGTCAGTGATCCACAATCTAAACAATGTGGCCAAAGAGTGTAAAGGTTATGTCCAAAATGTATCGAAAGACGTAGCAGGATTGGTGGGATATGATGACCTTTCTATGCACATAAATTTTTTTTCAACAGCGTTTGCTTTCCTTAAAACGTAGTTTTGAATGAAATCTTTTCCTGCTTTATTTCTTTCTCTTTTAGAACTATAAACTATTATAAAAGGACACATGAACACATATTCTTTCGTAATCGTTTAATTGATTTAATTTTGATTTAAAAACCAAACAAGACATAAAATACTTAATAATTTTTTGCATGATCTATAATTGTGAATTTCCATTTACGAGTATTAGAAATTCTTTTTAAGTTGAAGATCAATATCGTGAAGACTACTCTAACGCATTATTTTGTACGACAATCTATATCAAATTAATATCTTTCTTTAAAGATGACCGATGCCTTGTAGCATAATTATCAGATTACCACTGTTCATCATCTATAAATACTCCCTCCATCCCCTCCCCTCTAAGTTAGGGAGGGCTTGGCTCCCCCTCCCCTCTTAGTTAGGGTGAGTAGGGAGGGCTTGGCTCCCCATATGGAGAATGGTAATCTTCTTCACAATATTCATCGTCCTCTATCCTCTTACACAAACATACGGCAAAAACCATACCCAATATCTGAAAATGTAAATTTATAAATACACAAACATACGGCAAGAACCACATACCCAACATCTGAAAATGTAAAATTATAAATACACAAACATACGGCAAGAACCACATACCCAATTTCTGAAAATATAAATAAATACATAAACATACGACAGGAACCACATACCCAATATCTGAAAATGTAAATAAATACATAAACATACGACAAGAACCACATACCCAATATCTGAAAATATAAATAAATACATAAATACACGGCAAGAACCATACCCAATATCTGAAAATATAAATAAATACATAAACATACGGCAAAAACCATACCCAATATCTGAAAATGTAAATAAATACATAAATACACAGCAAGAACCATACCCAATATCTGAAAATATAAATAAATACACAACCATACGACAAAAACCATTCCCAATATCTGAAAATATATATAAATACAAAAACATACGATAAGAATCATACCCAATATCTGAAAAGATAAGTCAAGAATAGTTCATAAGTAAGAAATAGTATTAGAAAATCTGAAAACACGTTTTTCTTGACTTATAGCAGGATATGATTACCCTCCCCGGGCGACTCGTGACTTATAGCAGGATATGATTACCCTCCCCGGGCGACTCGTGACTTATAGCAGGATATGATTACCCTCCCCGGGCGACTCGTGACTTATAGCAGGATATGATTACCCTCCCCGGTCGACTCATGACTTAAAGCAGGATATGATTACCCTCCCCGGGCGACTCGTGACTTATAGCAGGATATGATTACCCTCCCCGGGCGACTCGTGACTTATAGCAGGATATGATTACCCTTCTCGGGCGACTCATGACTTATAGCAGGATATGATTACCCTTCTCGGGCGACTCATGACTTATAGCAGGATATGGTTACCCTCCCCGGGCGACTCATGACTTATAGCAGGATATGATTACCCTCCCCGGGCGACTCGTGACTTATAGCAGGATATGATTACCCTCCCCGGGCGGCTCGTGACTTATAGCAGGATATGATTACCCTCCCCGGGCGACTCATGACTATAGCAGGATATGATTACCCTCCCCGGGCGACTTATTTTGTTAGTCACTTGAGTTCAACACGTAGTTTATATTTTTGATATTTTTGTTCTCGTCCGTCTATCTTCTACATGTATGTATGTCTGTAACTAATATAAGCGTAATACTTCTATCACACGATTCAGTTTTTAGGTGAGGAGGTAAATTTGTTGTAAGGTACGAGGGCTGATTGATATGTTGTGAGCCTCGGATTTCTGGGATGCAGAAGGTAATCTTCTGATAGATTATCTCCAAAAAGGACAAACAATCAATGGCACATACTATGCTTCACTTATGACACAGTTATAGGAAAATATTAAGTTTGAGCGCCACGGAAAGCTCACTAGTTAAAGGTGTGTTGTTCCATCAGGACAATGTTCCTGTTCACAAGTCTGTCACTGCCATGGCTGCCATTCATGATTGTGGCTTTAATTTGATTGAGAATCCGCCTTATTCACCTGATATTGCTCCATGAAACTTTTATGTATTCCCAAAAGTGAAAGCAGCTATTTCTGGTACCCACTTTCAGTCCGATGATGACATCATACTTGCAGTGGATAGCGTTGTGACCAGTCAAGATAAGGAGTTCTTTAACAGTGGTATTGAGGCCCCTAAGCACTGGTGGCAAAAGTGTATAGATACTGAAGGGTCTTATGTAGAAAAATAATGCAAAATGTCTGATAAAATTCAAATCCATCAATACGAGGCTCACAACATATATCAATCAGCCCTGATAATTTACCATAACAGCAGCTACGCCTATTATTACTCCACTCAATATTTTAATATTGTTCTCCAGGAGACCGCCTAATGCTGTATAACAACCCTGAAAACAAAACACAACAAATATAAAACACAGAAAATTAGCACAGTCATTCATACTTTAAAAAACATATTCTAACAAGTTATGTACAAGATCAAGCAAGGAATATAGTAATTTATTATATGAGTCCATGTCTGAATCAAATAACAATTTGTCACATCTACCCTAAATGCAGCGTTCATCACTTACTTGGGTGAACATTTGATCGTCACATCTACCCTAATGCGGCGTCCATCAATTACTTGGGTGAACATTTGATCGTCACATCTACCCTAAATGCAGCGTTCATCACTTACTTGGGTGAACATTTGATCGTCACATCTACCCTAAATACAGCGTCCATCACTTACTTGGGTGAACATTTGATCGTCACATCTACCCTAATGCGGCGTCCATCAATTACTTGGGTGAACATTTGATCGTCACATCTACCCTAAATGCAGCGTTCATCACTTACTTGGGTGAACATTTGATCGTCACATCTACCCTAAATACAGCGTCCATCACTTACTTGGATGAACATTTGATCGTCACATCTACCCTAATGCGGCGTCCATCACTTACTTGGGTGAACATTTGATCGTCACATCTACCCTAAATGCAGCGTCCATCACTTACTTGGGTGAACATTTGATCGTCACATCTACCCTAAATACAGCGTCCATCACTTACTTGGGTGAACATTTGATCGTCACATCTACCCTAAATGCAGCGTTCATCACTTACTTGGGTGAACATTTGATCGTCACATCTACCCTAAATGCAGCATTCATCACTTACTTGGGTGAACATTTGATCGTCACATCTACCCTAATGCGGCGTCCATCACTTACTTGGGTGAACATTTGATCGTCACATCTACCCTAAATGCAGCGTTCATCACTTACTTGGGTGAACATTTGATCGTCACATCTACCCTAAATACAGCGTCCATCACTTACTTGGGTGAACATTTGATCGTCACATCTACCCTAAATACAGCGTTCATCACTTACTTGGGTGAACATTTGATCGTCACATCTGTCCTAAATGCAGCGTCCATCACTTACTTGGGTGAACATTTGATCGTTGAATATCTTTGGTGTGACAGGAGGACCCTTGACAGGGGCTTTTTTCTTATTTTTCAGTCCCACACATTTCGTCCTGTTGGGCGTCGATGAAGCGTCTGTACAACAACTATCGGGAATGTACTGTATCTGGCCTGAAATAAATTTAGAAGTCTTTAAAATATATATATTGAAATATTTCGTCTGTCTCTTCAACGCATTTAAAATGTTCTGTTACAAAATTTCTTGAAATTTCTAAAACGTGGGTTCTGAAGCATCATATCCCACCCATTCTGCTACGTCTTTTGGTACATTTTTGGACATACTAATTTTCATGCTTTCTGGCCATATTACATTGTTTAGACTGAGGATCACTGACGAGGGTTTAGTACCCGAAACGTGCATGTCTGGTCCATGCTGTAAATTTATCAGGTTTTAAATGATGCTATTGAATTTAAAGACGTTTAACATGTAGATGGAACCCAATATATACATGTACGAATGGAGCATGTACCTATAATCCTTATAACCACTCTGTCCCTACTGTTCTTTCCTTCATTGAAATAACATTTTCATTCATATTTGCCCTACTCTCATTTCCATATGCAAACTTCTTACATGCTCTGGCTGATTAATAGATTTACAATCGCCCACAGATGTACGGAGGTATATATATTAAAATCATCATATGTTTTACGTACTTTTTTGACGACTGAACCAGTCAGTTTGACTTTTATAAAATGCCCACGAATCTGTTGAATTCACGTTTCCACTCACGCCACAGCACCTAAACTTCAGAAATATTATAACAAAGGTTAAAAGAATAACAAAAAGTTGCAGACGTGTTTAACATCCTGACATCAATTGTTATGAAATGTCATTGTATCTGATCGTCTGTCCTTTTTGTAAATTGTTTAGTATTCAAGTTTTTTTTATTTGCTCTTTAAGTCTTTATAATTTCAGTTTGAACCCATCCGTTGGAGAAAACGGTAAAATTTTCAGTCAATAAAATTAATCTGCTAATATATACCATATCGGAAGAAGTTGAGACATGTTTCGGAAATCAAGCAAAGAAACGGAACAGTTTGCAATGTTTTTAGGAAAAAAGGGGGAGGGGTGATTCAATGCCCGGGAAGAGTGAGCATCTTCTGCTAGTATGAAACTTCGATAGAGAAAAGTTGAATCCAGTGAGACATTTGATAGTTCGGAGTATTGTGACAAAAATCTCCTCTTCTAAGACTTTAAGGTACAATGTCTTCTTAATGATTCGTAAAACTGAGTACAATTACCATTTGTTGCATGCTATCCCATCCCTCTGTGACGTCATCATTACTACCATAAGATGATGTCAGTGTTTTCTTCAAGCTGGTCAGGGTGAATTCTTCAATCTGTGTGAACAAAAAAAAAAAAAAAGAAAGAAATTCATTTAGCCTATGCAAAGAATTGCTCCTCCTAGATTTTTGGATTAAGTTACGTGGCATAACGAATTAACGACAAAAAAAAAAAAAAAAAAAAAAAAAAGGGCGCCACCATAATGGATTTTATAGAAATTAAAAAAAAAAGTTTCATAAAGTCTTGTTGAATGAGCGAAATTTTGTGTAAGGCTTAACAGTCCAAGATGGGCGTTATTTAAAGAAGAGAATCGAGATCTTGGCTCTCAAAGATGGTTTTAAGTACATAATATACTATGGGGCGCCGTTTTACTATTTATTCCCTATTAAATCGAATTTGTGATATCACAAAATCGATTTCTTGACAGCACAAATTCTGTCATATTTTATGATAACAAAAAATGATTTTTAATACCACAAATTCTATTTTTGATATCAAAAATTCTATTTTTGATATCACAAATTCTATTTTTGATATTAAAAATTCTAATTTGATATCATAAAATATTACGGAATTTGTGAGATCAAAAATCGAATTTTCGATATCGAATTTGTGATATCACAACTTCTAGTTTTTGATACATATACTCGTATATATATAAAAAGGGAATCAATAGTAAAATGGCTCAAACAAATTTATTTTTCGATATCACAAAATTCTGTTTTTGATATCAAAAATTCTAATTTGATATCATAAAATATGACGGAATTTGTGATATCACAAATTATGTTTTTTTGATATAAAAAAAAACCGGAATCAATAGTAAAATGTATAAAAAATTAAATCAAATAATCGAATTCGATAAGATGTCGTCATATCAAAAAATACAATTAATCACGTTTGTGATATCAATTATTCGAATTTGTGATTATTTGATATAAAAAAAATCTATTTTGTTATATCAAAAATTGTATTTTTTGATATCATAGAATCATAAGGAATTTTTGATATCACAATTCGAATTTTTCATATCAAATGATCGTTTTTGAGATATCAAGAAATTTTAGAAATCACAATTTATTGTTCATATCAAAAAATGATTATTTGATATCAAAAACTAAATTTGTGATATAAAAAAATAGGGAATAAATAGTCAAACAGTGCCTCATACTATATACGTCGTGTGTTAATTATCAGGATTGTTTCCAGGGCATTTTTGCGTAACCAATAATTCATCTTCTTTGATTATATCATAATATCATTATTTATTTACGAGTATATAATATTAGTGCTAACCTTGTTCCTGTAGATGTATCCTAAAATGCCACACACGATAAATCCAATGAATATCAAAATTAGGATTAAGAAAAACTGAAAACAGAAATAAAAGTAGATCTAGATTAAACACAGATTTTAAGCAATTGCAATTTGTGACCTTGACCTTTGACCTACTACCTTGAAAAAATAGGCGGGTTCTTCTTCTAACTAATTAGTATATGAAGTTTGGTCAAGGTTCGATCAAAATCAATAGGGTTCTTTCTTATGTCAATGTCATGGAAAATAACCATGAAGTTTGATAGAGATTCGATTAGAAATGCACCTCCTAGGCTGTATATATACAAGGAAAAAGTGACGTACACACGAACGGAGGCGTTACTATATCCCCATGCAACTATGTTGCGAGGGGATAACTAATAATAAAACCAAAGTGTCCCAAATACTGCCAGGGGAAGCCGTTTGGGCACATATACTGCCAGAGGTAGTCGTCTTGGCAGAAATACTGTCAGAGGTAGCTCAGTCACTGTCTTGGTACAAATACTGCCAGGGGAAGCCGTCTGGGCACAAATACTGCCATACACTGCCAGAGGTAGCCGTCTGGGCTCAAATACTGCCAGAGGTAGCTGTCTTGGCACATATTCCGCCAGAGGTAGCCGTCTTGGCACAAATACTGCCAGAGGTAGCTCACTCACAGTCTTGGCATAAATACTGCCAGAGATAGCCGTCTTGGCACAAATATTGCCAGAGGTAGCCGTCTTGGCACAAATTCTACCCCAGAGGTAGCCGTCTTGGCACAAATACTGCCAGAGATAGCTGTCTTGGCACAAATACTGCCAGAGGTAGATGTTTTTGCACAAGTATACTGTCAGAGGTAGCTGTCTTAATTGGCACAAATACTGCCAGAGGTAGCCGTCTTGGCACAAATGGCAAAATAAAGTGCACCATGTATGTTTTGGATATTGATTCATTCTCAAAAGTGATACTTTAAGACAAAATAATAATTCAGTGGCAACATCATAAATGAATATTTGAGATAGGATGACAATTATTGATTTTACAAAATTCCAAGTTTACCGCAAGATACTTGTGTTAATATGATCTTACAATTAAAGAACAATATCCAAGGACATGCGCTTTCTTAGGCATCCTTATTCTTACGATTCCGTACAGGAATATATTAAATTACCAAAATTGTTCTTTTCTTGAAATTACAAATTATGTGAAAAAGTAAACTTGTATTTAGTGTAAGTACTTACCGTAACCAACATACAGCGGACTTCCTTGATGGCGCCACAGCATCCCAGGAAGGAAATCAGTATAACTATACCCCCAGCAATGATCAGTATCAGAGACATCGTCGTCACAATGTCACTACCTAGGACAGAGGAAACTCGCACTAACCCCACCTGGTTTGTCCTGCTCCATACTCCAAATCCTAAAAGTCCACATCCTGCAATCTACGAAAATTATATCGAATTAGGAGAAATTTTCAAGATAACGTAACAGTGGTTACTGCGGAACGCACATGAATGAGGAAGGGGTGGGGCAGCACTATTTATAAACTACCAAGCCAAAAAAAAAAAAAAAAAAAAACCAGAGACAATGACAACAATAACACCAATTTAAAGAGTACTCGGTACAGCACCCACAGCATCCCCCCACTGTAACATTCAAATGTGAAAACATATGCAGAGTGAACAAACTCAACAACAGACACCAAAGGGACAATGAAGATCAGACACCAAAGACGACCTGAAGACGAGAGACCAAAGACGACTTGAAGATCAGACTCCAAATACGACTTTAAGACCTGACACCAAAGACGACCTGAAGACGATACACCAAAGACGACTTGAAGATCAGACTCCAAATACGACTTTAAGACCTGACACCAAAGACGACCTGAAGACGATACACCAAAGACGACTTGAAGATCAGACTCCAAATACGACTTGAAGACCTGACACCAAAGACGACCTGAAGACGATACACCAAAGACGACTTGAGGACCAGGCAGCAAATACGACTTGAAGACCTGACACCAAAGACGACCTGAAGACGATACACCAAAGACGACTTGAGGACCAGACAGCAAATACGACTTGAAGACCTGACACCAAAGACGACCTGAAGACGATACACCAAAGACAACTTGAGGACCAGACAGCAAATACGACTTGAAGACCTGACACCAAAGACGACCTGAAGACGATACACCAAAGACGACTTAAGGACCAGACAGCAAATACGACTTGAAGACCTGACACCAAAGACGACCTGAAGACGATACACCAAAGACGACTTGAAGATCAGACTCCAAAGACGACTTGAAGACCTGACACCAAAGACGACCTGAAGACGATACACCAAAGACGACTTGAGGACCAGACAGCAAATACGACTTGAAGACCTGACACCAAAGACGACCTGAAGACGATACACCAAAGACGACTTGAGGACCAGACAGCAAATACGACTTGAAGACCTGACACCAAAGACGACCTGAAGACGATACACCAAAGACGACTTGAGGACCAGACAGCAAATACGACTTGAAGACCTGACACCAAAGACGACCTGAAGACGATACACCAAAGACGACTTGAGGACCAGACAGCAAATACGACTTGAAGACCTGACACCAAAGACGACCTGACGACGATACACCAAAGACGACTTGAGGACCAGACAGCAAATACGACTTGAAGACCTGACACCAAAGACGACCTGAAGACGATACACCAAAGACGACTTGAGGACCAGACAGCAAATACGACTTGAAGACCTGACACCAAAGACGACCTGAAGACGATACACCAAAGACGACCTGAAGACGAGAGACCAAAGACGACTTGAGGACCAGACAGCAAATACGACTTGAAGACCTGACACCAAAGACGACTTAAGGACCAGACAGCAAATACGACTTGAAGACCTGACACCAAAGACGACCTGAAGACGATACACCAAAGACGACTTGAAGATCAGACTCCAAATACGACTTGAAGACCTGACACCAAAGACGACCTGAAGACGATACACCAAAGACGACTTGAGGACCAGACAGCAAATACGACTTGAAGACCTGACACCAAAGACGACCTGAAGACGAGACACCAAAGACGACTTGAAGACCTGACACCAAATACGACTTGAAGACGAGACAGCAAATACGACTTGAGGACCAGACAACAAAGACGACTTGAGGACCAGACAACAAAGACGACCTGAAGACGATACACCAAAGACGACTTGAGGACCAGACAGCAATGACGACTTCAAACATTAAATACACAAAAATAAATCAACGAGACCAACTTGCAATTGGTGTCCACTTAGGATGGCCAACTGTCACGTTTGTAGCAAATAGTGTAGTTATCCGGATTACGTGCACACAACCCTCCCACTTGTTCAGTTGCCTGGCACTCTCGAAGACCGCACAATTGTTGTATATAGGATGACGTTACAATTTTCATGAAGTATTTTGCCTTGAAAATATAGACATCTTTTTTATCTTTTAACATCATGAAGTATTTTTTCAAAGTCCTAATCAATATCCAAGTAAACAAGAAAATAAAAGTGGTATTAACATCCGCTACTCGTTATCGTAAATTAAATTAAATTGTTTAATCGGATGAATCGGTACTTTCAGCTGCTGATCAAAAATAGACGGTAATTTAGTTACGTAACCTTACATAATTTAATTTTACGATCATCGCTGTGTATTGATATAAAATGCATTAAACGTTACAACTCTTGTTCATGTTATATTACTTTCTTGTGTCAGGAAAACACATAAAATCCGTTTCCGTTACCAGTTAGATAGAAGGTTCGATATTTTTTACACGTATCCAGTACAGTTTACGTAAGGAATCGATGAACTTAATTTGTTTCTAGTCATTCTTGGTTGATCCAAGCAACATAAAAACATTCTTTTGCGCTTTATCTTCATGACAGTATTTTAAACATTAAAGAACATTGTACACGAATAGTACTACTTCCCCTAACCGTGAAGATGGTACTCAAGGATTCTATGGGAGATCGTCGGCTAAGACGGTCGGAAAGCTGTCAGATTAACTTTTCTGTGAATTTTTTTTTTCTGAAACTCCTTGACTGACAGAATGTGAGCTCGTTTCTCGTCATTTTTATAAAAGAATGAATATTTGTCATCGCCATTGGTTTCAGACACTGACAGTTCTGTGTTATAAGAGGCCACTGCGTTTAACTATCTTGTTTGTGATGTCACCTTACAGTGAGAAGTTTTATGTTTATATCATGATTACATTTTTGAATCACCTAGGGGCTTAACCATAGGTGAATCAAAAATGCAATCATGATATTTATACAACATTTGCGTATTTATGGAGACCTCTGTGTATCCGGATAAGTGGGAGGGTTGTGCGCACGGAATCCGGATAACCACACCATTTGCTAAAAGTAGATGGCCGTTCAAAGTCGGCGCCGGGTGCACATTGGTCTCCTTCCTTTTATGTATTGTCATCAATGTTTCTGTACGTACGTTACGATTGTTTTGTATGATGTTCTAGTGAATATTGTGACTTTTTGCGATTTGGAGTTTGTATGATGTCATTTATGTGTCACTTTCTTGCGGGTTTATTTCGCTGGGTTAATGCAGGGTGGTCATGCTGGAGATCATTCCCTTTTCTTCAGTTGTCCATTTACCAATTTACGTACATTGTGCATCAAGTTGTCTTAATTGTAGAGTCAAACCTTTGTTGATGTTACGTATAATACTCTAGTAACATCGGCAATTATCTGAAAGTTGAGCTCGCTTCGGCCAACGGGACATCGATTATTTGACATAAATCACTAGATATTACATGCTAAAATCTTGTTTAATATTGCATCTAGTGTCCAGAGGTATTATAACAAAAGTTGCAAAATAAGCATTCTAGAAAATTGAATTAACTCAGCTTATCTGTAAAGAAAATTGCTCAATGATCGAAAAAGATTTGTTATGTAGGCAGGTGATTCTGAATTCAAACTTTTTTATCGAGCGAAGGAAAATGCAAATACAAGTATATAGGATTTTTTTTCGTAAAAAAGTTTTATCTACGGCTAGGTAGATTATCGTTAGGAATGAGGAACTGGTTTTTATATGAGTCATATAACAGTAAGAAAAAGGAGTAAGATACTCAATAAATGTTGGTTTTGCTCTTTTCAGCAAGGGTCTTGGATCTGACCCATTTCCCCTTTGTTTTCAACTCTTCATTTGCCGCATTGCAAACTGAACGGTGTACTACATACTCACCAACATAATGGAATTGAAGAAGAACATAGAATACTTGAGAAATCTGCCACATGCACTGTGTACCATGTTTCTGTAATCAAATAAACAAGGGATAATGAGTGATTAGTTACGATGCTTGCCTTTTCTTACATCTGTAACATCTGTGATGAAGACACGTTTATATAGCAGGAAGTAATCAGTATACATCCATCATCCTTAAAATTCAATTTTGATTTTTTTTTCTTGCATATACATGTTCACGTATCGATGTAGAGACATCATATTGTCTTCCTAACATTAAGCTTCAGATTGTACACTGGTCTATAACCAATATTTATGTGTCCCTTATATCTAGTATATTATGAGCCATCAATAAAAAAAACAACATTTCTTGCCTTGTCTAGTCTTTCAGAATCTTGATTTGCCAAATTTATTATTCTCACAAAATTGACAAAATCTCGTATTACTCTTAATGCTGAAACCCCCCACTCTATATAGTTTTACCCTTCTTTCCCAGAAAGTTAATTTTCAAGCTTACATTGGTCATTCATTAATTCCACGTCATGATTATGAAATGGTATTTTTTGTCTACAATTCGTGCAATTAGCTTAAATTCGTATATCTAAGATTATACCGATTCTGCGAAGATACTTTTCGAAAATAATAAACATACAAAAATATGCAGTTTTAAGATAAAATACCTGTTTTTTCGGTGTCCAAATCTAACTTGTGATCCCTTTGTGGTGTCCAGTGGGTCAAAATGCTCATACTCCGGTCTGTTTACGTTCCATTGAGTATATTTGGCGCAGGGTGCAAGAATACTTGTTCATAATCTCTCAAAGATCATTACCATAGAAACATTTTTAAACAAGAACATCTGCTGTGCATCTTGCCACTGGAGTAGCTTTAGGGAGATGGAAACATAGATAAGACCAATTTGCCGCTCGTCTGTACAGATATACAGCCGTGTTAGCTGTAATATCAAACTTTTTGTGCCTTTTTCATTGTGCTATTACGTCAACGCGTAAACCTTATTGGTTAGAGAGAGAGAGAGAGAGAGAGAGAGAGAGAGAGAGAGAGAGAGAGTTGATATATATTCTTGACTTTTCCTGTGAAAAATCAATCGAGATAATAATGCTTTCTAGATCTAATTTGAAACATGCAAAGTTTATAAATATGACCTGATCCGATAAATATTGATAATGTACTTATATATATATATATATATATATATAGTTTCCTTCTTTTTTTTTTACTAGTAAGTAGATGTTGATCCGACACATTGGTGATCTGCCATTATTTTTGTTCATGTCTAAAACTGTTCTTTTCTGTGTCGTTCTCGTTTTGTAATACAACTCTGTTGGTTTTACTTAGTTTTCGTTTATTTTTAAACTTGTTATTTTATTTTAAAGGGATGGGTTGGATGGGGGTTAGTCCGGACTGCCAAGGGGTCCAGCTTATTATTTAAAGGAATTCAAAAATTAGGATTTTGAACGAATTCCAAAGAGGTTACGGCCCTTACCACTCTGAATCCGTGTAGGAAAATCTTGTCACATGGGAAACTACCGATCTGCTGTATATTTACATGTATGAATAAATGGATCATGGCCGTCGAAATTCACTGGATTTGTCTCTCTCCTTTTATATGTGTTGTCACTGACATGTTTCTGTGAATTTAAAGTCTTTGCTTTGTTTCCTAGTCTTTTTTTAAAGAGTAATTTCATTGTCCGTTGGTAAGGTTGGTGTATGTCAATTGTCCGTTGGTAAGGTTGGTGTATGTCCATTGTTTGTCGGTATGGTTGGTGTATGTCCATTGTCCGTTTGTAAAGTTGGTGTCTGTCCGTTGTCCGTTGGTAAGATTGGTGTATATCCATTGTCCGTTGGTATGGTTGGTGTATGTCCATTGTTTGTTGGTATTGTTGGTGTATGTCCATTGTCCGTTGGTATGGTTGGTGTATGTTAATTGTCCGTTGATATGGTTGGTGTATGTCCGTTGTTTGTTGGTAAGGTTGGTACATGTCCATTGTCCGTTGATATGGTTGGTGTATGTCCATTGTCCGTTGGTATGGTTGGTGTATGTCCATTGTCCGTTGGTAATGTTGGTGTATGTCCATTGTTGGTATGGTTCGTGTATGTCCGTTGTCCGTTGGTAAGGTTGGTGTATATCCATTGTCCGTTGGTAATGTTGGTGTATGTCCATTGTCCGTTGGTAATGTTGGTGTATGTCCATTGTTGGTATGGTTGGTGCATGTCCGTTGTCCGTTGGTAAGATTGGTGTATGTCCATTGTCAGTTAATTGGTATTGTTGGTGTATGTCCATTGTTGGTATGGTTTGTGCATGTCCGTTGTCCGTTGGTAAGATTGGTGTGTCCATTGTCCGTTGGTATGGTTGGTGTATGTTCATTGTCCGTTGGTATTGTCGGTGTATGTCCATTGTCCGTTGGAATGGTTGGTGCATGTCCGTTGTCTTTTGGTAAGATTGGTGCATGTCCATTGTTTGTTGGTATTGTTGGTGAACATGTCCATTGTTGGTATGGTTGGTGAACATGTCCATTGTTGGTATGGTTGGTGTATGTCCATTCTTAATATGGTTGGTGTATGTCCATTGTTGGTATGGTTGGTGTATGTCCATTGTTGGTATGGTTGGTGTATGTCCATTGTTGGTATGGTTGGTGTATGTCCATTCTTGGTATGGTTGGTGTATGTCCATTGTTGGTATGGTTGGTGAACATGTCCATTGTTGGTATGGTTGGTGTATGTCCATTCTTGGTATGGTTGGTGTATGTCCATTGTTGGTATGGTCGGTGTATGTCCATTGTTGGTAAGGTTGGTGTATGTCCATTGTTGGTATGGTTGGTGTATGTCCATTTTTGGTATTGTTGGTGTATGTCCATTGTTGGTATGGTTGGTGTATGTCCATTGTTTGTTGGTATGGTTGGTGTAAGTCCATTTACCGTTGGTAAGATTGGTGTATGTCCATTGTCCGTTGGTATGGTTGGTGCATGTCCGTTGTCTTTTGGTAAGATTGGTGCATGTCCATTGTTTGTTGGTATTGTTGGTGAACATGTCCATTGTTGGTATGGTTGGTGAACATGTCCATTGTTGGTATGGTTGGTGTATGTCCATTCTTGGTATGGTTGGTGTATGTCCATTGTTGGTATGGTTGGTGTATGTCCATTGTTGGTATGGTTGGTGTATGTCCATTCTTGGTATGGTTGGTGTATGTCCATTGTTGGTATGGTCGGTGTATGTCCATTGTTGGTAAGGTTGGTGTATGTCCATTGTTGGTATGGTTGGTGTATGTCCATTGTTGGTATTGTTGGTGTATGTCCATTGTTGGTATGGTTGGTGTATGTCCATTGTTTGTTGGTATGGTTGGTGTATGTCCATTTACCGTTGGTATGGTTGGTGTATGTCCATTGTTGGTATGGTTGGTGTATGTCCATTCTTGGTATGGTTGGTGTATGTCCATTGTTGGTATGGTTGGTGAACATGTCCATTGTTGGTATGGTTGGTGTATGTCCATTCTTGGTATGGTCGGTGTATGTCCATTGATGGTAAGGTCGGTGTATGTCTATTGTTGGTATGGTCGGTGTATGTCCATTGTTGGTATGGTTGGTGTATATCCATTGTCAGTTGGTATGGTTGGTGTATATCCATTGTTCATATGGTTGGTGTATATCCATTGTCCGTTGGTAAGGTTGGTGTATATCCATTGTCCGTTGATATGGTTGGTGTATATCCATTGTCCGTTGGTATGGTTGGTGTATATCCATTGTCCGATGATACAGTTGGTGTTTATCCATTGTCCGTTGGTATGGTTGGTGTATGTCCATTGTTGGTACGGTTGGTGAATATCCATTGTTGGTATGGTTGGTGTATATCCATTGTCCGTTGGTATGGTTGTGTATATCCATTGTCCGTTGATATGGTTGGTGTATATCCATTGTCCGTTGATATGGTTGGTGTATATCCATTGTCCGTTGGTATGGTTGGTGTATATCCATTGTCCGTTGAAATGGTTGGTGTATATCCATTGTCCGTTGATATGGTTGGTGTATGTCCATTGTTGGTATGGTTGGTGTATGTCCATTGTTGGTGTCGTTGGTGTATATCCATTGTTGGTATGGTTGGTGTATATTCATTGTCCGTTGGTAAGGTTGGTGTATATCCATTGTCCGTTGATATGGTTGGTGTATATCCATTGTCCGTTGGTATGGTTGGTGAACATGTCCATTGTTGGTATGGTTGGTGTATGTCCGTTGATTGTTGTTAAGATTGGTGTATGTCCATTGTTGGTAAGATTGGTGTATGTCCATTGTTGGTATGATTGGTGTATGTCCATTGTTGGTATGGTTGGTGTATGTCCATTTACCGTTGGTAAGATTGGTGTATGTCCATCGTCCGTTGATATGGTTGGTGAACATGTCCATTGTTGGTATGGTTGGTGTATGTCCATTCTTGGTATGGTTGGTGTATGTCCATTGTTTGTTGGTATGGTTGCTGTATGTCAATTTACCGTTGGTAAGAATGGTGTATGTCCATTGTCCGTTGATATGGTCGGTGTATGTCCATTGTTGGTATGGTCGGTCTATGTCCATTGTTGGTATGGTTGGTGTATGTCCATTGTCCGATGGTAAGATTGGTGTATGTCCATTGTTGGTAAGATTGGTGTATGTCCATTGTTGGTATGGTTGGTGTATATACATTGTTGGTAAGATTGGTGTATGTCCATTGTTGGTAAGATTGGTGTATGTCCATTGTTGGTATGGTCGGTGTATGTCCATTGTTGGTATGGTTGGTGTATGTCCATTTACCGTTGGTAAGATTGGTGTATGTCCATCGTCCGTTGATATGGTTGGTGAACATGTCCATTGTTGGTATGGTTGGTGTATGTCCATTCTTGGTATGGTTGGTGTATGTCCATTGTTTGTTGGTATGGTTGGTGTATATCCATTTACCGTTGGTAAGATTGGTGTATGTCCATTGTGCGTGGATATGGTCGGTGTATGTCCATTGTTGGTAAGGTCGGTGTATGTCCATTGTTGGTATGGTCGATCTATGTCCATTGTTGGTATGGTTGGTGTATGTCCATTGTCCGATGGTAAGATTGGTGTATGTCCATTGTTGGTAAGATTGGTGTATGTCCATTGTTGGTAAGATTGGTGTATGTCCATTGTTGGTATGGTCTGTGTATGTCCATTGTTGATGTGGTTGGTGTATGTCAATTTACCGTTGGTAAAATTGGTGTATGTCCATTGTCCGTTGATATGGTTGGTGTATGTCCATTGTTGGTATGGTTGGTGTATGTCCATTGTTGGTATGGTTGGTGTATGTCCATTGTTGGTATGGTTGGTGTATGTCCATTTTCCGTTAGTATTGTCGGTGTTTGTCCATTGTCCGTTGGTATTGTTGGTGTATGTCCATTGTTTGTTGTTAAGGTTGGTGTATGTCCATTTACCGTTGGTAAGGTAGGTGCATGTCCATTGTCCGTTGGTAAGATTGGTGTATGTCCATTGTTGGTTTGGTTGATGTATGTCCATTTACCGTTGGTATGATAGGTGTTTGGTGTATGTCCATTGTCCGTTTGTAAGGTTGGTGTATGTCCGTTGATTGTTGATATGGTTGGTGTATGTCCATTGTCCGTCGGTAAGATTGGTGTATGTCCATTGTTTGTTGGTATTGTTGGTGTATGTCCATTGTCCGTTGGTAAGATTGGTGTATGTCCATTGATTGTTGGTATGGTTGGTGTATGTCCATTTTCCGTTGGAAAGGTTGGTGTATGTCCATTGTTTGTTGGTATGGTTGGTGTATGTCCATTTTCCGTTGGTAAGATTGGTGTATGTCCATTGTTTGTTGGTATGGTTGGTGTATGTCCATTGCCCTTTGGTAAGATTGGTGTATGTCCATTGATTGTTGGTATTGTTATTGTATGTCCATTGTTGGTATGGTTGGTGCGTGTCCGTTGTCCGTTGGTAAGGTTGGTGTATGTCCGTTGTCCGTTGGTAAGATTGGTGTATGTCCATTGTTTGTTCGTATGGTTGGTGTATGTCCATTGTTGGGATGGTCGGTGTATGTCCATTGTTGGTATGGTTGGTGTATGTCCATTGTCCGTTGGTATTGTCGGTGTATTTCCATTGTCCGTTGGTATGGTTGGTGCATGTCCGTTGTCCGTTGGTAAGATTGGTGTATGTCCATTGTTTGTTGGTAAGGTTGGTGTATGTCCATTTACCGTTGGTAAGGTTGGTGCATGTCCATTGTCCGTTGGTAAGGTTGGTGTATGTCCATTGTTTGTTGGTATAGTTGGTGTATGTCCATTGTCCGTTTGTAAGGTTGGTGTTTGTCCGTTGCTCGTTGGTAAGGTTGGTGAATGTCCATTGTTTGTTGGTATGTTTATTGTATGTCCATTGTCCGTTTTTATGGTTGGTGTATGTCCGTTGATTGTTGGTATTGTTGGTGTATGTCCATTGATTGTTGGTATTGTTGGTGTATGTCCATTGTTCGTTTGTAAGGTTGGTGTATGTCCGTTGTTCGTTGGTAAGGTTGGTGTATGTCCATTGTTTGTTGGTATGTTTGGTGTATGTCCACTGTCCGTTTGTAAGGTTGGTGTATGTCCGTTGATTGTTGGTAAGGTTGGTGTATGTCCATTGTCCGTTGGTAAGATTGGTGTATGTCCATTGTTTGTTGGTATTGTTGGTGTATGTCCATTGTCCGTTGGTAAGATTGGTGTATGTCCATTGTTTGTTGGTATTGTTGGTGTATGTCCATTGTCCGTTGGTAAGATTGGTGTATGTCCATTGATTGTTGGTATGGTTGGTGTATGTCCATTGTCCGTTGGTAAGATTGGTGTATGTCCATTGTTTGTTGGTATTGTTGGTGTATGTCCATTGTCCGTTGGTAAGATTGGTGTATGTTCATTGTTTGTTGGTATGGTTGGTGTATGTCCATTTTCCGTTGGAAAGGTTGGTGTATGCCCATTGTTTGTTGGTATGGTTGGTGTATGTCCATTTTCCGTTGGTAAGATTGGGGTATGTCCATTGTTTGTTGGTATGGTTGGTGTATGTCCATTGTCCTTTGGTAAGATTGGTGTATGTCCATTGATTGTTGGTATTGTTGATGTATGTCCATTGTTGGTATGGTTGGTGCATGTCCGTTGTCCGTTGGTAAGGTTGGTGTATGTCCGTTGTCCGTTGGTAAGATTGGTGTATGTCCATTGTTTGTTCGTATGGTTGGTGTATGTCCATTGTCCGTTGGTAAGGTTGTTGTACGTCCGTTGTCCGTTGGTAAGATTTGTGTATGTCCATTGTAGGTATTGTTGGTGTATGTCCATTGTTTGTTCGTATGGTTGGTGTATGTCCATTGTCCGTTGGTAAGGTTGTTGTATGTCCGTTGTCCGTTGGTAAGATTGGTGTATGTCCATTGTTTGTTCGTATGGTTGGTGTATGTCCATTGTCCGTTGGTAAGGTTGTTGTATGTCCATTGTCCGTTGGTAAGATTTGTGTATGTCCATTGTTGGTATTGTTGGTGTATGTCCATTGTTGGTATGGTTGGTGTATGTCCATTGTTTGTTGGTATGGTTGGTGTATGTCCATTGACCGTTAACTGGTATGGTTGGTGTATGTCCGTTGGTAAGATTGGTGTATGTCAATTGTTTGTTGGTATTGTTGGCGTATGTCCATTGTTGGTAAAGTTGGTGTATGTCCATTGACCGTTGGTATGGTTGGTATATGTCCATTGTCCGTTGGTAAGGTTGGTGTATGTCCATTGTCCGTTGGTAAGGTTGGTGTATGTCGATCCATTGATTGTTGTTATGGTTGGTGTATGTCCATTGTCCGTTGGTAAGGTTGGTGTATGTCCATTGTCTGTTGTTAAGGTTGGTGTATGTCGATCCATTGATTGTTGGTAAGGTTGGTGTATGTCCATTGTCCGTTGGTAAGGTTGATGTATGTCCATTGTCTGTTGTTAAGGTTGGTGTATGTCGATCCATTGATTGTAGGTAAGGTTGGTGTATGTCCATCGTCCGTAGGTAAGGTTGGTGTATGTCGATCTATTGATTGTTGGTAAGGTCGGTGTATGTCAATTGTCCGTTGGTAAGGTTGGTGTATGTCCCTTGTCCGTTGGTAATATTGGTGTATGTCCATGGATTGTTGGTAAGGTTGGTGTATGTCCATTGTCCGTTGGTAAGGTTGGTGTATGTCCATTGTCCGTTGGTAAGGTTGGTGTATGTCCCTTGTCCGTTGGTTTGGTTGGTGTATGTCCATTGTTGGTATGGTTGGTGCATGTCCATTGTCCGTTGGTAAGGTTGGTTTATGTCCATTGTCTGTTGGTATGGTTGGTGTATGTCCATGGATTGTTGGTATGGTTGGTGTACATGTCCATTGCTTGTTTATATAGTTGGTGTACGTCCATTGATTGTTATTAAATTTGAACGAGCATTTTCTCTGCATGATAGCATTAATGATTACCTCAGGAGTCACACAAATTTAATAATTATAACAGTGGGCAAAATAATTATGAACTTGCGCGCTAGTTCATTTTTGCGCCCGCCCGGGGCTGGGGGTACAGCAAAACCAATAGCGTCATCGAATAGAGAGTACCTGAGATAGTTGGAATCTGCATCTCGTTAACCTGCAGCACACCTGGTACCTGAGATATTCACCTTAATTGCAAAAAAATCCTGCGGGAAATTAAAAATTCCTGCGGGAAATTGAAAAATCCTGCGGGAATTATCAAAATCCTGCGGGAAATTGATGAATTCCTGCGGGATATTTCAAAATCCCGCAGGAAAAATTTCATGAAATAATCCTGCAGGAAAAATAATTTTCCCGCAGGAAAAATAAAATTCCTGCAGGAAAATTTTTTTTAAGTAAAATCCTGCGGGAGAAAAAAAATCCTGCAGGAAAAATTTGAACTTAAAATATTCCTGCGGGAAAAATTATGTGAACATTTTTTCCCGCAGGAAATTCTGCTTTGTGAAAAAATTCCTGCAGGAAATTTATTTAGAAAAATTCCCGCAGGAATTTTTTTGTGAAAAAAAAGAACTCCTGCAGGATTTTATGTATAAAGATGTAAAGTCTTACATTATACTCACAAAAAAAGTATTCTACAGGAAATTCTTTAAAAATAATTTCTGCAATAAACATGATAAATTTCTCCAATTGATTTTCATTGGTGCCATTATTACCTTTAAGTAAGTTCATTTGATTCCCAACTGTGTTATGGCTGCAATGATATGCTTAGCCCACAGTATGATATGTATCTTAATATTTACATGTACAGGATACGATTCATATCACGATCCTGAATTTAAAATACAGATATAAAAGTATTTCTGTACTTAATGCCCAATATTTTATTAAAAGTTCAGCAATGACAATTCATTTAGATCAAATCATCATTTATTGAATGTTTTGAGATCTATCAGGTATGTTTATCATGGGTCATAGGGCCTATTATAGGGACTTAATATAGGAAAATAGGTATATCGTGTGTGAAAATTTAGGACAAATATAGGAATGTTTTAGAGGAAAATCATAGGATTTTTCAATATTCATTGATTATTGAAGTCTTCCGTGCATTTTAAATCATGCGCACATGGGGGTCATTTGACAATGAATAGAAGATTTTTACATAAACGTGGTAGACTTGAATTTTATACATTTCATGATCCAACATCACAACATTTGACATTATTTCTTACTATGATGTCAAAACATATCTATGATGTCAAAAAGAAAAAAATAATGTCAAAAATTATATAATTTTTTACAATATTTTTTAATATGTACTACTACTACTAGAAATAATGTCAAATGTTGTGATGTTGGATCATGAAATGTATAAAATTCAAGTCTAGTGGTAATTTGAAAATGATCTATTTATTGTCAATTTTTGCCCCCATGTACAAGTGGTTTAACATGCATGGAAGACTTCAACTCAAAATTGAAAAATAATCATAGGCCTATAAGCCTTTTTCACATAACTGCGTGACTAGCATTTTGTGGACGGCAAGTACCTACTTTCGTTAACTTTTTACGTCACAGTTAAAAATTGATTGTCCTTGACGCCATATTGCGGGAAAAGTGCTTATTTTGCCGTCCAAGACAACTTGACCACAGTTATGTGAAAGGGGCTTATTTGCACTTACACATATAGCCCCCCCCCCCCCTTCTCCAAGATACAATAATCGCTTCATCTTAGGTAAATATGCAGCAGAGTACTGAAGTTGGTTGCTTACAATTTGATTGGAAGTGAATTAAGAAAATGGAAAAAAATAAAACAGGTCTGTTCAGCTTTTAGCGTACCAGCTAATATATAAGATATATTCGTCAGAGGCAATTCGAGTTACATCTAAAACATTACCCACTTGATACTGAAACGAAGGCATCACCCAACAATCATATCATTAAACCTTTCAAATTCTTGTAAATATGATTGTGAGTACTCAGTTAACCTTGTTTTCATCGTAATGATCGTTTCTTCGTTTTTTCTTTCTTGACTGCATGGTCGGGGTTTTCCTTGTCTAAATATAGATCTAGCTTCACCTGTTTTGAGTAGTTTCTTGTTCATAATAAAAATGTTCGCCTTAGCAGGTATAGGGGATTTTCATAGCGAGATACGGGTGCTGATCCAGAAACTGTCGGGGGATTTGGGATGACATGCGAGATACGAACACGAAGGCCCGAGGGAGATACGGGAGTCCGATAGGTGGGGGCGGGGGTCCCCCGAGGAAAAATAAAAAAAAATACCCCACTGCCATCCCTCCCCCAACTCACAAGTGCGAGCGGGCGCTTTATTCAGGCCCATGTGGGTCCAGGGCAGATCGAGCCCAGCTGGTAGAGAGTTTAGGGGGCGAGGGAACCCCGGCGACAAATCACGATTTTGAATAGCAATTTATCTAGCCCTTGCAATTTGCGGAGTTACGGGTTTTTATTCAATTTTATTTTATTTTTTTTTTCAAAATTAAAATCAGAATCTCTCAATATTGGCTGAACCCCTGGTCAAATTTCTTGAACCGTCCATTTCCGAAGAGAATTACATTGATATTGAGAAAATGTTAAACTGATTCAGTGGCGGATCCAGCGCCCCCTTTGCCAGGGGTCAAGGGGCGAATTTTGCCGATTTTTACTGAAAATGATCCAAAATATAGGTTTTTTGGAAAAATTTGGGTCAGTGCCGGGGGGGGGGGGGGGGCGGACGCCCCCTCCGCACTCCCCTGAATCCGCCACTGTGATTGATATGATAACTTTTAGTTTCAATTCATATACACGTCTGCCCCATTCATTTTTTAATTTTTTTTTCGGGGGGGGGGGGGGGGGGGCACCCCGAACCACCGAACGATTCTTCGGGCCTCGCAAGTCATCCCTCCAAAAATATCACTTTTTCAATAGAAATTTCCATGAAACTTTTTTTCAATTGAAAGAACACAAAAATGCTGCAAGGTTAAGCCAATTTTGGAGGATGAAGGTGGGAGGGTTGCAGCCAACCAAGTGATACATCCCATACCATAAAGGTTACGTTATTTTTCCTTGATTAATTAAGCCATATAACCTTGACCTTAAAAATTGACCTTAAAATATATAGAAACGATAAAGCATGGTATGATATATAGGTTTTTCGGTAAGTAGACTTCATACTCCTTTGTTTTAGATCAAATTCATTCACAAATAAGGTCCTTACTGTACCTTGTCTCTCCTGTATAGGGAGTCCCGGACGAGTACATATTTTATGTATGAATGAAAATTCATACTCCTTAAAGAATACACGTAATGGACTCTTTTGTACAATCTCATCTATAAATTTGCTTTTCCGTTTTCTTTCTTTCTGTTACATACATGTTTGTATTTTGGTGTGTACAGTACATTATGCGGACGTACATTAGATGGGCGCACAGGGATTCATCGCGCTTCTCGATTGCTTGAAGTACGTGCAATGGGTTACATGTATGTATGTATAACCCATAGTTCATCAAGCAACCGGGAAGCGCGATAAATCCCTGTGGATGGACGGTATTCTATGGGTATCCGCGACATGGACCGTTTGATTCATTTATTGTACATCCGCAGAGAGAGAGAGAGAGAGAGAGAGAGAGAGAGAGAGAGAGAGAGAGAGAGAGAGAGAGAGAGAGAGAGATTTGTGGATATAACATCAAATTCTAAACTATTATTATGAACAATGTTTTGCATAGACAGATTTTTTCATTGATACATATGTGATTTAGAAATTTCCCCTCAACACACGCCATATTATATGCTTTACACAAGACTTTCTGCCACCATAAAAAATTAACCAGACTATGTATTCCTTTCTGAGTCATTCAAATTTCATTATTTAAAACAGTATTTTAAAAAAGCAAAACCATGCATTTGCGGATTATAATTTTAAAGCTTATGTAATTATCTTATATATAATATATATTAAGGTTATAAGGTAGTCAAGGACTTATAAACTGTTTATAAGTCCTTGGGTAGTGTAGCAACGATTTGATTTTTAGGGGAGGGAAGGGGATACCTTTTTGCAAACAAAAACCCTTCTCGAGATTTAATACAACCGGGTAAGCATGGTTAGAGAGAAAAAATTATCCAACCTTACTGTCCGCAGAGGGATTTTCGGCTATGAAAATGCCCCCAAGTCTTCCTTTCTCTGAAAAAGGTAAATTGCTACGTCCCAAATTATGAAACGCAAACAATTATTCAAGATACCCGAGGCAGCCATCCGATGATATATTTTGAGTCAAAGGGAAACTCTCCACAATCTGACCACTCCATGCATGCAATAGTCTATTTTGACCTGCATCTATCTATGACATACATGTATGACATATACGAACTTTTATTTGCATGCATTATGATCCCTCCAAGCGCGGATCCAGAGAGTGGGGTCCGGAACCCCCCCCCCCCCCCCCCCCACTAGAATAATCGAAGCATAGTTAATTTTTTTCTTTGAATAGAGAATAAATGTCATAATTTGTGTTTTGTTACGGGTATGCAACACACAGCAAGTGCATTTATCGTACATGTAATGCACGTTAGCGCATTTCATGCGATAAATGCACTTGCTGTGTGTTGCATACCCGTAACAAAACACAAATTATGACATTTATTCTATATATATGCACCACAGTAGTCCGTTTCATTCTTGTTTTCTGAAATCGCGTTTTTTCACGTAAAAAGGTGACATTAACATTCAGGTCAACGCGGGTTCAGTTGCAGGTTATAACATATACACCAATATGCATTACACCTTGCTCAGCGACACAAAGAGTTATGAAACCGAAAAAGGCTCTAATAGAGAATATTCCAATTCTGAAAAAAAAAAAAAAAAAAAAAAAAAAAAAAAAAAAACGCTGGCTCGCTTTCACTCGCCATTGATTCACATATTAGGTTTCAATAAACAGTTTCGCATCTCTAACCTGATTTGGCCCCGGTCATATATTTTGATAATAATTAAGAGCTGAGCCTTGATCTTCATACTGTATGCATGAAAATTAAAATAATGGAATATTATGAGGTATCATTAAAATCTGTAAGATATTTGCAAGATTATGGGAAATTTTCATTTTCTGAAACACGTGTTCAAAGGCAATGAGCTGGGGCTCATTACAGGGGGTCTACCACAGTAAGGGGCGCCAACAGGGACATCATGATTTTCAGTGTTTTTGATGGTCATATTGATTTCTCCTTAACTACACGGTCATTCCCTAATTCACTTTCATATTTTATTGATATAGATACACTCTTTCTTTGATATGAGTTTTATTCCCCAAATGTTTACGGAACGATGTCGTTTCCGCTATAGAAGTTGCCCCGCGGTACCGTCAAATTTTCTCTATTTTCCCCTTTATCGAGCACATTTCTATACATCTTAGTATAAGTTATAGGTATCATCTTGTGTAAGCATGATAAAGTGTAAGATTCATTCTTTTTAACCATATATATACTTTGATAGGTATGTATTTTATGATAGTATTATATGACGCTGGGTTAAGGGTGCGTGTCAAGGGATGACGTCATGAAGAAAAACTGCATGTTTACTGTAACCTTATCGCCAATCATATATTTTGGTGACTTCCTGTTTCTCCCACTTTTGTAAAAAATATATATTGAAGCTTGGAATTGAGGTGGGAAGAACAGGAATAATTACTTAGATAACGGGGTTGCTAGAATCACATTATTAACCAATTAAGTAATTAGTACTGAAATTTTACCTGTATTTTGTGCAAGTTTGCATATTTTTTTTCTAAATGAATTAGAAACACTGACAAATCTTTAATCAAACACTTAAATTTCTGGCTTTTTTTTAATTCGGATTATAGGGCCAACCCTGAAAAAAAAAATCTGGACCCGCCCATGCCCTCAATTTAAAATTTTGAAATAGCGAGCCTATGTAAATACATGTAAAAATACATATCATCAAACAGTTTATCTCGGTATTCAAAAAAATGCTCGAAAATTGGTGTCATGGCTGCCTCATCATCGTATACTAGTACATCATAATTAGACCACATCGTTATTTTATGAAAATGCTTAAAAATGAGAGAGAGAGAGAGAGAGGTTCATTCGATTATGATATTACAGATCTTTCCCATCAAACACTTAAATTTCTGGCTTTTTTTTAAATTCGGATTTTAGGGCCAACCCTGAAAAAAAATCTGGATCCGCCCATGCCCTCAATTTAAAATTTTGAAATAGCGAGCCTATGTAAATACATGTAAAAATACATATCATCAAACAGTTTATCTCAGTATTCAAAAAAATGCTCGAAAATTGGTGTCATGGCTGCCTCATCATCGTATACTAGTACATCATAATTAGACCACATCGTTATTTTATGAAAATGCTTAAAAATGAGAGAGAGAGAGAGAGAGAGAGAGAGAGAGAGAGAGAGAGAGAGAGAGGGGGGGGGGTTCATTCGGTTATGATATTACAGATCTTTCCCGTATAGACTCCATGATTTTTTCTACGTTCCTTATTAATCAAACATTATATCCAATCTAATTAATTAGAATGTCAATATTTCCGAAATCCAATCGAAAGCCCCGCTCCTCTTTAGATGTCTTTCACCGAACCTCTTCAACATTCCTCCCACTCGTGTTATCAGCGGGCCTGGAGCGATGCGTGACACCCCTGCGGCATAGGGGTAGAGATTGCGCAATGAAACACGCCTCGGGGTAAATTCAAGGAATGTGTATATTACGTAACCACCAAGTGTCAACCCATACAGTTCTGGTCAGAAGTCGGGGGTTCGGGCTTTTGGATCTGCCTCTTTTACGTTTTAAAAACTTAACAATATTATCTGATTCTCTCCTAAAATGTATATCTGCCCTTTATATCTTCAGAAATTCTAGATAACAACGAAAGGTGAAATTTTTCCCGAAGACTGAAAATCAAGATTTCTTGCGGGGTTGTTGGAGAGCTCCCTATTAATCTACTACATGTAATCATTCAAAATATTGATTGATTGATTGATTGTAAACCATTATATATGTATGTCAATATCATGGTTAGATCTAGAAATTATTCCGGGAGAGGGGGTTCCAGCCCTTTATAAGAAGGGGGAAGGGTCCAGTATATGACTTTGACAGAGAGATATACTAGAATAAAACATAGAAAGGAGAAAGGATGGCAAATACCATGAATAATTAACTGGACCCCCCTTCCCCTTCCGTTATTAGGATACGCGATCGATAATGATTAGAGTCATTCAAGAAGAATTTAACATAAATACTTCCTCCATTTATCATGTTTATATATTTTTTCGTAAATAATTTTCTGACAATTATGAGTTGGACCAACTCCCCCGTCTTGTCTTGAATGTACCTGTTTTTCGGTGACCAGTGCTTGTACATCTTCTGTTCATGTACATGTACATGTATATCGTTTGCTTCTGGTGGAAAATGCGACCTTCAGCGTATACATGTATAAGAATTAAAGCTGAAAGTCATAATCGAAAACAGTGAGAACGCCGTGAAATACGTATAGATGGGATTTGGAGATTTTCTTTTTTTTTTGGGGGGGGGGGGGGGTTTCAAGCACCGAAAAAAAATAACCGCCAACAGGAAGATTTCACCATATGTACACCGACTTAACCATTTTATATTATTAAAAGCTGCAATTGTCTATCCTTTTCACGAACATTTGATAAAGCTATATTCCATCCCATAACGAAGGAAGCCATCTAATATGCACGTTTAACAGCAAAGCAATATTTCCTTATTTACATATACTTCGAAACTCACAATATTTTCATGCCATGGACTGATTTGGGCGCTGAGGAATGGCCGTTGGCCGAAACGTATAGAAAAATATAGTGGTTTTGTTGTATTTATATATCAAACGGCTGTGTTGTATAAATGAATAAATAAATAAATAAATAAATAAATAAATAAATAAATAAATAAATAAATAAATAAATAAATAAATAAATAAATAAATAAATAAATAAATAAACATGACATGATTTACAAAACATGTAAAAGGTACGGGGATCGGAACAACAACTCAAGGACGGATGGGAGATTCCTCCCATTTCGGTTTCAGATTTGTTTTATTTATAACAGATCAGCAAAAACGGATAAGCATTAAAAAATGCAAAATCTACAGAATTCACAACATTGACAAATTCTACATATTCCAACATATCCTACATTCAATATATTGCAGTGGCGGATTCATCCCGATGGAAGGGCGTGTTCCTCAGCAGTGCTTAAAGAATTGGGGGGGGGGGGGTCACTTAATTAAGACATTTTTCGTGAAGACACGACGATCGCTAACGAAATATGAGCAGTCAGAGAGGTTGGGCGTAAATAGTTTCTTGACCTTTATTGAATGAGATTGATAGATTGCACTTAACCTTGATCTAAGTGCAAGTTTGACCTTAAAACTTCAATTTATAATATAATCAATTTTCAGTATGTAAAAAGAGTTACCTACCTTCTTTCATTTGTATCTGTATAAGTTGATTATATATATATATGTCGATACGATATCGTATTGAATCGTGTAAAGGGAACAAAATATATATTCGATATACATATGTACATGTACTTGTTTGTATTCTGTAAGTCCAGAATCAGTAATCACGAAGTTTTTTTTTTTAATGTAAGTCGCAGAGGAGGTTTTCTGTTCATTATTTGACCGTAAAATTTTCCTACAGAAACCTTTCCCAAAGCTGCAAAAATCAAATCCGTCTTATGCCCTTCTTTTTTTTTTTTACTTTCTGGGCAAATGATAGGTACAGGTACTGTGTAACAGTGTTAGTACGTGCACAACGAGAGAGAGAGAGTTTTTCTTGTTATCGAGAAACTAGATCGTTTCAGGGGCGGATCCAGAGTGGGAAGCGGGGGTGGGGTGGGGTTGTATCAAGGCACACAGCGGGGGTGGGTATGGAAGGGGGTTCCCCCTCCTGTAGGTGGGCCTCCCCCCGGAGATTTCTGACAAAAAAAATGAATAAAATGGTGAAATCTAGAGCATATTCTTTTACTTTCTGGGCAAATGATAGGTACAGGTACTCCTGGCAGACAGGCTAGTGTAACTGTTAGTACGTGCACAACGAGAGAGAGAGTTTTTCTTGTTACCGAGAAACTATACGTACCACTAGATCGTTTCAGGGGCGGATCAAGAGTGGGAAGCGGGGATGGGGTGGGTTTGTATCGAGGCACACAGAGCGGGGGTGGGTACGGAAGGGGGTTCCCCCTCCTGTAGGTGGGAGGTCCGGGGGGCCTCCCCCCGGAGATTTCTGAAAAAATGAATAAAATGGTGAAATCTAGAGCATATTTTCTCCTTTTCTTCTATAGACCATTTTTCACTAAATTTTAGTGACAAAGGAAGAGAAAATTTTTGAAGAATTGAAATGAATTTGTGCAATCTGGAGCATATTTTCTCCTTTTCTTCTTGAATATCCAGACCATTTTTTCAATAAATTTATGTGACAAAGTAAGGGCCGATCCCATCTCAAACATATAGGGCGAGTTTCAATTTTGATTTAATTCGATCTGGTTAATAAAGATTTTTAAATAAAATGATTTTTCCTTTACTGCTTGCAGAGGCGTAGCCAGGGTGTTTTCGATGTGGACGTCAAGAGAAGGATTGTACAGCGATCGTTGTACTGAGTTCGAATGAAACACGAGGAAATTTTGAAAAATGCATTAAAATCGAAGTTTTCTGGAATGAGGGAGGCACTCTCTCATATTTTTTTTTAAGAAATGGGGAAAACTCTCCATACACTGATACTATTAGGTTAATATAAAAGTATGAAAGACGTGTGAATGGTGTACGAGTGTTGATGTCTCATGTATCGTATATGCATTGTCTAACTGTATGTAATGCAAAAATACCCCCCCCCCCCCCAAAAAAAAAAGAAAAATGAAAAATAAAAAAAAGGACGATAAAAGTTATGAGAAGGATTTAAAAGCTTTTAAGAATTGAATGCTTTAAAAATTGAGATAAAAGATATAAAAACTACTTGGAATAATGACCAATTTTCAGATATATTTTATAATAAACAGAAACCCCCCTCAGCGACTTACATTACAAAAACTTTGCGATTATCTGTACGAATCCAAAAATATTCCAATTGATACGGTATCGAATCGATATGCGATTGAATACATATCAGAAATGTTTTTGTAAATTTTGTTTCAAAATGGTGAATTCTGATGGACATTAAGAATCTTTACTACGTTTACAGGTTTTTTTTTCGAGAGCTCATGTTACCGAATAAAATCGGAAACCGGGGGGGGGGGGGGGGGGGGTGATGGTTCATGAAACCCTACCCCCTAAATCCGCCCTTGCGTTTCCTTGCCGTCCGTTTTCATTGTTTTTCGCCTTTCCTTTTGAACCCCTCTTTCAGTGGCGCATCCAGCGCTTCCTTTTTTGGGTCAGTGCCAAGGGGGCGGCAGCCTTCCCTGAACCCTATGAACCGTTTTTTTTGTTCATTGAATCAGGAGAGAAACGTCCCTTTTCGTTTCGATAGAAACCCGAGTCCTTGCCTCCTTTTCTGACTCCATTAACTCCCCTATCGGTAATGAGTCGGTATTTAGTACCTCGCAGAGGCGGATCCAGCGCCCCCTTTTTCGGGGGAGGGGTTCAAGGGGCGATTTTGCATATTTTTATTGAAAATGGGCCAAAATATACCAGTTTTTTTGAAAATTTTGGGCCAGTGCTGGGGGAGGGGGGGGGGGGGCGGACGCCCCCTCTGCACCCCCTGATTCCGCTACTGCCTCGAGTAGGCCAGACTATCCCTTCATCTCCCCCTCTGGATCCGCTCTGACTGATAGTAAAGGGAATTCCGCATTTCTTTTCTCTTCTTTTACACCCATTTGGTTCTCCGAATAGCAGGGGAAAATACTTACTGATGATACGGAACGAATTGTTGGATGACAAAGCGAGCTGAGAAGAAAAAAGAAAAAAAAAGAAGATTGACAACTTTAGAGCTTTTAAAACTGGTAGAGCTAGACGATCTCATATGATATTTACTGACAATCGTATCTGACTAACTTCTAATACGATAGCCAAGTAAATGCTGCGAAACATATGATACGTGCAACATTGTTAGCTCGAATTTCCTTGAAACATGTGTAGTATTGGCAGTATTGGTTGACATTTGTTCCACATGTAAATTCAAAAATTTAGAAGCTGTATGTTCATCTAGGTGTCACATTTTTCATCACATTTGCAAATTATTCAGGAATGAACATTTTTTATTTTTTAAATCATCAGTTTATTTTGCTGTTTATACCTACAGAATGATCTCAATAGTGCTACAATAAAGTACTGGAGGTCTACCTTTCTCTCTTACCTTTTTACTTGACATACAAACATGTATGATACTTAGATAATATCACAGTAATACACCATATTTCACAATCACTATGTATCTGTTTTTAGTGTAATGTTCAGTTCGCATTACTAGTATCCTCTTCAGAGATTAGCTTTAGCCTTATTTTTTTCAAACAGTAGCAGATTAAGGAGGGGAATCGAGTTGATACCCATTTTTGCTCAATTGTTTTGATTTTGACTCGGAATCCATGGACAATACTGTATTGTGTGTTTAAGCGCTTAAACATTGGATTTTTTGTACCTATAACCTTCATTCACCGTAATACATATCCTTAAGCTTTGACATTTTCAACTTGCAACACATATTTTAAAACGGACAAAACTGGAGCTTTCTCTATCATGTGTCTATGAATATTGTCTTAATGAATTCTGTCACAATCTTCATAACAGAATCAGCCTTTTATAAGTTATTAATCATAGCTCTTTCTACAAAAAATTCCAATATTTTAAACCTTGTTGTCTGTTTTTCCCCCTTACTTTTGATAGAACTAAATGAACATTCAGGGTACATTTTTGTGTCGCCTGTACAGCATAGCAACACTTGGGGATCACTTTTTCCGTTGTATGTCTGTCTGTCCGTCTGTCTGTCACACTTGGATGTCACACCCTATATAAAAGTGATTCCTAAGTGTCACCGTTTCGCAGGCAACACATGCATTCCTTGGAATGATTTTTGGCCTATAGTATTTAACTATTTTTTTCTTCACAGATGTCAACTTCATATTACATCATAATAATGGTACCACTGTGTAATAGCTATATTTTTGTCTTACTTTTAATTAGTAATTGGACATATCAGTCAGATTGGAATATAACATATTACTAACATTTGAAAGCAAATAATGCTTCATTGTACCCAAGATAATCAAGGATTGTAGAAATTTAAGATACTATGTGTAAATTTGCTACTTTTTTTATCTTATTTCCAAACATATTTAAGAAATAAAGATTTGAAAAAAATCCTGCAGGAATTTTTGAGAAATTTTTAAAAATTTCCCGCAGGATTTTTATCAGAATAAAAAAATCCTGCAGGAATTTTTAATATACTGAAAAATCCTGCGGGAAAAAAATATCCCGCAGGAATTTTCTAAGTACAAAATTTTTCCTGCAGGATTTATATTTTTCCCGCAGGAACACCATAATCAAGATTTTTTAAAGAAAAAATCCTGCGGGAATTTTTTTCTCCCGCAGGAATTTTCTTTGAAAAAAATTCCTGCGGGATTTTTTTCCTCCCGCAGGAAAAAAAAAATTCCTGCAGGAATTCATCAATTTCCCGCAGGATTTTGACAATTCCCGCAGGATTTTGATAATTCCCGCAGGATTTTTAAATTTCCCGCGGGATTTTTTTGTAATTAAGGTGAATATCTCAGGTGCCAGGTGTGCCAAGGGTTAACGAGATGTGGATTCTGACTAATTTGGGTATCCTTTATGTGATGACGCTATTGGTTTTGCTGTACCTCCAGCCCCAGGCGGGCGCAAAAATGAACTAGCGTGCAAGTTCATAATTATTTTGCCCACTGTTTTATAATTTTTTATCTATACTTTTGGCAAACATGCAAAAAAACGTATTTTTCTCATATCTAGATGCGACGTTATACAAAAGAATTATTTATTACACTTACAATATTTTTGGAAGTTTTATGTGATGAGCTTCAATGATTTGTTTGGTTTTTTTTTTCAATTTTTCGGCGTGTGGTCATTTTGAACAGTGCCGAATTTCGTTTTTACATTGGAAATCTCATTTCTCAACAAAAAGGCAGAACTCTTGTCGTTATGGGAGGTACAGTAAGAGAATTAACATGCATGCTGGGAAGGAAATGGTGGTGGCGGAAAATTTCTGAGGAGGAGGAATCTGGCATTTTATTGGTTTTAGTCCGGCTTAGTGTATATACCAGTAGAACTCCTTGTTTTATAGAAACTGTTCATGATACATTTTACCAAAAAATCCAGTATTTTACCATTTTAACGAACTTTTATTGACCACAAAGCCATTTGATTTCCCGCCCTTGTGGTCATTCCCCTCAACCCTACCCAAGGGTTCCCACAGAGAAACGTGCTGCAGCCCTTTCCTGCTTTCTCTTGCGTCCGTCAATGTAAAGTTTTCCTAAGAAATGAACATTTGATTTAAATGAGCTCGTTCCGAATTTCCTCAAATAGATTGAACCGGAAATCTGCGAATGTACATCGACGGAATTCAAACGGCAGCGACGTTGTATTTTTTCCGATTCTATTCTTGAAAAAGGAAGTTTTATCGAACTTTTTAAAGAACTTCTACTTTTAATCTGGAAAGATTTTAGATAGTTTATCATTTATACTACGTACATTTTATCCAGTACATTCATTCCGCAACTGACAAGTATACTTGCGATGGCTGAGAATAACAATAACGATACTAACTCCGAGCTCGTAATGCTCAAGCCTATGCGTAGTAGAAGAATGCGTCAGCCTAAAATCTGCTATACACCGAGTAAATGCAATCATACTAGCAGTAGCATTGTTGCACGCAATATCAACACTGTTGCATATACATTAAATGAGGAGAAAGCAATTTATAAGAAGATTGACGCTGCACACAGGCAACATATGGTGGACGTTGAGCTTAAATCTGGAACGTACGTATTGTCATTCAATGCTGCTGCATATGAAATATTTCGCAAGAACTTATCTACGCTTTTAGATCAGCAGACTGATCGTACCGTACATGTATATAGCAAACAAGGTAAAGGACCGTCTGCTCCTATTGTGGAGGACTCAATGTCGGTCTGTGATAGAAAATCTGGAAAACAGCTGTTTCGCATAAATATGTTTCACACAACTTGCAAAGCGGATATCAATGGAAAGCATCTTGATGATTTCATTAACAATGACCTACCGAAATTGATTGATTCTCTTGATATACCTGATATTGCGAAGCTGAACAAGCATTTAGTGGACAAGTGTGAAGAATATCTCAAATTAAGGGAAAGCAAATGTAAAAACTGTAAAAAGAGATGTATCAGCAGTGCTACACAATGCCATCTGTGTGGCTCATGGACCCACTACAAATGTGCCAAACTTGCAAAGGATACGATAAATGCTCTGGAAAATACTGATTTAGAGTTTGCGTGTCAAGAATGCGATATAGCAAGATTTCACATATGTCATGATCAATGTGCAATTGAAATCAACGACGAACTTATCTGTCACGCATGCGCCGGTACTCAACTTATGAGCGAAGTTAATAACACGTCCACTTGTAAAACCGACGCACACATTGTTGTTGGGAGAACCGAAGTGCTAATATCCGATAGAAATAGCCAGCATGTAACTCCCCAGACTATGGCTAAAGAAATTTGTAGTTCGGTTACTGTAAGTGATGCCTCGTCTGTAAATGACATTAATACGCTACTAGTGCGACCAGAGTTGTCCGATGATAAATCTCATACATCGGCGCTTGGTAAAAAAGATGCAAATCCGACTCGCCCTGAGGTAGCAAGCATCAAAACAGGAACAACAAATGATAAACAGAAGCAATTGACATTAAGATCTCAAGACCTTAGAAATAAGGAAGAGAAACTTAGAAAAAAAGAAGAAGAGCTTAAAAAACGACAATATATTATTGATACCGCTGAGAAGAAACAAAAGCAGTTAGAAACCTATGTTGAAAGTGTTGAAGCTAGAAACGTCGAGCTTGAAAAAACAATTAGGATCTTAAGACGACGAGTATCTATACTGGAAAGTGAAAAGGATGTGATTGATGAGCACGATAACGCGACACAAAGTCAGCAATCAAAAACAGAGGATCAGCATTATAGAGGCACTGACCAACTTATTCTTGGTGTCCGTGACAAAGTAACCACGTACATTCTTAGGAAAATTGACCGTGAAATAGATGATCTGTTAAGCTCGCAAACATCAGCTTTCAACCAGCCAGATCATGATCGTCAATCATATAATCAGCACAAAACACAGACTCCAGATAGTAATGGTGGTGTACATACTATCCCAGCTACGCAACACTCGGACCAGTTGCCTTCTGTGGAACCATTCACGCAACCCCCGCAACATCTAGTGTGTACTGAACAACCAGTTCTCAATCACTCTCAATCAGCTCATCGTATATCAAACCATTCTGGGAATAATGAATCTACCCGCTCACATGTGCGCATATCAGACGCTAAATTAATTTCTCGACCTGATGTATCAGATAGAGATTACACTGTTCGCCGTGCTAGGCCAGCACAAATAATGCCTGGATCTGAAATAGGCCAAGTAATTGGAAGGCCTCTCTTCTATACCAACCAAGCAGCGACACAGTCTTTTTTGTGGGCAACGACGCCTCATCGACCGAGGATGTGACAAAAGTAGATAAGTCTGACACATCTGTCAACAAAGAGAATTCAGAACTACACATTGCAACTTTCAACTGTAAAAATATCAATACGAGTACTATTGCTGTGAAAGAAATCTTGAACATGGCGGAATTTTTATTGATACAAGAGCACTGGCTATTTAATTTTGAGATTCACAAGCTGAATGCCATTGACGACAACATTCGGGGCTGTGGGAAAGCTGTAGATGACCGTAATCCGATTCCTCCAGTGCAAAAGCCTAGAGGATATGGGGGAGTAGGCATCTTATGGAGAAAAGATTTAGACCATTTGGTGACAGCGATATCTGAAGGCAATGAACGTATGCAATGTGTGATTATCTCGATGGAAAATACTTCGATTTTACTTATGTCAGTTTACCTGCCGACAAAAGGACAAAGCGATAACTACGTCGAATTTGCAGAGTGTATATCGTTACTTGGAGCAATTATAGAGAAATACACCGACCACATTATCATTATAGCAGGTGACTTCAACGAAGACCTTACTACTGATAAATCTAGTCGCCGTAAGGAATGCCTATTATCCTTTGTGGATGAATTTCTCCTGGAAACGAAATACACCAAATCAACGTTCATACATCCTAACGGCAGAGATAACTCAGTTATCGATTATATCTTCATGAGAAAATCTGTGAATTGTAAAATGGAAAAAGTATATCGCTTGGACACCTTGGGAACGAACACTTCAGATCACATTCCTGTTGTATGCACAATTCAGGAGAAGTGCATGGCCATATGCTCTAAGAATAAAGAATCCTCACAATTCGCTAGAGTGAAGTGGAAATCAGTTGACATAGACCTTTACCAGGCACTTGTTAAGGATAGAACTTGCGATCTTGATCCTAATCTTACCACAATGCTTAAGGTAGATCAATATATTTCAAACATTCATGAAATTTTAACCTCTTCAGCCATGCAGTGTGCAGATTCTCATAATCTGAGACCAAAACGACGTCAAAAGCTGCGTTGCTGGACACCGGAGATAAAGCAAGCCATAAAGCTTAATAAAGAAGCTCATTATATGTACAAGATGAAGGAGGATTCCGGAACTCTAACGCAGCAAGATGTTGTCAAGCGCAAACAATCGAAATCTCATTTACGGTCCCTCTGTCGAAAGGAAAACGCTAAGGCGCAGATGCAACAGCGTCTAGAAATTCTAGAGGCTAAATCAGAGGATTCGGCTCTATTTCATCGCTTAGTCCGACGACAACGCAATGGTCCGAAAAGTAACTTATGTGAACTTACTGTTAATGGTCAGAAGCTACAGGGAACAGAAAACATCAGGGATGGGTGGAAGGATCATTTTAACAAGCTAGCTATACCAACTGATTGTGAGAAGTGTGATAAAGTCTATATTGAGCATACAAAACATGACACCGACATCATTAAGGATATCTGCATTAGTGACTCCACTCCGATACAGCCAGCAGAGACTGAGGAGATTTCACATGCTCTTGGTATGCTCAACACGGGTAAAGCTCCAGACCTATACGGTGTAACCGTTGAGCACCTATTATACGCAGGAGACCCGATGGTCACAATTCTAACAATGTTACTTAATGCTATCTTTAGTCTGGCTCTTGTACCAAATGTCTTGAAGTATGGAGCCATTACTCCAGTTTTTAAGAAGAAAGGGAGTGTTACTGATGCTAGAAACTATCGTGGTATCACTGTGCTTCCTGTGATTGGGAAACTATTAGAAATTTTGATAAGAAATAGGATACGGAAGATATTGGAACCAATTCAAAACCCTATGCAGCGTGGATTTACTAGAAATGCATCTCCGCTTTATTGTGCTCTGATAATTGAAGAGTTCATCAGAGAATCCTTAGCAAACAAGGACCCAGTATACTCTGCTTATCTTGATGCAAGGACTGCATTTGACGTTGTGAACCACAACAGCCTACTGCGGAAACTTTTCAACGCTGGGATTGAAGGGAAGCTATGGTCTATTATTCAGGATTTTCACACTAATGCTGTTAGTGTTGTGAAATGGGAGGGTGCTGTTTCTTCACCATTCAATATCCACCAAGGGGTACGTCAAGGAGGAATCCTGAGTGCCGATCTGTATAAGCTTTATGTGAATCAACTACTGAACAGACTATCTGACAGTGCACTAGGAGCTCATATAGGTGATACTGTCTGTAATGCACCAACTTGCGCAGATGATCTGTCGTCAATAAGCAAATGTTCGACACAGCTTCAGTCGCTATGTGATATTGCTGTAGATTACAGTAGAATGGAAAAATATGAGCTGCAACCGCTCAAAAGTGTTATCGTACCTGTTACTGGAAAAGGTAACAAGAAGTCTGTCACTCAGCTTGCGTGGACTTTGGGAGACAAACCCATGCCAATTGTAGATCAAACCTCACATATAGGAATAGTGCGAGTCGATACAAATAAACCCACTGCGCATGTTGATAATAACATTCTTAAAGCACAGAGAGCACTTTACAGTATGATGTCCTCTGGGCTACACGGTGAGAATGGCCTTGACCCAGAAACCTCCGTACATTTGCTGCGTACATATGTTATTCCTATACTTACGTATGGATTAGAAATTTATCTACCAGGGAGGGAGGATATAAAATCGCTCGACACATTTCTCAAAAGGACTCTCAAACATATTTTGTCACTTCCAACAACCACCGCAGATCCTGCTCCCTACATTCTGTCTGGGGTCTTACCTATTGAGGGAATTATACACCTGAAAGCTCTCTCGTTATTTGGAAGTATATCGAGGTTGGACGATTCGGCCATAGAAAAGAGAATTGCCATACGACAGTTATCCGTTAAAAGCCACAAAAGCCCAAGCTGGTTCATCACCATAGAATCGGTGCTCCTAAAATATGATCTGCCTTCCCCATTAAGCATCTTAAATACTCCGCTTGGTAAAAACCGCTGGAAGGCACTTACTGACAAACAGGTCACTCGATTCTGGACACAAGAGCTGCAAAGACAGGCCGCTACATATAGTACTCTTAGGCTCCTTAACATAGATGGACTGTGTTTGGGCAAGATACATCCAATTCTCAGACTTGGCACTCATGCTAGGACCGATATCAACAAGATCTCAACCAAAACGAAACTGATGACAGGAACCTATATTCTTCAGTCAACTAGAGCGGCTTTTAACCACGTGCCCATAGATCCCATGTGCTTATTGTGTAAATCTGAAGAAGAGACACTTCATCATTTTCTCATAAAGTGCCCCGCAATGAGTAATGTCAGGGATCCTCTGATAGTATTGATCAACGAATGTGTGTATAGCTTGTTTGCGTGTGACTTTTCAAGGCTAGAGCCTGAACTCCAGTTGCAAGTGATTATCGATCATAGAAGTGTATTTAGAACTTGTTCGCTAAA
Organism: Pinctada fucata; assembly: GCA_028142955.1. Lineage (NCBI taxonomy): Eukaryota > Metazoa > Mollusca > Bivalvia > Pterioida > Pteriidae > Pinctada > Pinctada fucata. Next base: position 100,995,546 of record AP027102.1, read on the forward strand.
TGATACAATGGAGTTAGAACACTTGTGTAGAACTTTATGTTATTCGCTGCATTGTAAACGATATAAGGTCATGATGACACTACCATCCCGAAAGCGTCTAGGGCTGTAGCACGTTACTCACAGTTCATATATATTTCAGCAAGTTTTATCACATAGACTTTTATAGACTCTTAAACAAATTTTTAACCCTGGTCTGTGTATATAACCCCTGTGTGAATACCAGAGTGATTCATTTGGTGGAGGATTATTATTGTTTACACTCCCTAAGGAGGTGCTCCGACATCGGAGGGATTTCAACAACAACAACAACAACAACAACATAGCTGAAATATCTTAATCCAAATGGTTTTTATTTTTGTTGTTTTTTTATTTTTTGTAAAAATAAAATAAGAAAAGAGTTCAACTTAGAACACTATAAATCATGTTATTGTATATGCCGTCAGTATATTATTTCATGTGATGTGTATTTTATTTTGAATTGTAGCGAGAGAGGATTTTTATTTCTCGGGATCGGAGTTCATGATCAACGCGTTGCGTTGCCGAAACGAAAGTTGCAGGTGTTTTGTTTGGAAATGGCTTCAGCTCTTGAATCCTACGTCAATCGTATCCTTTTTGTAATTTACTTTTAAATTTTTGTATCATATTTAATGAGGAACGATGCTTAGCAGAATTCATTACTTTCCATTCCATACTTTGTGTTTGGACGTCAGAGTAAATTCGAAAATTCATTTCTTTCAAAGTTTAGAAAGCACTATTAGTGAATTTTGTGCACAATATATAATTGACCAACAGATTAGTAATAGACAAAAGAAAACGAGGAGACTTCGTGAAATAATATCGCTTCCCTGTTGCATCTGTAGCCAGGAGGAATTTACGGTATCTTGTACACCGAGGCATGGGTAATTTCAATGGAAACTGAGGAGCTTCTTTACTTTTTGTCTAAGCGCAACCTCAGTTTCAAATGTGTGCTTCATAAAGTGTGTGGGGAAAATCGGCAATCAGACCTCTTTGTGTATCTTTCGATTAACGGTGTATTTTCCACTGCCCATCCAAAAATAAAGCATTTATATTGAAATCGATCGTACATTTGTTGAATCCTACCTGAAAATGTGAAAATTAATACATTTGAACCAGGTGTAATACATAGTAGAATCATAGCGGGTGCTGCAGAAATTACAACTCGGGTAGATAACACGGCAGAAACATAGTTTAAATGGATTATTTTTCACATTTCAGGTATTAGATTCAACAAATTTATGTTTCATTTCAATGCACATGCATTATTTTTGGACAGGCAGTGGAAAATACACCAATAATCAAAAGATACACAATGTCAGCTCTGATCGCCGATTTTCCCCACACACTTTATGAAGTATGCATTTGAAACTGAGGTTGCGATTAGACAAAAAGTAAATAAGCTCCTCAGTTTCCATTGAAATTAAGGCATGGGTATTACTGTCTGCGCAGCTCACTTCTGAAACTGGATAAATGCAATTTTGATAACTTTGTCATGCAAAAAATAAGAAAATATCTATATCATCTCGCTTAGTCGTAAATTTTGGTAGAGCAAGTGACCATACATGTGTTTCGCCGTATTTTTCGTACATTTCTTTGAAAATCTCAAAACTTTGAGGCCAATTCAATAATTGCTTTTGCTAGAATTTAATCTAACTCCATTCTCGATTGAAAAACTTTTAAAAGAATTTATTTTATGCAATTCATTGTTTCCTTATAAAACGTCAAAATAATTTGTTTCCATGTTTTCGGGGGTGACCATATTTCGCGGTTTTTGTTGATATGTATCCTATTTACACACAAACGGATAAAAATTGTTATTTCATTTTCAGGAAATGTTTCGTCACCACTACTTCTATGAAATCATGCCAAATAAAATGTTTTCTTTTTTTGGTTTTTGTAAAATTTCTGATGTTTACATCTAAAATTTGGTGTTTTCGTTCAATTTTCCACATTTTGTGGTATTTTTTGTCAAAATTGAGTGCAGGATATATCACAATCTATCAAAACATGACAACTACGGTCATATTTGAAAGGATTTTGAAAAATTAACTTGATGAACATTTCCGATAGCCAGTGAGAAGCAATTAAGTATGAAACGGCGAAATATGGTCACCGGAGAAATATGGTTCCTAGCTCTATATGTTACATGGTCAAGGGTTTATGCAATCAAATTATACAGACAATATAAATTTTAGATGGGGTGTTTTCAATGTTAAATTTCAGCGTGACGTCGCTGAGTTTAACATTGAGCCTATGGAGAATGTCATGACGTCACGGGAAAAATTAGCATGGGAAATGGCCGATCTAAAATTTGTTTTGTCTATTGATTTTGATTGCGTGCACTGACTATCATATAACTTATGCCAAAATTTACGACTTAGCGAGATCTACTGAATGGTATCAATTTCATTCAAAGTTCTGCATGATGAAATAGTAAAAATCAGGTTTATCCAGTTTCCGAAGTGAGCCGCGCGGACAGTGGTAGTTGCTTGCTCTAGAGACTCTTTCCATGGGTAGCAATCATAGCCTTGTTCCATGGCCCAGTGTAGTTGGACTATACTACATGTAGATGAGCCAAAGTCCAGACATACCCCAATTGATTACACATGTTACACACATGAACTGAAGTTTTGAATTTTTTCAAACATATTCATTTAGAACATGCAGAAACGGTAATTATCTAGCATGGATACTTACATGTATATGTATCAGTGCTTGTATTCTGAGTTCAAATATTGCAATGGATTGGCACAGTCCTTTTCACTTCAGTTTGAACTATTTCGTAAATTCCAACAAGTTGAAAGAAATGTGAAAATAACGTACATGTAGACTATAGAGTCAGGGATTCTGGCCACAAGGCAAAATAAAATTACAAGTATGTGGTTCAGCTTCAAGTTAGTCACACAGTATTGCCTATATTTGAACGTAAGGCTTTTCTTCAATTTCATTGTAAATATCTTATTCCTTAACAAAACACCAGGTACTGTCTCCATAGTGACAGCAGATGGAAGGATTATTGTGGTGAGACATTTGTACATTTTATATATATTATAATATTAAAATTTGTATTTTTCACTTTAATATATTAATGTTTGATATATTCTTGCATAAATGATGAATGTGATCTGATTCTTTTTACAGGGAACTTTGAAAGGTTTTGACCAGACAATCAACTTGATATTAGATGAGAGCCATGAACGAGTATACAGCACAAATAGTGGAGTTGAACAAGTCATATTGGGGCTGTATATTGTCAGGGGAGATAATGTGTAAGTACTACAATATTTTGTGCCTCAAAGAACGGAATGCTGTACATGTAATTGACAACTACAACAGACAATTAGTATGAATCTATGGTTCCTTGTATTCAGGAGTTCTTCAGTCTTATACTATGTATTTTTGTACATGATATTTGATAATATCTGTAAATGTATTTTCTACAGGGCTGTAATAGGTGAAATAGACGATGACACAGATAATGCCTTAGATTTTAACAATATCAAAGCAGAACCTCTGAACTCTGTAAGCCACTGACCTACCGACACAGAAACCTAGATAACCAATCAGATGTTTTGTTCTACGTCAGTGTAGCATGTGTTCCTTGTACGGTGAGGGTCAGAGAAATGCTGTGGGACTATTACTTTGAACATTGATCTCTTTTAACTGAATTTTGTACATTTGAATGTAAATAGTTTTATGTTTACTGACAAGATTTTAAAAGAGATGTACACAAGATCTGTTTACATGCTGTACATACATGTATGTGAGAATAAGTGAGTTATATGCAGATTTGAATAGACAGTATGATACCATTTCTCGAAAAAGAAGACATAGATAATGTCATTATAATAGCTTTTAATGAGGCTGAAATGATTATATATATTGAGCAAGAAATTTGAGGTACAAAACAGCAATTTATTATATTTAAAACTCAGGTAATATCTTTTAATGTTTTGAATGTCCATAGAAATTTTTCACAGTTGTTCCAAAAATGTACAAGTTATCTTTCTTTAAATGTTCCTGCACATTTTTTGCTGCATTTTATAATGAACAATATGATAGGATATGATTATTTTCTGTTAACAATACATGTATAACATTCTCTGAGTACAGGCAGCATTAATAAGAAATAAATGTACAAGTGTGGTTGATATCATAAGATAATATAACATATTGTAATTGACAAGTATGTTTTGTGTACATTGTCATGGTATTATACTACTCATGGTGTGAATGTGAGAGACAGAAATAATGGGAGATGTATGAATGTTACATTTTATATTATGTCAACATATGTAATAATTAATATTTTTGAGACAGTAAAAGATCAGTAATTGTTGTTAAATTGTCTGTTATTTGTTTATTCTGCATTGTTCTGAAGCATTATAGGTTTCATGTATGCCGTATTTGTTGAAGGTACATGTATCTCTCCAGTGTATGTCATATTTGTTAAAGTTACATGTATCTTTCCAGTGTATGTCATATTTGTTGTAGGTACATGTATCTTTCCAGTGTATGTCATATTTGTTGAAGGTACATGTATCTTTCCAGTGTATGTCATATTTGTTGTAGGTACATGTATCTTTCCAGTGTATGTCATATTTGTTGAAGGTACATGTATCTTTCCAGTGTATGTCATATTTGTTGTAGGTACATGTATCTTTTCTGTGTATGTCATATTTGCTGTAGGTACATGTATCTTTCCAGTGTATGTCATATTTGTTGAAGGTACATGTATCTTTCAAGTGTATGTCATATTTGTTGAAGGTACATGTACATGTATCTTTCCAGTGTATGTCATATTTGTTAAAGTTACATGTATCTTTTCTGTGTATGTCATATTTGCTGTAGGTACATGTATCTTTCCAGTGTATGTCATATTTGTTGTAGGTACATGTATCTTTTCTGTGTATGTCATATTTGCTGTAGGTACATGTAACTTTCAAGTGTATGTCATATTTGTTGAAGGTACATGTATCTTTTCTGTGTATGTCATATTTGCTGTAGGTACATGTAACTTTCAAGTGTATGTCATATTTGCTGTAGGTACATGTATCTTTCCAGTGTATGTCATATTTGTTAAAGGTACATGTATCTTTTCTGTGTATGTCATATTTGCTGTAGGTACATGTAACTTTCAAGTGTATGTCATATTTGTTGAAGGTACATGTATCTTTCCAGTGTATGTCATATTTGTTGAAGGTACATGTATCTTTCCAGTGTATGTCATATTTGTTTATGGTATATGTATCTTTCCAGTGTATTTCATATTGGTTAAAGGTACATGTATCTTTCCAGTGTATGCCATATTTGTTGAAGGTACATGTTTCTTTCAAGTGTATGTCATATTTGTTGAGGGTACATGTATCTTTCCAGAGTATGCCATATTTGTTGAAGGTACATGTTTCTTTCCAGTGTATGTCATATTTGTTGAAGGTAGATGTATCTTTCCAGTGTATGTCATATTTGTTGAAGGTACATGTATCTTTCAAGTGTATGTCATATTTGTTGAAGGTACATGTATCTTTCCAGTGTATGTCATATTTGTTGAAGGTACATGTATCTTTCCAGTGTATGTCATATTTGTTTATGGTATATGTATCTTTCCAGTGTATGTCATATTGGTTAAAGGTACATGTATCTTTGCAGTGTATGTCATATTTGTTGTAGTAACATGTATCTTTCCAGTGTATGCCATATTTGTTGAAGGTACATGTATCTTTCCAGTGTATGCCATATTTGTTTAAGGTACATGTATCTTTCCAGTGTATGTCATGTTTGTTGAAGGTATATGTTTCTTTCAAGTGTATGTCATATTTGTTGAGGGTACATGTATCTTTCCAGAGTATGCCATATTTGTTGTAGGTACATGTTTCTTTCCAGTGTATGTCATATTTGTTGAAGGTACATGTATCTTTCCAGTGTATGTCATATTTGTTGAAGGTACATGTATCTTTCAAGTGTATGTCATATTTGTTGAAGGTACATGTATCTTTCCAGTGTATGTCATATTTGTTGAAGGTATATGTATCTTTCCAGTGTATGTCATATTTGTTTATGGTATATGTATCTTTCCAGTGTATGTCATATTGGTTAAAGGTACATGTATCTTTGCAGTGTATGTCATATTTGTTGTAGTAACATGTATCTTTCCAGTGTATGCCATATTTGTTGAAGGTACATGTATCTTTCCAGTGTATGCCATATTTGTTTAAGGTACATGTATCTTTCCAGTGTATGTCATGTTTGTTGAAGGTATATGTTTCTTTCAAGTGTATGTCATATTTGTTGAGGGTACATGTATCTTTCCAGAGTATGCCATATTTGTTGTAGGTACATGTTTCTTTCCAGTGTATGTCATATTTGTTGAAGGTACATGTATCTTTCCAGTGTATGTCATATTTGTTGAAGGTACATGTATCTTTCCAGTGTATGTCATACATGTATCTTTCCATTGTATGTCATATTTGTTAAAGGTACATGTATCTTACCAGTGTATGTCATATTTGTTAAAGGTACATGTATCTTTGCAGTGTATGTCATATTTGTTGTAGTAACATGTATCTTTCCAGTGTATGCCATATTTGTTGAAGGTACATATATCTTTCCAGTGTATGTCATATTTGTTGAAGGTACATATATCTTTCCAGTGTATGCCATATTTGTTGAAGGTACATGTAACTTTCCAGTGTATGTCATCCATGTATTTGTTGTACATGATGTACAACGAATATGACATACACTGGAAAGATACATGTACTTTCAACAAGCCATGTATCTTTCCAGTGTATGTCATATTTGTTGAAGGTACATGTATCTTTCCAGTATTCATAGAAATTTGAGTTATTTCACTATTCAGACTTGCAGATATTCCCATGCATTTTTGTCCAGTCTGTTAAATTAATATTGAATTGGTGTTTTACATAACAAAAATCTTAAGGAGGTATGAGTGTGAACCACATTTTCAGGGAATAATAGAAATTGAAAATAATTATCTACATAGAAAAGAATATCTTCAATGAATGTCGTTATATCATACTTTAGTAAAATTGAAACAGAATAATAATTCCCTTTTCAACAGGGCGTACAATGGGAAATGTGTTTACGGAGTCCTTCGGATCGATTTATTTTACAACGTACATGTACGTGATCTCTGGTCCTTTTGATGATTTGACAGTCGGTCGTCATGCTCACTTATTACAACTACTAATCAATAGGTCTCGTGATATTAATTCTAGCTAAATCATTATAACACATACCTTTTGTAAATGAAAGAAAAGTACTTTCAAGATATATTAGTTTTACATGTTTTCAATATTTGAGGTAAATTGCGCGGTCAGTAACGCCGCATCGTCAACTTGAACTATAAAATATAATCATTCTTTTGAATTTATTTGTGTCTTTAATTTGAAGTATTAACTTACTCAATTCATTCGCAATCAAATTATTCCGCTCCGTAAATTTGTCATGGCGTGAAATGATATAAGACAAACTGAATTTACAGGACTTCTAAAGAAAAAGCACAAAGCGCCTTCATAATAATTCGCGGAAAAATATTACAACGTCATAATTCAGTATGACATCAAATAAACTCCCGTTGATGACGTAAACTATATGCCAAGGGTAAAACAATGTCGTGATAGAAGCGTATTTTAGATGTAAGCAAGGATATATATTGCTCGTCATTCGAAATGCATTGCTCTTTTTATCTAGAGGTATATTCAACCTTTAGTTCAGTAAGTTTTCAGATTTTGTTTTCTTTACGACATCGACACGGTTTACGCTCATACCCTCTTAAAAACTTGACATTTTTATAAGTACCAGTATAGTAGTACATGTACTTGCTTTATAAGTTTAACTTTACACAGAAGTTTGTATTACTTCTTCTATTGCAAAGGAAAGATTGTGAAACAAGTGGAGGTCCACTTATGTGATTTCAATTCACAGACATATTATTACAGGCAGATCAGTTTCATACATGTATGCATGAAATGAAATGAAAATATACATGATCTTATCAGGTAGAAGAAAGGAGGAATGACCAACTGTTATGGTTGATGAATTGGTTAAGATTTGGTAGATATAGCTATATCCAGTTCCTCAATTTGAACTCGCTCTAATTATATTCTGTCATTCTACAGAAGTTCAAATATTGCTTGCTGAGCTGATGTTATTTATTTATAGCCATTGTTGCCAACAAATCAGATCAGCATAAAGTTAAAATGTCACAATCAGAATTGGCAGCAAGTTGCATGCAGGACAAGAACTATTGTAAGGTCTCTCGGATTTACAAATGTATCTGTTAGAACTCATTGATTATGATTCAAAATATCCATACTAAGAAAAGTAAAATACAAGCTTTTTCATTTTTGCAATTTTGTTTATTACTAAATTATTTTCGGAAAAATGTCTTATTTTAAGGAACATCCATTCATTATCAGTGTTAACGATTATACTTAATCAAAATAATTGTGAAACACCCGAATAAACTATATTTGTATTAAATGACAGCGTCAGTTTGAAAGTTAAAAGACGCCCCCTATCACGCTTTTCCCATATCTACATGTAATCTCTTTTAGTTTGCTAAATATAATAATCAACTTGCTTGAGGTAATTATTTTTACCGAATATTCTCAGAAATTGAATTATTTGGTCAATGTTGAATTACCACATAACAGAAGAAAAGAGAAAACAGCCTAGAGATGTAACAAAAATACACAAGACCACCCCGCACTGACCCCAGCGTAACACACCAACAGGATTGACACAAACAACGAACAAATCAGACAATAAAACTTCAACAAACAACATGAGACACACAACAACGCCAACTCAGGTGTGAATCCAGGATTTGAAATAAGAGGGGGCGCCAAAATTATTTTTGGAAAAAAAAATAAAGAATTTTGGGGTTTCAAGGTATCCTAAGTCTTTTAGAATGACAATCTCGAGATACAAGAGAACGTTTTCATGTATGATTAGAGTAGCCGCAGAAACGGCCAACGACACCTGGATATTTGGTTGGTAGGGGTGTGTTGGTCGCAGGAATCTACATTGAACAAACCCGATACCCAAATTTAGGATGCGTCAGGTCAAACACGTGGCACCGCGAGGTTGTTTCCATAACAACGTCCATTCATATGGCTTGAGGTGTCACGTGTTTGACCTGACGCATGAGTGTAAACTTACAACATGGCGCTTGAATTCGAGGAGACGAAGCGGAGGCAAGTAGAATCCCGGCCGTATCATTGATATTAAAGCTTTAACAAGGTAAAATATGATTGCCGATCGTTTAGTTTTATTTTATTAGAGTAAGACACAGTCAATAATCTCGTAGAAAATTTGCCGATTCGTGCCGGCCATATCCTAAATTTGGGTCCCGGGTTTGTTCAATGTAGATTCCTGCGGCCAACACACCCCTACCAACCAAATATCCAGGTGTCGTTGGCCGTTTCTGCGGCTATGATTAGAGATGATTGATTTCAAGATAGAACACCAGGACAGAACTTTTTGAGAATTTTAGAGGGATCGCGCGCCGTATACACCCAATGATTCCGCCTCTGCACATTCATCGAGATACATAACGACGCCCCTCTAAGACAACTGTAAAAGGACGATTGGTTGTCATTGCAAATAACACATGAATCAATAACCTGGAAGTTTCAGCCATTTGAAATCAGTGTCTGGCCATCCCTACCTCCTAGGAAGATTAAATGTCCAAGTCCAAGTTAATGACACGACATCGATATTTATCATTTTAAAAACTTAAAAAGATACAATTTAGGAATGGAGTCAAAATATAATTTAGCAATGATGGGGAAACTTATTTATGTATCGACATGGTAAAGAGATTTAATATAAAAACCTTTTCTACAAGATCTAGTACTCTAAACTTGTTCTACGCCATAGAATCTTTATAATAAATCAGTATGAGTATGTTATGTACATCACTGTTACCAAAACATTCTCAATACAAATATCATCTGACTGTTATTTTTGGACGAAAATAATTAAATGGAAAGGTTAAACAAATTTAAATACAGTTTCTCTATAAAATCTTATTTACATCAGGAATGGGTTTATGTTCAAATGCTGAATGATTGAGCACACCAACCGACACCCAAATCGAGTAGTTCGAAAATTAAAATCAATGCACACACGAAACCAGCAAAAAATCCCAAATGAAGATGAGTTCAGATGGCCGAGGAGGAGTGTGTATTTTCTGCTTGCTAGAGTGCAAAGAAAGGATCTAAATCACTGGTTGCATTTCTTTAAATTCTTAGCCATTAGTTCATTTCTAACTACATTTGTATAGTAAAAACATGTCCCTCCATTTACCATAAAATCCCATCCTGTTTGAGATCCATTCCTTCTTTTCTATGTTATTAACTATCTTTCCAGATCTCACACATAGCTATGGACGCCATAGACACGCTTTTCTCTTACGTTACTTATGACGTATGGACAAAACTATCGGAGTTACTGGACCCTGACCAAGGAATAAGCGCCAACAACTGGAAGATGATTGTCTCCAAACTGGGCTACTCTTCACAACAGATACTGGTCAGTATAAAAAATAGATTTATTCTATTGTCAACGTTGTTATGAAATAAATATTATTTTGCTATCTCCCTTCATCCAATCTGTAATTTATAGCGTAAGTATCTGTTGCATCTGAATACTTATCTTTCTTTGACAGTGTTTGGAATCCAAGCGGCCCTCGCATGATACACAATGATAATTCTGGAGGACTTCTTAAAGCGGCAGAACAATTCAGTCCGTGTACTGCGTGATGCCCTGCTGTCCATCGACCGCGATGATGCTTTACGTGTTTTATTAGACGCTCTTCCAGGTAAAGAGGTTTATAGAATCAGAGTATCATAATGGTCAAAGTGGGTTAATTGGTGCCTTTTTATTTACGTGTTGAATTTTGATTTATTCATGTATTCGTTTGATCTCAATGATAACAGTCTGTGTGTCTTTTGCATACAAGTATGCATGTTATATACATGTGCATGAAACTCTATATGTGTTCGATAGTTGTGTGTATGTCAAGGATGAAACCTTCAGGGAGAGCTTTCTCTCCATTTTTGATATCATTTATATCGTAATCGTTTTCTTGTATTTCATGGCTATCCGTACCTCTTGTAAAGAATGATATTTTATTAGAATATTTATTAATTATCCCCAAACACTATCGAAACCAAGTTCGATCAACTTCAGTTGATCGTTTCTTCAACGCACTCGAAAATTTCTGTTATCAAAATTACTTGAACTTTCTAAAACGTGGGCCCTGTAGCAAACATATCCCATCCATCCTGCTACGTCTTTTGGTACATTTAAGACACAGTAACTTTCACACTCTTTGGCAATATTACATTGTTTAGATTGAGGATCACTGTCGAGGGTTAAGTACCCGAAACATGCATGTCTAGTCCATGCTGCAAATTTATCTTTTCTCAAATGATGCTATCGAATAAGAAGACGTTTAACAACTGTATTGCATTGTTTAATTATTTAAGATATTCGTCTTCAAAAACTAGATATGCATTATCGGCAGAAATTGCTCGGCCGAAGTGACGAGTGCTATTCATTTCTTGAAGTCAAAGAAACTACAGAGACAAATAATACAGCATCCTATTTGGACATATGTTGTCCTACAACACTGATGGTCACATGAACACGTCAATCTATGACAAAAGTGACGACTTCAGTTTCAGCACCACAAACTTCATCGCCTGTTTATGACGTGTTCACATCGCAGTTGATACGTTATGCCAGAGCAAGTACCAAATATACAGATTTTGTTCTGAGAGCTAGGCGTCTTTCAGATATAAGCTTCTCAGTCAGGGATACGTTTTTGATCGACTAACATCTTCACTGAGGAAGTTCTACGGTCGATACAGGGAACTCGCTATACACTATGTCCCATTGTACAGAATGGTGGATGATATTCTGTCTTAGACCATTTGAACCATCCAAATTTTGTGAATTTGAACGCCTATTATATTGATTGTGATTTTTTGATTCTGATTTTGGTTTGACTTTCATTCACTGATTTTTATTGGCGTTATAGATATTGATATTCAGAGGGCATGTATTCCTTTTGCTTTTGAAATGATGGATAACTGATGGGTACTTCTGCAATATTTATTAGCTTAAAGTACGTTCTTTACTATGAAATTTCGAACCACGATTGGGATTATATGATGATTTGACCAATGTAGTATATATATCGTATGACGGCAGTTAAGGGACTTCAGTATCAAATCAGTGATTGGAAGTCAAACATGAATCAAACTCAGAATCAATGGACATACATATTTCTGAAAAACAGATCTATACGGAGGGGGTCCGAAACAGTGAAATCAGAGGAAGTGTGTTTTTCAATTTTATTTTTGTATTTGGATGTTTTGTTGGTCTTGGTTCATGTTTGTGTGCTTCCACATTTGGTTTTGTTGGCTTTGATGTACGTGCTATCGATCAGTGAATGAAAGTTAAACACAAAATAAGAATCTTTGATCAGGATAAATAGGTTTAGAAAACGTTGAAATTACGAAACAAAACAAATCAGTGAATGAAGTCAAACTCAAAAGGGAAAAGGAAATCAGATTACAAAAATCACAATCGAGAGGCTTACTAGTTAGTGAAAAAAACACGAAACGTTTAGAGCAAGTGACCATATTTCGCCGCATTTTTCGTATATTTTCGGGGAATTTTCAATACTTGGTGGCCGATTCAATAGTTGGTTTTGCTAAAATTTAATTTAACTCCATTCTCGATCGAAATACTAGAAAAATTATATATGTTACTGATTTCATTGTTTTCTAATAAAACGTCAAAATATTTCGTTTCCATGTTTTCGGGGGTGACCATATTTCGCCGTTTTTGCTAATAAGTATCCATTATGCACACAAAACAGACAAAATTGTGACTTTCTTTTCAGGAAATCTTTCGTCGCCACTACTTGTAAGAGGTGATGCCAAATAAAATGTTTTCTTCGATTGGTTTTTGTGAAAAAAATTGGATGTTTACGTCTAAAATTTAGTGATGCGATTAATTTTTCCTCATTTTAAGGTATTTTTCGTCATTTTAAGGTATTTTTCGTCACATTTGAGTGCAGGAGATGTCACATTATATCAAAACATGACTTCAATGGTCATTTTTGATAGGATATAGAAAAATTAGCTTGACAAACAATTCCAATAACCAACGAGAAGCAATTAACCATGAAACGGCGAAATATGGTCACCGGCGAAATATGGTTCCTTGCTCTAGATTGAGGATCACTGACGAGGGTTTAGTACCCGAAACGTGCATGTATGGTCCATGCTGTAAATTGATCAGGTTTCAAATGATGCTATTGAATTTAAAGACGTTTAACACATGAAACATAACTTTCTCATGCTAAAAGAAATGTTGGATAAACAGACGGAGACAATACAGCTTAATCTAATGAACAAGTCAATGGTCGAGTGCACGTGCGGAATGTGCTGTACACAGCCAATTGTGCCTCATATGAAATTCATGTGAAATTTGCATGGACTTTACATGTTAAATGTCTCCAAATTTATCAGCATCATTTAAAAGCAGATACATTTACAACATAGACCAGACATGCACGTTTCGGGTATCTATAACCCTCGTCAGTAATCTCAATCTAAACAATGAAATATGGTTAAACATTGTGAAAATTATGTTCAAAATATACCGGAAGACATAGCAAGATGGCTGAGATATGATGCTACAGGACCCAGGTTTCAGGAATTTAAGAAAATTTTGTTAACAGAAATTTTGGAATGCGTTTGAAGAATCGACCAACCGAAATTGATCGAACTTGGCTACACGGCCCTCGGGGACTCCTGGTTCACCAGCAGTGACACTCACCTAGTGGTACAAATGTTAAACATCTTCAAATTCATTAGTATCATTTAAAAGCATAGACCAGACATGCACGTTTCGGGTATTAAGCCCTCGTCGGTGAACCTCGATCTAAACAATGAAATATGACTAAAAATTGTAAAAATTATGTTCAAAATATACCGAAAGACATAGCAAGATGGCTGGGATTTGGTGCTACATGACCCAGGTTTCAGGAGTTTTAAGAAAATTTTGTTAACAGAAATTTTGGAATGCGTTTGAAGAAACGACCATTCGAAATTGATCAAAAAGTTCACATGAAATTTATGTGAACCGAGCAAGAATGTGAAATTTACATGAAATTTTTCACATAAAATTTATGTGAAGTTTTTGAAACGAATTACATGTAAAGTCCACATTCATTGAAGGTAACAAAGAAAATTTCATGTTAAATTCATGTGAAGTAAATTTATGTGGAATTCATGTGAATTTTTTTTTCACATAAATCTTAGGTAAAATTCATATGAATATCACATGAACTTTCATGTGAAATTTACATGATGGTCATTTCATATAAAATTCATGTGAGGAACAATTGGCTATGTAGGTGACGATGTATAAATAGGATCCTCATATGACGATGGCCCTATGATAACAGCGGAACCATATCTCATGAGACGAGGAAAGGGAAACAAAGTTATGATTTGAATGTATCTGCCAAAGTTATGTGACGGGTGCTCGGTCACCTGATCTTGCTCTGTCTATTGTGAGTTGTAACACTTCCGTATTATTGTTATGTCATTTTCTCACGTTGTTTTACAAATATTATATTCATCAACTTTCCATGTAAAAACAGATAAAACAAAACAACAGAATAGTGCAATTTGAGATTACGTTCTGATTAAATTTCATGATCTCCAAAACTGGCCTTAATCTTATGGTAGTTTAAAGGTTGTTGACATATTGTCCTTTTGGGGATACATTATTTTATGGCTAGATGTTATCAATAGAATTACTTCATTCGAAGTTTTATTCTTTTGTTACTGAAATATCCAAGATTTTGTTTCTCTTATATCATAATAAATCATCTGATGTTATCCCTTATGGTATTTATAATGATCAATTTGTTTCGAATCACAATTTTCATTAGTAGAACTGATTGGTATAATAATGCCTTAATTATAGATAGTTTTTATTTAATTTACCTCTAAGTGATCGATATATGTGTGCTTTTGTCATTAAACAGGAACATGAAGTTTAAAGCATGGAATGGTGTACTAACCATTGAAATTACGAAACATAACAAAACAGTGAATGAAGTCAAACTCAAAAGGGAAGTCAGATTCCAAAAATTACAATAGAAAGGCTTACAATTTCTTGAAAAAAAAAATTAAAATAGGACTTTCTCGCGCTAAAAGAAAAATCGGATAAACAGACGGAGACAATACAACTACTATAGCTTAATCTTAAGAGAACACAGTGCAATTGCGGAATGTATTGTAGGTGACGCTGTTAAAATAGGATCCTCACGATGTTCCTACGATAACAGCGGAACCATATCTCATGAGACGAAAACAGGGGAAAAAACAAACGGAGACAAAAGCATCACATCAGTGAAACATTTAAGGACATCATTAACGAGTAGTTATTACGGTGGCCGTAAAGGGCCGTGTGAGGAATAAAATTATTGCGTGGGAACGAAATAATATTGCGAGGGAACGAAATAATATTGCGTGGGAACGAAATATTATTGCGAGGGAACGAAATAATATTGCGTGGGAACGAAATAATATTGCGTGGGAACGAAATAATATTGCGTGGGAACGAAATAATATTGCGTGGGAACGAAATATTATTGCATGGGAACGAAATAATATTGCGAGGGAACGAAATAATATTGCGAGGGAACGAAATAATTCTCCCTTTTGCGCATATGCAGACTTATGTATATATATGCTATACATGTATATGGAAATGTTCAATCACAATTATTGATTATACATATGATAATAAAAGATCCAAGTCAAAGTCCAAAATGAAGTTCAATACTGGTAGAATTAAGGTTAAAAATGTATTACTCTTTTATTTGGAATGTGTGAATAAATACGAAGAGTATGAAAGAGTTCTGTTTTCATTTTTATTATCTAAATACTATATACAAGATTAAGGTCAAAATGTCACTTGGTCAGCAATCATGTTAACAAAAAATGTAGTTCTCCTAATGTATGACATGACTGCCTTTCATAGAATGAAATAATCTCTTTTTAATACTTTTTAATATGGATTCTATGTAAAAACCTAAAAAATCAGACATGTTTGGCAACTACATGTGTCAGATTTTGGATATTTTCTTGTGTACAAGGTGTATTTGATGACCTCAGAGCGAAATGACATTCCAGTTTTTATGCCCCCGTAATCGAAGATTCGGGGGCATATAGTTTTTGGTCTGTCCGTCCGTCTGTCTGTCTGTTTGTCCACAAAATTGTTAACCTTTTAACCTTGGCCATAACTTTTAATATCAATTTTCTGTAAGGACCAATATATTTTGGAAATAGCATGTCATGGATTTTTATGATTTTCTCTATATATGGTATGTATAATGCCCTGAATGCAAAAATAACAATTTTTTGAAAATAAATATTCCGGTTGCCATGTAAACGAGGTCTGTCTATTTATAGCAATAAGAAAATGGTCATATAAGTCATCTTTGGTTATCATGTTGCCATGGAAACCATTGTCAGAGTCTATTGGTATTAACAACTTATAATCTTTAAAACCTCTATTTTTAGAAAAATTAACATTTTTTCTTTAAATTTCTTTCAATTAGCCGAATCCAATCAAATCAAAATCAGTCAAAAATTGCCATCAAATAAGGTCAAAATTAAGGCCTATTTTTGTCCAATTTTTACCATTTTTAAGCAAAAATAACACAAAATGTCAGGCTGATAACACCATCACTGTTGTCAGTACAAAATAGATTTCATGTGACAAATATAATTACTGAAAAAAATTAGTGGGACCTTGTTTTGTTTTCCTACATTTTGAGGTCAAAAATTGTTGCCATGGCAACTTTTCATTTGACACTGATAAGAAATGCTTAAAATATATAACGGACAGCTAAAAATTTACCAGTAAATTACTCTATGTGTAAAAGCACTGAACAGAGTGTCACCATAGTAACCATTTTTTATACCCTTTTGAATAAAATTGTGAAGAGGTCCCACTCAAATTTTAACATTTTCTTTGAGATCGAGAATTAAACTTTAAAGATAATTGGCGGTAGAAATCAAGTTAACCTGACATTTCAGATTATTTGCCCTTGAGATTATTAAATTAGGAGCTTTTTCGGTCTTAACAAGGGCCTCTTCAAAACAGGTTTTTGCCTACATTTTGAGCATATTGACAAAAATGATAGCGGACAGAAGCATACTTCTTGTGCAGTATTTATACTATGAAAGATATAAAGAGAAAAATTAAGGAAATTTCAGTTGACTATAATAGATGTTACCATGGAAACGAGCCTTGTGAAAATGCCATGATACAAGAATTCTACTTATGCGTAAAACCATGGAAACCATGTTAACGAAAACTTAATTTGTAAAAAGGATGTTTATTTTTGTCTCAGTACATCATATACACCTTCCATACCAAAAATCTCCTAAATTGGATACATGCTATTTCCACGTGCTATTGAAATTATTTTGGTACTTGCTGAGAATTGCTATTAAATAGTAAATGATTGGGCTTTCATATTTCTCATGTGTATTCATTGTGACAGGACCTTTCCATGGATACCAAAATTTTTGACCTTGTGACCTTGACCTTGAAGTTTGACTTACTTTTGAAAATCTAAACTTTAGCATGACTTTTGAATGGTTAGTGATAGGGCTTTCATATTTCACATATGAGCTTCTTGTGGCAAGACCTTTCCATGGATACCAAAGGGGTAGGGCCACGAAGCCCGATATTGGCCCTAATTTTGAACAAAATACTTCATAAAAATTTTAACTGTGATTTGATACTTTGAAACATTCTCTACTGAATCACGAATCTATCTTTTGTAAACATTGCGTTTATCAATAGCTTTAAGCCCTTTGAAAACACCAAAATTGGTCATATTCCGCGAAATTGATGCTAAAACTACATATTTCTATAAAATTAGCAAAGGCCGCATGCATTAACTAGGATGAAAAAATTATATGTGAAAGGTTATCATTATATCTTTTTGTCATAAACGTTTTATCTCAGTTAACGCATGCGGCCACATTGAATTCTTCTACAAAAGACAAAATTTCAAGCAATTTTCGCCATGTTTTATCAATAACGTCAAAATGACGTCACTTCATGACGTCATTACAGTTAAATGGCACTAAGTTTGGTGATATTTTTCTTTTCATAAAAAGCGATAGACATTCGTATATTTTCATGAGAGATATCAAGTATTCCCCATGAAATTGAAATTTATTTTTAGAGAAAAATCGAGGGCCGATTTAGAGGTCCTTTGACCTTTTGACCTTGATTTCAAAATGTGAATTACTTTTCAGCTGTTTTACCGACAAAGATGCAAACGGGGCATTCGTGTTTCACAAATACATGTTTTTTCTCTGACGTTCGGTTGCCATGGTAACCAAGGTTTCGTATCAAAACCCCTTTAAACAAGGTATTTTAATGCATCTCGTTCCCATGGAAACGAATGTTGAATGTATATGTAATTTTCCGAACAGATAATTCAAATCCTCTTAAGTTAATATAATTTGATTATTTAATGCTCCTTCATACTGTATGTCATATAAATTTGCTTCAATTTCAAGAAAAACATATCATTCAAAATGTGCCATATTTTGGTCGATTTAGGCCTGATTAGGTCTTCCGACTTCCGTCGGAAGACCTATTGTTTTCGTAACCGTGGAAAATTGGATCAGCGATTTCTCAAGAACCCTGTAAGCTAGGACAATGAAAGTTCTCCAACGTTACGTTTGGAGTAAAAGCTAGATTGGTCTTTTTTATTTTTGGTCTCTGTTATTTTTTTTATCATGTTTTTTAGTAGATTCAAATATTTGACGGGAGCGTCGAATTACTCAAAAGGACCGAAAATTTCATGTTTTGCTATTTGTAAGCTTAAATATCTCGTATTTTGCTATCTACAATTTCCTTTCTTTTTGAAAGTCGACAGCCATGCAAGATATGAAATGCTAGATGTACACTGTAACGATTTATTACGATGACGTCCTTCACCGTCCTTCATATTTCCAAATTCAGAAGTTCATAGGAGGAAGATACTTTTTTGCTTATAATAGTAAACAAAAATTAAGCTTATGAAGTTTCCTAAAAATTTCAATATTATTATTTTTTATCCATATATCTGTCTTACTAGTATTTAGTCTTTCTGATTTTTCCTATCTCTTACTGTTGAAAAGATATGAGCATCGAAATTTTGAGTTGGGTATTTCGATACACCTTCACGCCAACAGATCGGGAGCACACTAAAATTGGTAGTCCGAGTCCGACTCGAGAAAAGCAGTGTTGAGATTTTCAAATTCCGATTTCACGGCAATGATGAATATGCATTTCATAAATACATTGCGATATACACAATTTGATTTTAAAACAGTTGATTAATTTAGAAGAGATCAGCTACAAACCAGAATTTACACACAAAAAGTGGTAGTTTGATTCCGATTTCTAACCTACAAACCTGTTTCTAAACTTCAATAACTATATTTTGAACATCAAGTTTAATTTCTAATTCTAGCAAACGTTCGAACATAATTTTCGGTTGGTTTATTTACAAATTGATGAACAATTTCTCCAACATTCTTCCCTCCCCTCGTTTTTCGAAAACAGTTCTGTTTATATTGAACGATGTCGCCATGATGGAAACTCAAAATAAACTTTGAAAAAAGGGAAGGGGGGGGGGGGGTCCAAATTTGAACCTGCACAGCGAGAACCTCATGGTATTTATATATATATATATATTGAACGTAACTTGTTATTACCATTTCTCTTCTCCAGAAAATTGGTTCTACAGCTACGAGCTCGCCTTTTTTATGGGGGAAGGGGGCAGGAAGAATTTGCAAAAAAAAAAATCCCGGCTCTGAAAAATGCTGAAAAAAATATTCCGGCCCAAAGGGCCGGCAATTTTTTTTCCCGGACCATGCAAAAGTAAGGATACATTGCATGATATGGAAATTTTTGCTGGCCCTTTGTGCCAGACAATTTAAAGTCAAAAAATTAATTAATATAAATACAAACTGTTCACATAGCTGTATCTACCAGAGACCTAATACGCATAGGCACAAAAATCTAGAAAAGGTTCTATTTAAACATCATACAATCTGTCTGAAATTCGCTAATTGCAAAGAGACATCTGAAGGAACGGTTATTAACTCATACTCTGTAACAGCGGGGAGTTTAACTTACACAGACATTCACAACAAAAATCCGGCCCGAAGAACGGGCGAAAATTTTTCTCCGACTCTGGTAATGGCTGAAAAAAATGGCCTGCTCAGAAAATTGCTGAAAAATTTTTACCGGCTGGCAATAGAATTCCTGCCCCCCCCCCCCCCCCCCCAAATCAAATGGTTGCTCACCAACAATTATCGGTTTGAAAATTTAGTGTTACTGCTATTTGAAAACTTAAATATATAATATAATTACATGTAATGTGACGTCCTTCATATTTCCAAACCAAAAATTGTATAGGAGGAAGACACTCTTGTTGCAACCGCAACAAGAAACCTTTCTAGTTTTACCTATATTAAGGTCTTCCGACTTCCGTCGGAAGACCTATTGTTTTCGTAACCGTGGAAAATTGGATCAGCGATTTCTCAAGAACCCTGTAAGCTAGGACAATGACAGTTCTCCAACGTTACGTTTGGAGTAAAAGCTAGATTGGTCTTTTTTATTTTTGGTCTCTGTTATTTTTTTTAACATGTTTTTTAGTAGATTCAAATATTTGACGGGAGCGTCGAATTACTCAAAAGGACCGAAAATTTCATGTTTTGCTATTTGTAAGCTTAAATATCTCGTATTTTGCTATCTACAATTTCCATTCTTTTTGAAAGGTCGACAGTCATGCAAGATATGAAATGCTAGATGCACACTGTAACGATTTATTACGATGACGTCCTTCACCGTCCTTCATATTTCCAAATTCAAGGAAGACACTTTTTTGCTTATAATAGTAAACAAAAATTAAGCTTATGAAGTTTCCTAAAAATTTCAATATTATTTTTATATATATTATATATATTATTATACATATCTGACTTATTTAGTCTTTCTGATTTTTCCTATCTCTTACTGTTGAAAAGATATGAGCATCGAAATTTTGAGTTGGGTATTTCGATACACCTTCACGCCAACAGATCGGGCGCACACTAAAATTGGTAGTCCGAGTCCGACTCGAGAAAAGCAGTGTTGAGATTTTCAAATTCCGATTTCACGGCAATGATGAATATGCATTTCATAAATACATTTCGATATACACAATTTGATTTTAAAACAGTTGATTAATTTAGAAGAGATCAGCTACAAACCAGAATTTACACACAAAAAGTGGTAGTTTGATTCCGATTTCCAACCTACAAACCTGTTTCTAAACTTCAATAACTATATTTTGAACATCAAGTTTAATTTCTAATTCTAGCAAACGTTCGAACATAATTTTCGGTGGGTTTATTTACAAATTGAAGAACAATTTCTTCAACATTCTTCCCTCTCCTCGTTTTTCGAAAACAGTTCTGTTTATATTGAACGATGTCGCCATGATGGAAAATCAAAATAAACTTTGAAAAAAGGGAAGGGGGGGGGGGGGGTCCAAATTTGAACCTGCACAGCGAGAACCTCATGGTATTTATATAAATATATTGAACGTAACTTGTTATTACCATTTCTCTTCTCAAGAAAATTGGTTCTACAGCTACGAGCTCGCCTTTTTATGGGGGAAGGGGCAGGAAGAATTTGCAAAAAAAAAAATCCCGGCTCTGAAAAATGCTGAAAAAAAATATTCCGGCCCAAAGAGCCGGCAATTTTATATTCCCGGACCATGCAAAAGTAAGGATACATTGCATGATATGGAAATTTTTGCTGGCCCTTTGTGCCAGACAATTTAAAGTCAAAAAATTAATTAATATAAATACAAACTGTTCACATAGCTGTATCTACCAGAGACCTAATACGCATAGGCACAAAAATCTAGAAAAGGTTCTATTTAAACATCATACAATCTGTCTGAAATTCGCTAATTGCAAAGAGACATCTGAAGGAACGGTTATTAACTCGTACTCTGTAACAGCGGGGAGTTTAACTTACACAGACATTCACAACATTTGACAATTTGTTTAAATCCGGCCCGAAGAACCGGCGAAAATTTTTCTCCGACTCTGGTAATGGCTGAAAAAATGGCCTGCTCAGAAAATTGCTGAAAAAATTTTACCGGCTGGTAATAGAATTCCTACCCCCCCCCCCCCCAAAAAAAAAAATCAAATGATTGCTCACCAACAATTATCGGTTTGAAAATTTAATGTATCTGCTATTTGAAAACTTAAATATATAATATAAATACATGTAATGTGACGTCCTTCATATTTCCAAACCAAAAATTGTATAGGAGGAAGACACTCTTGTTGCAACCGCAACAAGAAACCTTTCTAGTTAGGTCTTCCGACTTCCGTCGGAAGACCTATTGTTTTCGTAACCGTGGAAAATTGGATCAGCGATTTCTCAAGAACCCTGTAAGCTAGGACAATGAAAGTTCTCCAACGTTACGTTTGGAGTAAAAGCTAGATTGGTCTTTTTTATTTTGGTCTCTGTTATTTTTTTTATCATGTTTTTTAGTATATTCAAATATTTGACGGGAGCGTCGAATTACTCAAAAGGACCGAAAATTTCATGTTTTGCTATTTGTAAGCTTAAATATCTCGTATTTTGCTACCTACAATTTCCATTCTTTTTGAAAGTCGACAGTCATGCAAGATATGAAATGCTAGATGCACACTGTAACGATTTATTACGATGACGTCCTTCACCGTCCTTCATATTTCCAAATTCAGAAGTTCATAGGAGGAAGACACTTTTTTGCTTATAATAGTAAACAAAAATTAAGCTTATGAAGTTTCCTAAAAATTTCAATATTATTATCTTTTATCCATATATCTGTCTTATTTAGTCTTTCTGATTTTTCCTATCTCTTACTGTTGAAAAGATATGAGCATCGAAATTTTGAGTTGGGTATTTCGATACACCTTCACGCCAACTGGTCGGGCGCACACTAAAATTGGTAGTCCGAGTCCGACTCGAGAAAAGCAGTGTTGAGATTTTCAAATTCCGATTTCACGGCAATGATGAATATGCATTTCATAAATACATTTCGATATACACAATTTGATTTTAAAACAGTTGATTAATTTAGAAGAGATCAGCTACAAACCAGAATTTACACACAAAAAGTGGTAGTTTGATTCCGATTTCTAACCTACAAACCTGTTTCTAAACTTCAATAACTATATTTTGAACATCAAGTTTAATTTCTAATTCTAGCAAACGTTCGAACATAATTTTCGGTGGGTTTATTTACAAATTGAAGAACAATTTCTCCAACATTCTTCCCTCTTCTCGTTTTTCGAAAACAGTTCTGTTTATATTGAACGATGTCGCCATGATGGAAAATCAAAATAAACTTTGAAAAAAGGGAAGGGGGGGGGGGGGGGGGGGTCCAAATTTGAACCTGCACAGCGAGAACCTCATGGTATTTATATAAATATATTGAACGTAACTTGTTATTACCATTTCTCTTCTCAAGAAAATTGGTTCTACAGCTACGAGCTCGCCTTTTTTATGGGGGAAGGGGCAGGAAGAATTTGCAAAAAAAAAATCCCGGCTCTGAAAAATGCTGAAAAAAAAATATTCCGGCCCAAAGGGCCGGCAATTTTTTTTCCCGGACCATGCAAAAGTAAGGATACATTGCATGATATGGAAAATTTTTGCTGGCCCTTTTTGCCAGACAATTTAAAGTCAAAAAATTAATTAATATAAATACAAACTGTTCACATAGCTGTATCTACCAGAGACCTAATACGCATAGGCACAAAAATCTAGAAAAAGGTTCTATTTAAACATCATACAATCTGTCTGAAATTCGCTAATTGCAAAGAGACATCTGAAGGAACGGTTATTAACTCATACTCTGTAACAGCGGGGAGTTTAACTTACACAGACATTCACAACATTTGACAATTTGTTTAAATCCGGCCCGAAGAACCGGCGAAAATTTTTCTCCGACTCTGGTAATGGCTGAAAAAAAATGGCCTGCTCAGAAAATTGCTGAAAAAATTTTACCGGCTGGCAATAGAATTCCTAACCCCCCCCTCCCCCCCCCCCCAAATCAAATGGTTGCTCACCAACAATTATCGGTTTGAAAATTTAATGTTACTGCTATTTGAAAACTTAAATATATAATATAAATACATGTAATGTGACGTCCTTCATATTTTCAAACCAAAAATTGTATAGGAGGAAGACACTCTTGTTGCAACCGCAACAAGAAACCTTTCTAGTTCAATTACTTTTGACATGAGTGATAATGCAGTTGCACAAGATTTGAATTACAGTTGCCTATTTCTGAATAGTATTATCCCTGGACTTCATGCATGGGAATTGAAGGAAATTTATGTAAAAATATTTTTTTTATATGCCTTTGAAATAGGTTACCATGGCAACATCTGATACAAAGGTGTAAATACCTGTCATATGTAAAAGCTAATTCATAACGATCTATGCCTGCTATTGTTACAAAATTTGGTATTTAGATGTATTATAGACAATTTGATGCTATCATGACCTTGATCAATTTTCAAGGTCATTTAAAAATATTTTGGTATCCATGGAAAGTTTAAAAATTTTGCGGACAAACAGACAAACAGACAGACAGACGGACGGACAGACCAACAACTATATGCCCCGAATCTTCGATTACGGGGGCATAAAAACTGGAATGTCATTTCGCTCTGAGGTCATCAAATACACCTTGTACACAAGAAAATATCCAAAATCTGACACATGTAGTTGCCAAACATGTCTGATTTTTAAGGTTTTACATAGAATCCATATCAAAAAGTATCAAAAAGAGATTATTTCATTCTATGAAAGGCAGTCATGTCATACATTAGGAGTACTACATTTTTTGTTAACATGATTGCTGACCAAGTGACATTTTGACCTTATAATCTTGCATATAGTATTTAGATAATAGAAATGAAAACAGAACTCTTTCAAACTCTTCGTATTTATTCACACATTTCAAATAAAAGAGTACTACATTTTAAACCTTAATTCTGGTCTACCACTATTGAACTTCATTTTGGACTTTGACTTGGATCTTTTATTATCATATGTATAATCAATAATTGTGATTGAACATTTCCATATACATGTATAGCATATATATACATAAGTCTGCATATGCGCAAAAGGGAGAATTATTTCGTTCCCTCGCAATATTATTGCGTTCCCACGCAATATTATTTCGTTCCCTCGCAATATTATTTCGTTCCCTCGCAATAATATTTCGTTCCCACGCAATATTATTTCGTTCCCTCGCAATAATATTTCGTTCCCACGCAATATTATTTCGTTCCCTCGCAATATTATTTCGTTCCCACGCAATATTATTTCGTTCACTCGCAATATTTATTTCGTTCCCACGCAATATTATTTCATTCCCTCGCAATATTATTTCGTTCCCACGCAATATTATTTCGTTCCCTCGCAATATTATTGCGTTCCCACGCAATATTATTTCGTTCCCACGCAATATCATTTCGTTCCCTCGCAATGATATTTCGTTCCCTCGCAATATTATTTCGTTCCCTCGCAATATTATTTCGTTCCCACGCAATAATTTTATTTTTCACACGGCCCTTTACGGCCACCGTAAGTTACCCATAGAGATCGATGTAAAAATGAAATTCATAGGGGCGGCGGAGCCCACATGAATCAATGCGGCGTCATACTACCGGTAATTCAAAATGGTCGATTTCAATAAAAATTAAAATCAAATTAATACTGTTACACATATTATACTAAGGTGATTATCTAAACTCGATTAAGAGAACTTCCAAAATATATTCTGACAGTGTATAATCAATCCAGAGATTTCGTCTGATAAAACAATTGTGCAATTCTTTTTTCTTTTTGAAAGAATATATTTGTGACTTTTGAATGCTTTGTCAATTTGGGACAGAGTTGGACACAATTAAAATGAATACTTGGTTGGTCTTTATTTGTGTGGTTGCATTGACGTTGTTGGTTGTTTTTGTTTGCCTTTACATGTCGTAATTCTCTCTATAATGTTTTTGTTTGAATCTCTTTGTCTCGTTCTCATTTGCAGTGACGTATTGTTTCACCGAGTTTCAAAAAAAAAAGAAAGAAAGAAAAGAAAAAGAATGCCTGTGACAGGTATGCTAAGTTTGCATTTGTGTTAATTTGCTTCTTGTAATATTCCCATAATATTGAACAAAATCTATGGTTTGTCTATCACCTGACCTACGTCACTGACGATCCTGTGTTCATTTACACGTCTCATGTATTCGGTACATTTTTCTGATATAAAAGAAATTTATTTGAGATATTATTCCGATAGGAATGAAATTAATGTGAAAAAATAATGTCTCACTATTAACACAACTGAGCATGACACTGATATCTATCCAATAGGAAAAAGAATTCCATCAAACATTACCTGTCTATTGGAAATTTAGATCATATGTTTAAAACTCACAAACAAAATCATATTCTAAGTATTGTTTTCTACAGTAGCCTTCCATAACTTCTGCAGTACTTTGAAACAAGAAGTTGTCTGTGTAACAGCAAGAAGTACCTCCTCAAAAAGCTGACATGGAGAGCAGACAAGGTAAAAATATGTCATTAATGATCTGCAATGTTAAACGTCTTCAAATTCAATAGCATCATTTATGAACAGATAAATGTGCAGCATGAACCTGACATGCACGTTTCGGGTACTTAACCCTCGTCAGTGATCCTCAATCTAAACCATGTAATATGGCCTAAGGCTATGCAAGTAAGTTTTTGATGTTAAAAGATATATAATTATAGTGACTCCTAAATGGAAGGGGTTTTGCTAAGGCAATCCGGACATTTGCATCATCTGCCACCTCGCGTTGAATACATAATCGCCAAACTTGATGAGTTGTAGTCCAATGGTTTATTTTAATTTGAGTGCTGTCTTTTTGAATCAAAATGTTTGCAGGTTTTTCATGCTTTTATATCTTGCTGTAGAAATTCGTTACAACTATAAAAGAGAGTAGACGTTTAACACCCAATCTAAAAGAAAAATAAAAAAGTATCAATAGAAAACTATTAATAATAACGACATTCAAGAATTTTCAATATAATTGAACTGATTCTACTTTTTCAATGAATGAAATGAGCATAATGATACTCATCTTCTCGAGACAAGTGTACGTAATATCGTACTCCCGGGAGTATACGATGGCCGATAGCAGCCAGTACTTCTCACTTGCAATTTTTGGCACTGTACATGTACATTTTTCAAGAAATGTACATGTACATTATACACTTAAACCTTAGTTGCTGTATGTACATTTTCCGAAAAATGTACATGTACAGTTTACACTTAAACCTTAGTTGCCGTATGTACATGTACATTTTCCGAAAAATGTACATGTACACTTTACACTTAAACCTTTGCCTTATATTTTTACATATCAATACCGACCTTGAACTGATTTATTAATATAATATGAAGCAGCTGTTCTTTGACATCCCATACCGTGTTCGAAGAATCATGGACACCTCTACAACAACCTTGCCACAAATTAAAATGTTCAAAATTTCCATGCTGTGGTGAATGTTGATATATGTATCTTTTTTTAAAATTATGGACTGTGTGACGTTCGACCGGGGGGTTGGGGGGGGGGGGGGGGGGTTGGAACTTATTTGTTATTTCATGAAACTTAACTATTCATTTGATAGTTATTTGATCGAGTAAGGTTAAAAAATGTACTAATCGACCGATTTAAAAGTAAAATATGCAAGGTTTAGCTATCTTATTATTTGTTGCTTACATTAAACAGGCTTTCTATTGGACCTACTTTTCTACTTTTTGTTTTGAACCTATTTTTCCTACTTTTTCTTAAAATCCTCCTACTATTACTACTTTTTCACCCCAAAACTAAGAATTCTAACAAAAGGTAAAGTAATGTGTGGAACAAACAGAATGTCTTACACGATGCGATAAAAACATTTAAAAAAGGATGAACACAAGCTACTAGTCTTCAGTATTCTCATGGTGGTTTCACGTCGAATGACTTGCTTTGCATTTACTGAACAAATTGTCCCTGAACAATGGTAAGACACGGTCTATTTTCTGAGGGGATGGTGCTTTATTTATTTATTTCCTTTATTTATACAGGATAAGCTACAAAATGAACTGGTTTACAATGTGGACCTGTCTTAAAAATATGTACATATGAAGTAAATTAAGTCCATTATATCACCTTAATGAAATAAAACATAAATATCACAGTTCACTTACAAAAATACATACCTGTAAAACAACATCAATATAGTAATTTAAGAGTCAAAGTAATGCTTCAGATACCCGTTTTTAAAAGATGTCAATGTTGTAGCGTTTCTAATGAAATCAGGTAAAGAGTTTCATAAAGATGCACCCGAAATGATAAAAGATCTTCTAAAATATTATGTTCATGCTCTCTTGACATAAATAAGATTTACTGCTCTCTGTCTTGTGTTTCTTGTTTTTTTCGAGAGAAAAAAATATTTTGCTTTGAATTTTGATGAAGTTTTCAATCTCTAGAAACACATGAGAAATGTTTGGCTCGCTTCGTGAGTTTCGAAATTTTTGGCTCAATATTTTTCAATATTTTCTGAGGGGGGGGGGGGGTGCTTGGGTTTTTTCGAGAGAAAAAAATAATTTGCTTTGAATTTTTATGAAGTTTTCAATCCCTAGAAATGTTTGGCTCAAAGGTTCAAACAAAAAGTAGAAAAGTAGTTCCAATAGAAAGCCTGTTTAATGTATGCAAAAAAAAAAAAAAAAAAATAATAATAAGATAGCTAAACCTTGTATAATTTACTTTTAAATCCGTCGATTTGTAAATTTTTTAACCTGACTCGATCAAATAAGTTTTAACTGAATAGTTAAGTTTTATGAAAAAACCATGCGCGGATCCAGAGGGGGGGATCGGGGGTCTGGAACCCCCCCCCCCCCCCCCTGAAATTTTCGGAGATGGGGTCCAGCTTTGGCCCATCTTTAATTGAAAGGGGTCTAAAAATGCATAAAAAGGCTTTGAAACCTAAAATTTCGGCTCGCTTCGCTCGCCATTTACAAATACACGATTTTTTTCTGCAAAATTCCTTAATCATTGTCAATTTTTTATACCAAATAATCTTGGGAATCATGAACTCGTATTTTCAACAGTCTCTTACTTCATAGGATGTAACCTCCCTCATCTTTTTCAAGGTTTTGTCATTTTAAGATGTCAGAATATTTGGGAAAATGACTTATCTATTCATTCTCATGAAAGATAGACAAAATGTGAATTAATCAAAATTTTCGCGGCTCGCTCCACTCGCCGATACAAGGAGTAAAATATTAAATGTTATAAATAATCATCTCAATCGAAGCAAAGACAAATTAATATTTCATATCTAGATAAAATTCAGGCTTGCTTCGCTCCCTTATTCTTCATAAAAATAAACGTGAAAGGTAAGCTAACAATACCCGCCCTCAAAAATCAATCCTTAGTGAACACGTTGCTCCCTCCCCATTATGTGCACCGAAATATACCTACATCATAGGTAGACTTCCTACAATTTTGGACCCCCTCTGACCAAAAATGCTGGATCCGCGAATGAAATAACAAGTAAGTTCCCCCCGGTCGAAGAACAGCTGCTTCATATTATATTCATAAATCAGTTCAAGGTCGGTATTGATATGTAAAAATATAAGTCAAAGGTTTAAGTGTAAAGTGTACATGTACATTTTTCGGAAAATGTACATGTACATACGGCAACTAAGGTTTAAGTGTAAACTGTACATGTACATTTTTCGGAAAATGTACATGTACATACAGCAACTAAGGTTTAAGTGTATAATGTACATGTACATTTCTTGAAAAATGTACATGTACAGTGCCAAAAATTGCAAGTGAGACGTACTGGCTGCTATCGGCCATCGTAGGGAGTAAGATATTATGTACACTTGTCTCGAGAAGATGAATGATACTGTAAATTGGTATGAGTGATGTTTGGAAACATAGAGAATTAGTTAATTAATTAAAATTTGTGTTTTGTTACGGGTATGCAAATGAGTTAAAGAAGATCCTGACGATAATCTCAACAGCACTCACAATAGAGTACAAAATTAAGCATCGACGGACCCCTAGCAAGCTAGAGGTGCAACACACAGCAAGTGCATTTATTGCACATGTAATAAAACACAAATTATGACATTAATTCTTTACATATATATACCACAGTTGTCTGTTTCATTCTTGTTGTCTGAAATCGCGTTTTACTGGGTAAAAAGGTGACGTTTATATTCATGTCACCGCGGGTTCATTTTGCAGGTTGAAACAGCCGTTGCGGCATGTCTCCTAAATTTAGATCTTAGGCACTGTGATGTCACGAGCGTTTACATGCAAAATTCCCACTTAGGGGGAGGGTTCATCCTACTGGCCCATAGTCTATTCCTATCAATATTTGCATCTAAGGGAATTACATTGGTTGTGCATATATAATAATATGAATTGAAATATCTTGTTAAGGTTCCCTTTTGGTAACACTAAGATAACATGAGGATATCACTTAAAGTATTACCATAGAACATTTCTCTCCAATCACTAGGGCGGTATCGCTGCTTGTGAACTGATAGACTTTGAAGATATGGTATGTCTAGTGTTACAGTGATTCTGTACTTATTTGAAATATGTTTAAACATTTTCTGTCTAAATTGGATGAAATACTTTAAAACTAAGGGTCACTTCTCTCGATGCAAAGCTCTGTCCCCAGCTGGCTTTTTGGCATACATTTAAGGTCATGTTTTGAATTTCTTTCTTCATTAAAACATGAATTTCGCTCTTCATTATTCACTTTTTGGATTTCCTTATTTTCAGTCCCAAGGGTTGCTGATAAGACATTATTTGTATAGACATGCGCATTTGGTGCAAGGAAAAAATATCATAAAACATATACTAGTAATGCTCTTCTGCATTCCCTGTCATTTGAATGAGTTTTGGTAATTTAGTTTCAATCGTCGCTTATCGTATTTTAATCTTTCTAAAAATTACCGAAAATCAAATAAAAAAGATAGAAAAGATGATGTATTCAATGATTCAAAATGACTTGTGAGGAAAGCAATCATAAAAAAAGAATCCGTGATATATATACCAAACAGAAAATTAAGACGATCCGTATACAAATGATTTGAAACATCTAGGAAGTAATCAGTTTAGAAAGTCTTGTCAAAAATGAACTTAGGTAAAAATGGATAATAAAATCTATTCTTTTCATTTTTTTTATGCTATCAATGCATAAAACTCGATGTAGATCTCATGTGAAATTAGAGAATAGCTTTGGCAATATCCAGGTAAAAACTTAAGGAAAAAGATTAAAGAGGAATATTAATTTGATAGAAGGAAGTCAAAAACCATGTTTCAATTCAAAATCAAAGTCTAGTATAATACATCAAAAACATGTAACGCAAAAATAGGGACAAAAGAAAGAAAACAAAACAAGAAAAATATATATATATAATCGAGAAAAAGAAAGGAGCTAAAAAGCTGATCAGACCTGAAAAATAATGCAGTTAGGAACACTTAGGTGATACTTCATATTAACGTGCACGTATACACACCTCACAAAGTGTGTGTGAAACTAACCAATCATATAAAGACAATGTATGAAGAGAAAAGACGCGAATATGTCACAGCAGTTCCAAAATGACATATCAAATATATTGAGACAAAACAGGACCATAGTATGTCACGGCCATTCCACAATGACATATCAAATATATTGAAACAAAAGAGGACCATAGTATGTCACGGCAATTCCACAATGACATATCAAATATATTGAAACAAAACAGGACCATAGTATGTCACGGCAATTCCACAATGACATATCAAATATATTGAAACAAAAGAGGACCATAATATGTCACGGCAATTCCACAATCACATATCAAATTTATTAAGACAAAAGAGGACCATAGTATGCCACGGCAATTCCACAATGACATATCAAATATATTGAAACAAAAGAGGACCATAGTATGTCACGGCAATTCCACAATGACATATCATTCTTGAACGCATTCTTAAATTTCTGTTATCAAAATTTCTTGAAATTTCTAAAACGTGGGCCCTGTAGGATCATATCCCACCCATCCTGCTACGTCTTTCGGTACGCTTTTTCGACATGGTAACTTTCATACTTTTTTGGCATATTACATTGTTTAGATTTGAGGATCACTGACGAGGGTTAAGTACCCGAAACGTGCATGTCTGGTCCATGTTGCCAATTTATCTGTTCTTAAATAATGCTATTCAATTTGAAGACGTTTACATCAAATATATTGAAACAAAAGAGGACCAATTAATACAAAAAAAAAAAAAAAAAAAAAAACCCAACCAAAACATATGATATATGTTCATACTAAGTAATTTAAGATGAAGGACAACACATAAAAGGACGAATGCCAAATGTGTTCAACCGGAGCCAACCATCATAACAAATGGTGAAGTTATCCAAATAATTTGAATACATCTGGACACACAGAGACTTACATTTTATTTATAAACTAGAGGAAATCATATATGCGAAAATAGGCACCCATTTCGAACACATAATCTTCCTGTAAAGAACGTATGGAGTTTGCTTTCTGTTATATCTTCATGTTATCGATTTAAAAATGTTGGTTTGATTTTATCCATGTGTATGGAAACATTTTATAATTTTGTAGATGTAAACTAGAGTATTTTTCTATCCTTAACTTTGTCATAACGTTAGGATGTGTCTAGAATTTCGTTCTTTACGACATTGTTTTGTGAATTGTCAATATAGTACACTGACGTTATAACCAAAGAACATGATATTTCAATATTGTTTCATTCCATCTTTACAGTGAATGAAAATTTGTGTCCGCATATAAAGCTTTGGAGATTTTGATTCCCACTGCTGGCACCATTGTCTTTGTGTCATAAAAATACCGAGGAACTATCGAAGTTGGGCGCACATAATCTGAATACCTACATTATTTGCTACGAATATATTTGATGGTGATCCAAACTTGGCTTCGGGTGCATGTTTGGTCTAGTCCTTCCGTGTTGTCGTTATTGTTTCACTGCGTCCTTTCTTGGTGTGGTTGTTCGTCTTCTTGGTATGAATAAATTCTTTCGTCTCAATATCCTATTGTCTCATTGTTGCTTCGGTTTGGATGTTTGGATGTTTTTCTGTGGTTGCTCAAACTAAATCCCGTTGGAAATCCCCTTTTTTCTCCGGTTGTTTTGCGTTATATCCGTTGGTCGTTGATATGACTCTCCTCTGTTTCGCTGTGGCAACAGCAACAAAGTTTTTTTTATGCTTCTTCTATCTTGTGCACTAGGGTTGCATGGTGGTTCAATCGTCTTTTCCCTTATATATGTTGAGTCTATTTCCTTCTTTCAACAAAAGAAGATAACGAAATTCCTTATATTAAAGACTCAAAGATAAACCTCACTTTTGGCGATCCCGAATTTTCTTTGTACAATTTGGCATAAAGCTAACAAATGGGGAAATCTATTCGCTTATTTAAAAAAAGCTTTTGACAAACTTACGAGATTGAATTTATCAGGTCTTAAATGATGCTATTGAATTTTAAGACGTTTAACATCTTACCTGTATAGCTAATTTTTTTTTTGAAATAAGTACGATAACATAATCCATCGTTTCAGTAGCCAGGCCTTTGAAAGCGTTCGTGACTTTCGCCTGTGATTCTGATCAGCACCTCCGTATGGTGGTCAACATGACGTTATGTCTGGAGAGGAACGGAGCACGAGCTGCCATGGATATGTTCCACTACACTATGCCGACTGATGACAAAATAGGATGGATCCGAAGGATGTACGCAGAGGTAAGGATAAATTAAAAGGAAACCTGTAAATAATACGGAAGTGTTCCAACTCCATACCTTCTTGAAGAAGGTTCAGGATAAGGTACACACACTCCTCCCAGACACCTAATCCCACGGGGGATCCGTCGATGCTCAATTTGGTGCTCTATTGTTAGTGCTGTTGAGATTGTCGTCAGGATCTTCTTTATCTCATTTCTCACGAGACAAAAAAAGGACAAACGGACGGAGACTATAATACAGTTTAATTCAATTAACACGATTGACAAGCTATCCGACGAAAAATCACCAGAGGTCAGTGCAAGTACGTAATCAGTAAGCTTTAGACAAATCAAATATCACATGAGACATGTTAGATATATGCAAGTTATAGTATCTAAGTAAATTGGACCCAAAAGGAAGGCTTACTTTAATTTCTCTCCCTGTATAACAAAAAAGGGAGGGGGATCGCTCATATAGGCCCTGGTGTTAGAATTTAGAATAAGAAAAAATACCAATAACGATTCTAAGTGGCGCTCAATGAATAAATAAGATGTGCACTTTAATTCAAAAATGAAAACCAAAAAAAAAACAAAACAAAACAAACAAACAAACAAACAAACAAACAAACAAACAAAACAAACAAACAAACAGACAAAATTGAAGCCTGCCAAATATAATAATTACTAGTGGAATCTGCTGTTACAAAATAGGAACTCGCAAACACTGAAGTCCACCACAATGACAAAGAGTAAGACACAAAGGAAACAACAAATAATATCATCAACTTAAACATTCTGCAAAGAAGCAGAAGCAGATTATGTTATTGCAATTTTTTCATTTGCATAAATATTTTATGACACTTTATAATTCATCACAGTCATAAACATTGCAATTGATTTTTTATTTTTTATTTGATGAAATTAAATGTGGTATTCCTACAAACTATCTTTGTTGTTGTAATCTATTACATACTGATAAGACATTCTTCCACTTACTGATATCATTTCTCGCAAAATTTGCCGAATCATATCATCATCAAAATATGTGCTTTAGAAACCCACAAAGATAATGCTGGGCTTAATGCACGATGTGGATGGTTTACACTGATAGTTCGTACAAAAGTAACAATTATTCTCGGTAAAGAGGAAAACAGAGTTATGCCTCTTATCTTACACCATCAGTATAAAATATCTCCATATGTTCTCAGTGACATTGTTGTTCTAAGAAAAACAGAAGCTATATTGCAATTATATAACATTTTCAAACGTTCTGTAACTTTTACATCCAGTTTTATCCTCATTTTAATCGTATTAACAATAAATCAGTTGTGTAAAGAAAGCACAGATTTGCTTTGCGTTTGTTGTTGTTGTTGCAATCTGATCTCCACAATATCTGATCCATTTAATTTTGGTTTGTATTTCTATATGTTATATATTTCTATGTTATTATTCCAGGCTGAGGTGACCATGGTGTGTACTTCTCCACATTACCTGTTCTATATCTGTTACTATTCCAGGCTGAGGTATTTCTCTACATTACCTGATCTATTTCTGTTACCCTTCCAGGCTGAGGTGATCATGCTTTATATTTCTCCACATTACCTGATCTATTTCTTTACTTTTCCAGGCTGAGGTGATCATGGTGTGTATTTCTCCACATTACCTGATCTTTATCCGTTACTATTCCAGGCTGAGGAGATCATGGTTTGTATTTCTCCACATTACCTGATCTATTTCTGTTACTATTCTAGGTTGAGGTGATCATGGTGTGTATTTCTACACATTACCTGTTCTCTTTCTGTTACTATTCCAGGCTGAGGTGATCATGGTTTGTATTTCTCCACATTACCTTATCTATTTCTCTTACTATTCCAGGCTGAGGTGATCATGGTTTTAATTTCTCCACATTACCTGTTCTCTTTCTGTTACTATTCCAGGCTGAGGTGATCATGGTGTGTATTTCTCCATGTAACCTGTTCTCTTTCTGTTACTATTCCAGGCTGAGGTGATCATGGTTTGTATTTCTCCACATTACCTGATCTATTTCTGTTACTATTCCAGGCTGAGGTGATCATGGTTTGTATTTCTCCACATTACCTGTTCTCTTTCTGTTACTATTCCAGGCTGAGGTGATTATGGTTTGTATTTCTCCATATTACCTGATCTATTTTTGTTACTATTTCAGGCTGAGGTGATCATGTTGTGTATTTCTCGACATTAACTGTTCTCTTTCTGTTACTATTCCAGGCTGAGGTTATCATGGTGTGTATGTCTCCACTTTACCTGATCAATTTCTGTTACTATTCAAGGCTGATCAAGGTGATTATGGTTTGTATTTCTCCACATTACCTTATCTATTTCTGTTACTATTCCAGGCTGAGGTGATCATGGTTTGTATTTCTCCACAATATCTGATCCAGGCTGACCCTCTGATGACAAATGTGACGGTTAACGGTAACGGTCTCCACACTTCACTAATCTACCGTATGATCCGGAGGGAGATTGAGGTGACGGGCACCTGTCGGAGGTTTATATGTGTGATGGTAGGGGACGACACCACACCTGAGGACATACCTGTCCTACTGAGGGGCTGTCCTACCTTCCTATGGCCTGCACAGTATGGATCAGTCCTGTCCTATCTACTGATGCCAAACACCAGACCCCAGATAAGATTCATGAGTGAAAGTGACGGACTCAAAACATACACTCAGTTATGAAATGATATACATGTATAGAATTAAGATTTGTCCTAACATTAGTATATGTTGTGATTTACGTTCAGCTTGCCCTCTGTCTATAGGTGTAATGTAACATATGAAAAAAGATTTGAATTTACACATTTTCATTAGTTTGCGGAGCATGCAATTTTGAACATAATAAATTTTGCGGAATGCTTTAGCACAATTTATCCGTGTTAACTAGGAGTGAAATATACATGTACAACTGAAATAATTAACTCCGCTTCATATGTTAATATCATGTTATCTAATGACAACATGTGACAACGTGAAGACTTCAGCTTCAAAATTACAAGCTCCATTTCCTAAGTAGAAACATTTCTTTGTAACCCCACCAATGATGTATTCATATCTCAATTGATACGTTATTATAGAGCAAGGTTCAAGCTACAACGACTTCTTTCTGAGGGCAAGGATACTGAACGAGGAACTCCTCAACCAAGATATATCTATGAGCGACTGACTTTGTCACTTTGTCAAAATATCTGTACGAATCTCTCTGTACCCTATGTTGCAACAAAATGTACAACTCTACTTCTTGATATTTGAAAGATATTTAAGCTAAAACCATCCAATCAAACTTGATAATTCACTGCACTTAACTTTTCTGCGCGGTTATTTTAAAGTGACTAGGGTTAACTCTCCACCGGCACATTGTTTCATTTTCAAATGGATCTCACTTTTGCTCATTTGCTGAATATTTGACTTGTTCTGTCTGAATTTGTATTTTTAATGATTTTTTTAAACAGTTCTCATTAATAGTTTTCTTTTTTGGATTCTGATTTTGAGTCCTCGTCTTTTACTTTGATTCACTGCTTCAATATAAAATATCAAACATTACATTATCAAGCAAAAATAAATAGTCTCAACATAAATTTCAAACATAATCATTTACAGTAAAACATACCCACGGTAAATACAACAACGAAGACCTTTATATGGCCAACGTAGAACATCCCGTACAAAACACTCCATGCCATACACTAAAACACAAACATTCACAGTAAAACATACCCATGGTAAAACAACAACGAAGACCCTTATATGGTCAACGTAGAACATCCCATACAAAACACCCCATGCCATACACTAAAACACAAACATTCACAGTAAAACATACCCATGGTAAAAACAACAACGAAGGCCTATATATGGCCAACGTAGAACATCCCATACAAAACACTCCATGCCATACACTAAAACACAAACATTCACAGTTAAACATACCCCTGGTAAATACAACAACGAAGACCTATATATGGCCAACGTAGAACATCTCATACAAAACACTCCATGCCATACACTAAAACACAAACATTCACAGTAAAACATACCCATGGTAAAAACAACAACGAAGACCCTTATATGGCCAACTTAGAACATCCCATACAAAACACTGCATGGCATACACTAAAACACAAGCATTCACAGTAAAACATACCCATGGTAAAAACAACAACGAAGACCCTTATATGGCCAACTTAGAACATCCCATACAAAACACTTCATGGCATAAACTAAAACATAAACATTCACAGTAAAACATACCCATGGTAAAAACAACAACGAAGGCCTATATATGGCCAACGTAGAACATCCCATACAAAACACTCCATGCCATACACTAAAACACAAACATTCACAGTTAAACATCCCCATGGTAAATACAACAACGAAGACCTATATATGGCCAACGTAGAACATCTCATACAAAACACTCCATGCCATACACTAAAACACAAACATTCACAGTTAAACATACCCCTGGTAAATACAACAACGAAGACCTATATATGGCCAACGTAGAACATCTCATACAAAACACTCCATGCCATACACTAAAACACAAACATTCACAGTTAAACATACCCCTGGTAAATACAACAACGAAGACCTATATATGGCCAACGTAGAACATCTCATACAAAACACTCCATGCCATACACTAAAACACAAACATTCACAGTAAAACATACCCATGGTAAAAACAACAACGAAGACCCTTATATGGCCAACTTAGAACATCCCATACAAAACACTTCATGGCATAAACTAAAACATAAACATTCACAGTAAAACATACCCATGGTAACATCCCGTACAAAACACTTCATGGCATAAACTAAAACACAAACATTCACAGTAAAACATACCCATGGTAACATCCCGTACAAAACACTCCATGGCATACACTAAAACACAAACATTCACAGTAAAACATACCCATGGTAACATCCCATACAAAACACTCCATGCCATACACTAAAACACAAACATTCACAGTAAAACACCCCATGGTAAATACAACAACGAAGACCCATATATGGCCAACGTAGAACATCCCGTACAAAACACTCCATGCCATACACTAAAACACAAACATTCACAGTTAAACATACCCATGGTAAATACAACAACGAAGACCTATATATGGCCAACGTAGAACATCCCATACAAAACACTTCATGCCATACACTAAAACACAAAATGGAGCATGGCAACTTTCAATCCAATGGGAAAACATTTTGATTTTTGATTCATTTTGTTGTTCCGTGTTTAGAATTATTTCCGATGTTCTTTCTCATATAGATATTTTGTTGCTTTGCCTTGTTGTTGTTGTTGTATTGTTCCATCAATTAATAGACGAGTACAATTTGAGTATACTTTCTAATATACAAAAGGAAGATGAATTTCAATATCTAGAAAATTCACTTAAATCGTATGATGGTTGTTTAAAGGTTGATTGATGACATACTGTCCTTTTGGGGATACATTATTTAATGGCTAGCTGGTATCATTAAAATTACATCATTCGAAGTTTTATTCTTTTGTTACTGAAATATCCAAGATTTCGTTCCTCTTATATCATAATAAATCATCTGATGTTATCCATTATAGTATTTATAATGATCAATTTGTTTCGGATCACCATTTTCATTAACAGAACTTATTTGTATAATAACGCCTTAATTATAAATAGTTTTTATTTAATTTATCTCCAAGTGATTGATATATGTGTGCTTTAGTCATTAAAAAGGAACATAAACTTTAAAGCAATTGCTTTCATTGACACAAATAGAAAACTGAATTTTGGAATGGCTTTGAATTTATTTAAGTTCATTATAATGCTTTATTTCAAATTATCACTGAACATAGTATATATGGAATTGAAAATTCTGTAGAGCAAATGTCATTTGGTCTCATTAAATCATATTATGTAATCCGAATGACTATTTAGGGAATAACTAGATATACTCAGAAAAACGGATGAATCAGCATTTATAAATACCGTCCGTGTACATAACGTCAGGACCAAGTTATTCCCTTTCTAATGCAATCTATATTTTTGTGAATATTAGGCGACATGTGACGTAACAACGTCAAAGCCAAGTATGCTTCCGTTTTACTGTCGTAACTTAGTAGCAAACAACCAATGACATTCGACGTTTTAGCGACATTGCATTAGAATTCTACTTAAATGATTCGTTTTAAATGTTGTCAACTCTTTATACATATGTTAGTGTTTACCATTGTTACTGTCAAAAACTGTTGGATGTCTCGAATGTAGATTAAGATCAAACAACTCTTATCTCTCTTTCCTTTAAATTATGTTAGTCAAAAAAATAGAAGATGGTCCACCTCTAATACAAGAGACCAATTGTCTGTTCTGTGTGTTTGTTATATTGTACACTCATCAGCCAAATATACTGGAACTGTACTCAGCTGTGGGCCTCTCCATGGTCTGGAACTGTCCTTTTGTGTGGGCCTCTATATGGTCTGGAATTGTCCTTAGCTGTGGACCTCTCCATGGTCTGGAACTGTCCTTAGCTGTGGACCTCTCCATGGTCTGGAACTGTCCTTAGCTGTGGACCTCTCCATGGTCTGGACCTGTCCTTAGCTGTGGACCCCTCCATGGTCTTGAACTGTCCTTATGTGTGGGCCTCTCCATGGTCTGGAACTGCCCTTAGCTGTGGACCTCTCCATGGTCTGGAACTGTCCTTAGCTGTGGGCCTCTCCATGGTCTGGAACTGTCCTTAGCTGTGGACCTCTCCAAGGTCTGGAACTGTCCTTAGCTGTGGACCTCTCCATGGTCTTGAACTCTCCTTATGTGTGGGCCTCTCTATGGTCTGGAACTGTCCTTAGCTGTGGACCTCTCCATGGTCTACAACTGTCCTTAGCTGTGGGTCTCTCCATGGTCTGGAACTGTCCTTAGCTGTGGGCCTCTCCATGGTCTGGAACTGCCCTAGCTGTGGACCTCTCCATGGTCTGGAATTGTCCATAGCTGTGGACCTCTACATGGTCTGGAACTGGCCCTAGCTGTGGACCTCTCCATGGTCTGGAATTGTCCTTAGCTGTGGACCTCTACATGGTCTGGAACTGTCCTTAGCTGTGGACCTCTCCCCGGTCTGGAAATGTCCTTATGTGTAGGCCTCTATGGTCTGGAACTGTCCTTAGCTGTAGGCCTCTCCATGGTCTGGAACTGTCCTTAGTTGTGGACCTCTCCATGGTCTGGAACTGTCCTTGTGTGTTGGCCCCTCCATGGTCTAGAACTGTCATGAGCTGTTGGCCTCTCAATGGTCTTGAACTGTCCTTAGCTGTGAGCCTCTCCATGGTTTGGAACTGTCCTTAGCTGTGGACCTCTCCATGGTCTGGACCTGTCCTTAACTGTGGACCTCTCCATGGTCTCGGACTGTCCTTAGCTGTTGACCTCTGCATGGTCTGGGACTGTCCTTTGCTGTTGACATCTCCATGGTCTGGAACTGTCCTTAGTTGCGGGCCTCTCAATGGTCTGGAACTGTCCTTAGCTGTGGACCTCTCCATGGTTTGGGACTGTCCTTAGCTGTTGACCTCTCTATGGTTTGGGACTGTCCATAGCTGTGGACCTCTCCATGGTCTGGGACTGTCCTTCGCTCTGGACCTCTCCATGGTCTGGGTGTTCTTAGCTCTGGATCTCTGCATGGTCTGGGACTGTCCTTCGCTGTGGACCTCTCCATGGTTTGGGACTGCCCTTAGCTGTGGACCTGTCCATGGTTTGGGACTGTCCTTAGCTGTGGACCTCTCTATGGTCTGGGACTGTCCTTCGCTGTGGAACTCTGCATGGTCTGGGACTGTCCTTCGCTGTGTACCTCTGCATGGTCTGGGACTGTCCTTAGCTGTGGACCTCTCCATGGTCTGGAACTGTCCTTAGCTGTGGACCTCTCCATGGTCTGGACCTGTCCTTAGCCTTTTGCCTCTCCATGGTCTAGAACTATCCTTAGCTGTTGGCCTCTCTGTGGCCTGGAACTGCCTTTAGCTCTGGGCCTCTCCATGGCCTGGGACTGTCCTTAGCTGTGGACCTCTCAATGGTCTGGAACTGTTCTTAGCTGTGGGCCTCTCCATGGTCTGGAACTGTCCTTTTGTGTGGGCCTCTATATGGTCTGGAATTGTCCTTAGCTGTGGACCTCTCCATGGTCTGGAACTGTCCTTAGCTGTGGACCTCTCCATGGTCTGGAACTGTCCTTAGCTGTGGACCTCTCCATGGTCTGGACCTGTCCTTAGCTGTGGACCTCTCCATGGTCTTGAACTGTCCTTATGTGTGGGCCTCTCCATGGTCTGGAACTGCCCTTAGCTGTGGACCTCTCCATGGTCTGGAACTGTCCTTAGCTGTGGGCCTCTCCATGGTCTGGAACTGTCCTTAGCTGTGGACCTCTCCAAGGTCTGGAACTGTCCTTAGCTGTGGACCTCTCCATGGTCTTGAACTCTCCTTATGTGTGGGCCTCTCTATGGTCTGGAACTGTCCTTAGCTGTGGACCTCTCCATTGTCTATAACTGTCCTTAGCTGTGGGTCTCTCCATGGTCTGGAACTGTCCTTAGCTGTGGGCCTCTCCATGGTCTGGAACTGCCCTAGCTGTGGACCTCTCCATGGTCTGGAATTGTCCATAGCTGTGGACCTCTACATGGTCTGGAACTGGCCCTAGCTGTGGACCTCTCCATGGTCTGGAATTGTCCTTAGCTGTGGACCTCTACATGGTCTGGAACTGTCCTTAGCTGTGGACCTCTCCCCGGTCTGGAACTGTCCTTATGTGTAGGCCTCTATGGTCTGGAACTGTCCTTAGCTGTAGGCCTCTCCATGGTCTGGAACTGTCCTTAGTTGTGGACCTCTCCATGGTCTGGAACTGTCCTTGTGTGTTGGCCCCTCCATGGTCTAGAACTGTCATGAGCTGTTGGCCTCTCAATGGTCTTGAACTGTCCTTAGCTGTGAGCCTCTCCATGGTTTGGAACTGTCCTTAACTGTGGACCTCTCCATAATCTCGGACTGTCCTTAGCTGTTGACCTCTGCATAGTCTGGGACTGTCCTTGGCTATTGACATCTCCATGGTCTGGAACTTTCCTTAGTTGCGGGCCTCGCAATGGTCTGAAACTGTCCTTAGCTGTGGACCTCTCCATGGTTTGGGACTGTCCTTAGCTGTTGACCTCTCTATGGTTTGGGACTGTCCATAGCTGTGGACCTCTCCATGGTCTGGGACTGTCCTTCGCTCTGGACCTCTCCATGGTCTGGGTGTTCTTAGCTCTGGATCTCTCCATGGTCTGGGACTGTCCTTCGCTGTGGACCTCTCCATGGTTTGGGACTGCCCTTAGCTGTGGACCTGTCCATTGTCTGGGACTGTCCTTAGCTGTGGACCTCTCTATGGTCTGGGACTGTCCTTCGCTGTGGAACTCTGCATGGTCTGGGACTGTCCTTCGCTGTGTACCTCTGCATGGTCTGGGACTGTCCTTAGCTGTGGACCTCTCCATGGTCTGGAACTGTCCTTAGCTGTGGACCTCTCCATGGTCTGGACCTGTCCTTAGCCTTTTGCCTCTCCATGGTCTAGAACTATCCTTAGCTGTTGGCCTCTCTGTGGCCTGGAACTGCCTTTAGCTCTGGGCCTCTCCATGGCCTGGGACTGTCCTTAGCTGTGGACCTCTCAATGGTCTGGAACTGTTCTTAGCTGTGGGCCTCTCCATGGTCTGGAACTGTCCTTTTGTGTGGGCCTCTATATGGTCTGGAATTGTCCTTAGCTGTGGACCTCTCCATGGTCTGGAACTGTCCTTAGCTGTGGACCTCTCCATGGTCTGGAACTGTCCTTAGCTGTGGACCTCTCCATGGTCTGGACCTGTCCTTAGCTGTGGACCTCTCCATGGTCTTGAACTGTCCTTATGTGTGGGCCTCTCCATGGTCTGGAACTGCCCTTAGCTGTGGACCTCTCCATGGTCTGGAACTGTCCTTAGCTGTGGGCCTCTCCATGGTCTGGAACTGTCCTTAGCTGTGGACCTCTCCAAGGTCTGGAACTGTCCTTAGCTGTGGACCTCTCCATGGTCTTGAACTCTCCTTATGTGTGGGCCTCTCTATGGCCTGGAACTGTCCTTAGCTGTGGACCTCTCCATGGTCTATAACTGTCCTTAGCTGTGGGTCTCTCCATGGTCTGGAACTGTCCTTAGCT
Source organism: Pinctada fucata (assembly GCA_028142955.1). Lineage (NCBI taxonomy): Eukaryota > Metazoa > Mollusca > Bivalvia > Pterioida > Pteriidae > Pinctada > Pinctada fucata. The sequence goes on from AP027102.1 coordinate 101,039,770, forward strand.
GTGGGCCTCTCCATGGTCTGGAACTGCCCTAGCTGTGGACCTCTCCATGGTCTGGAATTGTCCATAGCTGTGGACCTCTACATGGTCTGGAACTGGCCCTAGCTGTGGACCTCTCCATGGTCTGGAATTGTCCTTAGCTGTGGACCTCTACATGGTCTGGAACTGTCCTTAGCTGTGGACCTCTCCCCGGTCTGGAACTGTCCTTAGCTGTAGGCCTCTCCATGGTCTGGAACTGTCCTTAGCTGTAGGCCTCTCCATGGTCTGGAACTGTCCTTAGTTGTGGACCTCTCCATGGTCTGGAACTGTCCTTGTGTGTTGGCCTCTCCATGGTCTAGAACTGTCATGAGCTGTTGGCCTCTCAATGGTCTTGAACTGTCCTTAGCTGTGAGCCTCTCCATGGTTTGGAACTGTCCTTAGCTGTGGACCTCTCCATGGTCTGGACCTGTCCTTAACTGTGGACCTCTCCATGGTCTCGGACTGTCCTTAGCTGTTGACCTCTGCATGGTCTGGGACTGTCCTTGGCTGTTGACATCTCCATGGTCTGGAACTGTCCTTAGTTGCGGGCCTCTCAATGGTCTGGAACTGTCCTTAGCTGTGGACCTCTCTATGGTTTGGGACTGTCCTTAGCTGTTGACCTCTCTATGGTTTGGGACTGTCCATAGCTGTGGACCTCTCCATGGTCTGGGACTGTCCTTCGCTCTGGACCTCTCCATGGTCTGGGTGTTCTTAGCTCTGGATCTCTGCATGGTCTGGGACTGTCCTTCGCTGTGGACCTCTCCATGGTTTGGGACTGCCCTTAGCTGTGGACTTGTCCATGGTCTGGGACTGTCCTTAGCTGTGGACCTCTCTATGGTCTGGGACTGTCCTTCGCTGTGGAACTCTGCATGGTCTGGGACTGTCCTTCGCTGTGTACCTCTGCATGGTCTGGGACTGTCCTTAGCTGTGGACCTCTCCATGGTCTGGAACTGTCCTTAGCTGTGGACCTCTCCATGGTCTGGACCTGTCCTTAGCCTTTTGCCTCTCCATGGTCTAGAACTATCCTTAGCTGTTGGCCTCTCTGTGGCCTGGAACTGCCTTTAGCTCTGGGCCTCTCCATGGCCTGGGACTGTCCTTAGCTGTGGACCTCTCCATGGTCTGGAACTGTTCTTAGCTGTGGACCTCTCCATGGTCTGGACCTGCCCTTAGCTGTGGACCTCTCCATGGTCTGGAACTGTCCTTATGTGTGAGCCTCTTTATGGTCTGGAATTGTCCTTAGCTGTGGACCTCTGCATGGTCTGAGACTGTCCTTAGTTGTGGGCCTCTCCATGGTCTCGAACTGTCAGCTGTGGGCCTCTACATGGTCTGGAACTGTCCTTAGCTGTTGGTCCCTCTATGGCCTGGAACTGTCTATAGCTGTGGGCCTCTCCATGGCCTGGAACTGTCTTTAGCTGTTGGCCTCTCCATGGTCTGGAACTGTCCTTAGCTGTGGGCCTCTCCATGGCCTGGAACTGTCCTTAGCTGTAGGCCTCTCCATGGCCTGGCACTGTCCTTAGCTGTGGGCCTCTTCATGGTCTGCAACTGTCCTTATCTGTTGACCTTTCCATGGTCTGCAACTGTCCTTAGATGTTGGCCTCTCTATGGTCTGGAACTGTCATTAGCTGTTGGCCTCTCTATGGTCTGGAACTGACCTTAGCTGTTGGCCTCTCTACAGTCGGCAGAGGACGGACTGTATTTCGTAAGCCTTCTGTTTTTTTATATCCATTTACATACAAATATTCATCTGTGTGTTTCTAGGGCCCCTGTGTCATACTGTCTGTTTGTATGGTCATCTTACAGTGAGGAGATTTTACAACACAATTGTTCTTCTATACATCTGGGTAATCGGGAAAGTGGAAGGGTTGTGCGCACCTAATCTGTCGAACCGCACCGCGTAGCAGATGGCCGTCCTAAGTCAGCACCGCTTGCCTATTGGTCTCGTTGGTTTTTTGTAATTCATGTTTCTGTGATGTGAGTTGGTGTTCCTTGTCCCTTTTGAGTGTCTACTCTGTGTTTTTGTATCGGGTGTTTGGGATTTTGCCGTGGGAGCTTCAGCCGAGTGTTGTTGGAGATCCCTCCCTCTCTTTCAGTGGGATTTTTTACCCAGTAACCAGGACAACTACAACATTTAGACGACTGACATTGCAGGGTCGACTTCGTTAGTTCATTATGTATATTTCGTGGATCGTGTTTCTATCATTGATATCTTGGTTTGAACCTTGATTACTGGTCGGAAATTTCGTTCTGACGTTTACCGAAGCAATCTTCTTCTATCAGTATGGAATTGTTAAAATTGCCCTCGAAATGATGCTGATTTGTTCTCTCTCCTTTGTTCTTTGTATGCTCTTTGCACTTTTACACATCACTGAAAATAAGACTGTAATAGGACTTTTTCTTTACATTGATTTTACAATATGAACTCAAGTATAGTAGTGCTTGCTGGTAAATTCTAAGAGAATTATGTATGAAACTATCAATGTTGTAACGGTACAAGGCGTACGAAGTCGTCCATAATTTGCGACCTTTTTGCTTCAAAAGAATGAAATGAAGCTCCAGCGTACTTTGTACTTTTGTGATCCTTTTTTTTTTATCTCGTTTGTTGTCATCCATTTAAAATAAGGACGGATGGACATACGATGCGTTCTTAACGTTTTTGGTGATTCCCTAGTTTTCATTGCAATAATGACTTGTATATTTTTTCTCTTATTTTTGATCAAATCTTGGAGTTTGTAATAGAGTACAACAGGATCGAATACCATTGTTAGACTACCTGATCATCTTCATTTACATAACTTAAACATAAATTTAAGTTAAGTAGTTGATTACGTTATGTTGTACCTGACTACCCTTGCTAAATATACCATTGTTAACACCCTGAAAAAGAACTTGATATCTCTCTCATCCCACACCGAGCTTTCCGGCATCCGGGGATGTAAGAATTTTATATCCTGTCATTGTCCTGTCTGGATTCTGGTGTCATTCTGACTAAATACAAATTACCATGGCAGACTGTTGGTGGATCAAGTGGTGCCACCGAATCCCCTTTGATTTCTACAACACTGTCCTCCTGTATTCATATAGCCTTGTTAGCAACACGTACCACGAATCCAAAATCAACAATCGAATATTTGCACTTCTGAATTTCACCATGCGGAGCAATAAAAGGCATTATATTAAATCGTTGTAAGTAAGGCCATACTGCCCCATGGGTTTTGGTGATTCACTTTATGTGGGGTTCGCAGTAAAACACGCCAAGACCGTGTAAGACGATAGCATGTAACCAGGCGAGCTGTCCAATACCATTATGGATTGAAGAGACCTGTCCTGGGCAGGGAGAGGCCGCCGTTCTATGACGTTGTTAAGACACAGGAAAATATAAATCATTCTGTCATAATCTTGCATTAGAATAACATATTTATGGGTATTTATATTTATTAGATGCCATATGAACGTATGGTATTTATACATTCATGGGGTATTTACTTGTAACTCGGGTAACCGCTCGTTTCCTGCTCCGTGTATTTTTTTTTTCTCTGACTCATCGGGTGTGTTTTACGACTGATATGGTTTTCCTAATACCTCAGTGGTAAAATAATGAATTGGGATGGAATATTGGAGAGAAAAAATGCAAACAACAAATTAGGCAATACGAAAATTACCGCATATGACGATTTCATTTGACTGGCAATTTTTGCTCCATTCATTGGTGACATAACTTACTAGGTGACACGGTGCAAGTATCAGCTGGGTTTCGGAAACTAATAGGAAGAACCTATACCGTGTTCAATAGTACTATTCAGAACTCAATTAACTCATTTTTAAGGAATCCTGCACGGTCTGATGAATTCTAGAATAGAATTAAGTGGATAGAATCCGATAGTGGGAATCTATAAATCAAACATCACAGTGTATATCTGGTACGTTCTTCCACTACACAGATTTCCTATTAGTAGAGAATTGGATTATCAGTTCTTTTTTATTGGGTCTTTTGTTTTCCTTTAATTTGATTATTTGATATGGAAATTGAATCTCCACTTATAAACACTTTCGAATTGATTGAATATATTTCTACCCAATTTATTTTTAAGACAGAAAATCAATTTCTGCACGGCCTTAAATTATGATGGATTTTTTCGCTGTAATATGATACTCTTTCCACACTTTGTTAGGTTATTACAAGTGAGCAGATAAATTCTTAACTTCACTGACAAATGGTTGTTCTCCCTGCTATAACAGCAACCCTTGCGTGACAGAGAAGCATAGAGGTGACACTTCGCCCATTAGTGGGTAACCGTTTGTATAGACACTGCACAAGATTGGTTATCATACATACATGTATAAACATCAATACATTACATAGACCTAAATCTGTTATAGATTAGACCATTGTTAACTGTGCTACATATACCTATAAAACATAAAAGAACGGAGGCTATCTGAATATTACTGAACAAGGCTTGAAAGGAATTGTTAAAAAATCGTTCCGCACAACATCTGCTTCCTTGAGTAATTTCGTCCTGCATGGGATAGTGTTGCTTGTAAAATTAATCAAAATAGAAAAATAACGAATACTACAAGATATAAATATAATAAACAAGAAAATCTTCTCGTCAATCAGAACAATGTCACATTCACACTTCTGAGTTGTTGCAGTATATACTGCTCAAAAAAAATTTGAATCACAATGGTATTTCTCTTTACCTTCCAGTCAAACCCCACCATTTTGAGTAGAGTACAACTTTTAGATTATTGATTGATTAAGAATTCTGATAATCTGACCAGGTAGATCTGATAATCTGACCAGACCACAAACTGTCTGTCATATGTAAAAAATGTACCATCCAGGAAACTACCGAAGATTTGCCAAGAATTATCCCAATTTTTCATTTTAATCATTTCTTGTTGACTACTGACCAAAATGGCACCAAAACACCATCATTACAAAGGAGACACCTTATGTCTCAAACTTATAGGGCAAAAAGACTTACATTAAAATGGAGGGCTTGATTCCGAAAATTTGTAAATATTACTGAAATTTCAAAAACTGCCACTTTAAAAAGAAAAACTCTAGTAGGTCCCTAGAAGGTCAATAACATTTAAATTGATCTCTTATTTGTATTAAGTTATGTCTCTACTTTGTTCTGTGAGAAGTGAAACGTTTATATCTTTCTTGTACTTCGCACTTGTATGATAATAGAGTACCTATTTGCTGAATGTAAATTTTCTCAAAATAAATTCGATAAATTATTCTAAAACTTAGGAGTATCTGCCTCGTAACAAGCCCTTGTCGTTTCAGCTCCTTCGATAAATGATTCTAAAACTAAGGAGTACATTCCAGATGGTATAGTTCTGTCCTTAGCTGGCTCTGTGGCAAACACTTCAGGTCATGTTTTGGATTTCTCCCTTCATGTATTCAACATATAGAATATATATTCTAATATGACTATTTCAACAACTAGGTTGGTACCTCTGCTGATTGACTGTTCCCGAGGATATCGTTCGCCTAGTTTCATTGTGCTTAGAACTGCACTGACTGGAAATATATTTATAATTTCTGATACTAAATTTGATAAATTATTCTTCATTAAGGGGTGTCTCTCTAATGACATCTTTTTGTCCTTGCTGGATTTTTGGCATACATTTCATGTAATGTTTAGAATTTTGGTCGTCATATATTGACTATTCGGATGTTCTTTATTTTGGCACGAGCATCACTGATGATACATTATTTGTTGAAGTGCGCATATGGTGCGATAAATTTTTACGCAATAACATATATTGCAATATGATTTAATAACCAATTTGCAAGCAAATACACGTATGATTTTATATGTTTCTCCATATTTTGCAATAACTGTTTTGAAAAGAATACTCAGAAGAATGTGATTATTTCAATCAGAAAAGCCCGTTGTAAATAGATTATTATGGCAGCGAGTCAAAAATCTGAAAAAAGTCATCATCATTCATCATAATTCTTCCTTGGTTGTTTTATATAATTGTATCACAGCAACGCATTGAAGAAAAGACAAACCCATCAATTTCAGATGACGGAAAACATGAAATTACGTTAAAAATGGAAAAGAAGATAATAATAATCATTTTTATCAGTAAAAAAGAAAAAAAATTGAATTTAAGATTTTTAAAGACGCTGTTGATTCAATATCTGTTTGATAGATTGACTCCCAAATACGGACATGAAAAAGGCCTGTTCTGGAGCCATGACAAACGACTGAATTGTATTGTAGATATGATAACCAGTAATGAATAAGGGACGCTGACAGATATGAAAGAGAACTATATCTGGTATGTCAATTTCAGCAAGAGTTCATGTGACTTGTATTACATACAAATCGATGTTACGGCAAAGCTTTTCATGGATGCCATTTCGATGAATCGATATTTTCACTTCAAGTGGAGTCAGATCTCTATGAAAAAGTGTCATAAATATGATTTATTGTATTGCTAATGATCATTTATATTTGATAATCGTATTTCTCTAAGTGTTGTCTCTCTACAATCCGTCATAAGTCACTGTAAACACTGCTAAAATCGCATTTCCGACGCGGAGTGCCGGATTTCTACCTTGTGGGCGCTCAGCAATAACTACTTTACACGCACCTGTAGTCACGTGACCCATTAGATACTGAAAAATACAAATTATGACAAAGAATCTGGGCGACCAAGGCATCTTTATTACGGCTTTCAAGTCTTCTCAATACCGTCTTGGTATTTTATTTTTTATATGAAAAACAATAACTTAACGGTCTCTCGATAAATCAATGCAAAAGGTTTTTTTTTCTTAATTATGCCTCAGAATATCAAATATCAGATTATTTTTTATTCAAAATTGCTTTTGAAAAGATAGAAAATTTCATTGAAATATACAAATTTGAACAATATTCATCAATGAGGAATTTGATTTCAAGAGAGCAAAAAAGATACTAGAAATGGAGCGAAAACTTAAAGGGCAATTTGTAATTTAGAAATCAAACTGAATCTATTATAATACCACACTGTCATCTGTTTCTATACTTTCCTTCAGATCACTTTGAGAGATTGATGACATTTGCATGATAATAGAATATAATGAATTGTAGAAATCCTTTATCCATATACATCATGTACTTCATTACTCCCTGGGCTAGTAACAAGATATCAACATAATCAGAGAGGAGAGGTGTGATAAAATGTCATAAACGGCAGAAATTAAAATATGAAATATAATACTGAAATGAAAATAGCAAAACAAACTTATGCCAAGGCCACTTCTTAATATTGTTTCTGTTACATCTTTGTGTCATTTCGAAGATGGTAGAAAGGACTGAAAGCAATAAGCATGCAAATCTTAAACGTCTTCAAATTCAATAGCATATCATTTAAGAACAGATAAATTTGCAGCATGGACCAGACACGCACGTTTCGGGTACTTAACCCTCGTCAGTGATCCTCAATCTAAACAATGTAACATGGCCAAAGAGTGTGAATATATCATTATGTCAAAAAATGTACCGAAAGACGTAGCAGAATGGGTGGGATATGATGCTACGGGATCCACTTTTTAGAAATGTCAAGAAATTTTGATAACAGAAATTTTCGAATGCATTGAAGAAACTATCAACCAAAGTTGATAAAACTTGGCTGCACGTGCCCTCGGGGACTCCTGGACCATCAGCAGTGGCACTCACCAAGTAGCACAAATGTTCAGAGCTGTCCTACCCATTCATATAACTTGACCATAGAAGATATAAAAAATTGTAATTAAATAGATTTATTATATGATCATTGGAAAATGTCACATGCATTATCAAGGAAATATGACAATATGATGAAAAACAAGAATAAATTGGAAATAAGATGAATAAAAATTCTATAGTTTTTTTTTCTAATAATATCTTAGTCAGGTATATATTTATAATCAAATGTTTTTGATTATTCAATATGGGTACTTGTAAAAGAATACTTAAATCAAAATTGTAGAGTATAGGGGAATGAAAATATCTTACTTTCTCCAGATTGAAAAAAATATCACCAAACTGTCCTATTGTATAACTTATCAGCTTATTATGTTTAAGTTTATATTATATATATGTTCTGTTGTAAACATTTCGGTGCACCATATGCGCTTTTCAACAAGTAATGTATCATCAGTGATGTTCGTGGACACAATAGAGGAAATCAGAATAATTAATGTATGAAGAGCGAAATCCTAAATATGAACTATGAATTATTCCAAAGAACAAGCTAATTTAAGGACAGAGCTATACCTTAATTTCAGAATCATTTATCAAATTTGCTGATGTAGAATTTTCAGATATATTTCAAGTCTTGTGCCGAAACACTGTGAACTTGGGGAACAATATTATTAGGATTAGGCTTACTATTGACTTTTCTCTCATGCTTAGGACATGATTCTTCAAATAATTCTCGTATATTCAAATGTAAGAAATAAATCCTGATATTAACAATTATGTCTTTTTTCCTGTCTTGTGCCCTCGTGATGGTAGGTTTCCAACCTCGAAACAATTAAATCCCTTCATATTGTATTTATTTTCTTCATAAATTGTAATACATGTAGCTCCATAATGTATTCTGTAAAAGAAGGTTATCAATAATTCCATACATTCCATATTCTTACTGAGTATTTGTTTTAAATAATTTTGTTACATCTGTTATGGTAGTAGGGAGCTTTTTTGTAAGCTTGATTTTTTGTTTGGTTTTTATTTCCTTAAGGCTGGCTAGGATTTTTTTCAATTTTGAATGGACGCAAATGAAAATAAAAACACTAACCAGCCTCATGTTATCTTATAACAATTTGCTGTACCTGCAAAAAGTATAAGTAAGGAGAAATTTGGCAACATTATGGAACATTGCAGTGATGTAACCAAATGTATAAAATAGTATTTCTTATTACTTAAGACTTAATAAGTGATAGGTATTTCTTTGATGTTTATTATAATATTGATTTCATTAAGTAAAAATTATGAATTTTTTATGTAATTTCTGAAAATGAAAAATACAACATCTAAAATAAAAGTCAAGTATTTTTCAATTATTTTCACGGTGTTTCGCTTGCAAATTTGGAAGTTATCTGGCACCAAGTTTGATAAGTTATTCTTAAACTAAGGGATATATCCATGAAGGCATGGCTGTGTACTTTATTGGTGCAATTGTGCAAACATTTTAGGTCATCTTTTAATTCGCTCTTCATATACTCAGTTGAAATGCGCGTATGATGCACCAACATTATTACAATAGAACATATTTTTGAATACTAATATTGATATTTTCAACAACCAGGCTGGTTTCTCTGTTGATTGAATGATGAATTTTAAGGTCTGAATAATTCAGCGTCTTTTCAGCGAAGGGAGTACTTTGTGTTTAAATAGTTAATTACATGAAGCCAAAATATTCTTAGCACAGCCTTGGTTGTAGATGTACACGTAAAGCTTAATTTGAAGTATTAATTGAACTTGATTTATCTACAAAAAATTAAGATTTAATTTTGTGAAATTTCTTGTTTTTATTCTGTTTTGAGTCCTTTTGAAATAAATAAAAAAAAAAACCCTCCTGATAGTCAGCTCATTCCTTTGTAATTTGTTGTTTTGCGTTCTTGTATTGGAAGGTTTTGAACCTACAAACAAAATGAGAATCATTGAATACTTCATATTATATGTATTTTTTTATGGATTTTGTTTCACAAACAAACATTGTTTCACATCAAAATACTGCAAAATTTTATAATTATCCTTCTAGCCAAAATGTTATAAGTAAATCATTAATTGAATTTTTGGTTGGAATGATTCTTTTGTTTGTATTATTCATAGCGGGCTAACACGTTAAACAAAATAGATTACCTCAGGTGAAAAAAAGAACCTAGAACTCAGACAGAATACCAAGGATAAAAAGTTATATATATTCATATAAAAACTCTCCAAGCTATGTTTATAAATTTATGGAGAAAATGATTTTTCATTGTATATTATAAAGTAGTAAAATTTCAATTTAATAAGAGAAATGTGTATGCTGAGAACAATCCCTTTTCAAATAAAATATTTCCCGACAAGCAGATGGACATCCAAAGTCGGCGACATATACAGTTAAAGTATACCATTGAGGGAGTTAGCATGATTCTGGTTTCCCGAGACTAGACCTATTTCCCGAGGCGAAGCCGAAAAAAAAGGACCTCACTCGAAAAGAAAATAGGGCAAACAGACGGAGACAATGACACAAGCTCCAGAGGACAACTTATCTAATTATCCATCTCCAATGCAAGTGCGGAAGTCATTGTATAGTGCAATGTATGTGGCGCTGTCAAAACGTGCCGTTATAATTATCATATCTAATGCAAGTATAGCATCCCAGTAGGTAGGACCAACAAGGAAGCCCAAAGTCCTCCCCAATTTCTTTCTTAGTGTTACCTACAGTATCACTGATTGGCCACGGAATGACCAAATAAAAAAATTGTAAGAAGCGCCACCTTGAATAAATTCGATAAAGAAATAGATGTACACAATAATTGGTAAATGCAATTCCATTGATCCTAAAGTCAGCCAAACATGTGGAATCTGCATATATCCGTTTTGCACGAAAGTTGTTGAATGTTAAACGTCTTCAAATTCAAAATGAATATTATCTTTGAAAAACAAGTTGAGAAAATGACAAAACAACCCACAATAGGCAGAGCAAGATGACCGAAGAGCGTTACCTTTTGTTTGCTACTAACACTCGTCACCTTATATTGGCAGATACATTCCAATCAGAAACTTCAAACTATAGGTATCAGTAATTTTTTCTACAGATCTTTTCAGGTTTCACCCATGATATGGAAAAACCATATCCTTATCAAAAACTACAAAATCGTTAATCGAAAAATCATCTAACCATGGTTTTCCTATTTTCATCACCCATGGTTTTCCTATTTCTGTTGTTGAGAAAACGTGTAATGTTGGATACATTTTACATGTATATGGACCACAGATAAACAATTATCAAATAATTTGAGGGTGTCGTCAAATATGTAAATACATGTCAAGCCCTATCAGTCCCTCCAGACAGCATCCTTGTAAAATTTGATCACACAGTCTATATGCAAACTGAAATTCCCATGGGTACGATCTGCGCTCAGGGATCGGGCTTAATAATGTTAGCTTGTGCCAAATCCCATTTCATGCTGATTTAAATAGCTGTGTAAGCTATTAAACTGTGAGCTTCTGATTTACATATTTTTCTGACACAAGAGAGAAATGAGGAGGAATTATACAAAATCAACAAAATCGTGAATGCGATTCTGAATCGAAGTGTTTTGATGTATTGCATCCTTGACCCTCTTTCATTTAAAAATCACGATTTCTTCATAGAGACTTACATTAATATCACAGATTTATATGTTTTATAGTACTTCATAGAAACTTACATTAATATCACAGATTTATATGTTTTATAGTACTTCATAGAGACTTACATTAATATCACAGGTTTATATGTTTTATAGTACTTCATAGAGACTTACATAAATATCACAGATTTATATGTTTTATAGTACTTCATAGAGACTTACATTAATATAACAGATTTATATGTTTTATAATACTTCATAGAGACTTGCATAAATATCACAGATTTATATGTTTTATAGTACTTCATAGACACTTATATAAATATAACAGATTTATATGTTTTATAGTACTTCATAGAGACTTACATTAATATAACAGATTTATATGTTTTATAATACTTCATAGAGACTTGCATAAATATCACAGATTTATATGTTTTATAGTACTTCATAGACACTTATATAAATATCACAGATTTATATGTTTTATAGTACTTCATAGAGACTTACATTAATATAACAGATTTATATGTTTTATAATACTTCGTAGAGACTTACATTAATATCACAGATTTATATGTTTTATAGTACTTCATAGAGACTTACATTAATACCACAGATTTATATGTTTTATAGTACTTCATAGATACTTACATTAATATCACAGGTTTATATGTTTTATAGTACTTCATAGCGACTTATATAAATATCACAGATTTATATGTTTAATAGTACTTCATAGACACTTACATAAATATCACAGGTTTATATGTTTTATAGTACTTCATAGCGACTTACATAAATATCACAGATTTATATGTTTTATAGTACTTCATAGAGACTTACATAAATATCACAGATTTATATGTTTTATAGTCTTTCATTACGACTTACATTAATATCACAGATTTATATGTTTAATAGTACTTGGGCCATAAATTGTATCCTTGATTATCAATAATGCAAAAATATAGTATTTTAAAAACTTGTGAGGGCAACATGTGCACATATCAACAAATAATGTCCTTGTCGTAACTTATGTTTCGTAGTTTTTTTTTTTTTGTAATAATTTCTCATTCTCAAAAGTTAATTTTCCTTGCGCCATCTACAATTCAGACTTTTAATTTCCTCTTGCCAAAATGAGCGGCTCCAATTTTGTGTAGGATTTATTCAGAAGCGTATGTGAGTGAAAATATGGCCAAAAATCGTTGGAAGGTAGGCATAAGGAGCTTAATTCTAAACATGACCGAAAAATCATGCCGAAATCCCAGCTAAGGACAGAGCTATACAATGAGGGAGATACCCCTTAGTTTTAAAAATTCTGACAGGTCTAATTTGATGACAGGAAATTTAGAATATATTTCAATGCAATGCGTAAACACTAAAACTAGTGAGAAATGATCAATACTGATATGATGTTAGTACACCATATGCACATTTTAACAAGTTGTGTATCATCAGTGAGGCTGGAAGTCCAAATAGAGGAAATCTATATTATATGATATTGGAGAGCCAAATTCTAAACATGTAAAAAAAATCAGCTAAGGACAGGGCAATGCCATCACGGGGGATTCCCCTTAATTTAAAAAAAAAAAAAAATTCTCAAATTTGGTGACGGAAAATTAAATGAAATGTGAAAACACTGTGTCTGAAATTTATTCGAAAAAAAAAAATTAGAAATTTTTAAAATGTGGAGAAAAAATCGTAATATGCAATATAGCATTAAGACTGCTTCTAACACAGAAATACGTTAATAAATAACAGAAATCCATCCAAGAGTACTATGCTATAAAAACTGAAACATGAAACTCTTATAGTCATTTTGGAAACAAAAGTATTGCTCAAGTTACAAAAATTATCATCGATTTGAACGTTAAATTACTGTATCAGATAACTGAAAATAAATCACTATAAACCATTTAATACTTTATAGTATTGACTTTTTTAAGTCACGGTTTCTTGTTTTCTTAAGGAATAGATATTGATAAATGTGTCCTGTTCACCCCAAAGTCATAAATACACACACATATGGATTCTGTTAGGGCGCTGTAGAAGAAGACTTTTTACCCGCGCATGAAATAATGAAATCAAATGGCAAAGGTCCTTCAAAAAGCATGATCTATTAACAAAGGATATATGTTTCTTTAAATACCTGATTTGATTACTACTTATTCACCACATGTCTTTGATCTTACCGCATTCCTTTAGCTATTAATTAAGGATGTGATCCAGCCTTATTGTATCTTCAGAAGTCTTTTGGATATTTTTTATTTCATCAAAGAACAACTGCAAATGATCTTTAATCTAGAATAATTTCAAGGAAGTTTCAAAGTAAGACTCCTTATTAAGGAGGATCGTGTCTTAAGGGAGTTCATTGTTTTTCTCTTGTATATACGTCAGAGTATTCCAGATTATATATCAATTGAGTTTCCATTGGAAAATTTGCGCGTATATACTTTGCTAGCGGCATTGGTATGCTGGTACTGATGTGATTGAAAGTATAGAGAAACCAGGCCCGTTTATACATGCATTTTGGTCAATAAAAAATCTCCTTATATGGGTACGAGTTTGTGCTGAGTAACATGTATTTCTCTTCATATTAGAATTTTGTTGTTCTCTTTAACTTTACTGATAGATAGATACATGCATGTGTAGTTGACTTGCTGTCAATTTCAGAGATACCAAAGATGGAAATGATTTATCTTCATTTATAAAATAAGTGGCTTAATTTGCGTTTTGTTACGAGTATGCAATACACAGCAAGTGTATATGTAATGTGCGTTAACTAGTGCAATTCATGCGATAAATGCACTTGTTGTATTTTGCATACCCATAACAAAATACAAATTATGACAATTATTTTATAAATATGCACCATAACTGTCAGTTCATTTTTATTGCGTTTTCCAGGTTGAAAAGTGACGTTAGGATTTAGGTCACCGCGAGTTCAGTTTCCAGGTTAGAACAGCCGTAGCTGCATGTTTTGTTATGTATCACGAGTTCACGATCGTTTGCAATGCAAAAATGCAAAATGTTTCTCTCAATAGTTTCATCACAGGGAACTACATTGGCTTTGGATATATATTCTGATGTTTTACGATGTTAAGGCATCAATGGAACTTTGAAGACTTATATTTGCTGCGGAAACGGTCATTGACACTTGACTATTTGGTTGGTTGGGGTGTGTTGGCCGCGGGCGTTTACGTTTCATAAATTAGAAACTGAAATTTAGGATATGGCCGGCACGAATCTGCAAGTTTTCCAGGGGATTTCTGACTATGTCTGACTCAAATAAATCGGCAATCATACTTTACTTTGTTAAGCTTTACTACAATGTACCAATGATTCCACTTGCATCCGCTTCGTCTCTGCGAATTTAAGCGCCATGTTGTAAGTTTACACTCATACATGTAACATCAGGTCAAACTTGTGGCGCCTTGATCCATATGAATGAACGTTGTTATGGAAACAACCTTGCGGTGTCGCATATTTGACCTGACGCATAAGTGTAAACTTACATCTCGATGAGATGAAGCGGAGGCAAGTGGAATTCCGGCCGTATCATTGATAGTAAAGCTTAACATGGTAAAATATGATTGCAGATCGTTTAGTTTTGCTTTATTAACACACCCCAACCAACTAAATAGCCAAGTGTTGTTGGCCGTTTCCGCGGCAAGACTTCTATCTATTGAAAAACATGACCACTTCAATTTCAGCACCAAAATTGCCATTGACTTCCGATATTTGGATTGCAATATCCCATCATAAACAAGTATATTACTCTCACATACCTCGATTACTAATACGTTACAGTTAACTTTCAAAAATGCAAGTTGTTTATACATTTCGACCTGAAGACTAAGCGACTCGTAGACAAACTTCAGAAGAAGGTTTATGTTAGTCAACGACTTGAGAATGTCATTGCAGATTATCTATGTTCCCTACGATGAATATATCACATAATATGACTTCTTTGTCTGATACATTCAGACGATGATACATTTTGTGCTAGATCGTTAAATAGAGATGATCATCAGATCACAGGTTAATAACTAACTAGGAGATGCTTACTCCAAAATGTTCCTGACAGGGTAACTTTTGTCATATACATGACGGAATAGAAAAGAAAAAGAATGACGATGATTTTATTACGATTTATTTCACCGATATCACAGATAAAATTACTATATCCACATAGAGACATGAACGTAATACCAAACATGGCTATATGATACAAGCACCTGTTTATTACATATAAGCTAGTTTTAGAAGGCATGTCCGTTGACTTCCGGTGTCAAGCACCCTTAATATACGAATTCAAGTACAACACTTTGAATGCAATTATTACATTTAGATGTATATAACAAGTTCATCTCAAAACAGAGCTCGCGATAATGCTAGGAGAATTAATCAAACTGGCAAAGTTTAATAATAGTTAAGGTTGGATTTTACTGTGTAAGGTAACTCGGGGCAATGCTTAGTTTGATTGTATCTTGGTGTTTCTGCTCCGTGGTGATTTCCTGACCACGCTTACGGTCGTGATAATAAGGAATTAAGTTGCCCGCGTTGCAAAGAACAATCGTTAAAGCGTTTTATATTTGACGTCTTGCATTTCAATTTATGGCAGACGTACATGAAAATCCCAGATATATTATTGATTTCTATTTATTAGGGCTCCCATTCCTGAGATTGTATCAAGCAATCATACACAAGGAACTAATGCCAGTCAAATAATTGGTACATGGCTCTATATGCACCAAGAATATCAATAAAATAGGCAACTATTTGCATAAAAGGCACATCAGTTTCAAACATTGCAGGTCAGTCTTTTGAATTTTCTCCTCATCCACGTTTCCATGACGACGCCTGATATAAAAAGCGCAGACGATGTGTGGTGTGTGAAAAAAAGGAAATCATGATTGTCAAACTCCGATAAACTCAAAATCATTCGGAAAATAAAAGTAGTTCTCGGTAATCTCTTACAAGAAACGTTATAAAACAACGCTCAAAACAAAACAAGCAAAGTAGATTGTATGCACACAATACCTAACATGACGTACGGTCAGATCTTTTGAATGTACTAACACTACCATGTCTGACGTCAGATCCATCGTCTGAGGGAATCTGCACGTGGTCATGACAATCACAATAATGAGAATGTTTCGATGAATTTCGCGCCAATTTTCGGAACTCCTCGACTCGATCATATCCTTCATCATCCGACTCGAAGTGATACTCGAGTCCAGAATCTGTTTGACTAGAAACACTAGCAGTTCTATTAACACAACATTTGTTTGGTTTTCTGTCTAATGAGAATTGTCCTGCATAGTTATTGCAGACAGGATAGAAAGCATGGGGGCTATGTCTGGGAATATGACCAATCGTATTACTCCCGTTACTAGCGCGGCTAGCAGGCGACACTCGGCTACAAGAGTCAGTTGTTGTCAGAGGCGATTCGGAAGGCGGCCTACATTGTTGATTTTGTAACATATATTTCTGACGTAATGGAATCAAGTGATCTGGAGGTATACTCGGCGGTCGGCTGATTGGATGATGAAAAACGCACGGTCTATCGTTAGGCTCCAAAATAAAATAGTTCTCCCCGTGCGGATTGGCTGGATTATTATTCTGTTCTGGCATTCTATTGGTTGTTAATGGCTTTGACGCTTGTTGACCAATGAAAGGAGCCGACTCATAATGTAGACTGTCACGTGGGTGTATTTCTTCGTATTGTCTGTCATCTTCTATAAAGGGAGGCTCCTACAAATAATAAAAAAAAATTGAAATTACATTAACCAAAAAATTACACAGTTCTTTAGAAAATGCCAAAACAATTCTGGTAGTTAATGAACAGTCCTTGAAATAGAAAACAACCTTTCTTCTGAATTTAATCAATAAAGTGAGGCCTGTTTAAATTTACTATCAACAAACAAAATAGTAAATCTAATATATGCACTTTTGTTTCGACTGAAGGCTCGATAGTCAAATAGAATAAATTCTTGACTTTTTTTTGTTTTTGAACAATACATCATTGTAAGAAGTGAGACCTACCTCTCTGCGGAATGAGGCGACATGTGTTTTCTTCTCTTTGTTAAGGTATCTCCGTCTGAAACAAGATATACCAAAAATGTTACGTTTTGTTTGGATATGAAAATGAGAAAAATTATGTTGGCTACATGTTGACTGTTAAAGTACTCGTATAATAGTAAAAGTTTATAATAATATTCGTTATAAACGGATGATAAACAACATTGTTTGGTGATTCAAGAGACATTCATTTATGGAGAGAATGGATTTTATCGACACTTGATAATATATATCGTAAAGATAAACAATACTTGAAAATGTAAAATTCACCAAGTTTTCGTGATAGCTCATTACTCCAGCGTTATTTATCTACGTAATTACAAGTGTATACATTAAACATGCTATGTTAGCCATGGTCAATATTTGCCATTCTATAAATGGATGTATATTGATTTAGTAAAATCAGCCTGGTATTATCACGTCCCCTCATCATTTAATACTTGAAAGTATTCATATCTCAGTACCTGTGTTGAAATTTGTCATCAAGTATTCTGAGGCTCAACCCCTCCTCCCCCAAAGTAACAGTATAAGAACAATCAGGGGGAACGGTGAATCCCTTAAGAGTTTTTCTTTAATCTGAGACTGCTTTGACCTTGACATAAAATGATGTACAAAATATGAAGCTGTCAAGGCATGTAAATGTTTCACTTGATAAAGTTAGCACACAAGGCCCCCTATTTCTGTAAGCGACCTTTACGTTAAACACAATGACCTGCCCAGCAATGGTACGTTAACGGAAGAGCGAAAAAAATGTTTAAAAATATTAGAAATAGAAATATAATTAGTTTTGAAGAACTTCAAGAAGTAATGTCTTCCAAGAAACCGTCTTTCCTCAGAGAACTGTGTATCTTTATTAGAAAAATAATTTCTTATGCTCCCCTAATTAAGATTACAATTATAATTATAACTGAAATTCAAACTAAATTTTAAGTATGAAAAATTCCATCATTGACTCTCAAATAGTTGCTCCTTTTGATTACCAGTAAGTATCTTTATTTGTTTGTAATATCATATCCATATTTTTTATAATAAGAAATGCCGTTTATGTCCACACATGCCACACTTCATTTTCATTGCAATGTGTTGTGTATATGTTAATCTCTATGCACTATTGCTTTGCAAAGATGAAGAGTAATAAATTCAGTTCAGTTCAATGGAGATTCAATAAATGTGAATGTTTATAATTAGTCGGTAGTAAGTCGGTAGTTAGTCGGTAGTTAGTCGGTAGTAAGTCGGTAGTAAGTCGGTAGTTAGTCGGTAGTAAGTCGGTAGTTAGTCGGTAGTTAGTCGGTAGTAAGTCGGTAGTTAGTCGGTAGTAAGTCGCAACCAAATGATCAACGACAATCTTTGGAAAGAGTTTGGGACGATAAGGGGTTTTCCGTTAATGCCTGTGTATCTAGAACGAATATTCAATCCCCAGCAAAGGGAGATCGAAACAGACCAGTCATATGTGTAAAAATGAGGTCAAACGACGAGGTTTAACAAATAACTTTTTGAGACTAATCGATAAAGAAAGAAATAATAAAACAAATAATTCTGCAGACAAAAAGAATGGAAGACAGCACGTCTAGAGGGTAACTACTGGGCATGCTTACACAAATTTATACCTCCTAGCAAACCAGAGAACGCCAAGAAAGGTCAACAATAACATCAGAAAGGCTCCGCATAAAACTCCGATCGTCACTCCCATCAGTCCGTCCGTCCACACTCTGCCGGGAGGGGGCGCTGTCACGTGAACCGCCGTCGTTGAATGTCGAGATGTTGGGAATGTAGCATTGTGAGAAGTTCTGGTCGTTCGGAAGGCATCTGGACCGGAAGTAGTCTTAGTAGTAGTTGGTAACGTGGGTGCAGGCGTTCTTATTGGAATAGGATCCACGTGATCTATAAAAGACAAAGAAAAACTTTAGTGGACAAATCCGGGGTTTTTCTTTCGTAATATTTGGTGAGGCAACAGCTGAATATTCATCAATCTCTACAAGTTGTACAGTACATTCACTCGTCAGACAATGTAGTGAACTGATGTACTCTTGGTGTACTACTGTTTTTGAATAACTGTTTATCATGTTTATGTCACAATTGACATTCCATGCTAAGTATTCTCATGCTAGATTGACTTTAACAACCAAAATACAAATTTCAGATGTAAATTTGTGACCAAGATGATACCATCAGCACCAACCGACATGTGCATGTCTATATTTACTTTATCTTTCAGTTTCGTAAGATATAACTTCTAAAAGATTGTGTTGTATGAAAGAAAAAGAAAACATGCCAAAACACAGAGACCAGCACGTGATTGAGGAACGCTTCCTATTACATCCTGCCTCCATAAAAAATGTTTTCTTAGAAAACATTATCCCTCAAAGATCTACATTTAACCACAAAATATTCATTGGATTTCTTTTTATTGGCTACGAGCTCCAATCCAAGTTCTTACATAAGATCAGTGACTTGTTTAATGTAGTAGACAGCTATTTCGAACACTCTCTTTTCAGCCCATGGGAAAGACAATGATAATGGTTTGCAAATGTCGGGATTATTTGGAATCAGTTTATGTTGAAGTTAATGGGCTAATGAAAACTTTGCAGGTTTAAGGGAGCTATTGCTGCCAGATGATTTGAAGTCTGACGGCTTATCAACCAGATCATTGTGGGTCTCACTTCCATGTTTTATAGTGCAGTTTGCATGCATCTAATAATATGTTCAAGTCAATCAAAATCGTTTACAAGAATAAGAATGTCGTGCACTTTTAATAGATCTGTGCGAGGGTCTTTATCCAGTTGTATTCCATATCACTCAGTTCATTCATATTTCTTCACGTATTTGTCTATTTATAATATAATATATTCACTTACTTATCTATAATTGTTAATTCGTTTATTTGTTACCATATGTATAAATGTATAATACACTTTTAATTGACCTAGATGGTTAATGAATTCTATGAATCCTTGTCTTACTCTATTCATTCAAAATGTTTGGTGGTTACCTTAGAGTCACGCGGGAGACATCTCTTTTTGTTATTAACGAGTACAAATAACATTCTTAGCGAGTGGTGGACATTTGGCGTCTTTTGATCGTTTCTTAACATTGTGCCATATTTTTACATCTCCCCACGTCATAGATAAATCTGTAAAGACCGTGGGTGAATCAGTTCAAGCTATCGTCAGATACATCGATGTAAAAGGTATTTCATTCATTCTGCATCCTGTTTTAGGTAAATCAGATTATTTATATACAAAGATACAGGTGGCTCCCTCTGTGAAGGAAATTAACTTTTTCATCGTCTGCCATGTTGATCTCCACACCGTAATGGCGGGAAGCACGTGATTGACAGATGCTACAGCAAGCTTCAGTTGTATTGAAGATAATGTCAAAAATCACTATGTCATCATGGAGAATCTGATGATATTGACATAAAAATAAATTGCCTGTCATTAATTCTAATTTTCCATATAGATCTAGTTGCTCTGGTGCAATTTTGCGCAAATTTAGTCATCCTATTTGCGGAAAAAAGTACATTTTATTCATTTGATAAAATAATGGATAGCCAGTTCAATATTAATAATTCTTTTAAATTTTTGTTTCCATGACAATGTGCTGTATCGCATTATGGGATGATTATTTCAGGAAATTAGAGTTCAGCTGCAGACATAGGAAAACTCGGTTTGACTTTATGCGTTACAGCTTCAACCTCTTTACTATAAATACAAGTATAGCAGATTTTAGAATCTAATTTTGCCTTAACAAACTTATAAGGTTTCTCCGATATTTAGGATGAATATAAGAAGACAAGAGTCTGGCTTCGGCAACAAGTACGCTCTACTGTAGTCAGCATAATTATAATCAAAGATCTTCTATCAGTCTGGAAGTAATTTTGTTTGATGGCCCGCCATTGCATTGTCTTATTCACATAGACGCTTTGTCAAGATCTTGTCGTTTGAAGTAACGCTTGAAACTGGATACCGGTGATTCACTTTCATTTACTATGATTACTGTAGACATTAAGTCTGTATATGTCAAATTTGATTTAGTCAAAAGCGCTAACGATAATCTTAAGATATTACTAGAATCTAGTTACTTAGTATTAAATGACAATCTGCCCGGGTTTCTGTAAATCATTTCCAAGGTCCATGAGCTATACATACTTAATGGAATGGTACTACCTACATGTAAAGGGAACATGCCAGAGTTGATCATATCCATACATGTGTAACTTGAATAGACGAAAAAAAGATATTTTAGAGTCGAGAGAAGTTGAAAAGAATACCTATTTCCCCTCTTAATTAAGCATATAGTTAAGTTGTCTTGGATTCACTCAAGATCAAACACGAACGCCGTGAAAGAATGTTAGTATGCGCTATACAATCAAATATTATAATGTTTGCAGAAAAGAGAAAATTTTATCAAAAGAGTTTATGACAATTTCCATTGCTTTCTTAAATTATCTAAATTATTTCTCTACTTTAAGGAAGCATGCAGTTAAGAAGTAATTCATTTTGGACCTCAACGTCTAAAGCAGGGTTGCCCAAAAATTTCCCTTTTTCTCAAGATTTTAAGTATCAACAATTACTTTATGTATCATTTTGTAAGATTTAAATCAAAATATGTCACAGATAAATAATTCTAACTAAAAGTACTTCCAATTAGATCGAAAGTTCCCCCTTTTACATTATCTACATTGTACAATAATTTTTAATGGGAGTTGTAATTTCATCAACATATTTTACATCAACATATTTTACATCAACATATTTTACACAGATTTTTTTTGTCAATTTACAATGCAAATGATACAAGTGTGACGCTGTGTCATATAATACCGGTACATGTGTGTATAAAATTTTCTTACTCAGATAACATTTGTCGGTGAAGGAGAAATTAAAAATGTCAATATAATTCAAAATATAATGGAAAACAAAAAATGTGCATTGAACACACGGATGTTTGCCAAATTTCTGAAGTAAACTGAATGTGAACTTTAATCTTTTGGGGCGTTCCTATTTAATATGTGGACTTTATACACGACTCTCTCTCTCTCTGTCTTTCTGTGACAGTAACAAGTAAAGAAGAGACGCTTCCAAACCTTTGGAGTTAAAACAGAAAATTGTGCAAAAAAGGAATTAGAATAGATAAATGAATGAAATGAAAACTGTTTTAAAAGGGAAAAGGTAAAAAACCAATTGAGCGACCTCTAGGTATATTTGCATTTCTCGCGTTCATCTTTCGCCTCCTTTGGATACACCACTGAAGGAGATCTTACAGATCTTTTGCCGTTTAAGAACAACACCGGATAAGATGAATGTAAAGAGCTACTTAACATTACAAAGATCCCGGCTAATAAGAGGAACTGACATATAAAACGTTCTTACTGATTGAGATATTTTTTTCATATTTCAAACCAAAAAAAAAAGAAATAAAAAAATTAATTAATTAAAAAAGAAAAAAAAAAAAAAAAAGAAAATAAATAAATAAATAAAAATAAAATAAATACAACTCAAACGAAGTCTTTGAAAAATGACCATGAATCCAGGTCATAACACATCATCTAGTCGTGGACAATAACACAGCAAGCTATATTTCCTATTTTATTGTAATGTAATAGCTGATTTATATTGTTGCAAGCACGTGACGTCTAGCGACAGACAGACACTGAACGACATTCAGAAAGACGTACTGACATGACGAGTCGGAGAGCAATACGTTTAGTCAAGATTTGCGACAAACAGAAAGTCTTAGGAACAGACAAACGAACCCTAATCCTCTGGACATCGTTTGTCAGAAGAATTCCCGGAATAAAAATAAAATACGGTAACACAGTTCAGGAACAGGTATGTCGCCTGTCGCATGTTTGATACTAAATACTTGACCTTGACTTTGAAAGTGACCTTGACCTACTGTAGGCGCTGAGTCTCATCAGGCTTTAACATCCCTGCAAGTTTAAATAAGATAAGATAAGATAAGATAAGATAAGATAAGATAAGATAAGATATGCTTTATTACCTAAAGAAGGGTCCGTAAGGGCATGACATGAACATGACGAGAAAACACTTAAGGAAATGAGTATGTAATAATATTACATGTATATTATATATTACATGCATGCATATTACATGTATATTACATGTATATTATACATTACATGTATATACTTTATATTACAGTATGTTATAGCCAAATATGTGAAAATGTGGCTACCAGATAGACTGACGGAAAGACAGACAGACAGACGGACGCCGTGCAAAGTGATCCCTATACGTGCTCACGTTTTCGAGGCGACATGAAAAAAATAATAAAATAAATAACCGAAATACCGCCAAACGGACATGATTAGAACCATAAAGTAATAATCCAATACAATGTAGAAATACTCAGTGCCTTAATTATTTTCAAAATCGTATTAATAAAACTTGCTACATTTTTATGTCAAATTTTATTCAATCTATTTTGGTATGAGAGAGTTGTCGTATTTCTACTTTAGGTAAGTGGTAATCGTGAAAAATAGGTGAAATATGGTTTGTTTGAGCGGAAAAGATTTATTTTTCAAAGGCTGGGTGTTCCATAAAGTGTTCATATTTAGATTGTTCAAAGATAAATTCAAATCTATAGAGATTAAGATTGCCTATCTGAACGACAAAAACTATCATTATATTAAATATTCGGTATATTGGAAAATGGTAAATTAACGAAAATGCAAAAGATAATAAATTGATAAATTGGTTTATAAATAAATAGATAAATAAATAGAATAATAAATAAATAAATAAATAAATAAATAAATAAATAAATGAATAAATGAATAAATAAATAAATAAATAAACCAATAACAAACAAATAAATTCAATACATAATAAAATGATAAACTCATAAGAAGAAAGGGGTCAATAACAAAATATATTGGCATCCACGACAGCAAGACACTATACACCAAAACAAGGGAACACCTAACATACAAAACTTAATATAATAGGTAACCGGAGATATTCACTGTAGAAATGAAAATGTAGGGGTTCACCGGATTTACTGATCCACTTGACTGGAAACTTAGAGCTCTCAAAGTACGCTCAAGACTTTATTTGTTTACATGGTCCTGTCTCTGATTATTCTTTATCATATTTGTTGGATTTTCTGTTAGATTAATCATTTCATAGAAACGAACGCCTTGAAGTGATACTGTGTGTAATGCATAATTATAGGTTTGTTTAATATCATTAATTTTGTTTTTTGGTTTGTTTGTTTTCTAAGCGGTGTACTATAAGAATATGTATATTTCAATCAACTCTTTAGATGAAGAGAAATTAGTATACTACCTGTGACATGTGTGTATATTTTCCCTCATTTATTACCTGGATAAAAATCCACACTAAAGTGTCCGTTACACCCGTCTTTAATCCACACGGTATTCTTGTATATTCCATAGTTATGTCCTTGATTACATTTGACCCCATCTCTAAGGGCAAACTCTCCTCTCAATTCTATTTTGTCTACTAGAGAAGCGCCCTCTATTTCACATTCTTTGTAGTCTGTATTCCAGTGGCGACACTCTATCACACGTGTCCGAATATTTGTATGTGGTATATCTGAAATGTCAAAGAGAAAATGTTAATGATGAAAATTATATTATGGTTAATAACAGAATGAAATGAATGTTTCAAATGAACAAATGGATAAAAAGGTTAATTCATTATATATATATATATTAATGAAGATCGATTAAAATTTTTTTTAAAGAATAAATTAAATGAAAATGATGCAAACAGAATATAGATCACGTTCTGGGAATTAATACCGGTATTCTACTGTTTCAAAACTCATAAAGATCTAGGTAAAATATATATTACAAATTAATTTATTCAGCTTCATGTGCAGGTAAATATTCTAAGATTGTTCCTAGTATTGTCAATGTAAACGTCTTCAAATTGAATAGCATCATTTAAGAACAGATAAATTGGCAACGTGGACCAGACATGCACGTTTCGGGTACTTAACCCTCATCAGTGATCCTAAATCTAAACAATGTAATATGCCAAAAAAGTATGAAAGTTACTACTAAGTATGTCGAAAAAGTGTACCGAAAGACGTAGCAGGATGGGTGGGATATGATGCTGCAGGACCCACTTTTTCGAAATTTCAAGAAATTTGGTAACAGAAATTTAGTATGCGTTGAAGAAACGATCAACCGAAATTGATCGAACTTGGCTACATGTGCCCTCGGGGACTCCTGGTCCACCAGCAGTGACACTCACCAAGTGGTATTAATGTAAACGTCTTCAAATTGAATAGCATCATTTAAGAACAGATAAATTGGCAACGTGGACCAGACATGCACGTTTCGGGTACTTAACCCTCATCAGTGATCCTAAATCTAAACAATGTAATATGCCAAAAAAGTATGAAAGTTACTACTAAGTATGTCGAAAAAGTGTACCGAAAGACGTAGCAGGATGGGTGGGATATGATGCTGCAGGACCCACTTTTTCGAAATTTCAAGAAATTTGGTAACAGAAATTTAGTATGCGTTGAAGAAACGATCAACCGAAATTGATCGAACTTGGCTACATGTGCCCTCGGGGACTCCTGGTCCACCAGCAGTGACACTCACCAAGTGGTATTAATGTAAACGTCTTCAAATTGAATAGCATCATTTAAGAACAGATAAATTGGCAACGTGGACCAGACATGCACGTTTCGGGTACTTAACCCTCATCAGTGATCCTAAATCTAAACAATGTTATACTAGTTTATTAAAGATGAAGAACAAACCTGTTGTATAGCACGCTTGAATTTGCCCGCCACATCCATCTTTAACTGTGACTTCGTCCTTGTTTATCCAATAATCTGCTCTGTTTCCACATGGCGGGTTGACCTCTAAGCACGTGATCCAGCCTCCCGCCGCGCGATCGTCTGTACATTCCTGACCGTGACCTTGGAATAACGACATACATGGCATCGACAGGAATCCGGACGGACATGATATGTTACCTGAAGTAAAAGAAATAGGATAAAAACTCATTATAGCGAAATAATTAGTCCTTTTTTATAATTTGATTTTATACATATATGAGTATTCACTTTTCTAGTTAAAAGTCAAATCTAAGAAAAAGAGCGACAAAAGAAAAACAGACATACACACACCCTAACACACAAAATTAAATAAAAAATAACAAATTAAGGAATAACTAAATGAGGAAAATTTAATATAAATAAATAAGTAGATAACTATATATGATCAATAAAGGTAGATAAATAAATTAAGTAACTAATATATAGATAAATCAAAACATTTTATCCTAGATAAGTGAAAAATAACACAAGAATGAAGACAACGTTTCGAGAAAAAAAAGTGTTCTAGACAGTCGATCAGTATTGCTCTATAGAGTGGTAAAGAAGTGATTGTTGTACAATTTCTTTCTTCGGCTATTAATTTTTTGTGGTTTGAAATATTTCTTTTTAAAATTTTCACTAAATGAGTATTTTTACCGCGGCAATAAGAAAACCAGATAACAGTTTATCTGAGATGTGTGAAACAAATAACAATAACAAATGAGGGAAGAAACGAATTCGAAAAAAAAATTAAAATTGTAATTTCTCAGCTTTGCTGTTCCAAGAGACACTTGGTAAATTACAATCATTAGTGCTTGCTTGTTTTAACAATTTCATTTTTCGGCTATAACCATTTTTGTGGATTGAAATATTTCTTTGTAAAATTTCCACTAAATGAGAAATTACGCAACCAGAAAACCAAAGATTTAGATTCCAGATTTGACAAGGTTGGCACCCTTGTATTTCCCGATAGAAGGGGTCAATGAATCTATACATCATGGTGTGAACCCAGAGTCATTTACACATTTACCCCTATTGTAGGGCCCTATCATTTGACACGTTTCAAAGCTATCCTTTTTCGTGCCTTTTTGTATGTGTCGGTACAAAAGTTTTGTTTTGATAATGAAATCGTGATAATGCAAACTGTTGCATGATTTATGGGGCCACACTCTCGTTATCAAAATTTTATCAACTTTGTATTCGTATAAAAAACTACAGGTAGACACTCATTACCCCTTATCTGATCGACGGAGTTTGAAAAGATTTGTATGGACGTCACGCAAACGAAGCTAATTTGAATTTGCCGGAACATAGCACTACGAATCTTATTTTTGATTTATATTTAACCCGGATGTTCTTCGTGACAGGAAGTGAACATGATATTTCAGAAATCAAGCCAAAACACATTTTAGTCTCATAGATAGTTAATTTAAGCAAATATTCAGCATCAAAAACCCAATTCAATTTTTCCTGGTACATTCTTATTCAAAGTGTTAATATACCCCCACTCGGTCTCCACCCTACCAGCGTACAAAGAACTGGTAATATGAATGTAAAGTTCATATCGATGTCAGTCTGTCTTAAGTAGGCATATCAAAAATAAGTTGGACATATAGAGAAAGCTGGGAGTAAATTCAAAATCATAACAATTCCTCCTTTATAATTTGTACTTGGGTGCACTTGGTGTTTTAAGATGAACAAATCAGCTCATTAACTGCCTGTTTTGCAGCTGCCTATAATATGAAGAAGCCCAATGTGCAGACATCGTCGTAAAATTTCTGTCTGCAACTGAGAAAATAAATTTCAAATCAAAAGATCTCACACAACATTCCACCTAGCTGTATCATAGTCAGATCTTGAGGCGCAAATGATGTTTCTAGTGCTACACTTTATAGGCGCCTTGTTCAAGTAAAATCAAATGATTCAAATCGAGATAAGGTCCTCAAATTATGAATCATATTTCTTTATATTCACCAATTTAATTATTAAAACCCGATGCCAAGATTTCAGACCACATGTTAAAATTTACTTTGAATGTGTTCTAAATGTGTTTCACGAGGTTAATTATGTCATCTGTCAAAATAAAGCCTGAGGATGTTTAGAATTTACAGAGCACCTTGCAATCGGCACTTTTATCATGTAAACACATCTGAAAATGTGGTGTTTACATAGGTTCATTTTGTTTAAACGAAGAAATTTGAATCTACTTTCTGATGGCCCCTGTTGTGTGTTTTGCCAATTAACTTTTCTAAACGAAAGCGTTTAAAATACAAGAACTTCCATCTTTTTTAGTATTTTATATTGTAGTGGTTTATCCCACTACGAGATTTGCGTTCGTTTGATTTCACAACGGATGGAAGTATAATTCCTAGGTTTAGAATTTCCGAATAACACCAGCAACAGAGCATTTGTCTTTCTCCGGTTGTAATGTTCTGATGTCGTAGATGATAGATTTAAACAAGAATTAAATTACGTCAGTAAAAAGTGAATAATTACAACATGATGCTCTGGTGCGGATACCTACAGTATACAATAACCGACATCAAGCAATGTAAAAATGACTCAACAAATCCCACCAGCCTTCACATTTCTCCACCAAAAGGAGTTTCCTTGGCTTTAGCGACACGATCCACGGAGATTAGTAATAGATTATACATAACCGGTTTGTCGTAATATAGCCAACCTGTTGCCGAGCTTTTCTATTTTCTCTGAGCCTATTATGATGGGATTTGACATGATTAGACCGTGTTGAAAAACAGAATGAGTAATTAGCGTGAAGAAGGACAGTTTGTACCATCAAGTATGTCCTTAAAAGGAATAATCGGGACCTCTGCCTTAAAGTATTGAAGCAATCTTAGCTGATCATCTAACAAAGACCCTTCTCCTGGTGACAGCTGATTCTTCTATTATATCAGTAAATAGAACTTCATGAGACATCGCGAGGAATTTCCCGGAGTCCCTCTTAAGTACATAATGATCCCCCATCCACGTCTCCCCCTCCCCATTCGTCAGTGTATCTATACATCATTAGACCCTCATTGACATTGCCGAGAATCGATAATCTCATATATGATTGTACGTAAAGATGATCAACAAAAAAGACTTTGGTTTGAGGCCATCATTAACGAGGGCCGGGTTCCTCTCATAGGAAACCTCGTCTAGGATCATTATACCGTTATATGTATATTGGTGCATTAAGTATCAGATATCAGAACTCTTCTCTTTAATATTTCATAATATCTATTTCTATCTTATTGAGCTTACATGTACTTTGTACAACTTTGTACAGGAGAATGATCGAGAGGATGAAATATTCTCAGATCGAATCGCCTACTCATGATTACAGAGTAGTAAATCGTACTTCTTTAACATTTCACATTTCCTGGTCGTTTTTCTTCTTGCTCTTTGCGAAGATTGCTTGTATCCCAAGGACATAGTTCTAAATCATCGTTTGAATCAAGAAATTTTTAAAATATTTTTTCTTTCAGTTGACATTTTCCCAGTATTGATATGTTATGGCATTTCCGTCATTCCTTATCATTTTTATGTATTTTACCTTTCTAAGAGACATATTTCAGCATTTTCCCATTATGGCCTTACGGACAGAGTTTGCAGAGCATGCCATGGCATTTATACCGCCTCTCTGTCAACACGGCGGGACACCCATTCAATTTAGTTTCATTGTTATTTTATCGATGCTTTGCAATAAGCATACCCCTCTTGGGTAAAGTTTTTATAAAAGCTGAGCGACCTTAAATCATCATTTTACAACGAGGCTGACGAGCTTGATGAGGTGTGCAGGCAGCCTCAGATAAAATAGTTTGTAAACAGATCAGATTTGAGACAATGTTAAGGTAGATCTATTGTTTTACGATTTGAATGCAGATGTCTCCATAGGACGCCCGTTTAATAGCTTCGGACCAATAAATCATTTTTCATACTCAATTAGTTTTAGAGAGAAAGAATAAATGATACATCCCCCTTTTAAATTGTTTATGGTGATCAGTACAAATTGACAGAGTCCTTAATGACGATATCTTGCGTAGAAATCAACTGAATCATAAATTATGAGACGTTGGACCATATACAGTCCGCCATGATACATCTCAGATGGTGCTGTACTGTGTCACTGATAGCGAGGCTCACAAAAACATGGCGTCCCTGGAGATGCATAAACTTCTATCATATTTCAAGATAAAGACCTTTTTTGGAAGCATGTTTAATGACAAGCAGAAGCGTATTAGGTGACAGTAATTTTCCGCTTAGACATACAGTCCTTGCAATTCATTAATTTTTTTATTCATTAATCTATGTTTTTGGAGGTTTTTTATTAAAAAAGGAGAAAAATCGTGTGCGACAGAGATATTCATTACATAAAAAAGAAGAGAAAAACTGTTAAGGAACTTCAAGGTTCTGAGCCAAAAACATCTTGTGACCTTCTTTTTTAAAAGGTACATGCACTGTTATATGAACTAACATCCCCTATCTGTCTACAATAATGCATTATAACTACCATTTACCGAATTTTTACAGCTGAATCCTTCACATATTCTAATTTCTCTCATTAAAAAGATTTTAGATTTGGTTGCGTGTCATTAATTTACATTTATATCTCGTGAATTACTTTGGAATCTGTCGGTCGTAAACCATGGTTTTCCATTAAACAGTGGAAGGTCTCATATCCGAATAAAAATCACATCAATTTCTTTAACATGGTGTAAATTGGATTATGTTTATTTATTAGGTAAACGGACCTGTATAATGAAGTTATGTGTTCTCTTGTGCTGTAAATTGAATTTGTTCCCTTCCATGAGCCTCAGAAAATCGAACACGTGGTTAAAAATTTGTAAGCTAAATCATCTGTAGCTGTATAGGAATTTGGTTTACTTTCACAGAAATAAGAAGATTTTTTCGATTTTTTTTTTTTGTATTTTAAAAAGTTTTAAGCCTTGGTGTGTAACAGAAAGAAGATTATTTTCACTCCGATCAGACGTTGAAATATATTAAAGAAAGTTAAAACTGAGTTTAAGAATTTTTTTGTATCCTCGTCGGTGATAGTTATACTTTGATACAGCAATGCTTCACAGACATCAGGTGCGAAATGAACTAATCATGGCTTAGCCTCACCAGCTCCTGCCGTGGTGCACACAAAAGGACAGAGAAATTCTGAATGTAGCTGATATCCAATAGAATCCATGTCCCACAAGGGAGCTTTAACATAACCACCTGAGTAGAACAAAACCTGCTTTTGTACAGAGAATCCTAATCCTGCCATACAGAGTTCATATTTAACACTATACCATACTATACCCAATATAAAAGTGTCAGAACATGCATTTCACTTATTTCACCGGTGAATGATAGTGATACGCAATAAATATTCTATTGCACTGCATCCTCCGCATTCCAGTAGTCTGTGAAAAAACATAGCTGAGCTGGTCCCCATGTTAAAGAGAAGGTAGTGCCATATGTCTTGATTACAAATTGAGAGTCGATAAAATAAAATAAAATAAAATAAAATAAAATAAAATAAAATAAAATAAAATAAAATAAAATAAAATAAAATAAAATAAAATAAAATAAAATAAAATAAAATAAAATAAATGCATGAATGAGAACAAGAAGTGGTTCAATTATACATATAAATAAAATAATTAAATAAATTAACCGAATAAATTCAAATATGGTTGGATTCAACACCATGCATTTCTCATTTGGAATCTGGCTAATAGCGATCAGAGGAAACTTGGATTTTTTAGGCGTTCCCGAATGTTTGGATTAACTTGTTGGTAATGTTACAGGTAATGTTGCAGTCATGAGACATAACATCAAAACACATTTCAGTGTTGTTAAAGAATTTCAGAATGGGTACAAATTCTCCGCTCTTCAATATCTTAATGTCCAAAACAATCGGATTACAAAGACCGTGAGAAACCGCTTCAAAAAATACTTTATTAGGTTTTTACACAAAGTGGATTATCTTTTAAGATTAAACTGAAAATGTTGTCTTTATGAATGGTTACGTGGCATTGATTTCTGGCTATAAACAGTTTATATTTTGGCGCAAGTGTTGTTAATACAATTTGCAAGGAGAGCGATTTTGAAGAACCCCGGGAATCGACGCGAGCATTTTGGCACTTGTTTGAATAAAGAGTGGATTAGAAGTTTTCTTTGCATATCTTAGGTATAGGGTCTAGGGGACGAATTATGATTGATTTATTATAATAGATGAAGTCGATAACGGAGCTGTATGCAAACACTGTTTGTTTTCATTCATTCAAACACGGTCGGAACACGCTCGCAATATACCGTTCATTTGTTTGTACAGCCATGTGAGAACACTGGATTGCGTTACAACTGGCTAGCAAAAAGGCGAAGATAAATAGGAAAGAAAATTGACAAAGGGTCACTTCAAACACGTCAACCAATATTTAGGTTTACTCATCGTCATTTTCTCCCTAACAAGTCCGAACCATGCCGATATCGATCATAATCACAAATGAAACAAAATTGCTCAATTAACACTGAGTCGGCGATGCAGATGTCCTCACTCTTACACAATATAATAACGGATATCGTACAATTGTTGAGCTTTTATGTAATAGATAATGAAAATTTATGTTTACGCACAGATTGCTCCTGTCATAAAATATAAATCCAGAAAACTGTAAAGATTATGACAGATATTGCTGTTTAATATAATTATGTTATTTTCTTTCACCAGTTTGGTACGCCGTGTAACTTGTTGCATCCCAAAAAATTCTAATCTTGGGACATTACATGCTACTAAAATGGCAGCATATCTGTAAACGTGGTGAAACTTTCATATCGCTCTCTTCAGCAATATTTCATCTTTTATTTTTTACTTGCTTACTCACTCTTTCGCTTCTGTATTCAATTGTTGAATTATTACTTTTTACAGGCAAATTACGTAGCATGAAAAAAAATCCTTCCGCGCAATTTGCGCGCATCTCTCAGGTCTATCATTAAAGTCTATTTGAATCACAAAACGCCGATATCTGTTTGGAAAGTGGTAAAATGTTTAGAAAGCCGTGGACGCACACCCGTCAACATTTCAAAACAACACCCAGGAAACCCGCTTATTAAGTGTTTGGGGACAAGGGGCGGGAGTATATTTACGGGGGATGGGGAGCCCGGTATGGTAGCTCGACCCCTCGGGTTCTTTGAGGCAGTATTCATGCTGGGAAGATAAGAATGTATCAAACTTCAGAGGATCTATTATCACAGAATAATAATTACTATAAGAAATCTCTGTATCGATTTTCACTTTGTTCTCCGGGGATGAATGTAAATATTTGTACTTACAGGATGTAAGGGGGATAATGCAGCGATATTGGTACAGCTGGCCAGAAACGTTTACTTTTTTATTTGTATTCTTTTGTTCTGACGTATTATTTGAAATCTGTTTCATCCCTTTATGAGCGCGGTACGTGCTTCCCATTTTATGATTCGGTATGATCGTGAATGTTTCCGAGCTTTTCTTCATATGTATATCAAACGACACGAAGATATAATTCTGTATGAATAAAAATGAGAATGAAATTATTTCCGTTATTGTCTACATCTTCGATTATAAGTAAGTCTAGACTCTTAAATGACGATCTTTTGTTTTTTATCCACTATAGCGCGGCTTCCCTCTTGTTTTTCCATGGTACATCAAATAAATATAAGAAAATGTAGATTACATATTTAAAATGAACTCTGTTAAATTGATCTAGAAAACATATCCAAAATCTTAAAGAAAGGAGGGGATTTCCAACAACAATCGACTGCAGCACCCATAGCAAATCCCGGAAACACAACGCACTAAGTTCGGCTCATCAAGACTGTCATGTGACTATAGAAAATTACTTTTATACATGATAAGTAAATAAAACAGTGATAGAATGCACATAATTCTAAAAGATTGTCGCTCAAAATATCATAGACTTCAAATCCAGGGAAATTTTAAAATTCTGATTGATGAAAGGTGTAGATTCCACAGTACAAAGATAAGAGAAGTCGAGATTATTGTGGATGGTCGGATCGAGATTATTGTGGATGGTCGGATCGAGATTATTGTGGATGGTCGGATCGAGATTACTGTGGATGGTCGGATCGAGATAATTGTGGATGGTCGGATCGAGATTATTGTGGATGGTCGGATCTAGAGGAATTAAAAACATAGGAAAATGCCTTAAATGTCTTTTTTTTTTAATTTTCATTTTCTTTTCTTGTTATCTTATTTTAATGTGTACAATTTTCTCCAAGTCGAAGTCTAGATTCATACATTAACGTAATCCTTTTTTATTGACATGACTAAATTTGTTCGTTCATAGTGGATGTTGTTACAAAAAGACATATTGGATTTCTTATTTCATGTTAGCATATGCTGATTATAATTAGACTAATTTCATATTGGCATTTTAGTGCAGTGTCGCACTGAAAACAGTGTCAATAGAGAAAGTGTGTCATCATAACAAAAATAGAAATTTCAAAATCTTCATTGAAAAATCAGGAAACAGATTTTTGTAAGATATACCTCGGGCAATTTGGCACAATTCTTCAAGAAAATGTTACAAGATTAAGTTACATAATTCAAAGCTTCAGTTTCTAGATAAGCCAATAAATGTCAGCTCGCCCAGCGGGGAAAGTCTAAACGGAAACTTGCGGAATCAACATTTTCTTCGTGTGTGATTTAGAATTTAATTCTCAAGAAAAACATACATGTTTATGGAAAAAAAAATCTGCTTCTCGTTGTCATGGGAGCGCAGGTGTAAAACCTAGACATGTATAACAAAGGAAGAAGGTGGGCGAACAATGGTCCGCGGTAACTGGTCTTTTGATGTGATTATTCCAAGAAAATGATGGAAGTATAATAGTATAACGACAAGCCTGTAACGGTATGAAGAATCCGGAGAGAGGGCTCGGCCTTATTGATCCCTTGTTTTACTTCTTTAATGACATTGTCAAAATCAATACTATCGTATTGTAGACATACCCAGGTAAATCTATGGTAAGAGATGGAGACATAAAAATGAATCATCTAAGTGAATAACACAAATACCCTGTCAATGACTGCATGTCGGGAATGGTGAGGGATATGGTATGGGTAAATACAGAAAAAAAACCTGCTCGCGTCCGACTGGCTTATATATTATGTATCACAATGAATTCCTGTAGGAGAGAAGTTGTACGGATAACAGCAACAAATACCAGGGAAAAGTAAATGGAAGCACTCTGTTTTACATACATTTTCTTCAATATTTTAAGAACGCCTTTTTGAAACACTTGCATGAAAAGAATATGAAAGTAGGCAATTTTAAGTTGTCTATCGATTTCAGATTAAGCAGCCTGGGTCCGTTTAACACAGGATATTATATAGTTCACTTCTGGTTCCGGTACTGATGCACATGTCTGAGCGAACACGCATCTCGCCTAGCGTCAAGGAAAGATGTTAAATTGGGTAAAGCAAAAGAAACATTAAACCAAGCACCTTTTGTTTTAACAGGTCTATGTAATGTTCATACAGAGATGAATAATTCATTCCGACTTTATCAGTTTAGTGCACTGTGTTTCTGTGTATAACAGCTTTAATTTGGCTGTAATTGTCGGGATAACCTAACAAGCAGTGTCTGAGGCAACAGAGGAAATTCGAGATAAAGTAGTTATTCCACATGAATTGTTGAACGTCAAGTCAAAGTAGCTTAAATTGACCCAACTAAGATCTTACATCCCATGAGCTTAAGTATCTCGTTTCACTTCTTATAATAGATCACTATCTATATTTCTAAATTCGTAATGAAGAGAGCGGACTACTTTCTGTTAGATTTATCGTACGCAGATAAATTCTGATACAGTTGATGCAATGTGACTTCGTTCCTATCATCAGTCAATTATTCAGTATTTCTCTTCAAACACTAATCGGATTTTCAGAAACTTTTCGCTGAAAGAAAATAAATGCTCTAATATTTTGTTTTTTGAAAAGACTTTGTCAAAATAAATCCAGAATTAAACTTAATTCGGGCCTTTGGTGCGGAATTTCTAAGCTTCAAAGATAACTAGCTCCCATTTTATTGTGGACAAATAGGGAGCTAGGGGCGATAATTACGGCATTTTCTGGGGACAGGTGAGGGTCGGACGTGGCAGGATTATTTATGCTGTGTTCACTTTTGTGTCTAATGTATAATTTAATTGTTAACAGGTCTGATCGGACATTTGGTCCTATACCCGTGCCGTATGGCGAGTAATATGTGTACAACAGATGTGCAATGAGTATTGTGTGTTTTGACCAATGGCGATACTATTACATCAAGAAAAAAAAATAGAAAGAAAAAGACGATTGCTAACTTGAGCTTTTTCTTCTCTTAGAAAATATATAAATCACTACATTCCAATATATTGTGATATATACACGACTTGCTCAACCGATTCGGACATAGGACATGTAAATTTGCTGTATCCAGATAATAAAACATGAAAGTTTTTCCCGTGTATAATAAATGATAGAGAAGGAGATTGATGGGTTGCCTTTATCTCACGGTGATATTTTGGCGAGAATCTTGCTATGCCCAGCGTCCAGCGCCTAGTGTGTGATTGACGTCCAATGTTAGACGTTATCACACTGCATCAAACGTCATGATACTATCTGACAACTTGGTTAGTATAATGAAACTGACCTTTACCCGCCTTCCCTTTCATCCGGGGCTTCAAACGCACCGAACGCATCATAAAAAAGTGTTCCTTCACCAGTAAACCAATTCTAATATCCATTGATACCGACCTCGATCTCTCCCCCCTCTCTTTCCTGATGTCAAAATTTGGCTACTATTATCAAGGAGGCTTCTATCTGGTTGCAAACTTAGACATTTCGTAATTCTTGCGATGATTTTACGACTAGATTTTCAAGAAGCAACTTAAGATTATTGCGATATTACCAATGTAACTAAGTGTTCTCTGTGGAAAATGGTGCTTTGTGGATGTATTATGTAATGTGTTTATCTTTGGGAGAGACAACATTATCCAGATGGGGCTGTAACAGTGACAGGATACCACATATCTTTGTTCGAACACGCACAATGTTTGAAAAAAGTGAACATAAATCAATCCCCTCACAAATCTTGGTGTTAGCTTACAAAGAGCCACTTTTAACATTACATTGTGCAGGTGCAATATCTATGACTTTTTCATGACACTTGTGCTAAGAGATTATCGCAATTGATGAGAGAGAGAGAGAGAGATCGAGAGAGAGAGAGAGAGAGAGAGAGATCGAGAGAGATCCATCTTTCTGTATAGCTTGACCTTGCACATTATACCTAGGAAATGCTTAAATTACACTGTCTGCATTAGGTTGCGATGTCATCATACATGTCAATTGAGGTGACAGATTATCAAAGTAACACAATCTCTTATCTACATAAATATTAGGATCTAAATAAAACTACTGATAATTCTATCAAAATCACATCAAATATTACGTCACCGGGTGTAACCGTGTTGTTGACGTTTCAACACCTTCAGAGCATTCGTTGACAGACGTCTCGTTCGTACACGGTGTTACTGTAAGTCTTACCATCTGTACGTGTTTTGATTGTAACCATTCTACAGACTGATTAATTGCTGAATTCCCAGTAAACCACTAAGTACTCATTACCCGTTTAAGGAGGAGATATGGCTTGTTGATT
The DNA here is from genome assembly GCA_028142955.1 of Pinctada fucata. Lineage (NCBI taxonomy): Eukaryota > Metazoa > Mollusca > Bivalvia > Pterioida > Pteriidae > Pinctada > Pinctada fucata. The sequence goes on from AP027102.1 coordinate 101,077,714, forward strand.
TTTCTGTTGAATTTTTCTTTTTACAACAAAATCGGACGGTAATCTGAACCCGATTTTTTTCGAATGGATGAACAGGCGTGCTTTGACTGTGGGTTAAAAACAATATAATACTGCGCGACTAATGAACCTAGCTTTAAAAAGGTTCTATTATTCGTGTAGATTTTGGGATAACATTGAGCTGTCTTTAACAAGTGTCTAATGACTGGTATTGCCGCCAAGGGTGGAAAGATAGGAATAGAAAAGGGCAAAGATACTGGTTGTAAAGACGCTACAGGGAGATGGCTACCATCAAAAGCTACAGAATTTAATGAATCAAAATCAGGTCCCTAGACCACACCGTGACTCTACATAGATAATGTCAAAGTCGGGAATTTTGTTCTGGTCCCAACCCAGCAAGTACGAACATTTTCAATTCATAGTGCAGGTATAGAGAGTAGGTGAAATCGGCTTATCACCTAAAGCACATTCCCGATGTAGGGAAAGCATTAATCTGCTAATAAAAGAGAGAAAATTAAATATCTAATATTACTTTGCGTCACTCTCCATAGAGAATGAAGTCTAATAACGAACAAGGACTGTTAAGCCGTCCCAAACTTAAGTCGCTGCATTATGGAATAATATTTAGAAAATGTATTAAACTTAAATAGAGACCTAATGGTAATATTACACTATATTTAGGTTCAGTCAAGTGTAGGAAAATATCTATTAAAAGAAATATCAGACATATGATCTTTTTTCATTAAAAATCTTTTTCATTGATGACTGCGCCGTTCAGGTTTAAATTATCCGTGACTCGTTTATAGAAAAATGGGGCATCATACAATTGTTCTCTTTTTACAGATTTCTCATAAAGCACGACCATGCCTTACAAATTCCAAGCCCAAAAATTCCCTTAAAATTATAGTTCGAGAAGAAATGATCAAACATATAAGGACCACAAGTTGAAGAAAAAGTGTTCTACTTTTGAGTGTAAGTAAGCACTTGAGGTTGTTACGGCATATGAAGTACTTCCATTTGTGACAAAGTAAGGCTACACTTGTGGTTTCCCCCCTCTATAAGGGATTAAATAGCTCTACATTCACTTTTTCTCATGCCACTGAATTTCCTTAATACTTAGTGGTCAGTAAATAATGTGGTACATGCTAAAATATAGAACTCTTATAACGATTTCTCAATATGATAACTTTGAATTCACTTCCGATTATTGAGCTATTGTTATAGTACTGACACATCAATATGACCCAATATGCTGTATTTCTCACATCCAAGTAAGCGTCATAAAATACCAACTTTACGACTTGAAGGAAAACAAAAGCTATAAACCCTCGTTTTCATAATTTTGATAAATGGCTAAATAAATAAATAAATAAATAAATAAATAAATAAATAAATAAATAAATAAATAAATAAATAAATAAATAAATAAATTAATTAATTAATAAATAAATAAATAAATACATTTTTTACAGATAAACGAATGAAAATTTAGATAAGAAAAAATAATCCTCAAACTTGAAATAAGTAATTTTTCCATTTGAAAGAATTGAAATCCAGACAGACACTTTTTAATTTCAACAGGAGAAACCCTGAACATGTAATAGTATTAGATACAGAAGGACAACTCGGGGTCTCTTACCTTTCACATCCCGGGGACAGGTATGTGCCGACATGGTGATATGACAAAAACTGGTCCTTGTATAAATTCCTATAAATTGTCAGCGATTGATATCATTCTCCATAAAAAGTCCCTCAAATTACACTGACTACACGCAAAGTATCGTGAGGTCTGGCAAGGAAGCAACAGTTTAAAATGTTAAACCCCTCCGTGCACTGAAGGGGGCGCCTCGAGGGGGAAGTAACTCGTAATGCACTTCACAGCTGATTCTATCTATTGAAAACACATATCATTTACACTGAGTAAGACGCGCAGAAAATGAAAATGATTTTCTATTATCGAAGTTTAAATCATCCCTCTTATTTCAACAATGACATAAAACGTGGATCGATAAATCGACTTTATATATAACGTATTTGTACCCGCCTACCTATAGCGGGGCAAAAAAGAACATTCCTTTGGATCCTTGTAATTTCGTACTTTAATTCATAATCACAGTTTATAGGAAGTCATCCATGTGTTACGACTCCCTGTGCATTTTTAACACGTAACTAAAAAGACCGCGGCATAAAGTATCTTTGAGTACGAACAAGAAGAAAAGCGAATAGAGCGTCAAAGCTGTCAATGTAGGGAAGGCGCTATAAACTATGGGTATCCAATCAGAGCTCCCCGATCGACGTGATCACCAATAATTCCCACTAATTAACCCACGTAAATGAACACTCTCAACATGTTCGTCGATAAAATTACGCAGACTTTTAGTACAAAATTGCCACAAATCGTTGCTCGTTAGAATGCCGTAAATTGTTAGTTTTTGTTGTAATGTACATAACAGAATAACCAATTCCTATTTGTCTACGTTACCGCCTTTAATTGCTACTACTCTGCTTCACGCTTTGGTGAAATCTCCCAGAAGAGCGGCTAAAACGGTCTTAACACCTCAAAATACCGATATCGCCCCGGATCAAATTGAAAGTTTGCTAAATGTATTTTCACTGTGTTTGCTTAGTTTAAAGTTAACTTGGGGAAAGATTATCTTGTCATGTTAGCAAATAACAATGTTTAACGGACGTAAATTACCTTACACGAGATGATAATACAATACACAGGTAAAATATTCATGTCTTTATTATAGAGCCTCTCCGACAATACCCCAAAAATAGGACAGGTGCACGGGACACGGAAAAGATTGGCGAAATCTGACTCGCAATTTGTCATCGCTTCAAAAGCAACACCTAGGGAAAAATCAATCGCTTTTCTCCATATATAAAACTATAATTGGTTACCTCGATCCCAAAATATTTTATCTGACCTCAAACGTATTATAAGTGAGGGTAATTTTTATGAGCACCGATTTTTTTTCTTGCAAGAAGTTCGAACTAAAAGTACATGTGATTTTGATCCATTTTTGTGAACATCACAAAAAATACTTTATGTAGAAAAAGCCAATTAGGAACAACATAAGACTTTACCCCATACGTGGTCAGTCAAGGGACCCTGACCATATCGATTCGTATGTTGACCTTCCATTTAGTTAAGCAAACATCTTACTTTTGATAATAAACAGTATAATGAAAGAAGCATGTGCGGCATCTGAACACCATGACGTTCAATTGAGTGGAAACAAGATATGTAAAATAGTAAATAAAGTTAAATTAGCGTGACAGGTGGTATGAAAAAGACAACACGGGAAAGTCAATGGATTTAGCAGACTTCGTATGTGGGTAATAGCGCCAGATTTAACGGAAGTAGAAGATTTGGCGCTCGCTTAGAGCCGGTTCTAGTGGATTAAGGGGATTTGGCGCTCGCGCAACACCAGTCTAGGCGCATGTAAAGGATTAAGCGCTCACAGAGCCATTGTTAATATTGATGTAGATGTTTTGGCGCTTGATTTAATGGATGTAAAGGATTGGATGTACACTAAATTTTCTTTCTTTAACGTACCTAGAGGTTTTGGCGCTCGCGCAGCGCCAGGCTTTATGGATTCGATGTATTTGGCACACAAATGCGTAAGAATTAAAGACTGCAAGGGTGTTGGCGTTTTATGGATTGCTAGAACAATGTAGTCAGAATATGTATCCAAATCACCCCGAGTCCAATGTATACTTCTGTGTATAATTAAAGAATCAAGCCAGAGTCAGCAATTAACTAAGCAGGTCAACATACCGCTTCTATAAAGATTGCTTACTCTCTTTATGTACGGAGGAATCCCATAGGTTGTTCATAGTACATGTATATTGACTTCAAGTATAGATACCCATCTCTCAAATGAAAAGCAATCTATTTAGAAAATGAAGGAAAACGCTATTGTCAGATATTTGGAGGGTTAACAAGTTGATATCGATAATTCCTGCGAAATAAGTTAATTAATTGATTACGAATCATATTTTGTTACAGCGAAAAAAAACCCCAACTTTTAATGAAAGTGTGGGATTAAAATTTAAAATTTTACGTTTTAATCAGAATTCACAGCTCCTTCCTTACCCGATGCAGTTTTTACATCATTCATAAAATCTGACTATCAACTACTGTGTTATAGATACAAAGGTCAAACTTTATGTTTACGATGGGGTCAGAGATAAGGCAAGAAATATTAATACTTGTTATCTCTACAATCTGTGAAAGTTTATTTTTCTCTGCCAATACCATGAAAGTGACAAATATGTTCTTCATTTTTCTATAAGCAAAAATGCCATTAAGTTTTCTTTTTTTCTTCGGGATTGTTGGTTTCCCACCGTGCGCCTTCACGATATGAAAATGTCTGATGTGAATCTAGATAAGGTTTTAATACAAAGATATATCATAATGAGGAATTCTCTATTTAACACAGTGGGTTGTGTGATATTGGAAGAATGACTTCATACGACTTCATGCGGAGATTTCTTTTTGCTTTCATTTATTAGTTTCCTTGTACCAACTTCGTTTGAAGCTGTGTGATTTCTTTTACTCTCAGCTGGTCCTAATATGACGGGAAGAAGATGAAAAGGTGTTATATTTGAATTTTGATAAGATTCACAGAAGAAATAATTGAAAATGGGGTAGATATCTATGAATGTCCTTGTATTTACACAATCCACAATGCTGTTTTTTAATGCAGGTTAAAGGGTATCGCACATAAAAGGAGTTATCACATGATACACCCGTTATGCAGTTTCATAAAGCCATTTCATAGATATATGATATGATAACACGTTACATAGCGCTCTGCTTGAATGCGATTGGTCAAGTTTGGAATCTAATCACATATAAACTTTGACAGGTGTGACCTTTCAAAAATCGGTTAGTTGTCAAATTCAGAAGCGGATTCAATATCAATTATTAAATTTTTTGTAGAATTAACTATTGCATTAAAATACAAAACATATTTGAAATTTTTTTTCTTTCGCACAGAATATATCTATACGATGGGGAACTACTTCTCATGGCGTAGCAGACGACCTGTAGGTCACGGCGTGGTTCGCCTCTAATTCTCAGAAACGTTAGAAATACACATATTTCACGTTAGAAATACACATATTTAGGCAATATCATGTGATTAAAAGAATCTTAAATTAATATCTATTTCATACGATGTATTATGAAACTCATTGTGTGTTTAATATCCCCTCGCCAAGGCTCGGGGATATAAAACACACAACTCGTTTCATGGCCGTCCTAAGTCGGCACCGGTTGCCCATTGGTCTAGTTGGTTTATCTGAGTCTTTTATGTTTAATGTTTCTATGGTGTGAGTGGGTGTTCCTTGTCCCTTTTGCGTCTCTTTCTGTAAGTGTCTGCTCTGTGTTTTAGCATGGGTGTTTTTGGGATTTTGCTGTGGGTGCTGCAATCTATTGTTGTTGGAGATCCCCTCCTTTCTTCTATAATACATCGTATGTAATGAAAATTCATTTGAGATCCTATATATATATATATCAGGACCTGGGATGATTTCTCGTCTTTGTATGAAATTGATATTGATAATTTTTGCTATGAATGACTAATCTATCAACAGGGTTTTTTTTTTTTTGATTTTCCTTTTTTAAGATTTTGATAGGTAATTATACTGACAAGGAAGGATGACGACTTTTTACTTCTTTTGAGAACTCTTACATCGGTTAATCTATAGGAATACTTTAACAATGTATCTGTTATGGAAATAAGCATTTTGTATAATCCGATATATTGTAGAAATGATACTGTATTTACATTGTATGAAAACAAAGGAGGACACTTTGTTACTGATGAGACTCCATTGTAAAACTTCAACAGAACACACACGGATGTATGATAATAGATAAGCTAATAAAAATGAGTCGAACAAAAAATGAAAAACAAAAAGAAGGTAACAACAAAATAAATGAACAATGACAAAAGAGAGTGAGGCCGATAAGCCGACGAAATATAAAACCTTAAATAAAACCCAATATAGACATCAGTGCATGGACACAGAACGAAGGACTTATCCGGATGACAAGTGCATAGACCTCTATCTTGCAAGGCACTTAGAAGATAAGCCTGCTTCTGCGTTATTTAAAATGACTTTAAGGACGACTAAAAATAATCATTAATAAATCCATGAAGTTGCAAAAAAAAAAAAAAAAAAAAAAAAAAAAAAATGGTAGCACAATATCACCAAAGACAGAAGTTATTAGGGAATTCCCATACTTGACTTCCCAGACGCAATAATTCATATGTATAACACTTGTTTCCGAAATTCATAATTGTGTGCCCAATATGTAATAACAACCAAAAGCGCTCATTTATGAAGTATCTGTAAACATAATTTATATTAGTAATACGTTTTACAGCTAGATACAGGGTATTTTATGGTACTTAGGGAGAGGTGAAGCTTTAGTCCGTTTTCAATTTTATTTATGCGTACTCATGCATCATAAATAACAAGATCGTGTATTGACGTGAAGGTGGACACACTTTGCAGATAAAAGTTTCCCTTTAGATTTTGTGTGCAAACCGAAAGGAATGTACTGAAGTAAAAATACCACAATGACTGTTATTCTTCTTTATCTTGAATTTTGAGACATGTACATGTATAAACATTTAAGGACATTAATTACCATGAAACTGCTTAGATAAACTTGATGATCTCAATAAATGATACCATATGACACATATATTTATATTTATCACATATTCTGATATGCCAAACTGAAAGTTCATTAAGATTCAGATTTTTTGTTCAACTGCTGAGAATGACTAGTCTCTATGGATGTTCGTATTTGTATATGGATATAAATGCCACTTAAAAGTGAGGCGTAAATATGTTAGTAAACGATTCTCTGATAATGAATATTTGTGGAAGAACAAAATTTCCTACTGTATTTGTGTTCTATTACAGGTTTTTACCGAAAACAGTAAAAAAGGTCAATCGATGAAGACTTTAAAACATCAATAATACGGAAATGTTCTGGAAAACTCTTTCTCGTCTTGAAGACAATTTCAAACCAATTTTAATGCACCAGACACGTGTTTCGGCTAGTAAATCCTAATCAGTGGTACTTATTAAATGCCGAAGTAATTTTCCTACACAGCCAAATGTATTTCGGTTTTATTTTGTGCATTAATTTGCAGAGAGAGTGCGGCTCCAAATTTCTTATAGTTTCGATTCAGCAGCATAGTTAACCTTTAATTTCAATGCTATTTTTTCATGAAATGTCAAGTAAAGTTTCCTAAATAACAAAATAATATATAAGATGTCAAATTGATAAAAGGTAAAAACAAAGCTTCTTTCATGCGACAGAGCTGGAAAGAAGTATTTGTCCAGTCATCGGGGACAAGTTTAAGCGAACATGATGGTATTGAAGTTGAAGACGTTTAACATTAATAATACGGCCGGGTTAGCGCAGTGGTAGCGCGCTCGCTTCTCACCTCTAAGGTCCCGGGTTCGAATCTCAGATTCGGCGAAGGGTCTTATGTGGGAGGGTAGGTGGTCCCCCACCCAGGCCTCTGCAGGAGGTTTTTCTCCGGGTACTCCGGTTTCCTCCTGCTCCTTGGACCCCCTCACGCCAACATCTGAGCCAACGTGAGACATTAATATAAGTTGTGTAACTTGTGTGTTAAACGTTGTAAAATAAATAAAGTTCAATTTTAATAACATTAATATTATATAATACGGAAGTGTTAAAACTCTTTATCTTCTTAAAGAAAATTTCAAACCATTCTTATACACCAGACACGTGTTTCGGTTAGTAAATCTTCATTAGTGATACTCATTTTAAAAATGCCGAGATGATTTTTTGACGCAGCCAAATGTATTTCAGTAGCCCCCTCTTGTTCTATTTTTAAATTCAAATTTGTGCATTTAATTTGCAGAGAATGCGCAACTCCAAATTTCCTGTAGTGTGTAGCATACTAGTATTTAAATGAAATATATGACCAAAATAGCATTGGAGAGATGGTCAAGTTTGTTATCATGAACAACCAGTATACGAAGTGAATGAGAGGCATTTTTTTGTATTCTGGGGATTCCTTGACATAGGGGCTACGTGGCTCATCATTATCTTCTTTCCGAGCAGATGTTTTTAAAAAAAGTCACAGCTGATATACTGTTCAAATAAGATATGATTTTAAAAGAACAAATTTATCACTATTGTTTAGATATGTTGCAGCTAGAAAATAAAGAAACAATATACCGGTACAACATCTTTACCAAACTATTGAAATGTGTCCAAAGACATCGTGGATATTAGTAGTCGTCAGCCATTTCTATGTAATACGATGAGATGATGAGACAGAACCGGTTCTGTGTTTTTGTTACAGAGGAGTCCTGCCGGGATTTTCCTCATTTGTTTCCAAGGACGTTTATTATTTATGATTCCTGATATATCCTTATGTAATATGTATTTTATAGGCCGCATATAAGCTTCAATAAGTCGCAATTCAACGCGTTTCTGATATGAATGTTTATGTCTAAAGGTTTGCCTTATATCGGAATGATAACGCTTAAAATAATCTATTATTGACAATTGTCAGCGAATCCCACAGCAATAAAGGAAAATTATGAATACTAATAATTATATAAAAGGTATACACGTTCAGAAAGTTGTTTAAAAAAGAAAAAAAATCAAATCAAATCTAGACAAACAGGGCTTATCATTAAGCCCCGTCCACCCATTGTGTTAAGGACCCCGGACCTTTAAGAAAAGGCTATAAAAATCGGTTTTAAGAATTTTCACAATTTAATTAACAGACCATATAGATTGTTTGAACTATGTCTAAACAACAACATCCTGCTATATCTTTCGGTACATTTTTGAACATAATAATTTTCACAATCTTTGGTCATATTACATTGTTTAGATTGAGGATCACTGACGAGGGTTAAGTACCCGAAACGTGCATGTCTGGTCCATGCTGTAAATTCATCTGTTCTTAAATGATGCTATCGAATTTGAAGACGTTTAACATTCTAACCCCTTTCTGTTAAGATATTGCCCTAAACGCTAATGTTATCAAGTACCCATCCTTCGGCAGCTTTGGTTGAACTATGCACGAAAAACCCTAGGTAAGTCTGATTTTTTTTTCAATATTAGGCATGGACGCATGTTAGAATGGCTAATTCAGAAAAAAAACGACAGACAGTTATCTGATAAATTCTCTCTGAAAAGAGAAAACCCAAGAAAAAATACCAACAAAAGTATACACAAATTAACATCAAACCGGTATGGCGCAACGGACAAAATCTATTCATATGTGACAATTTGTTCGCATGTATGGAGAGAGCAATATTTTAGGCCGGAATTGATGACGATTTATCCAGATTTATCGAATACCCCTTTCACAAAACAGCTTTAATAGTTATATTAAGGAGGATGTGGAACTAGACACACATTCCGAATGGATGAAATCCACCGGAGAATTACTTTTAAAAAAGAAGAATAGGGCGTCTTCGACACTCAGTTGACAACAGACACGTGTCAATTTTTCATGACCCTGTTGTTGCCAAATACCTTTCTGACTTCCTTGTTCCTGCTGACAAAGCGGCAAACAATTTTACTTTCGTTTGCAAGTCGTACTACTTCAAATGCCTGAGAGAGGAACTTGGGTTACATTCAGCACCTAGAAATCCTTATTTAAAATACTTGACAACCACAAATCTGTTCTTGAGTTTCTCCGGTATTCACACTGATGACTCTAATCTTGAACGTCTACCTTATATCTACTGGATTCCCAAAATGCACAAAAAAATCTTACACACACCGGGTCATCGCCGGTTCGTCCAGGTGCTCCACAAGACCTCTATCCATTTTGCTTACGAAAATATTAACTCGCATCAAGCAAGGTCTTCAAGCATACTGCGCGACAACATATTCCAGAAATGGAATCAATCAGATGTGGATCCTAAAGAATTCTAAGGAACTTTTGGAAAATTTAAAAGCCACCAATTTCAACCATATTACCAGCATAAAGTCTTTCGACTACACTACCATTCCACACCAAAAGCTCAAAAAACAGAATTGCCAACATTATTCGCAACACCTTTCTTTAAAAAAATGGTAATAGGAGATACAAATACCTAGTCACAGGGCGAGAGGATACTTATTTCATGAAGGAACACTGATTCAAACAAAAAAGTATACCGAAGACGATATTATCCAGATGCTTTAGTTTTTGATTGGCAACATTTTTGTGGTGTTTGGAGTAACCTTATTCCAGCAAATAGTCGGCATCCCCATGGGTACCAATTTCGTCCCACTGCCTGCGGACTTATTTTTTATATTCATACGAAGCTCACTTTATCCAGATCTTGCTCTTGACGGGGCGAAAACATCTCGCATCTCAGTTCAATTTTACCTACAGATACATAGATGACGTGTTGTCCATCAAAATTCAAACTGTAAGGATCATCTACATGAAATTTATCCTCATGAACTAGAGATCAAGGAAACAACAGAGAGCGACAGATTCGCTTCGTACTTGGATATCCTTCTATCTTTCGACGCAAAAAAGGGGGCCTAATAGTCCAAGATCTTTTGCAGTAACCTTTTTCACACATTAGTGGGAAAAAATTGAAGAAAAAACGAAGTGTTCCAATTTGGCTCCCAGAGAACGACATCCCCGTAAAAACTAAATTCAAAGCAATAGAAACACTCCCAGAGAATGATCTCTGATGCCAAAGTGCCGCATGTTTCGGAAATAAATTGTACATGTAAGCCGAAAAATGTGTTGCTTTGTTTTGGATTTTGGATTCACATTGTAAAATAAGCAATAAATGAATCTAGATTTTGAAAAATATGAAGGTAATGAGTACAACAAGATACCTCGGTGCACGCAGTAAATAAGAATGAATCTTTATTTGATAACATATCGTATATAATTGGTTTTTTTCTCCTGCCCACAGCTGTCGTGTGGTGCATCATCCGCCAGTTTCTCCCTGCCGTCAGATTCTATACGGTATCTCTGATTTATGACCCTTCTCAAATGACTGTTGCTTTCATATTACAATTTTGATGAAAAGCTGGAACAAGTAACAGACAGAGCCATTATAAATGGAGGTTTATTAACTATCCCTCCTATATATCATCACAATAAATGAAGCTCCGACATGGAACTATTCCTGCCATCATCTTCTATTGAATTTGCCGGAGGATACCGCTCTATACGGGCCAATATCGTCCGACGTCCGGTCTAGCGACTTTAAGACGATAGAAGATTGAGTTGCCAGCTTCAATTGTTTGCTCTTGACTATCATTTCTGTTTGCATCATTCTCATCTAGAACCGGGGTTTGTTTTCTTTGGATAGATCGTGTCTTAGATGTCAGTTTCCGGTCTTCAAATCTTGGGAAGTCGTAATCAAAAAGTAGAAAGAACGGCATTCATGATAGTTTGGTAGGTTAGGTCTTCGCGTGGCGGACATATAATGCTTAACGACCTATAAAGTACGTGTTGAAAAAATAGCTTCAAAGAAAGGAAACATTATTGTATTGACTTTCTCTTTGAAAGACATGGTTGCCTAGGAAACGAACATCAAAAATATTAATTTCACAGTATTTACGATTCGGATGATTATATAGAAATCGCATCCGAAATAAAAAAAGGTTATCCATTACGAGAAAAGAAATATCTTGATTACAAGTAGCGGATTGACTATTGTTTTATTTCCTATTTGATGAGAGGCTATTGTATTTCGTTTTCGTAGGCTATGTTGGGGAAACATAGGGTCTCGGATGCTATGTATACTGTTACATAGGGTCTCTGGTGCTCCAAGCATCGGAGTGGTATACTGTAACAACTATATCATATATCTAAGGTAAATTTGTGTAGCCCAAAAATCAAATATTTTTAGGAACTCTGTACATTCGGATCAAATAGTGCTCTGTGCTCTGACTGTCTGTCTGTCCATCGTTTGTCTTTACCAATTTGTTGACCGGAATTTTGCACATATGATGAAGTAAAAGAAACACAAATATTTCGATTCGATTATTTTTATTTTCATTTCGAATACAAAAAATGAGTTGATCCAAAACAAAGTTCCGATTCCTTCAATTTCTTTGATGTTTATAATCTTAAAATATAGATTTCAGATTAAACTCGAATAATATGAAACTTTTAATGTTGATGTATTATATCATTATCTCATATTACAGTTATACCGTATGCTAAGTTATTATTACATTCTTTGCCTACAGAAAGAAATTAAATATTTACGATGATTGAAGTGTATAGGGTAATTCATCATTTGGGAAAAAATGGAAAAAAAAACATTCATAAATCCCATAATTCAGAATTTTCAATAATGACAATTAGTATTTTCGTACGTTAGAGTCGTCAAGGAAACAAAAACATATTAATATAATTCGTCTTTCTTTCAATTATTTTTTTAACATTTTCATATTTCCTTGAAAGTATCAAATTTTGAAGACGTTTAACATTCAATAATAATTGGCTACTATATTTCCTTTGGGCAAACCACAGATACACGGAAAACATTTCTATTAGTTCCTATTTGTATTTTTGTTCGCCATAAGCTGCTATCCATATTTTCCATGAAATGTCATTTTAGCATAAAGCATAATTCAGACCTATAGATTTATATGAACACGTTGGACTAATAACTTAAAGACAACAAGTTCACAGAAACCAATGAGCACTCCCTTATCTCCGGTTGTTTGTTGTATAGTTGTTTTGCAATTTGTACGATGTCCTTTGTTTGTGGCATTCTTGACTTAGTTCGACAAATCGACCCTTTGGATAATGTTTTTTTTTCAACTGATGGGTTGGCGATGCCCATCAGATAAAAAGGGTAGATAAGTAGAACTACTTTCAGTGAGTACGTCCCCTTGTTGTCACTGCCACGTGGATTTGTTGGGATCTCCGTATTCTCCTGACAAAGTAAAAATAACATTTTGATAATCCAAATTTTGCTGATTGTTTTGTGAACTAGAGATGAAAGAAACTCCTGAAAGCATTAACTCTACTTCATATTTAGATCTCATGTTATCTTTTTACGAAAATAATCACATGAATACTTCAATAGATTACAAACGTGACGACTTCAACTTCAAAATTACAAATTTTCCTTTTCTAAGTAGTAACATTCCTTCGTCCTCTGCCAATGGTGTATTTATATGGCAATTGATACGTTATTCCAAAGCAAGCTTAAACTTTAACGACTTCGTTCCGGGGGCAAGAAAACTAACCGAAAAACGGTACATTTGTAAACGACTGATTTCGAAAATCTTTTTAGACGATACAGTGAAAATATAAAACATTATAACATCTCGTTGTCCTCCATGTTGGAAGATATTTTAGGTTAGAACCATCCATAACGCCGAATTTTACAATAAACCGGATATGACTTCTTTCTGCTTCTTTCTAGCGAACAGGAGATGCTTACTCCCCCGGGTACTTGATCTCATCCCCATTAGGGATTCACTTTTACTTTGTTGCAGAATGTTTAAAAGTTGTATTTATTTTCTGTGTTTCTTACTCTCAGTCGACGTGGTGGTCTTCACGGTGTTTCGCATTTGCACTGGACTCTGGATATTGTTCACTAGATAAGGTTGACAAGTCCCTTATGTTTCCATGGAGCTCTGTTGTTGCCTCCGTCTTTTTGTCCGATTTAATATTCACGTGAGACAGAAAACAGAAATTTTCAAGACTCTGTAAGCCCCTTGATAGCGATTTTTAAAATCAGATTTCGGCTTCTGTGTTTGACTGATTGTTATAAATCTTATATATACTTGTTATATTATAGGAATCTGATGATGGACTTGTCAAACTCTATCAGAAAAAGTATTAACCATATCAGAAGTGCAGTTTTCCTAAATGTGTATTTAACAATCCTTAATACTTGCACTCTGACTGACTGTTTTTCTAAATGTGTAATTTTAAAATAATCCTTTAGTTAATACTTGCACTCTGACTGACTGTGACGGGCCCTGTCCAAACCTCTTTAGCGAAGACAGGGTCCCGACCACCTGTCCTCTTTGATGGCAGTCGGACTCCTCGGGTGATAACATACATGAGCTCGCTACAGCCGGCAGAGCACATATTGTATTACGCAGTAATACATAGTTTATTCAGCCCTTATAGCAACCTTTGTGTACCTAAAATAAAAAAAATCTTTAATCCTTATACCATTCTATCATGTTAGAAACCATATTTCAAATCTAAATCATCCATAAGAAGATTTCTACGTTAAAAGCTCTTATGCATGTCTTTGATACTTGTATATAACATAATTATGCTTCCAAATATAACTTTTCATCGATTTCTAGATTTAACAGTTCTTGTGATTTTCGCATCTTAAAATGTTTTGATATTTTCATAGACAATTTAATAAAGTTCAACAGGAAATAGAATATGTTAAATTCCATGCACTTTTGTGATTCAGTCTTCTGTACTATTATCCTAAAAATGCGATGAATGAAAGCCGTTTATGATCAAATTGTCAATTTGTTGTCTTTATTATTCAATTGTGTCCATTATCAAAATTTAAATTTTACTGATTCGATTAGATAACAATAAAGACTACAAATATCCTAAAAATTAAAAAAAATTGCATCTCTAGAGTGCAATGGAACGTTTCTGTATCCACTCAGCGGTTTTATATCCAACCAACGAAGTAAGTTTTTCTTAAATTTCCTAAAAAGGACGTCTGGGAAAAATGATGTCACTTTCCAGGGACGCGTTCTTATTTCTTTTTTTCTGGTCAAATCGAAAAAAAGTAAATAAATGAATAAAAAGTGAATAAAAAAAAAAGAAAATAAAAATAGATAAATAAATATATAGAAAATTACTAATTATATTTAGAAGAAATGCTTTGTAGCAATTTCTTGTCTGAGTATTTTTTATTTTTTCTAAAATGTTATGATGAGCTATTGAGCTATAACAAATACAGTAACTGTAATACGTGAAGGAGAATATATGGATAAAATCCAACACCTCCCTATCTCAAGGGAATGAGACATGTGCCCAGGGAGAGTAAGCATCTCCCGCTTGCATACAATAAACTAAAATCATTTGAATGTTTTCGTATCTGGTGGTTTAGTATCTGTTCTTAAATGATGCTATTGAATTTGAAGACGTTTAACATTTGTACCACTTGATGAAAGAAGGGAGGGGATCTCCAACAAGACCCTGTTGCAGCACCAACAGTAAAACAGCAAAACACCCAATGCAAAAGCACAAAAGACTAGCATACTATTAGACGGAAAAGAGACATACGACATGTAAACATCAAACACAAAAGACTGCACATAAACCGACGAGACCAATGGGCAATGTGAGTATCACTGCTGGTGGACCAGGAGTCCCCGAGGGCACATGTAGCCAAGTCCGATCAACTTCGGTTGATCGTTTCTTCAACCGCATTCGAAAATTTCTGTTCACAAAAATTTCTCGATATTTCTGAAAAGGGGTCCTGTAGCATCATATCCCACCTGTCTTTCTACGTATTTCTGTATTTTTTTGTACATATATACTTTTACAGACTTTGGTCATGTTTCATTGTTTGGATTGAGGGTCACTGACGAGGGTTAAGTACCCGGACCGTGCATGTCTGGTCCATGCTTTAAATTTATTTGTTGCTAAATGATGCTATGAATTTTGTGTGAGTTTTTAAACATAATAATGCAAACCTTTTTTTACATATTCTTAGAGGTTCTGAGTATTGAAATGGGATTTATTTCAACATATAGGTTTTTAATTCAATTTCAATATAAGCTTGCTTAAATCATATTTGAAATATGACTCAGATGTCAAACGTCTTGAAATTCCATGGCATCATTAAGAACAGATACAATTTCAGCATGGACCATACATGCACGTTTCGCTCGTTAACCGTCGTTAGTGATCCTCAATCTAAACAATGTAATATGGCCAAAAAGTGTGAAAGTTATTATGTCCAAAAATGTAGCGAAAGACGTAGTAGGATGGGTGGGATATAATGCTACAGGACTCACGTTTTAGAAATTTCAAGATATTGTGATAACAGAAATTTTCGAATGCGTTGACGAAACGATCAATCGAAATTGATCGAACTTGGCTACATGTGCCGTCGGGGACTCCTTGTCCATAAGCAATGACACTCACCAAGTGGTACAAATGTTAAACGTCTTCAAATTAATTTGCAGCATGGACCATACATGCACGTTTCGGGTACCTCATTTCTTTTAACTCCTCAATCTAAACAATGTAATATGGCCTCGTAAATAATCATATTTGTCATTGAAGAAGAGGAGATCTATGCTATCAGAATATCGCTTGAAATAACTAATGAAAACACACAATAAAGTTATTAATAAAAACTAAACGAAATAAATGACAGTTTTTTTTTAGGTGCCGGATATTTCAATATACACGATAACTTATCCTCGTTTACAAAAGTTACAGAATACATTCATCGTAGAAATCGTCAGCGATCGAGGCATTCTGTTTCCATATGCATCATGCTTTCATAGCTTCTTGGCGACAGTATAGTTAAAATAAAATACTTCTGTGAAATATTCTGTTTCGCTTCTCCACAAAATGTCACAGAAAGAGTATCTGAGAGGCATACAGTAAAGAATGGTGAATATCTTTATTATAGTTTTGTTTGGAAGTGAGGATGAGTCGATAGTAACGAGGAAAGCAACTTACATGTACCACAATGTAAAGATTAGAGGTATATCACAGTACATCAACAAGTTGTAAGTTTTAACCTTAGATCAACCACCATAAAATTGAGTTATGCACCGATGTACTATATGATATACTTTCAAGTATATCAGATTTTATACGTGCTATAATTCAGTCATATTTATTTACATCCTTGTTTCTATATCGTTCACACCTGGTGGGGTACGTTCCAGTTATCTTCATCTGGACAACAGCTGATAGAAATTATCTTTTATTTGGTCATAATGTCAGGGTGTTTATTACATCGCGGTCAAGTAGTTATTCCTGCATCAAGGCAGTTTTGTTGTAAAAATGCTAATTTCTGTTTTTGAATTTCACTTTTATATATTCAATGTACAAAATAACATTCGGACTTTATTGTTAAAGTAAATGGGAAATTTATTTAATAGGTTGACTATTAAATATTTTACACTTCTGAGTTTTAGAAAAGAAATGAAGAATTTACCGTCGGCTTAGATACCACTTTTTTACTGTATTCAAAAATGCATCCCCTCTTGCATTATTTCTAACTGGATCGTCGAAATGCTCGACTTAATTTGCTTTGAACATTTTTACTTAAATTCTTTCAGAAATTAAAACCGGTGTTCCAAAGTAATGTGAAACAATCTATTCTAGAAGCGTTATCAACCTAATGTTCAAAAGAACTAATAGAACACCTTGATTCCGCAAGTTTCAAGAATGCATTTTCGACCAATTTTAAATAGTTTTTCGATTTTTAACTCTTTATACAACTTTTTAAGGGAAAATTCTTATTCTAGTAACGAATACACAGAGAAAGACGTACATGTAATCAGATTGTTGAACTTTCTGATCGATAGCAAATATGATCAGAAATCGAAATAGGATTTGGAGGAATGTTTTTAGCGAATTGTTGTAATTCTACAGGGTACCAACTGTGCACCACACCATGCTAGTTGATATGTTTCTATATTCACGTGAAGTCAAGTTTGTCTACACGGAAGCGAGAGTTTTCAAGAAATCAATTTACAGTTTACAGACTATGGACATTGATGACGTGCCTCCAATTAATGATCCAAATTATGCGGATTACCTTAGTATAACCAATACCACATTTAGATCTCATATTATCTTTTGACGAATGGTAGAGTAAAAACTTCAATACGTGACAAACGTGACGAATTCAACGACAGAATTAATTTTAAAGAGTTGTAATGTTCGTTCATCCCCCGCCTTTGTTGCAACCATATCGCAATAAAGCTTGCTCTGAAATAGCGTACCAATATTATATTGATACGCTATTTCAGAGCAAGCTTTTCGTACTGAGGGCAAGATGACAAACGAGAATTCAATTTGAAGACGTTTAACATTTATACCACTTGGTGAGTGTCACTGCTGGTGGACCAGGAGTCCCCGATGGCACATGTAGCCAAGTTCGATCAATTTCGGTTGATCGTTTCGTCAACGCCTTCTAAAATTTCTGTTATCAAAATTTCTTGAAATTTCTAAAACGTGGGTCCTGTAGCATCATATCCCACCCATTCTGCTACGTCTTTCGGTACGCTTTTTCGAAATAGTAACTTTGAAACTTTTTTGTCATGTTACATTGTTTAGATTTGAGGATCACTGACGAGGGTTTAGTACCCGAAACGTGTATGTCTGGTCCATGCTGCCAATTTATCTGTTCTTAAATGATGCTATTCAATTTGAAGACGTTTAACATATTTCCATTGCAGAAGAATCCCCATAATAAAGCGCCCGTTAGGCAAAAGGATTCTGTTTGCCTATTATGACGTCGTCACGGTTCAGTTATAAACGTAGGGAGAATTTACCAACGTTCAGAAATTGTTGACGTTGTAATATTGAATACGCTCATACTAAATTCCAAATGGGGTGTCTGATATTTAGTACGCATGGGAATATAGGTAATGACTGTCTTCCTTTGTGTGTATTCATGGTAGTATTATTCTTGTTGGAATGGTGCAAATTTTCCGAGAATGGCTTCGAGACTGTCTTAGACGCCATACAAGTGCTGTATGCCTTTATGTCCGAGAGACATATATATAAACTTATTCCTTTTCATTCAATGACAGCACGGTACATTATTGTGCAAGTTTTAAATCATTTGACAAAAGCAGATAGCCTGATTGTGGATCCCCACAGCTGCTTCTGGTGTAAAGATTGTGGAAACTAATCAAGGGAGTTACAGATACCATACGTCGGAAAATCTAACTTCATTAGCGTCTTTGAAAAGGTGAGCTATGGACTCTATATTCCGTTTTCTTCGACAATTTATGTAAAACATAGATCATTCTATTATTGACACATTATTTTCACCCAGATTAGGTCGACTTTGCTTACAAAGACGGTACATCGTGTCTTATCACCGAGACGGAGGAACATATCGTCAGCAGAGTGGGCCGAGCGTTGATATAGAGGCACGGAGTAATATCGAGGAACGGGGAGATCAAACGTTGACAAATTAGCATTTCATTAATTTTATCACAAAGTTTTCTTGATCATTATAGATCAGTGCTGCATTCATTGACATGGTCATACCGGCTTTATTAACTGTTATAAGACTGACTTGACCCTCTAATATCCCCTCCTATCATCCATTGTGTTCTGATCATCAAGAATTGGTTACTACAGAATGACATTGATAATGTTAGTGTATGACTAGTATTTTTTATTATTCATAGTTTTCTCATTATCTGAGTTTTTCTGATATCAGGGATGATTTCATTCTCTGTTTCAGCTAAAGGCCCAAAAAGTAGATTGAAATGATAAAACACAAACACTCAAATACACAATTTTTCGGCCTCTTGGCCTTTATCCAATGTAAAACACAATCATGTATATGACAACTAAGTAAAATCTATCCTTTCAACGGCTTTTCTAGTGTTCATTGCAAAAAATTATTTTGTTTTTGTTTTTGCAATGGATGTTAGAGTGTTAATTTTACTTATTTTACATATTCTTTGTCGTTTATTACACTGAATAAAGGCCAAGGGGCCGAAAATATTTGTGTATCAATTTTGAGTGTTTCTGTTTTTATTTGTTTAAAAAAAGAATAACCAGAGTAACGAAACCTGTATTTAAGAATTCAGCAAGTAAACAAAAAAAAAAAAAAAAAAAAAAAAAAAAAAAAGAATTTTTATGTAAGACATGATATACTTAGCATTTTTGCAGCTTTTAAGTCAACAGTACGTGATATGAAGAAATTCAGTCCAAGATCCCGTACTTAATGACAGAAACTCAATATATGAGATGACAAAAGCATTTGATGGTCCTTCATTAATTTGAGTATAATATTTCATGTTTGCAGGGCACGGCATGATAAGTGTATGTTCCCGGAACATTGCGTCGCGATATCAAGCGTCTACATTAAAACTTCTTTATATACCTAACGCCGTCTTGTCCTTAATTGGAGCCAATCTGGAATAAGATGGTATTCAGCAAAATACATTCAGCCCATAAGCCAAATCATCGTAGATTTTATAAGCTCCGTAATATCTCAATAAACCATCGAATATTTCCCTGCCATTTTACTATGCTCTGAGTAATTAAGGTCACAAGTTTTGATTATCTAAATTTTTGACGCTGCTGAATTGCAAATTTCTGAGCGAAGCCATATAAATTGGCGATATATTTTTCTCATTTCTCAATTCGTATGGAAAAATTGAAAGAAGCTAGAGGGAGTTTGGTAAATGACTTGCTCGTCATCATTCCTGGGTCCTGAATATAAAGTGAGATAGCTCCATTTACATGGGTCTCTCTCTCCGGCGCTGAAGAATAATTGGCGCAATGGTCAATATTGTGTGTAAGATGGATCAGAATATCATAACCCCTAATTGATTTTATGTTCTAAATGACACAAACGATTTGATCACATCCAGACCTATTGCAAAAGTTTAAGCACAAAGACAACTAATTAATTTATCTGTCAGATTCGCCAGTCGTGCATTTGAGATCCGTGTATGACCATTGATTTTTGATCATTAGTCAGACAAGTCCGACGTAAACATTCCGTTGTCAATCAAACTTTTTGGGGGGATCTATGATTTATGACAAAACAAGATCCTGGACGTCTTGATGTTTGTCTATAATACGTCATCCGTGTCAGCGAAAAGACGGGTGAACTTTCGCTTAAAGCAATCTCAAACCAGGTTGTCTTGCTGTTTGTTATTTTCATGTCATCGTTATCAGCAAAGAGACGGATAAAGTGTCTCCGTCCAGATATGAAAAATCATGAAAGATGAACAAAAATAAAATTTGTTTATAATTCAATATCACTCTGACAAGTCGACATCGATTGCCCATTGGTCTCTTTGGTTTATGTGTGGTGTTTTGATGTCGTGTTTGCTATTCCTTGTTCCTTTGTGTCTCTTGCTGTGTATATCTTCTCTGTTTTTTCCACTTGGGATGTTTTGATTGTTTTGCTGTTGCTGCTGTAACCGGGTCTTGCTGGAGATCCCCTCCTTACTTGTATGTTTCATATGGTGATTATGCTGTTTCTTGTATGTTGCCATGGTAATTGTGCTGTTTCTTGTATGTTGCCATGGTAATTGTGCTGTTTATGCCATGCACCGTAGTAATTGATATGTTCCTTATATGTTACTATGGAAATTGTTATGTTTCTAATGTGTTATTATGGTAATTGTGTTGTTTAATATGCATGTATATAGAGAATAAGTGTCTTAATTTGTGTTTTGTTACGGGTATGCAACACAGAGCGAGTGCATTTATCGTACGTGTAATGCGCGTTAGCGCATTTCATGCGTTAAATGCACTTGACTTGTATGACTTGGCATTTCGTAATTACGACTTAGTATGTCGTAATTACGACTTGGTGTGTCGTAATTGCGACTCAGTATGTAGTAATTAATAATAATTAGTTATACCGTAATTACGACTAAACTATCCCGAAATTATAACGAGTTAACAATGTCGTAATTACGAATTAATATTATTCCCTGTGAGGTGAATTTGTGACGCATTTTTACGTCTTTTTGAAGTTTTCCAAAAATTATCAATTTCGTATTTTTTTCTTTTATCATATCAGTGAACTCTTTCACATAATAGCTTTATATTTATACAATGCTTTTTTTTGGGATATTTATTTTTTGAGTTTTCATCATTTATGTCTGATTAAAAAAAAGGGATAATGGGTCATTCCCGTGAATGTTTATGCTCTTCAACAAGGTGAATAGGAATGTCGGTGAGCGATATAGGCCAACTTGGATCTTCTGTTGTTCCTTGCATTAAATTCCTGAGATCTCCCTAGCTGCAATATAGAATTCAATGCAACCTTACAAAAAGAGAGAACTCAATGCCCATATTGGTCATAGTGGAAATTATTATAAACTAAGTCGTAATTACGAGATAACTAAGTCGTAATAACGAGATAGGTATGTCGTAATAACGACATACTAAGTCGTAATTGCGAAGTTAAGTTTTCACTTAGGTTGGTACTGATCAGCTTCCGTATAAAATAGATTAAATTGTCATTTTTTCTTTTAACGTCATGGATCAATTTATTCAGGCTTCTAGCTCTTATCCAATTTTTGACATGAAAATGTACAGAGGTATATAATAAACATCAAATTTGTTTAAATGTGAATTTTCGCTCGATATTTGACGTTTTCGGACATCAGTGTCCTACGGAAACCCGTCGGTGAAAGGTATGAATTATTTATCTGGCGGCCGCCAGATAATTTATCTGGCGGCCGCCACTTAATTATGTGGCGGCCGCCATATAACTAAGTGGCGGCCGTCAGATAAATAAAGTGGCGGCCACCAAATAAATTAAGTGGCGGCCGCCAGATATATTAAATGGCGGCCGCCACTTCATTATCTGGCGACCGCCACTTCATTATCTGGCGACCGCCAGATAAATCTTTTGTTACATTTCATCTGGTTATTTTGCATCTTTCATACCAAATAGATTAAAAGAGAAGATGAATTGAGCACCCTAGAACAGAAAGAACATGATATGCATTGATTTTGCTTTGATTTATTGTAAATTATGTGATGACCGCCACTCAAATTATTTTGCGGCCGCCAGATAATTATCTGGCGTCCGCCAGATTAATTATCTGGCGGCCGCCAGATAAATTATAATTCACCTACGGGCTTCCGTAGTGTCCCTATATCTTCAATTGTAATTATAACATCTTTCGCCATATCTACAAGCATGTACCCCCTAGGGATCTTCTAATATTTATATTTTTATCCTGACCAACTTTTTCCAAAAATTGAAGGATAACGCACGAGATTCCATTGATAAATCAAGCCCTTATCTCAACGGCTCTTTTCATCTAGGAATGAAAGACTGTTAAAGTAAAAGCTCCGATGTTGATTGAAACATCTTGTTTTGAATACATTTCAAAAGGAAAGACAAAATAATGCATATTGTATTTACACAATTTATTTCACTGAAGTTATATGTAATGGTCTGTATAGCCGCCATGGCGCCAACTCGAACACGCCAGTAACTTCTATTATATACAAGCAAAAAAGTAAACCATGGTAAAACAAGTCGTATATACTTTAATATATACTGTAATGTATGCAACGGATTGTGGATGTGACCCATATTTCACTCTTGAGTGCACAGGTTTGGTACAATGTATGAAACGGATGGCTGATCTGACCCATATTTCACACTTGAGTGCACAGGTTTGGTACAATGTATGCAACGGATAGTGGATCTGACCCATATTTCACACTTGAATGCACAGGTTTGGTACAATGTATGAAACGGATGGTGGATCTGACCCATATTTCACACTTGATTGCACAGGTTTGGAACAATGTATGAAACGGATGTTGGATCTGATCCATATTTCACACTTGAGTGCACAGGTTTGGTACAATGTATGCAACGGATAGTGGATCTGACCCATATTTCACACTTGAATGCGCAGGTTTGGTACAATGTATGAAACGGATGGCTGATCTGACCCATATTTCACACTTGAGTGCACAGGTTTGGTACAATGTATGCAACGGATAGTGGATCTGACCCATATTTCACACTTGAATGCACAGGTTTGGTACAATGTATGAAACGGATGGTGGATCTGACCCATATTTCACACTTGATTGCACAGGTTTGGAACAATGTATGAAACGGATGTTGGATCTTACCCATATTTCACACTTTAGTGCCAAGGTCAGATACAATATATGTATATGTAACGGATGGTGGATCTGACCCATATTTCACACCTGAGTGCCTAGCTTACATGTAGGTACAATGTGTGGATCTTACCCCATATTTCATACTTATCTGTCAAGGTTAGGTACAATTTATGTAACGGATGGCGGATCTGACCCATATTTCACAATTGAGTGCCATGGTTAGGTGCGGATGGTGGGTATGACCCATATTTCACACTTAAATGCCCAGAATAGGTACAATGTATGTATCGGATGGTGGATCTGTCACATATTTCACATAGTGCTCAGGTTTGGTACAATGTACGGAACGGATGGTGGATCTGATCCATATTTCCCATTTGAGTGCCCGGGTTATTTACAGTTTATGGTACGGATGGTGGATCTGACCCATATTAGATTTTCACACTTGAGTGCCCAGGTTATGTACAAGGTATGGTACAGATGATGGATCTGACCCATAATAGATTTTCACACTTGAGTTCCGAGGTTAGGAACAATGTATGGTATGGATGGAACGTACGATCCATATTTTACACTTGAGTGTCAAGGTTATTACAAGGTATGGTACAGATGGTGGATCTGACCCACATTAGATTTTCACACTTGAGTGCCCAGGTTAGGTACAATGTATGGTACGGATGGTTGATCTGATCCATATTTCACACTTGAGTGCCCAGGTTTGGTACAATGTATGTAACGGATGATGGATCTGACCCATATTTCATACCTGAGAGTCCAGAATACATGCAGGTACAATGCATGGTATGGATGATGGATATGACCCATATTTCACACTGGAGTGCCCAGATTAGGTACAATGTACGGTACGGATGGTTAATCTGACCCATATTTCACACTTGAGTGACCAGGTTAGGTACAATGTACGGTACGGGTGGCGTATATAACCTTTGTTTTACACTTGAGTGTCAAGGTTAGGTACAATGTATGGTACGGGTGGCGTATATCACCTTTGTTTTACACTTGAGTGCCCAGGTTATGTACAATGTATGGTACAGATGGTGGATCTGACCAATATCAGATTTTCACACTTAAGTGCCCAGGTTAGGTACAATGTATGGTATGGATGGTGGATTTGACCCATGTAAGACTTTCACACTTGAGTGCCCAGGTTATGAACAATGTATGGTATTGATGGTTGATCTGACCCATATAAGACTTTCACACCTGAGTGCCCAGGTTATGCACAATGTATGGTACAGATGGTGGATCTGACCCATATCAGACTTTCACACTTGAGTGC
Organism: Pinctada fucata; assembly: GCA_028142955.1. Taxonomy (NCBI): domain Eukaryota; kingdom Metazoa; phylum Mollusca; class Bivalvia; order Pterioida; family Pteriidae; genus Pinctada; species Pinctada fucata. The sequence goes on from AP027102.1 coordinate 101,102,848, forward strand.
CCAGGTTATGTACAATGTATGGTACAGATGGTGGATCTGACCCATATTTCACACTTATGTGCCCAGGTTAGGTACAATGTTTGGTACAGATGGTGGATCTGACCCATATAAGTCTTTCACACCTGAGTGCCCAGGTTAGGTACAATGTATGGTATAGATGGTGGATCTGAATTATATTAGATTGTCACACTTGAGTGACCAGGTTATGTACAATGTATGATACAGAAGGTGAATCTGACCCATATTAGATTGTCACACTTGAGTGCCCAGGTTAGGTACAATATATGGTATGGACGGTGGATCTGACCCATATAAGATTATCACACTTGAGTGCCCAGGTTATGTACAATGTATAGTATGGATGGTACATCTGAATTATATTAGATTGTCACACTTGAGTGCCCAGGTTAGGTACAATGTATGGTATAGATGGTGGATCTGAATTATATTAGATTGTCACACTTGAGTGCCCAGGTTAGGTATAATGTATGGTACAGATGGTGGATCTGACCCATTTAAGATTTTTACACTTGAGTGCCCAGGTTAGGTACAATATATGGTATGGACGGTGGATCTGACCCATATTAGATTTTCACACTTGAGTGCCAAGGTTAGGTACAATGTATGGTACGGATGTTTGATCTGACGCATGTAAGATTTTCACATTTTAGTGCCCAGGGTAGGTACAATGTATGGTATGGATGGTGGATCTGAGTTATATTAGATTTTCACACTTGAGTGACCAGGTTATGTACAATGTATGGTACGGAGGTTTGATCTGACCCATATAAGATTTTCACATTTTAGTGCCCAGGTTAGGTACAATGGATTGTGGATCTTAGCCATATTAGATTTTCACACTTGAATGTCCAGTTTATGTACAATGTATGGTATGGATGGTGGTACTGACCCATATTAGATTTTAATAGCCATTCTCTGTAAGGACCAAAATCGTTCGGCACGGCATGTCATGGATTTTGGTGATTTTTGGTATAATGGGTATATATTAAGTACTGACCATGAAAATAACATTTTTCAGCCAATTTGACCTCTGGTTGTCATGGTAACGAGGTCATTCTATTTATAGCACTTTTGGGACCATGAAATAAGCCAGCCCCGGAGACTTCGTTGCCATGGATACCACTGTAACAGCTTGTTCATCTTTATATAATCTTTTCTTCCTTACTTCCATTCTTACTTAGTACACTTAGATATGTGATATTTATTACAGGAAGCTTATTGTATTAAGCCAAAATAAGTCAAAATGAAGCTAAAAATAGAGGTGAAAATAAGAGCCAATTTAGTGTGTTTTTGACCATTTTCAATCTTAAATATCACAAAAGGCACCAATAGGAGACTAGTGATTTTCATCAATGGAAATGTATGTTTATTGACAAATAAAATGAACGAAAAACTGGAGTGGGTATTTAAGAGTTTTGCCTAAATTCTGTCGTCAAGGGCCGTTGCCATGGCAACATTAGACCTTTTTGCTTGTTTCATATTATCTTTGAAATTGATTTTATTCCTCTTAAGAGTTACATAAGATTGTCAAAATGTTTGCATGTATAGATATGACTTATATCTTTTACATAAGAACAATTAAAATGTTCAAGGTCATTGGCTTGATGTTCAAGGTCATTTATACTTTGAGACTCAAATTTTTGCATAAAATATTGATTTTTTAATTTTTTTGTTACCGATTTTAGTGATTTTTTTATTTAAATATTTTCATAGGTCATATATATTATGAAAGCACATGAATATAAGAAAGACAAATCTTAGAATTTATTGCATTGTAGCAATTCAATAGGAAAATATTTTTCCGTCAAAAAACAAGAAAAATACAGATTTTGTCCCTTTTTTATCAAAATACTCACCAAGAATTTAGATATTCGAAGATGTGAAGAAACGTAATCAATAGTTCTAAGAAATAAGTGATACATTTATCATTTTATGGCAAATAACTGTTAAGTTCAATATTTCAAGATTTCTAAAATATTGACACCTTCATTTTATGAAAAATCAGGATTTTGCAACAAATCTGGTCAATTAAAGTTTAATGACCTTGAAAATTCAGTGGGTGACCTTGAAATATTTTCAAGGTCATTTTTACATTAAAACGCCTCTGAAATATGTATACATAAATTTCTGTTCCAATATCATGCGTAGATAGTTTGATAGAGGTTGTGTTTAAATTCATCGTATTGAAACCTTTCAGCCGATTGTTGCCATAGCAACTAAATTTGATGCTGCTTTGCATATAAAAGGACAAATTAGCCCAATTAATTTCTTATATTCATGAAGAGTTCAAAGATGATACTAATAGGATAACTAGAATTTGGACTTCAAAAATTGGTGCTTTTATGAAATTTTCAACCTTGTAAAACGGTAAAAACATGCAAAAAAGTGTCTTTGAGTGCCCAAAACAAAGCCTTTTGATACCCTGTTTTGCCCAATTTTTCATCTTGTATACATGAGGCATCCGAGATGAATGTAAAAAACTTTACAAATATGCATAATAATAAGGATTAAAAGAAAATAATCAAGGCAATTTAAGATTTAAAATGTACTTGTTTCCATGGTAACGAAGCCTACAAATATGCCTTGTCTTATAGATTTTCCCGATTTTTGAAACTTCAGACACGGTTACCATGGCAACGACAACCTTTTTGAAAAAAACTGGGGTTGATTTACATACTAGTACTTCATATTGAACTTCCATACCAAAAATCTCAAAAATCCATGACATGCCGTGCCAACATGTTTTGAAATTCTTTGGTTCTTACAGAGAATTGCTGTTAACACTTGAGTGCCCTGATTAGTACAATGTTTGGTACAGATGGTGGATCTGACCTATTTTTAGAATTTCACACTTAGGTGACCTGGTTATGTACAATGTATGGTACAGATGGTTGATCTGACCCATACTAGATTTTCACACTTGAGTGCCCAGGCTATGTACAATGTATGGTGCAGATAGTGGATCTGACCCATATAAGATTTTCACACTTGAGTGACCAGGTTAGGTACAATGTACGGTACGGGTGGCGTATATAACCTTTGTTTTACACTTGAGTGTCACGGTTAGGTACAATGTATGGTACGGGTGGCGTATATCACCTTTGTTTTACACTTGAGTGCCCAGGTTATGTACAATGTATGGTACAGATGGTGGATCTGACCCATATCAGATTTTCACACTTGAGTGCCCAGGTTAGGTACAATGTATGGTATGGATGGTGGATTTGACCCATGTAAGACTTTCACACTTGAGTGCCCAGGTTATGAACAATGTATGGTATGGATGGTTGATCTGACCCATATAAGACTTTCACACTTGAGTGCCCAGGTTATGTACAATGTATGGTACAGATGGTGGATCTGACCCATATTAGACTTTCACACTTGAGTGCCCAGGTTATTTACAATGTATGGTACAGATGGTGGATTTGACCCATATTTCACACTTATGTGCCCAGGTTAGGTACAGTGTTTGGTACAGATGGTGGATCTGACCCATATAAGACTTTCATACCTGAGTGCCCAGGTTAGGTACAATGAATGGTATAGATGGTGGATCTGAATTATATTAGATTGTCACACTTGAGTGACCAGGTTATGTACAATGTATGATACAGATGGTGAATCTGACCCATATTAGATTGTCACACTTGAGTGCCCAGGTTAGGTACAATATATGGTATGGACGGTGGATCTGACCCATATTAGATTTTCACACTTGAGTGCCCAGGTAATTGTACAATGTATAGTATGGATGGTAGATCTGAATTATATTAGATTGTCACACTTGAGTGCCCAGGTGAGGTACAATGTATGGTACAGATGGTGGATATGACCCATATAAAATTTTCACACTTGAGTGCCCAGGTTAGGTACAATATATGGTGTGGACGGTGGATCTGACCCATATTAGATTTTAACACTTGAGTGCCCAGGTTAGGTACAATGGATGGTGGATCTGACCCATATTAAATTTTCACACTTGAATGCCCAGTTTATGTACAATGTATGGTATGGATGGTGGTACTGACCCATATTAGATTTTAACACTTGAGTGCCCTGATTAGTACAATGTTTGGTACAGATGGTGGATCTGACCTATATTAGAATTTCACACTTAGGTGACCTGGTTATGTACAATGTATGGTGCAGATGGTTGATCTGACCCATATTAGATTTTCACACTTGAGTGCCCAGGCTATGTACAATGTATGGTGCAGATAGTGGATCTGACCCATATACGATTTTCACACTTGAGTGACCAGGTTAGGTACAATGTACGGTACAGATGTTTGAGCTGACCCATATAAGATTTTCACACTTGAGTGACCAGGTTATGTACAATGTACGGTACAGATGTTTGATCTGACCAATATTAGATTTTCACACTTGAGTGACCAGGTTATGTACAATGTATGGTACAGATGGTGGATCTGACCCAAATTAGATTTTCACACTTAATTGAGTGCCCAGGTTATGTACAATGTATGGTGCAGATAGTGGATCTGACCCATATTAGATTTTCACACTTGAGTGACCAGGTTATGTACATTGTATGGTACAGATGGTGGATCTGATCCAAATTAGATTTTCACACTTGAGTGCCCAGGTTATGTACAATATATGGTGCAGATAGTGGATCTGACCCATATAAGATTTTCACACTTGAGTGACCAGGCTATGTACAATGTACGGTACAGATGTTTGATCTGACCCATATTATATTTTCACACTTGAGTGACCAGGTAATGTACGATGTATGGTACAGATGGTGGATTTGACCCAAATTAGATTTTCACACTTGAGTGCCCAGGTTATGTACAATGTATGGTATGGATGGTAGATCTGACCCATATAAGATTTTCACACTTGAGTGCCCATTTTAGGTACAGTGTATGTACAGTGCATGGTATGGATGTTGGATCTGACCAATGGGCGTTTAACATAGGGAATCTACTAGTAATGTTAATATATACTAGTATGTCATAGATGGTTTGATGCGCGGGGTGGGAATGTAACTGTCTATTTGAATAGAGAGAGATATATACAGACGTAAAGGATGGAATGTGGCACATTTTTTAAAGCCATCCAATAATCATATGAATGCACTAGTATCAAGGTCTAGAACTATATGGTGTCGTTCTAACAGTTGCACTAGAAAATCGAATTCGGATAAGAGAACATGATTGAAATTGCATAAGGAAAAGTATTTCTAGTGTCAACTTTTTACGATAATTTCATCAATGAATATATGAAGGGGTACATGTTTTTTGATCGCACGTTATGCATGATTACGGTGGACTACGAAAGATAACTCTGGTTCATGTCGACTTCAAATAGAGAGAGAGAGAGAGAGAGAGAGAGAGAGAGAGAGAGATATCTAGAGAGAGAGAGAGATGAGTATTGAGAGGAATTTGAAATATTGTCTTGATATATAATGTCATGTTTAATAATATTTGATCCCCTCTGGGGAGTGCTCCGATAAGCGGAGGGTCATACCAAGGAAGAAGAAGAAGAAGAAGAAGTATAGCGTTGGTCACCCGTCGTACGTGCAATGTACGTGTGCTGTCTACGTGCAAAAACATAGGCAAACTTGAGGGATCTGCACGGTGTCTGTGCGTTATAAGTACGTTGTTCGTATGACCTCCGTACGCATTTGGGGACATGCAGACAGGACATTTTGACCCCAAATCATAGAGATTTACTCGAAGTTCGAATTTCTTATTCTCTCATTTTTAAAGAGTATAATGAATAGTATATATTCTGATGCTTTTATCTTTAGAAGCAGAACTCATGCGAAAATGACTTTTTTCCCTATTTTCAGTGATTTTTTCATTCAAAAATATGCAATTTCCCCAAAATACCGATTCAGCATTGAAAAATTCGAGGAGTATTATTTTTTTCTGAAATAATGCAACAAACTGAGCTTATGCCATTTATCGTCCATGTCGGTTTCAAATATTACGTGATATAAAAATAGAGTTATCCCCCTGTAGTCGCAACCCTAACCTTAAATGATGCTATTGAATTTAAAGACGTTTTTAAAACATTTGAGCAAGTCAATATTTCCGCAAGAAGAAGGTGAAGTACGTATAGTTCTCCAACCGAGTTGTCCACTACACAGAAACAGGAAGTGAAGAAATTGCCTCGGTTTCACTTTTGGATTTGTTTTTGTTTGTCAGTCTCCCTTTTCTTCGACGTCGTCTACCAAATTTTAGCTGTCAATTTCATGAGTAAAAGGAGTGCTTTTAAAGAAAATAATGATGTACGAATCTGACATTAATAGAACAAGTTTCTAAACCACAATTTGTTCTAACTACACGGCTCTCAGCAGGTGCCCTTCTCAGGAACTTTTCTTTCACTCTGTCTCTGAACTAATCTTCAGTTTCAGATCTTGCTACACTGTTTTTTATTATACCCCCGCCATATAATGGTGGGGGTATATAGTGATGCACTTGCGTCCGTCCGTGCGTCTGTCCCACCTGTGGTTTCCAGACATTTAATGTATCCATTGTACAAATGGAGATCTCGCTGACATCTCGTCCATTTAACAGGTTGGGACTGTCCACAAGATATCCAAGCTATTGCGTAAATGCACGTCTGTCCTTTAAAACAGTGTTAAATTCAGTCACGCGAACACGTATGTGAGACGCTCTCATCATGCTTTTTTTCTTGTTATCGTTTAACTCTGTGTCTTCGCAAAGAATCAAGTTAATAGACAACTAAAACATTCATTTCTTTGTACAGAAATGGTGAAATATTCCTATTCCAGGGATTTTTTTTGCCCCTTTTTGGGGCCGTTATTCGGCCCCATTCCCAATGAAAAATAGTATCTTTTTTTCCCAATTGTGACTCTAAAATTTCCCAATTTCATTCAGATGGAATTATCAGCGAAAATAGTGAAAATAACTGGTTCAAAAGTACCAAATTTACTAATTATTTGCCATATTGCTGTAAGCATAAGAAATTAAATCATATTTAAAGAAAATTATACGATTAAACATTCAATTCTTAACTTTTGATTGTATAAACTGTCATTTTACTTTTACTTTGATATTTAGTACTTCCCAAATATTCCCAAATGTCGTTAATTTTCCCAATTGCAAGGGCCCCGACCCCATTCCCAAATTACTGAAAAAAATCACTGTATTCCATACAAGCATTTTCCACGAAAAAGACTTTATACCACACGTGGGTTAGAAATTCCAGTACTTGCGATGATGCATATTGTAAATGTGTTGATTTTTCATCAAAGGGGTAGGGCCACGAGACCCCTAAATCGGCCCTCGATTTTTCTGTAGCAATAAATTTCATGGGGAATACTTCATATCTTTCATGAAAATACACCAATGTTTACTGCTTTTAATGAAAAGAAAAATATCATCAAACATAGTGCCGTTTAACTGTAATGACATCATTAAGTGACGTCATTTTGACATTATTAACAAAATATGGCGAAAATTGCTTGGAATTTTGTCTTTTGTGGAAGAATTCAATGTTGCCGCATGCGTTAACTGAGGTCAAACGTTTATGACAACAAGAAATAATGATAATCTTTCACATATAATTTTTTCATCCTAGTTAATGCATGCGGCCATTGCTAATTTTATAGAAATATGTAGTTTTTGCATCAATTTCGCGGAATATGACCAATTTTGGTGTTTTCAAAGGGATAAAAGCTAATGATAAAAGCAATGTTTACAAAAGATAGATTCATGATTCAGTAGAGAACGTTTCAAAATGTCAAATCACACTTAAAAATTCTATGAAGTACAATGTTCAAAATTAGGGCCAATATCGGGCTTCATGGCCCTACCCCTTTACCTGTTGTTTCTTACTTTTCCCTCTTATCCACCATTAGAACTTTCATTTCACGTGACCTTGACTTTGTTCTTGCAGCGGCCAAAACTAAAATGACCAACAAACTATGCCGAAGCTATTTTTGCTACGGAGGCCCAAACCTACAATGCTTCAACACCTAGACAAGAGCTCTTCTTTTTATAGAAGGACGAGTTTTGTGTAAATTAAATTCTTGAATTTAATGTGATTTTTACTCAAATTTTTGTGAAATATTTGCACTTGGTAATTTCCGTAAATTTACATCAGTGTGTGAAATTGACTTTTGAAGTCTTATAGACATTCGGTCCAAAAAAATTTTTAGTTCCTATAGCAGGGTATGAACTTAACGCTCGCCCACTCGCCCAAGAGGAGTATTTTTCCCTGTGGGCGATCAAAAATTACTGTTCACTCGCCCACGTGGCGAATGAATTATAGCGGCTTCTCCCTTCAAAGCATCAAATTTGTTAACGCCATAAAATTACGTCCGTTGGTAATATAAATGAAATATTTAAATGGCCACGATTACTAGACTGTGTTCGCTGATTACCTGTTTAATATCCTAATATCCATACATGTACTTTATTTACAGCTTCAATCTGTATTTCATAGTCTATATATGTCTTCAGCTCCGTTACACTTTGCGTGTCTTTCCTTTAATTCATCCCGGTCCGTTGTTTTTTTTTTTTTTATATATAGAATTACGTACGGCGCAACTGGGATGGCGGTAAATTCGTCAACACAAATTGAATTGATGACTTCACAGATGCTGTTTTTTTTTTTTCCCTCTCATCCCGCTGTGAAGGGCGTATGTATCTAAATGTAAATTTCGGCCGCACGGACAAATCCAGTATACGTCAAATCAATCTCTTTTAATAGTTACCTTACCTGGGACAGCGAATTCATTTGTATAAGAGAATGCCTAATTACATGACGTACCTGGACATCGATTACGATTACGCCTAATTACATGGACAATGTAATTACCTGGACAACGATCTTGTTTGGCGATATAACATTTACGCCTAATGACATGGACAACGATTTTGTATGGCGATATAATCGGATATTTCGGGGGATTACTTTAACGCTTTATTTGTACATTTACATCAATGGGGGTATGAGAGTTGATGCTATAGCAGGCGGGGGGTTTGTATCTTAATGGCGATATCTAGCAAATTAATCCATCAAGATCTTTTGATGCAATCCTCGATTTTGTATTTGCATGACTTACTTATTCAAACGTTTTGTTGATCACAGAATTTTGAATCCGTACAGATTTATAAATTACGTTTTTCGTTCATAAAATGTCAAGGTCCAGTATGGTCATTTTTACAGGGGGTTTCCTTGAAAAGGGATGTTTCTCTCCAAAGCTTTGATTTTCTGTGTGGGCTCGTAATAAGTTGTGTGGGCCCCTTAAATAAGAATTTTACGAGCCCACATGGCTCGTAAAATTTTCATTAGAGTTCATACCCTGTATAGACCGCAGCAATTTCCTGCAGACCAAAATACCCCCTCCTAAAATCTAATATTTTATTCATTTCATCTTAATCTGTCAAAAAATGACATACATGTACCCGACATTTCATATGATTCACATTATAAACAGTACCTTCAAAACTACATGTACCAAGCCCTTGACCTTGAAACTTGAACAGAGATGGAAGATTCTAAAATATAATATTACTACATTATATCAATATAATTTAATGGAATATTCTATTTTATGAAGGGGCCGCAATTCAAGTCGATGTTACAAAGGTAATATCTGACTTTGATGTTCGAATTTCCTATAGACAGTTTGGACTATGGCTTTTTCCATTGCTATGGGCCGGTCCAATTTACTATAGACATTGGCTATCGGTCCACTGTTAATTTCGCACACTGTTACATGTGCATTTGCGATTCGAAAATTAAGTTTAACCATCAAAGAAAATAATTTCATTAATTAATTTCTTTCGAGAAACATTTAGATTTAATTGCCCTTATTGCGTACTGTAAATATAGGTATTACATTTTGACAAGAGATTAACACCACGTGATTGATTAATACCGATCATTACAACTTCCGGTAAACATGTGGAGGGAGACATAAACAACTAAATTTTCGAACACGTAAGTATATTTGGGAAAAAAGCTTTAATTTAAGGGACATATCTCCTTTTTACAGCTGTTCCCATGATTTTTGGAAGCCATTCTGTCACTTGGATCATCGTTTCCTGGAGATTGCTGATATAGACAATTAAATGTCGGAAGTCAATTTTTCATGAAAAGACCATTCGGACAAATTGAAAAAGAATAAGCGAAAATGTCAAATTAAGGCCTAAATTGATAATCTCCCTTGTTGCAAACACTTGAGTGACGCAAAACCGTGACCATTACAGTCGCTGGTTTAAAGGACAGTCGCGCATTTACGTGATAGCATCGATATCTTGTGGACAGTCCCAACCTGTTTAAACAGTGTTAAAATTAACTCTGTAATCTTCGGCAGTGTCTCGATAGTTTCCGTAGCTTAGTTAGCGGTTGGCATGTTGACCTTTGATGTTGGATACCAACTTTTATGTTGCATTATGATATACACTGCCATCCATAAATTAGTATACACTATTTCTACTCATTCTTCTGTTATAAAATGAACAGTTTCAAATTCATTGCTGTATGATTCTAATAATGAACCTTGTAGAAATCATTTGTAACATACTTGACCCAAATATTTGAAGTTTTTGAATTTTTATTTTTTTTTTTTATATAAAAATGACAATTTTTGGAAAAAAAATTGTGCAGATGAGAAAAGTTTCTTTTTACATTTTCCTTACCACTATTTATAATTTTGAATTATGTGAAGCCAATGATTATGATTCTTTCAAGTTCAGGATTGAAAAATTAGGATAAACTTATAAAGAAAAGAAAAATGATTTCCTTGTTTGTATAGTTATTTATGGATGGCAGTGTACTTAGGTAAAGCTATGCTGTAATTCTAATGATATAAAATACTTGATATTTATTTGTATAACAGGTACCTTAAAGGAAAAATATTAAAGATAATCAATTCATTTCTTGCATATAGCTATTACACCAAGAAATACAGGTCAAGTTCGAATATGGGTAATGTCCCTCAATTATGTGCAGAGTTAACTTAATAAAATTTAAAATTTTCTGGTTTCCGGACATTTAAAGGTAAACCTTTACAGATAATCAATTCATTTCTTGGATAAAGCTCTTATACCAAGAAATAAAGGTCAAGTTCGAATATGGGTCATGTCCCTCAATTTTGTGCAGAGTTATGCCCCTTGAAACTTAAAAAAATTCAAAATTTTCTGGTTTCCGGACATTTAAAGGTAAACCGTTACAGATTATCAATTCATTTCTTGCATTTAGCTATTACACCAAGAAATACAGGCCAAGTTAGAATATGGGTCAAGTCCTTCAATTTTGTGCAGAGTTATGCCCCTTGAAACTTAGAAAAATTAAAATTTTTGTGGTTTCTGGACGTTTAAAGGAAAACTGTTACAGATAATCAAGTCATTCCTTGCATATAGCTATAACACCAAGAAGTATAGGTAATGTTTGAATATGGGTCATGTCCCTCAATTTTGTGCAGAGTTATATCCCTTGAAACTTACACAAATTCAAAATTTTGTGGTTTCTGGACATTACAAGGACAACTGTTACAGATAATAAATTCATTTCTTGAATGTAGCTATTATACCAAAAATTACAGGTTAGGTTTGAATATGGCTCAATTTCATGCAGAGTTGTGCCCCTTCAAACTTAGAAAAAAATCAATATTTTATGCTTGCCTGACATTTAAATGAAAACTGTAACAGGGAATATATTTATTCCTTAGATTATAGATATAGCTTTACATTGAGAAATACAGGTCAAATTCAAAAAAGGGTCATGTTCCTCAATTTTGTGTTGAATTGTGCACCTTCAAACTTCTTATACATTCCTTATATGTAAATTATGCCGGGCGGGGGTATCATTGATCCTTAGATCAACAATAGATTTTTAATTTTTATAAAAATTCTGGATATTTACGTTTAAAACTTGGGTTTTTTCATTAAATTTTACCCATTTTTGTGGTATTTTTTGTCGAAATTTAGAGCAGGAGATGTTACAATATATCAACCATGACCGCTACCATCACATTTGATGGAATATAGAAAAACAAACTAAACAAATAATTCGATAACCAATAAGATTCAATTAAATATGAAATGGCGAAATGATATGGTCCCTCGCTTAACACTGTAGATTGCTTTTTAGTAGATTTCGACTTCCCCTCTGCAACCCCTGCACAGAATTTCACAAAACCTTTCAGGAAGCAAGTACTGAAGATCCTCTACCAAGTTTGTGATTTTCGTGCCAATTGGTCAACAAATATGGCCGCCGAGGGCTCTGGCTGACCCATTTTCGACTTCTCCTCTGAAACTGCTGCACAGAATTTCATGAAACTACACAGGAAGCAAGTACGGTACTCAATGCCCTCTACCAAGTTTGTGTTTTTCCAGCAGATCAGTCAACAAAAATGGCCGCCAAGGGCTCTGATTGGCTGACACATTTTCGACTTCCCCAATTGTCCGATATTCCATGGACGTTTTCATAAACTCAGTGTGAGCATAATGTTTTGTAACACCGCTGTCAAAAGCTTTTATTACAAATGTTTTACAATTTAGCCACACAGCCTTTGGTGGTTTTGTATGTTATAGTGATCTTCTCTTTATTTCAGTTTGATATACAGAGCAGAACCATGCTGGATATGACAGATGTTATTATGTGATTGGAATGGGTGATACAGGTATGTTTGTAACATTGATTTTTGGCCGAATCCAGGCAAAATCCAGTTTATAAAATGACAAGTTTGTCTGTCCATCTGCCTGATGATGGACCATGATTAAATTATAGTAACCCTGCTTACTAATTAATTTTTGCCATGATCTTTGAACTAGTGACCTAGACCTTGAAATTTGACATACTTTTTGACTGAATTGCGAAGTAAAATATGGTCTATGAAATGGCGAAGTCTGTTCGTCATTCTTTCCGTCCATCAGTGCATCAACATTTTGGGTAATCTGCTGCATTTAAGTATTTTTTGAGAGAACTGTTGGGAGCATCAACTTGAAACTTTACATGGTGATAGGCTTTGATGAAACAAATCAAATATAGCAACAGAATCTGACCTTGATCTTTGACCTTGAGATAGAAATTTCTGAAGTTGTGTTTTAGCCATCAGAGCTTAAACTTTGAGGAGAATAAACAAGTAACTTTAGATAATAATTAACCACTTAAAGGCACGTTTCATTTGAGACTTTGACCTTTGACCTAGTTACCTTGACTTTGAAGTTTGACCTACTTTTGAAATGCATCAACCTCAACCATATCTTTTGAGCCTTTTAAAAGAGGTAGGGATTTTATACTATATGTGAAAAACAACTTGTAATCAGACCATTTATTTGTGACCTTGACTTTTGACCTATTGACCTTGACCTTGAAGATTAACCTATTTTTCAAAATGTAAACATAAGTTATATTTTTTAAACTGTAATGGTTAAAGCTTCTCTAGTTTACTTGTAGATTCCTTACAACAACACCTTTTAATGAAATACTGCTTTTTGACCCGTTGGCCTTGACCTTAAACTTTGGTAATTTTTCCAAAACTTTAAACTTGACTGAATCTCTTGAACCATAAGCAGAATTACTATCATGTTTTACAATAAGATTCTGTATTACCTTGAGGTCTTGCAAGTGAGACTGTGACCTTGACCTTGAATTATTCATTTATGACTGTGACCTTGACCTTGAAATTAGCTTTATCTCTTGAATTAGAAAGGGTAGTGCTTTAATATTTCACTGATAGATTCCTTATATGGTAACAATTCCGTAGATAAAGTATACATCAACTAAACTAGCTCTTCATAATCTGACCATACTGCCTTTAGCGGTTTAGGGTTAATTAAAAAGTTTAAAAAGAAAATCTCTTGAACCTTAAGGCTTTTATGTTTCACATGTGAATTCCATGTTAGAAGAACTCTTATTCATGGCCATGACTGCAACCTAGTGACCTCGACCTCAAAAAACATTAACCTATGCTATTTATTTTGAAGCATGATAGGTAAGGGTTATTCTTCTATCTCCAGGGCATTGCATGGCAATTGTTAGGCCATCAAACAATTATAACCAATGATTGGATAATTCTTCATTGCTAGTTAAAGAAAACTTCTCATGGTAGTTAGTCAATGACACAGTCAATCATTCAATCATTACTTAAATCATTAATCGAGTCATTGCTACACAATGAAAATTAATGCCTTGCCTGGAAAGGTGTAAATTACCGTCTACAACATAGACCGTGCAACAAGTGCAGTTTCTGTGTTTCACTAGTACCGGGGTAGATTCCCTAAGACAAGACTTTTCATTTGAAACCTTGACTTTTAACCTAGTCACCTTGATGTTGATTTTTTGTGAAACAATAAAAACTTTAAACTTGATTATATCTCTTCAGTCTTGAACCATAGGCTTTCATAGTTTGCATGAAGATTTATTACGACAAGACCTTTCATTTGAGACTGTGACCTTGAACTTTGACCTACATGTACACTCCAAAGCAATTAAAATTGGCTTTACATGTATTTCTTGAACTATAAGCATGATACAGGGGTAGGACTTTAATACTTTACTGGTAAATTCCTTTTAACAATACTGGTACTGTAGACAAATAATTATACATCAACTGAAACTAGATTCAGATTGACGTTTCGCAAACTAGCCATACAGTCTTTAGAGGTTTAGGGGGTTATAGGTATTTTGGACAGTTCAAACATAATTCATATACTGTGTAGTAATCTTATTGTTAACATTTTACATTCTCTGTAAGATTTAGGAAATGCATGTTCTCAGATCTCATCTGCCCCTTAGTTTGTCTTTGTAAATCCTTCTTTAGTTATCATCTTTTCTTTACCGTTCCTCCTTAAGCCTTTGATAAATTACCTGGAAACTTAGTACAAAAATAAAAAAATCATTTTTTATAGGTAAGTTTGAAAAAAGAACAGAGAATGTTCTTCATATTTTATTTCATGCAGGAATCTTTTAAGTATATGATAATATATTACTGCATGATTTACAATACAGTATAGATTTGATGAGATTTTATATTATGAACGCTATACATCAAGGATGCTTTGCCTGTGTCATGTTTTATGACTGGGTATCATTTAAGTGTTTCCTTGTTTGTAATTCATATCCATCGATTTCACTGTTTTGTTTTCATAAAAGCTCTTTTAATAACGAGTTGATATTTTTATACTCGTGAAATCAAACAGGATGTAAAATGTTCTTCTAAAATAAAAAGAAGGATGATTTTGCCATATTACTCTGTCAGGTATATAATGACAGGATTTATGACATACAATGTCTCGTTCACAAATTATACTGCTGTTGAAACTTTGTCAAATATTACTGGTAGGTACAGGTGCCATATGATTTATTACGTTAGTTGTTGATAGTTACATGTAAGATCAGGTATTTTAGAATGTAATAAAAGTATAAAGATTATAAATGCTGAAGCGATGATTTATATGGATATTTAGAAGTCTTAGATGTTTAGAGGTCTTCCTTTTACTGTTTTAAATAGATCGTAATATTACGTTATTACAGATCCTGATAGTGGGACCATGTCATCACCGACACCGATCAAACCTGATAACGTAGACGTCAAAACGGCTGGAGGTAAAATATACACATAAAGTAACATAAGATGAATGTCATCAGTATGGAATATTTTGATGAAAAAATGCCTCATATCTTGGGTACAAAGCTACATTTGAAGCTACAGAGGTTATCTATGAAGGCTATTGGTAACATGTATAGTCATAATGGCTATATGTATCTGCATAGAGAGTAGTTACCTTTACCCTCATTTTAGTGAGCCATAACCATGATAACAAATGTCCGTGAAGCTAATGTCATATCCTGATTGTCAGTGACATTGGTTGTGTGGATAAAACTTAAACTTGGAAGTATTAAGGGGTAGGGCTTTGTTATGTCACAAGTGGATTCCACATTACCAGACCTTTCATTTTGGGACCTTAACTTTTGACCTAGTGACCTTAACCCTGGAGTTTGACCTTCTTTTAAAAATCTTTAACCTGGCCAATGTATCATGTACTTTAAGAGGAAGGGCTGTGATATTTCACATGTGGATTCCTCATGACTAAACCTTTCATTTGGGACCATGTCTTTTGTCCTAGTGACCTTGACCTTGGAGTTTGACCAACATTTGATAAACCAACATGGGCTCTATTTCATGTGCTATAAAAGATATGGCTTTGATAGTTCACATGTGGATTCCTCATAACCAAACCTTTCATTTGGGACCTTGACTTTTGATTCAGTGACCTTGACCTTGAAGTTTCACCTACTTTAAAAAGATCTTCAACCTGGGATACATATCATGTACTGTAAGGGTAAGTGCTTTGATTTTTCACATCTTGATTCCTCATGACTAGACCTTTCATTAGCATGATTAGAGACCATGACTTTTGTCCTAGTGACCTTGACCTTTGAGTTTGACCTACTTCAAAAACCTTCAACCTGGGCTATATCTCGTGTGCTATAAGATGTAGGACTTCTATATTTCACATGTGGATTCCTAATGACACAACCTTTCATTTGGGACCTTGACTTTTGATCTAGTGACCTTGACCTTTTAGTTGGAACTCCTTTTTAAAAACTTTAAACTGGACTTTATTTCACTGTTCTAAAAAAATGCTATCTTACTATCAAAAACCTGCACAGTGAGCAATGTTGTCTTCTGACAAGTCTTATTATACATCTAACGTTCAATCCAGTTCAGTCTATCCAGGTCATGTATTTGTTTGTACCGTGTTAATATTTCATAGATTTATGACCTGTTCGACATTGAAGATTATAACTATCAACCATATGCTGTCATGTGGGATGAGAAAAGCCCACCCGAGGGGTCTGGTTTCTGGTCAGGGAACCAGGCTTGCCGAGTTCCCTGACCAGAAACCAGACCCCGAGGGTGGGCTTTTCTCATCCCACATGAAAAACATATGGTTGATCATTTTTCTCCCATTTCTAGGGGCCTTTCTTAGTACAGTGACCAAAGAGCTAAATTTTACAGTTTAGTCGACAGATTAGTACATGGGTAAATTATATGTCAAATGAAACTAGAAGAAATGTACTTTCAAAATATCAATGTTGTCAACAGGTTTGAATGTACAAACATTCCATTTTCAGGGGTCAAAGGTCAAAGGGGTCATTCAACATAGATTACGTATTTCTGGTCTTTTTCACAAAGGAAAGAAATATTGATGAAAACAAAATTGAATTTTCTGTACAAATTGCATCAACAGAATAATATTCCAATCTTATCCTTAAAATAAGTCAATCGCGATGACGTAAAATCTGTATTGATGACGTCATTGGTAGCTATTTTTAGAACAAATTAAAAATGTGAATATTATAATTCCCTAAAAATGAAATATTCCTCTCCGTGTACAAACATAGAGGACAAATATTTGTCAATTTTCTCTTCCATCGTAGAAAACAAATGTTTGCTAATTATCCCCCGCAGCATAATTGCAGTGGGGTATAATGCGACCGTTGGTGAGGGTGCGTACGAGAGTGCGTAAGGGTGACTGTGTTGGAGAGGGAGGGTGTGTTTGTGCACGTCACGCTCTTTTGTACAGCCTAGGAGGCACAATTTTGATTGGATCTTGACCAAACTTCATACACTTATTGCTCACGACAAGAGGAAAAACCCTATTGATTTTCAAGGTCATGGGTCAAAGGTCAAGGTCACCGGTTGAAAATGTTATTAATCCTTTTATACAGCCCAGGATGCACATTTTTAATTGGGTATTGACCAAACTTCATACACTTATTGCTTATGACAAGAGAAAGAACCCTATAGATTTTCAAGGTCATTGGTAAAAGGTCAAGGTCACAAGTTGGAAACGTTAAAAATCATTTTTCTTAGCCTAGAGGGCACAGATTTGATTGGATCTTTACTAAACTCCATACATTTATTTCTTATGACAAGTGAAAGAACTCTATTGTTTTTTCGAATATAAGGTCAAGGTGACAGACTGGAAATGTTTAAAATAATTTTATACAGCCTAGAGGGTGCAGTTTGAAGTTGATCTTCACCAGACTCAATACACTTGTTGCTTATGATAGGAGAAAGAACTCTTGACTATTGGTTTTCAAGGTAATGCATCAAAGGTCAAGCTCTCAGATTAGAATTTTTTTAATCTTTTAATACAGCCCCGATGATACATTGGAGTTTACCAAACTCCTTACACTTATTGTTTATAACAAGAAGAAGAACCCTTTTGATTTTCTAATGTCAAAGATCATGGTCACCGAAGGGAAATGCTTAAAATCTTTATAAACAAATCAAGAGGGCACAATTTTGACTAGATCTTTCAAACGCCCATACACTTGTTGCTAATAACAATAGGAAAAGAAGGGAGGAGATCTCCAACAAGACCCCGTTGCAGCATCAACAGTAAAACACCAAAACACCCGATGCAAAAACATAAAAGACGAGTACAGCACGAGACGGTAAAGAGACACACGACATGTAAACATCAAACACAAAAGACTACACATAAACCGACGAGGAAGAAACCCATCATATTATAGGTCAAGGTCGCAGGATTGAATTCGTCAAAATCATTGAAGATCCTCTGTGTCATTCATCAACAGATCTTGGTCAAGCTCTTTAAAGTATACATTTTATACAAATGACACAAAGAATACTTGTTTGATTATCAAGGTCAAAGGTCAAGATCACAGATATAGAGGAGGCAACTTTAAAATGGAACTTCATCAATGTTGACGCATATTTGCATATGTTGTGAAGAATTATAAGTTCTATTTTAAGATTACCTACGAAGTGGTTTATATCCTTGTCACGCCTTCACTTTTTATTGGCCAACGCACGAGTATACATAACGACCTTCAACACGCTGGTAAACGTCGGTGTTTGGTCTGAAAATCATTTATGAAGCAACTTTCTCAACGTGCGCGTAGCGACCTTGTAGCGCATGAGGAGCGATCGCCAAATGACCTCAGCGCCTACCAAACGCATAAAACTAGTTGACAATTAACCTGTTAACGTTCTATAAAGCGTGCCCAAAGATCTCGCAACGTTTGCCTAACGACTTGTCAACAACCTGGCAGCGACCTTCTCGCGATCTACAACGTTTACAGCAAAACTTAATTTTCAAAAAAATTTCGTTGTCAAGACCTGAAGCACACACCAAGGACGTTAGACTGTCGTTGAACACACGTTGAGGACGTTAGACCATCGCTAGAATAGTGTGGCTGTGTACGCGTTAGACTTGCGCTCCCCTGTCGTTACACAGTCGTTGCAATTATCGGCGCCCGCGAGATCTCAATGTTTTTAGCAACGACTGCACAGCGCACGGGAACGCATGCCCAGCGACCTCCTAATGACTCCATAACTTACAATTGGACGCTGGACAGTCGTCGGCGGTTTCGTGCATTCACAAAATTTTCAGACGACCACATCGCACACTAACGTCCTACAGCGACCACACAACGACAAGCCAGCGACCAAACAACGACCTCAACATTTTGCGACGTGTTGGCAAATTTACTTGGTAATTACTCGTGCGTTGACCAAAAAAGTGAAAGTGTGACAGGGCCATAAAGGTCATTACCTACTAGTATGTTACTATGAGTACATTGGTATTATTGCCGTGCGAGGGTGCTACGCTTTTCGTTGCTTAGTTTTTATTCTAAATTTGTCGCAGAAAGATATCCATCGTTATGATTAATCCCTTTGATTCTGAAGTTTATCACAAAAAATTATATCCAGTGACCAATTTTTGCCTGTAAATCATAGGGTACACTATATGTCCATTTTGTTTTCAATTGAAAAAGAAGTGCGTTTTTATTGGTACATACCTTCATTTTAGGGTAACGCGGAAGGAATGTTATATATTTTATTTATCATGAAGAAGGTTTAAAATATTTTGATTATTAACCAGTTGGTATCTATTATCAATAAATGTTCAAATCTTGTATTCCCCCCCCCCCCCCCCCCCCCCTTTGAGAAGTAAATCAAAAATAATTTTTTTTTTATTTTAAGTCAAAATAAATATTTTTGGTTTACAATTCACAAATATTTTATGCTGACACATACTTAGAGAAATGAATAGGTCCTTCATTTAAAATTCAAAATAAGCAGCCCCCCCCCCCCCCCATACCCGGAAATTATGCTAAAAATAGGGCAACGGTTTAGCTGCAACATACGCCTGTCATGTGATTAATGATGTCAAATGAACTTGACCTTCTTTGACCCTTACCCTAACAATCAAGTGAGTCCTTTGTCTGGGTCTACTCAATTTTCATGGTAAGCCTGAAGTTCCTAAGCTTTGATATTACCATGCATTACTGATTTCTCTATCATACAACGAAAGATATTTAGGAAATTCCTATTTCAGACGAATTGGTCACCATATCTTGTTACAGCATGTGTGCATGCAACCACCTCCTCTTCCGCATAATTTCTCAAATGTGCAAAAGGAGGAGATAAAATCCTGTTACATACATAAAAGATCATTTATGTTTTATTTATCGTAAAGAATATTTAAAATAGTTTGACCCAAAATAGATTTAAATGATTTTTCTTGAAAAATTTAACCAAAAATCTATTTTTAGCTACAAAATGACCTTGACCCTGACCTTCAAAATCAGTAGGGTTTTCTATCTTTTTAAAGTCAATGTTCATGGTAAAAGAGACCAAGCTCAAATGACATTGTATCAATCGTGTTTGAAATTCCTATAGTTTTAATAGATAAATGTGAGTATGACCCCCCCCCCCTTAAATGTACGCATACTTGTAATTTCTCTGTTGATGGAACAAAATATATAGAAAGTCCATTACATCTTTGAAAGATCATTAATTTTCCTTTAAGTATGAATAATTCCAAAACACACTGAACCAAAAAGAGAACAACAACAATTATTTCAATGAAATTTTAATCTTTTTCTCATAAAAATCTATCTTTAGCCTCAAAATGACCTTGACCTTTCACACCCGACCTTGAAAATAAAATTCTCTTACGTTTGTTAAGTTAAATCTACGTGGTAAATATGATAAAGCTTAAACGGTTTTGTCTCTTTGTTTTCTAAAAGGTGCAGGACGCACCGATGCTGCAATACCGATATCCATACCCCCCCCCCCCCCCCCCCCTTCCATAGGATAAAAGACATGCATACAAGAACAGCCATGAAAATCCTAATCTTACCCCAATTTAGATAATAAAAATAAAATTTTTGCTTGAATTTTGTAACACGATAGAAAAACTATGCTATAACTACTAAAGATTGTAATTTTATTGCAATGATAGGATTATGTGAATTATATAGAAAATATCCAGAAATCCGTGATTTTTGAATGAAAAATACAGTTTCCCCCCCAAAAGACTGAAAATACAAATAGTGTGTTTAAAACATAAGTTATTATGCGAAAGAGCATAAAAGATCAGAATGGAATACATCCTTCAATTATCAAATTCATAAGTGATAAAGATGTTATGATTGATGTATAGAAATAAAATTAATAGAAATTAGTATGCAGATTTTTGTAGAAAAACAGCAGTTTTGACGTTTTTGCATTAAAATAATTAAATATATTTGATATCAATTGGAAGAGGAAAATGTTCAGATTTAATTTTTTAAAGAACGATCAGAATTCATTTAGTGGATCTCAGAGACGGGAAAAAATAAAACAGAATTTTCACAAAGTAATGCAATTTTTTAGCAAAATAAACCTTTTAAACCCAAAAACGCAAATTTTATGAGAAATTTGAATTAAAACTTATCATATTTGAAAAAGTATTAAATATGTTAGTAATTTTCACCTTTCAATCTTTGATGTTACTTTCCACAGAAAAAATATTCATCGATTCCTTTTTTCAGTGATTTTTCGGTATTTTCTTTAAAACATTGATGACGTCATTTCAACGTCATTTTTTAAAACGTTCTACAATGAAAATCATTTGACAACATCTTGATTCATGAACCACAGATAAAGAGCTTTCATTTGATACCAATATTTGCCGTGTACTATGCGTGTCGACTAAACTCCTTAAATAAGCCACTTTTGGCGACTTGGTCACCCTACTATCTTGAAATTCCATGAAATCATGAAATCGTCAACTTTATCGAATTCGAAAAATAAAGGAATATTTGTTTTCAGCACCCTCAAAAATGGTTTATTTTAAAAGAATAAACCGTAGTCCTTAGCCTTAATCGGTTTAGTAAGAATTAGAATGTAGAAAAAAGAGTTTTAAAACAATGATTTTGTTTAGAGGTCACCGCTTTAGGTGCAAAAATCATGACGTCACAATGGATAACAACGACGTCACAATATGGATACAGCCGACTTCAAAAGTCACGCGAGGTACATGTGGGATACAGTGACCCTACATGACGCATCGCTATGGGCAAACTCTATCCCACATGGGGGCAAATGGGAGAAAATTATGTATAACAAGCTTATTATAACTATAATTTGCAGAACTTAAATGATAACTAGATTTCAATAACTATTTTCCAGTATTCTTCTCTAATCTATGAGCATGCTTTATTATGACAGATGCCGTAGTGAGGAAGCAGTCGACAAGTAGCGAGTATGAGCAGTCGTTACAGATCGTCCTGGGCACAGTATGTGGTGTGTTTGGTTTACTAGGACTCCTCCTCATACTCTCACTGCTCTATAGGTTGTACAAAAAGAGACAGGCTCGGCTCAGGGCTTCAGGTTTGTCTTAAATATTCAGTGTGAATTATAGTGAGCTAAAGAATTTATATATATATATATATATAATAAAATCAAAACAAGATAAAAAGGAATACCAATATAATACATATACATACAGAAACATATTATTTGCATGATAATTCCTGGAGTTAAGAAGCAGGATCTTAACATTGCATGAACATTGTACTTACAAGTTGTACATTAGTAAGTTTGAGATGCTTATTGTATGTGTAAAACATGATTGTTCTTGATTTTTCATACAGAGAATAGAGACCATGAGCTGAACAGTTCTATATCTATAGGTAAGTGCCCCAACAATATGGAGAATTCTATATCTATAGGTAAGTGCCTCAACAATATGAACAGTTCTATATCTATAGGTGAGTGCCTCAACAATATGAACAGTTCTATATCTATAGGTTATTGCCCCAACAATATGAAGAGTTCTATATCTATAGGTAAGTGCCCCAACAATATGAACAGTTCTATATCTATAGGTAAGTGCCCCAACAATATGAACAGTTCTATATCTATAGGTAAGTGCCTCAACAATATGAACAGTTCTATATCTATAGGTAAGTGCCCCAACAATATGAACAGTTCTATATCTATAGGTAAGTGCCTCAACAATATGAACAGTTCTATATCTATAGGTAAGTGCCCCAACAAATAGTGTTCTGTTTTTGCTGTTTGATAAGATTGTCAAATGTTATTAATGCCATTTGCTGACTCCATTTTACTTTGCATCCCTTTATTGAAATGATTTGTTCAATTTTTTACAAACTGGAATTCTGACAATGAAAAGTACTGCATACTGTTGTTAGATTAAAAGAATATCTATTGGACATTTTCTTCTGACTGACACTTTTTGACATCTTGTCATTAAGCACCACTTTCATGATAGGTTCTTTACATTTAGTGTTTCCAAGCATAAAGTAATCTAATACAGACCTGTACCAGTACTATATTATATATAATTCATGAAAGAATTCTTACTGTAGTTAGTATAAATACATTTAGGCAGAATTTAAATTCTATTGTAGACTTGGAGCACAAGCAGACCCCTACTGTCTTGTTACTGTACGCTTATGACTGTGCGGCTCATGAGAAAGTGGTATCATCGTTTGCCGGTTATCTTATAGAGACATGTAATTGTAACGTCCATGTGGATTTATTTGAGGACCAGATCATCACAGAGCGAGGTTTAGATGACTGGCTTGTTGATAGGCTACAGGAAGCCGATTTTATATTAGTGCTGTGTTCAATAGGTGCTAGACTACGATGTACAAAGAAACGGGTACGATTTAAGTTAGATCCGTATCGAAGAATTCCAGATTATTTTGCTGTTGCTGTTGATTATGTCGCAGAGAAGATGAGAGTTGAAAGGTCAAAAGGCTTGCCAATGTCAAGATTTATAAATGTCTACTTTGATTATTCTACAGCCAGTGACATTCCCCATCAGCTTGAGATGGGATCTAAGTTCTGCATGATGAAAGACATATCAAAACTGTTCTGTCATATCCATGGCTTTATGTCTGATAGTTCCAAATGTGTCACTACATATCCTGCTCTCTCTGACAATTATTTTGAGAGTTCTGAACTCGGCTTAGAACTTAAAGTGGCTGTTGATTCGGCAAAGGAATATTATCGCTGTAATCCTAACTGGGTGGAAGACAGCATGGAACTTTTACCTCCACCGACAAAATCAAAGTCACATCTTACTAGAAAAAGCTCTCTTGAGCCTCTACTTCCACAGGACGAAGCTCCGAAGGACATTATAGAGAGAACTCGAGAGTATCTGGATACTACTGTAGATGTCCATCGTCAAAGTCTGCCACCGTACCCTGACAATCTGAAACATTCGTCGCCAACATTACAAAGTCGTCAAAATTCTCTCCCCTCATCTCTCAGTAGCAAGGAATTATCAACTCCTTCCCCGCCTGCTCATACCTCTAAAAGCTACGAAAACTTCAAAGGAACAAATCGATACTCTGCTGATATAGAGACATTGAAATGTATGGTATGTGGATTGAAGGAGCACCAGCACGATCATGGCCTGTGTAGTAACAGGCTCAAACCTCACCAGAGCTATGTTCACACTACAGAGGACGAGGATTTAACGTCAGCAAGACTGAAAAGTAAGTCCATGCCAACTGTTTGCAATCCACTATTACAGAGTTCACAAACTGTGCTACGAGCTGATGTTCATAAAGAGTGGGAAGATCATGAGAATCGATTCCCGATTTGTCAGCGGCAGGGCTCGTTCTCCGACTCACAAGAATCAAGTTCCTGTAAGGACGTTACTTTGGACGATTTGGAGAGGGACGTTCAGTCTATCATTATGCCAAAACATCGTACCAACATGGAAAAACAGCCAAAATTTGAGGTATATGAGGGAACAACTAGCCAGTACTTTAGAAATATTTCTTTGCCCATGAATAGTGCCGGAGACTTGTCACAAAAGTTGTCGTCTATTCCTGTCGTGAAGGCAAAGAAAACATCCAATTCTTCCTCGTCCAGCATGGCGTCGCTGGACGAGAGGATGTGTCAGGTACATGACATTAGATTATAAACGTCAGTTTTATGGCGGCTCTTTCACATGTTTAACTCTGTCTGGAATATCGTCTAGAGTCTTTGTTCACTTTAAACACTATAGATCTCATACCTCCTTTGCTTTACCTCAGTTGTACATGGTCATGATGTATGGTTGATCTGTACAGACTGTTTTCTGTTTGTCTCACTAAGGATGATTTCACATATCATTAAGGTCAGATGTGATAAAAGTTTACTTTAAGTTAACATTGTTTGATGATCAGGTGTAAATTCACATACTGTATGTTTAGTTATTTGAGCACAAATACTTTTAAGTGGAAAAGGAGCAGACGTAGGCAAATTGACTTGCTAGTATGATCATGAATAAGCCCACTTATTTTCCAATGAATTCTATACAAAATAAATGATTTAACTATGTCTTGAATTTACACAGTCTTACATCACTAATATGGATCTGGCTTAAATAAGTACAAATACAGTCAAGGTACATTTTCTCACCATTATATTAATATAGGCTACTAAGAAGATAAAGTGAGAAACATTAAATCTATGACAGGTACATACTTAACATAGTAGAAATGATTTAATGCCTATCTGTTTGTCTTTTGTACTTCTGGAATATTTACTGAAAAAATTTAATATTTAATGTTTTTGTTTCTATAAAACAAGCTAGTGACCACCAAATTGTGTCCCTATTTACGTCAACAGTCAAACTTGCACTCAGCATTATCCTGTTAGGAAAGAGGTAACTAATGGTAAAAAATCTACATAGATCCTGTAAAGGTGAAGAAGAAATAGATACTTTGATGATTTTAATGTCAGTTTACATTAAAGTGTGTACTATTAGTTATACAGTGTTTTACAGGGGGGATACAGAAATATATTGGGTCAATGAAAAAAGTTTCATCGACCCAATATATTTTTGTCTTAGTAGAAGCAGGATATTAAAATAATACCCTGTCAGTAAAATAATACAACATAATATTTGGTTCTTCTCGACCAATCAGATTGCAAGAAATTTGCCAGAGGCGGGATAAATGTATAGGTATGCCCTAGAAATGACATGTTACATAGAGAATAAGTGTCTTAATTTGTGTTTTGTTACGGGTATGCAACACACAGCAAGTGCATTTATCGTACATGTAATGCGCGTTAGCGCATTTCATGCGATAAATGCACTTGATGTGTGTTGCATACCCGTAACAAAACACAAATTATGACATTTATTCTATATATATGCACCATAGTTGTCTATTTCATTCTTGTTTTCTGAAATTGCTTTTTCTTGGTAAAAGGGTGACGTCAAAATTCACCTCGCCGCGGGTTCAGTTTGCAGGTTAGAACAGCCGTCGCGGCATGTTTCTTTAGATCTTATGCATTGTGACGTCACGAGTGTTAATACACGGATTGCAGCACGTTCCTTTCAATAGTAACATCCCAGGGACTTACATTGGCTGTGCATATATAAACATTTGTGTTCTTATTCTAGATTTCAGTGCCAGTACTTTTGTAGTTGTCAAATGTAAATGAATGTAATGGTTGATCCATCAAACTTACAAAATGGCAGTTATAACTTACTTAGTTTTGGCCTACATGATTCCATGTTTTATGAGCTGCTATTGTGTTATTTGGAATGAAAAGGGGAAGATGGGGGAACCTAAATCCTAACTATCAACAAATATGTGTCTATGTACAAATGTATTGTATGTAACGTATTAAGCTCCTCAACTGAATGTGTTCATCTATCATCATATGTAAGAATTTGAAACGGTCAAGGATTTGTAATCATATTGAAGAGCTGAAACAAATACTAGTATATTAAAGTTAGGACTGCCTAATATAATATTGACACATAGCTATATGTAGATTATCAGTATATATACACTATTGTGTAAGATTAAGACCTTAAAGTATGATACTTTAAACTGGGGCTTTCATATATTGTAGCATCCTTAATCTGTTCATTCTATTGTATTACTCATGATAAATGAATAAGAAATACCTAGATCAGACTTTATTATTATTGTGTTTATAATCTTTTATGAGTATCTAACATTTATGATACATCATTGTCCCATGAAAAGGTTGGTCAGTAAAATATTACATAGATGTAATATTTAAATTGACAAAGTGAATTAGGATTATACATTCTACATGATATATTTTGACACTGTATTTTTGATGATAAATGAAATATGTGACTCATATCAATCTTGCATTTAATTTATTGTTCATATATATTAGTACTACACTATGGTCCCTAAGATATATGTGTTACATGTAATATCAGTAATAAATTTCTACCCATTCTACCTCTGCTTTGTCATGAGTATTATGGATTTTTTTATAATTTGAGAAATTTAAGCTTTCCATTTGTCTGTCTGTCTGTCCGTCTGCGGCAAAGCAACTTCAGTGCATAATGTACTTAAAGTACTAACAGCAAGTTAAGAAAACGGAAATTTTGATTTTACGTGAAAACGCTTTAAGATGGATACATATATTAATATCGAGGGAAATGTTCAACTATGAGAGCACTGTTTGAAAATGAAATTTTTAAAAATTATTGCTTTTGCGTTTTCGCTGTACACATAAGAAATAACACGCTAAATCATCTTTATCATGCACAAAGTCCATAAAACATACACTGGTCAAGTTTGAATGATACAATAGCCATAATCGAAATGCGACACAATAGATTTATGCCTCGATGATCAGTGAATATCTACCGATATGAATAGGAATTGCTGTTACTTTTAACTTACTCGACCCTTGTTGAGAAAAAATGACTTGGCCAATTTGTAAGCGCAAAATATTGCTATTTTCCAATGAGTACACCAAAAATGATGTCTTGTAAGGTTTAAAAAGCTAGATTTTTTAGTAGTGCTTTTCCTCCTGTATTACAATTTCAATTTTCGAATGATCATATTTTACCGTTTGCAGATAGAGGGGAAATTTCCGTTTTCTTAAAAACCTGTTAGTACTTTAGTTATGTGATCTTTCCACAAATGGCTAAGAGTTGTCTCCTTCGATCAATTATCTATAGCAAGGTGACTTTTCACTACAGTGACTATGTTGTAACTTGTACAAGGTAAAGAGCTTCATTTTAACACTGCATGCACATCAATGGAGGCAAGCCATGTGATAGTATCATCAAAATATAGATATATTAACTGTAAGGTGCCATGTAGACATTTTGGGATCCCTTAATTTTGATAACATTCATCAATTTAGAGGCACATCTCGAAGATTTTACAAAGAATCAAAATTTCTCTTGCAACAGGTCCTATATTGTAGAGTTTTCTGAAAAATGACATCCGAAGGTTTCCTCATACTTTAAAATTCCCGAGTAGTGGATTCCATAATGTATACTTTCCTCCTTTGATTTCCATAACTTGTACATTAATACAATAATCTGTGGCTAACATGACTGACTGTCATTTCAAGTCACTTGAACACCTTTATGACCCTGTAATATTTCTGTTCCACTAAACTTAATATTAATGACAGAGCAAGGTCACATCACTTAGAGGGCTTAACGACTAATTGTTGGGTAGCTTCTCACCAATGGACATCATCTGCGCTGTCAGCATGATTAGTATCATCTTTAGATCAGAATACTAGTATGAAGAAGATTTTCCGGACAAGACAAAAGAAGAATTTGATACTTTCTACATAGAGTTAATTAATAAAGCTACATAGACGGGATTTGCTCGCAGGAAAGTGATGCTTACTGTCCCCGGAAAAACCTCAACCTTATCTCACTCTTCATGAAGAAATCGCCAAATACCGAAAGTGAGGGGACATTAAAACTGGTTCATTTGTCCATCTGTGTGTCACAAAAACTAACCTTTGGCATAACTTTTGATTGGTAAGTGATAGGGCTTTGATAATTCACACGTGTATTGTGACAAGACCTTATGGGGGATACATGTACCAACGTTTTTTACCTTGTGACACTGACCTTGGCATTTGACCTACTTGAATTTTTTTACCTTGGGCAGCATAACGTTTGAATGGTAAGTGATAGGGCTTTCATATTTCACATGTATATTTCTTGTGATTGGACCTTTCTGTAGATATAAAAATTTTGGACATTGTACCTTGACGCTGGCGTTTGACCTACTTAAAAAAACGTCAACCTTGGGCATAACTTTTGAATGGTAAGTGATAGGGATTTCACTTGTGTATTCCTTGTTACAAGACATTTCCGTGGATACAAACGTTTCTGACATTGACCTTGGCATTTGACATACTTAAAAAAACGTTAACCTTGGGCATAACTTTTGAATGGTAAGTGAGAGGGCTTTCATATTTCATATGTGAATTCCTTTTGACAAGACCTTTTCGGGGATACCAACGTTTTTCACGTTGTGACCTTGACCTTGGAGTTTGATCTACTTTCAAAAAGCTTTAACACTGGGCATAACTTTTAGATGGTTATTGATAGGGCTTTCATATTTCACATTCCTTGTGACGTGACTTTTCTGTGGTTTCAATTTTTTTGACATTGTCACCTTGACCTTGGCGTTTGAACTACTTTGAAAAACTTTAACCTTGGGCATAACTTTTGAATTGTAAGTAATAGGGCTTTCATATTTTGTATGTGCATTCCTTGCAACAAGACCTTTCCGTGGATACCAAAATGTTTTACCTTGTGATCTTGACCTTGGTATTTGGTCTTCTACAAAAAATAAAAACCTCGGCATAACGTTTGAATGGTAAGTGACAGGTATTTCATATTTCACATGCAAATTTCTTGTTACAAAACCTTTCCATGGATAACAAAAGTTTGAACTTTTGACCTTTACCTTGGAGTTTAACCTATCTTAGTATCGATTATACATGTTATACATGAGATACACTCTCTCGTCATACTACATTGTTTAGGTTGATCACTGACGAGGGTTCAGTGCCCGAAAAGTGCATGTCTGGTCCAAACTGCAAATTTATCTGTTCTAAAATTATGCTATTGAATTTAAAGACGTTTAACATTTGTACCACTTGGTGAGTGTCACTGATGGTGGAACAGGTCTACCCGAGGGCACATGTAGCCAAGTTCGATCAACTTCACTTTATCTTCTCAACGCATTCGAAAATTTCTTTCATCAAAATTCATTGAAATTTCTAAAACGTGAGTCATGTAGCATCATATCCCACCCATCCTGCTACGTATTTCGGTACATTTTTAAAGATAATAACTTTTACACTCTTTGGTCTGACTACATTGTTTAGGTTGAGTATCACTGACGAGGGTTTAGTACCCGAAACGTGCACGTCTGGTCCATGTTGATATTTATCTGCTCTTAAATGATGCTATCGACTTTGAAGACGTTTTAATATAACCATGAAAAACTAGGGGTTGAGCTCGATCTTGAGCATTTCTTGAAGACAAGCTCCCAAAGCGGGGGACCACAATTCCTTGAATTTGATTTTTTTCTTTTGATTTTGTATTACCTTTAGTCGTATGGTTGTCGTTTCTTTTAACTCACAAATGAATAATTCCGCTTTCTTCGCTGTACTTTTTGTTGCATACCCCAAAATTTCCTGAAATCTTTTTTTCTATACATTTTCTTTGTCTGTTGATGCACTTAATTTAAACACTCAACTTGACCAGCAGTGACCTGGTCGCACTTTTATCTTTTCCATCCCTTTAACATTTTCATAATGCGCTACTTCGTGTCGAGAAATATATAACTTGATATAAGCTCCTTACGGTTTCTTCCTTTATCCGTGCATGATTTTGTCGAAAAATGATACTTCCTTCTAGACAGATTGAACGAAGAATATCGTATCACACAATACACACGATGTTGACTGATTATCAAACAAAAAGGGTAAAGGATATAAAGAGATGACAAAACTATTTAAAGCAATGGTATCTTTTCGACAAGACCCATTAATTGACTTTTATTTTGTTTTAACCGTATCTGGTGTAGAGAATTCAAGAACATCAGGTAATATCGTATAACAAAAGTATAACAAAAATACACGGAGGAAAACCAAACACCAGGCAACATTCACTACTTCCTTTCTCTTCGATACCATTCCCAGAGGACATCCATAGGTCATTTCAAAAGGGGAACATATGAAAAAAAAAACCCCAAAATTTGAAAGTTATTTCATGTCGACTTACAAAAATACTCAATTTTTAGACAATGAATTACAAATGTTAAGAATTTTTATCAGGGAGTGAAACCAGATGTCCCGGAGGAGTAAGTATCTCCACCTTATACTAGAATTTAAATGTGAATGCTACTGTACATTACATGTGATTGTTGGTGTTATTCTGAGGGAGAGTAGTGCTCTCCACAATTATTTCTTTTTTTCCCTCCCATCCCATTATTCAGCTTGATATTCAAAGATGAAATATCCTAAGCTATTGTACACTCATTTTCCAGTTACATGTATTTTGTTCTGTTGGTTGAGAAATTATATATTAAAATCGTCATAGTCAACATCATAGACTGGTGCTGTGGACTTTTCAATTTTGAATGATTTATAATGTAAATACAATTACCATTTGATTGATATTGTAATGACTATATGTGACAGATTCATTCGTCATAAAACAAACATCTCTGAGGTAATATTTTTTTTATGTAAAAAAATGTGTATAAATGCAAAGTTCAATGAGTTCAATGACAAAGAATAAAATGGTTCTTAGCAAGAACAGAAGAAAGTTGACAGGCAACCTTGTTCTCAATAATTCCTACTTGTAGTAAGAACTAAAAGACATCAGACACATTGAATAATCATCGACAAGACAAAATGACAACTAGACCTAAAATAGGAAACGCAATTTTACTAATTGGATCATGTCATTTTGTGTGCTATGTATTATGAATAGCCCTTCTTCCTAATGGGCGACTAAATGAACACGACGATCTGGTGAAAAATGGAAAAACCAAACAGTCCATGCTTTGAGCAACATCTGTGATCTGATGAGCTTTCAACCAAAGATGTCGAATCATTTCAGAAATGATATGTGATCAATGTCACGGTTTTAAAAGGACCAGTCATGGAGTAATGTGCCGACTGTTGGTCAAGCAAGTTTCTAATGAGCAAACAAAGGTCAAACACATAACAAAAAGCCCAATCATTGGTCAGATAAAACACAGGAGTGAATCCCCAAATGAAGATGAAATAAGACAAAGGAGGGGATCTCCAACAACACCAGGCTGCAGCACCTACAGCAAAACCCCAAAATCCTCATGCAAAAATAACAGAGCAGACAAGCACTGGAAGAGATGCAAAAGGGACAAGGAACGTCAACGCACAACACAGAAACATCAAACACAAAGGACTACACATAAACCAACGAGACCAATGGGTAACCGGTGCCGACTTAGGACGGTCATCTGCCACGGAAACGTGGATAACGTGCGCACAACCCTCACACATTTTCGATTACCCAGAGGTCTCGAAGAACGTACAATTGTGGTGTAAAACAACCTCCTCACTGTCAGATGACCACACACAAACAAGACCGCAAAACGCAGGGGCCCAAGCAACATAGATGCATGAATATGTAAATGGATATCAAAAGAGGGTATCAAAATAAAGTAAGGTGCCAGGGAGAAGTAAGCATCTTCTGCTGTGGATCACTTTCGCACCACATACAATTTAATACTGGATCAAAGATTTGTAGTAAAGAAAGCGATAAATTATCATGATTTAAGTAAGATACTCTGAAGAACACAACGTTTCCAACCTGTGCTGTCAGAGATCATTCTGCCGGACAAAACATTTCCAATCAAAATAAAAAACAAAACAAAACAAAACACACACACACAAAAACCCCCAAAAAAGGAAAAACAAAAACAACAACAAAAAAACAAAAACAAAAAACTGTATCACTGAATTTTTCATAATGTGTTTAAGATTTAATTGAAGAAACATTTTAACATGTAAATATGTTCTCAATAAAATTTCTTTTTGGGTTCATATTATGGACCTTCATTGGAAAAAAAATTTTAGGAGTTCATATCACAATATCTAGTTAGAACCCTGCTGTCATTAACCTGGATTGTTCTTTGAACGTCCTGAAATCCTTAAGAATCGCTGAAGTGGTTTTGGATCTTTGCACCAAGGAGGGAAGTTTTGCCTTTGCTTTTAACCTCTCTATATTTGCACGTCTTTGTCCCTCCGGTGACATGGAGAACACAGCACACGTTACTTCCTGTTCCATGAATTTTCTTAGTTCCCATGTTGTTTTGCACTGACCAGCAAAAATGGTTCTGTCTCTGGTGTACGTAAATGTTTTCTCCCGTCTACGTATTCGTGGTATACCTGTATTTTTCCTATTATCTTGATTGGCATTTTTTAGGAACGTCTCGAACATTGACTTAGCAGACATTACCTTCGACTCTTTGAAAGTCTTATCAATACTCCAGTTATTATTTGATTCTAAATTTGGTTTATTTTTGACATCAACAAATGTTCTAAGACGTTCTGACAGCTTCTTTGCATCGTTTTCTCTCCTTTGAGTACCCGTGCCCTCTGTGACCTTCGATGATGATTTCGATATAACAGATGCCCACTTATTTTTTGGATTAGTTTCTATGACAACTGGTTCTTTTTCCTTCGCCTCCATGGCCCTCCAGTATCTGTCGTCTTGGTAACCAGGAATGTTAGTCACGTCTCTTCGCGCACTTTTCTGACGTAGAAAAGGATCATACCGATCAAAACTGTGTTCCTTAAAGACGCGACTGGATGCCACAAAACGTCGTAGTTGTTCTCTTGTTCGCCTTATGTCTTTGTCATGCCTAATTTCCTCGTTCTCCATTTTCCTATGTATTTGTCCAACCTCCTGACCAAGTCTGTTGGTCTCGTGCTGATTCTTTACACGCGTCGACAATAAACTTCTACGACTCATTCTTAATGTTGACACCATTCTTGTCTCTTTCCCCCAGTCTCTACCGTTATTGCTTATCAAACGTTGGGGCATTATTACTTCTTCCTTACAAACGTACAAATATCAAATAATGTATCATCGCTTCATACTTAGATTATTGAATTCATATGAAGCCGATCATCTTTAATCAAGAAATATCCCATTTGCCTTAATAGTTGACTCCATTCGAGCTACAAACCTAGAACATTATATTGTTTCCAATATCAAACAAAATTCGATTTGTTAATTGACGTCTATATACAATTGTATATACAACCGTTCCTTGGTATTAATGGCCCGAGTTCACGGTAATTCTAGGGATATTATAATTTGTGTTTAAACAAGACAAGTAACTACAGAAAACCTTTTGTCACTTCATCGACTGGAGTCGGCAACTCAAAGGGACGTGTTTAACAAGAGCTCGTCATACAATCGGGATTTTGACTAATATCACGCAGTGTCTCCCACAAGTCGATGTATTGGAACATTGCGTAAAAATCGAAGAAAGTTCTGACATTTGAAAGAGCTTTAAATTATTAGAAATTATATAAACTACTCATGTTAAGTTTTGAATGTTATGATTAAACTATACAAATACCTACATCAATAATCTTTAGGAAGAAAGAGTAATTTGAACATAGTATCATTCAATCTATTTGATATTTTGTATCTGTACCATGGAATTTGTTTTATGGATGTTTAAATAGTAATACTTTTATTTCAGTTATCATCAGTCGGACTCCTCGGATGAAAACATACATGAGCTTGCTACAGCCGACAGAGCACGGACTGTATTACGTAAGCCCTCTTTTTATATACATTTACATATTCATCTGTGTTGCTTGGGGCCCCTGCGTTTTGCGGTCTGTTTGTGTGTGGCCATCTAACAGTGAGAAGGTTGTTTACACCACAAATATTTCCATTGCAGAGGAATCCCCATGTTAAGCGCCCGTTAGGCAAACGGATTTATAAACTATAATTCTGGTTGCCTACTATGACGTCACGCTTTAGTTTTGAAAGTACGGAGAATTTACCAACGTTCAGATACTTTTGACGTTATAACATGCAAAAGGCTCATTATAAATGCTAAACAGGGTGTCCGATATTTAGTACAAATGGAAATATAAGTAATGACTGTCTTACTTTGGGTGTTCATGGTAGTATAATTCTGGTTGGACACGTGCAAATTTTCCGAGAATCGCTTCGCGATTCACGGAATTTGCACGTGTCCAACCAGAATTATACTACCATGAACACCCAAAGTAAGACAGTCATTTCTTAATTGTACGTTCTTCGAGACCTCTGGGTAATCAAAAATGTGTGAGGGTTGTGCGCACGTAATCCAGGATAACGAAACCGTCTGCTACTGACAAGGTATACGTCCGTCCTAAGTCGGCACCGATTGCCCATTGGTCTCATTGGTTTATATGTAGTCATTTGTGTTTGATATTTCTCTTTGATTTGGCGTTCCTTGTGCGTCTCGTTCTGTGCGTGTCTATACTTTGTGTTTCTGCGGTGGGTGTTTTGGGGTTTTGCTGTTGGTGCTTCAACTAGGTGTTGTTGAAGATCCCCTCCTGCCCTTCGCTTTATGTGAAGATGGAATTTTATGAACTTGTAAGACAAAAGTCTTTATTAAGCTTACCACAACGACAAATTGTCTTAATCAATGAATGAAAGTCAAACAAAAATAAACATGTGTATACAGTTTTGGAACATATTTTATCCTTACATGTGCACTGCTCAAATTCAAATTTAATGAAGCATAAGAGGAGCATGAAAGTATCAGTTTTCCAAATATCAAGTCAGTAGTGCCAAAGTCAATTTGTACAAACGTAAGAAAGAATCCATTAAATTCAAATTGTTGATGCTGTTGTCTTTTTGAAGAGGGGACAGACACAACAAGAGACACCAAGAGACGAGGAAGATTACACTCTAACCACAAAAGACGATATAAAACACTTTTCACAAAAGACGTCAAATAAGCTAACGATATGCATGTATGTTTATCAGACACAAGAAAAGAAAAAAAACCCCACTATAATTCCTATATTGGATCTCCTCTTTTTCGGCCTGGAGCATCAATGATGAGACAAAACTTATTGAAGTGCGCATACGGTGCAATGATATTTAACAATAGGACATATATTGAGAATTGACAAATTGTATTAGATATTAAAAACAAACTTAAAGGAGAAGAAAAAATCGTTTCATTGTTATACAGTTATAGTAAAAACATTTTGGAAATCATTAATCGTTAAATAAACCATCAAAGAATTCAGTCTCAAAGTCGAAAAGGTAAAGCAAAATTATAAGAATTACCATTGGAACTGTTGCGAACTAAATTCAATTCCTGCAAAAACGTGTCGATTGAATTTCGCAACTGTTCCAATGGAAATTCTAATAATTTTGCTTTGCCTTCTCGAGACTGAATAACCGATAGGTGCATTGTACTTCTATGATATTTAATTACTATTGTCTCTCAGAGAAACAATTAATATATTTCATCCATCAATGAATGAAAGTCAAACACATAACCCGAAATCAGAATAAAAAGTCACAATCAATAGGTAAACAAAATCTTGAAAAGGTATGGGAAACATATCAAACAATGAAAATAGCGTACTGAGAAGAGAAAAGGCGAACATACAGAAAGTGAACACTATCTATCTTAAATAAACAATTTGAGCCTAGCTCTCGCCTGTACATTCTTACCTCATGTGCTAACATGAAGACATCCTTGGAGCAATTCATTTGCAATTTGATTTTGATAACATCTTTTCAAAGTTTGAACATCGACAAACGAAGGGAAGAAAAAGTATATATGCATGTATATATATGGTTCTTCATCATCAGCAAAATTTCTCCTGACCATAAGTATATTCTGTCAGTTTGTCTGCTTGATTTTCCCCGCTTCTGATAAATGCTTTTCATGTTATTGTTGCTTGTTTGTCTATTGTTTAATTGTTTTATGGGTATTATCAATTACAGAAAAGAGGCTATCCAGTTTATGCTTTGTTGATTCCAGAATTAATTAGAGGTTTTACAAACGCATTGTGTTTCATTGTTTAGATTGAGGATCACTGACGAGGGTTAAATACGTGCATGTCTGGTCCATGCTGTAAATTTATCTGCTCTAAAATGATGCTAATGAATTTGAAGACGTTTAACATTTGATGGGTCTTCTTCCTTTTTATGTGCTGTATCTCTTGATACAAATCGGGTTAGTCTTGATTATGGTCGTCTCTGTAGGTTGTTTTTGTTATACCGGGCATCCGTTAGATGGTCTGTTCGTCGGAAGGTTTGTTAGGTGGTATTTGTTCGTTCCATTTTCACAACGTTTTATGTATGTAGTGGACTTTTTCGTTTAGTGTTGTCCTTCATGATAACCACACCATTTGCTAAATAGCGTATGGCCGTCCAAAGTCGGCGCCGGGTGCACATTTGTCTCCTTCCTTTTATGTGTTGTCATTAATGTTTGATGTCTCTGTACGTCAGTTTCGATTGTCTTATATGATGTTCTAGTGAATATTGTCGTGTCTTTCTTGCGGTTTGTAGTTTTGTCTGATGTCATTTACGTATCACTTTCTTGTGATACGTTATTTCATTGTTTAGATTAAGGATCACTGACGAGGGTTAAGTACCCGAAACGTGCATGTCTGGTCCATGCTGCAAATTTATCAGTTATTAAATGATGCTATTGAATTTGAAGACGTTTAATATTGTGGACTTGTTTCGCTGGATGAGTGCAGGGTGGTCAAGCTGGAGATCATTCCCTTTTCTGCATGTGTCCTTCAGTTGTTGTATTTTGCATTGTGTTATTGTTATTTTGATGTTGTTGTCTTCGTCTCTTTGTTGACATGTTACAGTTTCATATTCTCCAGGTTTTTATCGTACCATGCCTGTGTGCTCAATGGACTCCTTCGTTTCATGTGTTGTCCGTCATGTGTCCTTAGGTTGTGCTTTGCTTTACTTAATTGTTATTTTGATGTTGTTGTCTCCGTCTCTTTGTTGACATGTTACAGTTACATATTCTCCAGGCTTTTATCGTACCATGCGTGTGGACTCCTTTCGTTTCATGCATTAAATTGTCCTTCATGTTTTATTGATGTTTGTTTTGTCTAATCATTATTTTGATGTGCCATGACAGTTTTTTGTCTCGATCCGTCTCTATGTTGACATGCCACTTTTTCTTATTCCTCAGCCTTTTAAAATGTCATGTAGGTGTGCTCCGCTGTGACCAATGCT
Source organism: Pinctada fucata (assembly GCA_028142955.1). NCBI lineage: Eukaryota > Metazoa > Mollusca > Bivalvia > Pterioida > Pteriidae > Pinctada > Pinctada fucata. Next base: position 101,141,217 of record AP027102.1, read on the forward strand.
CCCAGATCTTCTTCGTATTATTCTCATTTACTTAGACACAGATATAACCAATCTTCATCTCTATGTTGTATTGTTTTCTCAGAAAAGTAGGAAACCCTGCCGACAGAATGTCACTTTCATGTCAAAAATAACTCAAATCAAAATAGAATTTCCCTTTTTCTTAGGACAGATTTTAATCAAAACAACATGTGTTATTTACTTGCTCGTTTCATCGTGATGTCTGTGTAGGATAAGTCCGGATGTCCATTCTGAATGCCTTGTATTTAGTAAATCACTGTAATGAGTCGGCTCTCTTTGCCCACTTATCTCTTCGATTTTTGTTTCGTAATGAATATTATTTCTTGTGTTTTTCATTATCTTCATCGTGATATTGTACTTATTTCTTGTAAGAAATACACAAATATGAACATTCAGTCTCATCATCCGGAGTAGAAACCAACGTCAATAACTAACCACAAACAAGTGATAATATTAATGTCGAAAAACAGAGAAGAGATCTCAAACAAGACGATGGACGTGGTCACAATAGGCCACACACGCATAATTACAAACAGATAACTTCACTAACACCAAAAGCTCTGATATAAACAGACACTTATTGTTATCATTAATCGCTAGCGAATCCAACGTGGGTTACAAAATATCAGTGTCATCAAATATACACAAAAGGAACTGTGTCTATTAGAGTATCTAATCTTAAACGTCTTCAAATTCGATAGCATCATTTAAGAGCAGATAAATTTACAGCATGGACCATACATGCACGCTTTGGTTACTTAACCCTCGTCAGTGATCCTCAATCTAAACAATGTAATATGGCCAAAGACTGTGAAAAATATTATGTCCAAAAATGTACCGAAAGATGTAGCAGGATGGGTGGGATATGATGCTACAGGACCCACGTTTTAGAAATTCTAAGATTTTTTGATAACAGAAATTTTTGAATGCGTTGAAGAGACAGACGATCAACCGAAGTTGATCGAACTTGGCTACATGTGCCCTCGTGGACTTCTGGTCCACCAGCAGTGACACTCACCAAGTGGTTCAAATGTTAAACGTCTTCAAATTCGATAGCATCATTTAAGAGCAGATACATTTACAGCATGGACCGGACATGTATGTTACGGGTACTAATAGCACAAGTGTCATTTAATGAGATCATTTTTGTTAGAACAAAACTCCCACATACTTTATTATGTAAAAGATGGAAAGTCAATGGAGGAAATCAAATTACCAAATACGCTGCTCAAAAAAATTAAGGGAGCAAGGTTTCTACTTTCATGTCACACACGTTTGCAGCTACTTATTCTATACGATGAACATAAATGTATTAAGACATATGTCATTGTCATTTCTTTATTACTAATGTCTGTTTGAACAGATTAACCATATACACATGATAAAACTTGATTATGTAGCCTTGCTTATCCCAAAAGATTTTATAAGCGATGTACCATTATATTACAATGGGAAAATCGCTCCTTTAATTTTTTTGAGCAGTGTAGTTTGATACTTGATGTATCTGGTTGCCCTTGGCTAGGTCTGCTATGTATATTGTTAAAAAAGTATTTTCTTGTATCAAAAAGCTCCATTCTCAATCGGAGGGTTATGTAATATTTCGAAATGTGCGTAAGATGACATAGCTATTTTGATGTCAAGGTAGGTGGCCAAGAATTATCTCTACCTTAGATCTCGTATGCTTGAAATGAAGTGATGTTCAAATCAAAATTGACATTCGCCATTTATTTTCGAATTATGCTAAAGGATGCTTCACATATTTTGGAAGCATGTTTTCTGAAGATTATTTTTCTTTTAGGATCATATTATGAAGTTTTAAGTCACAATCTCTTCGTACATATTTATCAGAAATGTAATTCAGAGAACAACCAGACTTTTCTAATTTTCATGTGACTTCCCTAATATGTTATTTTATATCTATACGTTAAACTTTCTGTACGATTAAATTTGAGCACAACCGATTCGTGTAGTTAAATTAGTGCTAGCACATCTTCATGGATAGCAGTGACAACACAACCATTCTGTTGAGGACAATTACAGTTTATATGAAATGTCACTAAGTACTTTCTGTAGTATAGGATGTAGATCCTGTCATTATACCTCTCATTTCGGACTCGAATTCGTCATATTCCACCATTTGCTTCTTGAAGTATTTTGTCAGATATATCCACATTCTGAGTCTATAAATGTAGTAGAGGAGAGTTTGACTTACAATGGCCTGGACGATACAAATTAAGCACGTGATGATTGCCTCAGCGGGGTTCAGCCAGTTTAGCACGTTGTACGCATAATGGCGACCTTCTAAAATGGTACCGTCATTCAGGAAGTAGATGGCGTTGAACAACGAATAGATAGATCCTAACATCACTGTGAAAAATAAATGCAGGATTCGAAACGGAGTGGCCGAGATGAGTATTTCCAGAATAACGTATAAACTATTTAAGGTGTGCTTCAGACGACTCATATCACTTTGTAAAACATCTGGAAAAGAAGAGGAAACCATGAATTTGAATTTTATAACGATATGAGAACACCACTACAATGATATCTGGTTGATATATCTTTTCTTGAAAATGTCATTAAAACCTACGTTAAAATATGTTCTATTTTCTTTACAATGAAACTTTCACTTTGCAATCTTCTAAAAAAAACTACAGGAGTGAACCAATTGAAATGAAATAACATACTTTCCTTTTCCAGGCCTTTCGAATAAAACATCAATTACAATGGCTTATATGGAGATTGCATTAGTTCTGTTTTTACTTGGCTGTGCAATGACTTACTTTCATCTTCAAGGAAAGCAATGAATGACCAGTAGGAGATTGATACAACAATAGCTGAGCAGTAGCTTAGATTCTGGAGCATCCAAAGGACCTTTAAAGACGGCGGCATGCGTTCAAACGACTGGTGATCTGTAACAGAGAATGGCCAAGTGAGCTAAAGGAGATTGGTAGTAAACACATTAACGATCTTAAAAGATTGCGGAAAATAATGTAAGCTTCTAAATCTGGAGCCGCTCATTTTGTTAAGAAAAAATTTATTGTAGATTGCGGCAGGGAAATTCACTTTGGCTTTATTTAACTGTTTGGCATGAAGTACTACTGACGAGGATTCAATATCCGAATAACGTGTTAGTTGGTGTTGTTGGAGATCCCCTCCTTTGTAGTACAATAAAATTGGTACTATAGAACATGTATTTCAATATCGACAATTTCATGTCTGAGGGAGGTAGAAAGTCAAAATATGCAGACGAAAAGCTGAACCTTTGTAGATTAAGAAATAAAAGGTTATGGAGGCGATATATGACAACATTCATTGTTTTTCTTAGTTTTAGTATTTCGTTCACATCCATCCAAGAAAAAGGAAGTATTGACTCACCGATACAGAATGACGATCTTTTACAATAGAAAAGAACACATACAGCTTGGAACACGGTGGTGATACCCAGTAGTATAAAACTCCAGTTGGTAGCGTACACCAAGTAAATCCATTTCTTGTGCTTGTAAAACATTTGTGACTCGTAGTAGAAATCAGCGACTATCCACGTTACCATGGATATTCCCAGAACCACTCGATATACCATGTACACCTTCTGGTTAAACCATGGCCACTGAAAAAAGAGAATCCATGTTATCACAAAAACGTGCTTGTTGTTTTATATATATAGGTAAATAGCACTTGGCCTTTGAGGGTTCTAAAAAATCGAAACAAAGGAAAACAGGATAAACAAACAAACAAAACAAGAAACATACAAGAGACAATCAACATATTAGTACGAAATATGAATGTGATTTAGGGCAATGTTGTATTTGAATTTCATCTACTGATTGTTGTGGTATTTGCCAAAAGATCCCCTGATATCACCATGCAGTTGCATGAACCATTTTTTAAAAAGAAATAATGAGTGCTTTTCTGTCTGAGGTAGAAGACGTCTAGGTTGCTTAAATTATTGGCAGATCAGTTTTCTTCTCCGGCCGCTAGACATTTCTGTTTTGATTTCTACCTCAATAAATCTAAATTCTCATTAGAGCTGGCTACTCTCTCCAGAATTATTGGCTATTTTGTAACACGGACCAATTGTATTACATAAGTAAAATAAGTTCAATGACTGAATGAAAGTCAAACACAAAGTCGAAATCAGATTCAAAAATCACTATCCAAATAAAAGATTACAAGTTCTTGAAAAAAATATAAAACAGAACTTCGACACTAGAAAAGAAAATAAGACAAACAGACGGAGACAAGAAATGAGGCTAGACTAGACTAGACTGTGTTCTGAAAGTAGACTGTGTTCTGATTTTAAAAGACATTTATATCTTTTGTAACCAGTATACTGTTGATTGATTCTATCTCTGTGACATAAGTAGCCTCATATTTCGTTTCTTCTACATTGTTTTTATTCTATCATGTATCATCACTATTAGTCATGCCTTTGATTTTTACAACAGGAATACATAAGAATGATGAAAGAATATCAAGTTATATGATAAAGATACATCAATATCCAAATGAGGCGAGAAATTTGAAGAGATCTTCATAAATTTAATATCATATAGCTTTTTACGACTTGATAATACATAATAAATAGCCTTCTTCCGATTGGATTGTTACTTCATCAAGCGTGTTAAAACAAGCTTTTCTCTCTGGAAAAGTGAACAAACCGAACAAAAACCTATTAAGCATGTGATCGTTTATCTTTGGTAATAGCATAGGGTATACAGTATTGACATTTAATTCAGGATAAATTGTGCCCAAAGTGCCGTTCTCTATAATGCTTTCACATCGATCTTGAAGGCTTATGTTGGGAATAAGAGACTGATGCTGATAGACAATATTGGTCCCCGAAGTATGTTTATAAATGATGAAATCTGCTTTACTATTTTACAGTCCTCCTCTATAAATCATGTATTTCTTGTCCACAACCCCTATTTACGATGGGCTTTGTACAGAATTCATGAATGATAAAGACATAATTTTATCAATGCAAAGACGGAAAAGGAATGGTAAATTGATAAATCAGTATTCAGCATTTAGGATCAGGTCTAGCTGACATCTTCGTTTTTAATCATTTCCGTTTTTACGCACGAAATTGGGAATTTGCAAATCTAATAACTATACTTTGTCAATATGAAGAAATAAAATGTTTTTCACTGTACAATATTCAGTCTGAATATGTATATAATCTTCAAGTTTGAATCAAAATCGTTATACGTGTGTCTTTCATATAATTAAGAATAAGGATATCTCCAACGAAAACAATCGCATCAAATTGAATGGAAAAGGACAAGAAAACGATCTATGCTTTTTCTTCAATGTAATATGGTTAAGAAGCTTTCCAACATACCGACGTTACAGTAAGCACAGCGAAACACACACTCGTGAGATGGAAAAAACAGAACAGACAGATGGACTGACAACGAAAACAATCGCATCAAATCATTGAATAAAATCGACAACACTATATAATTTCTGTTAAAAAAATAATATCCATAAGGTACCTTTATAAAAGCGAAAGTTGTTTTCTTTTGATTGTTCATCAGATAGTGTTGACCTTCGTGTTTCTTTGGTGCTGTGTTATTGTCTCCGTCTGTTTGTCTAAGATTCTCTTCTCGTGTTTTCACAGTTTGGGATCCTTCCGTTCTTTGTTTTGTATCATTCATATTTTGTTTTATTCATATTTTGTTTTATTTATATTTTATTTTATTTATATTTCGTTTATTTATATTTTGTTTTATTTATATTTTGTTGTATTTATATTTTGTTTTATTTATATTTTATTGTTTTTATATTTTGTTTTTTGATTATATTTTTTTATCAAAATTTCTTGAAATTTCTAAAACGTGGGTAGGGATCTTCAAGAACACTAGGTTGCAACACCCATAGCAAAACTACAAAACACCTAATGCAAAAACACAGAGCAGACATCCACAGAAAGAGACGTAAAAGGGACAAAGGACACCAACTCACACCATAGAAACATGAAACACAAAAGACCACACATAAACCAACGTGACCAATGGGCAACCGGTGCCGACACCCATCCTGCTACGTCTTTCGGTACATTTTTGGACATAATAACTTTAACACTCTTTGGCCATATTACATTGTTTAGATTGAAGATCACTGACAAGAGTTAAGTACCCGAAACGTGCATGTCTGGTCCATACTGCAAATTCATCTGTTCTTAAATGATCCTATTGAATTTGAAGACGTTTAAAATTTGTACCACTTGGTGAGTGTCATTCTGGTGGATCAGAAGTCCCCGAGGGCACATGTAGCCAAGTTCGATCAACTTTGGTTGATAGTTTCTTCAACGTTTTCGCCCTCTGCTTTTGTTTATATGAATTTAAATTCGTGCATTCACCTTGCAAAGAGTGCGCGGCTCCAAATTTCCTATAGGGTCAATAGTTAAATATTTTTTTCTTAAATTGGGAATATGGTGCACTGAACTATTACAATAGAATATGTATTTCAATATTGGTTACAAACTTCTAGAGACAATGATAATACATCCACATAATATACCGGCTTTTCCCCTTCTTTCTTGGTTGTCCATATAGGACATGGATATAAATGCATTTATCAATTCTTTGACGTAGAAGATTCGTTACAATACCTCCAGTTACTTTGATCAGACTTGTAGGATTCATATAACAATGCGGAAGGGTTCCAACTCTATGCCTTATTGAAGAAAATTTCAAACCAATTTATCATGCACCAAACACGTGTTTCGAATATATCAAATCCTCATCAGTGATGCTTCCTGCCAAAGTGCTTTTCATAAGTAGTCAAAACATGGAAATAAGGACGATTGGAATCCAACACAAATTCACTTCGGAATATTATTCGGAATGTCTCACGTCGGAATGTTATTCATTCCGAGTTTCGCAACCGTTCCAATGGAAATTCTAATGATTTTGCCTTGTCTTCTCGACATTGAGACTGGATGATTGATAGGTACTTCTTTAATAATAATTACGTAACTGCTGACTATGACTTGGAAGATTCATTACAATACTTCGTGTCATTCCTTGATTCTCCAAGTAACAAATTTCATTTGTAAATGGAATTACATTGTAACATATAATTTCGACATATTTTTTTCTTGGAAATTCTTCACAAGAGAACAATCTGTTTTCTTCCTCTTATAAATAGTATCTGTCTGTGAAGTATTTTTTCATAATATCTCGTCGATATTTTATGTGCTTCTGAATAGTCCCTGTTAATAAAACCCGTTCTCTCTTAACAAAATAGATACCTAAATCTAGAACTGTCAATACTGAAATATATATTCTATTATAAACTTAGTGCACCATAAGCGGATTTCAACAAGTTACGTCTCATCAGTAATGCTCAAGGCCAAACAAAGAGGAAATTCAAATAATCTGTAATGTTAAGCTTGACCTAAAATTAAACGAAACAAAGGAGGGGACCTCCAACAAGACTCCTTTAAAAAGGGAAATTCTAATTATGTGTAATGCTAAGCTTGACCTAAAATTAAACGAGGCAAAGGATGGGACCTCCAACAAGACTCCATTGAGGTACCCACAGCAAACAAAGGAGGGGATCTCCAGCGAGACGCCATTGAGGTACCAACAGCAAACAAAGGAGTGGAACTCCAGCAAGACGCCATTGAGGTACCAACAGCAAACAAAGGAGGGGATCTCCAACAAGACGCCATTGAAGTACCCACAGCAAACAAAGGAGGGGATCTCCAGCAAGACGCCATTGAGGTACCAACAGCAAACAAAGGAGTGGAACTCCAGCAAGACTCCATTGAGGTACCACAAGCAAACAAAGGAGGGGATCTCCAACAAGACTCCATTGAAGTACCCACAGCAAACAAAGGAGTGGATCTTCAACAAGACTCCATTGGGTACCCACATCAAACAAAGGAGAGGATCTCCAAAAAGACTCCATTGAGGTACCCACAGAAAACAAAGGAGTGGATCTTCAACAAGACTCCATTGGGTACCCACAGAAAACAAAGGAGGGGATCTTCAACAGACTCCATTGAGGTACCCGCAGCGAGCAAATGATGGGATCTCCAACAAGACTCCATTGGGTAACAACAGAAAACAAAGGAGGGGATCTTCAACAAGACTCCATTGGGTACCCACATCAAACAAAGGAGAGGATCTCCAACAAGACACCATTGAGGTACCCACAGAAAACAAAGGAGGGGATCTTCAACAAGACTCAATTGGGTACCCACAGAAAACAAAGGAGGGGATCTCCAACAAGACTCCATTGGGTACCCACAGAAAACAAAGGAGGGGATCTCCAACAAGACTCCATTGAGGTACCAACAGTAAACAAAGGAGGGGATCTCCAACAAGACTCCATTGAGGTACCAACAGTAAACAAAGGAGTGGATCTCCAACATGACTCCATTGGGTACCCACAGAAAACAAAGGAGGGGATCTTCAACAGACTCCATTGAGGTACCCGCAGCGAGCAAAGGATGGGATCTCCAACAAGACTCCATTGGGTTACAACAGAAAACAAAGGAGGGGATCTTCAACAATCCTCTATTGGGTACCCACAGTAAACAAAGAAGGGGATCTCCAACAAGACTCCATTGAGGTACCAACAGTAAACAAAGGAGTGGAACTCCAACAAGACTCCATTGAGGTACCAACAGTAAACAAAGGAGTGGAACTCCAACAAGACTCCAATATGAGGTACCAACAGTAAACAAAGGAGTGGAACTCCAACAAGACTCCATTGAGGTATCAACAGTAAACAAAGGAGGGAATCTCCAACAAGACTCCATTGAGGTACCAACAGTAAACAAAGGAGGGGATCTCCAACAAGACTCCATTGAGGTACCAACAGTAAACAAAGGAGTGGAACTCCAACAAGACTCCAATATGAGGTACCAACAGTAAACAAAGGAGTGGAACTCCAACAAGACTCCATTGAGGTACCAACAGTAAACAAAGGAGGGGATCTCCAACAAAACTCCATTGAGGCACCAACAGTAAACAAAGGAGGGGATCTTCAACAGGACTCCATTGGGGTACCCACAGAAAACAAAGGAGGGGATCTTCAACAGGACTCCATTGGGGTACCCACAGTAAACAAAGGAGGGGATCTCCAACAAGACTCCATTGAGGCACCAACAGTAAACAAAGGAGGGGATCTCCAACAAGACTCCATTGAGATACCAACAGTAAACAAAGGAGGGGATCTCCAACAAGACTCCATTGAGATACCAACAGTAAACAAAGGAGGGAATCTCCAACAAGACTCCATTGAGGTACCCACAGAAAACAAAGGAGGGGATCTCCAACAAGACTCCAATATGAGGTACCAACAGTAAACAAAGGAGGGGATCTCCAACAAGACTCCATGGAGGTACCCACAGAAAACAAAGGAGGGGATCTCCAACAAGACTCCAATATGAGGTACCAACAGTAAACAAAGGAGGGGACCTCCAACAAGACTCCATGGAGGTACCCTCAGTAAACAGAGGAGTGGAACTCCAACAAGACTCCATTGAGATATCAACAGTAAACAAAGGAGGGGATCTCCAACAAGACTCCATTGAGGCACCAACAGTAAACAAAGGAGGGGATCTCCAACAAGACTCCAATATGAGGTACCAACAGTAAACAAAGGAGGGGATCTCCAACAAGACTCCAATATGAGGTACCAACAGTAAACAAAGGAGGGGACCTCCAAGAAGACTCCATGGAGGTACCCACAGAAAACAAAGGAGTGGATCTCCAACAAGACTCCATTGAGGAACCAACAGTAAACAAAGGAGGGGATCTTCAACAGGACTCCATTGAGGTACCAACAGTAAACAAAGAAGGGGATCTCCAACAAGACTCCATGGAGGTACCCACAGAAAACAAAGGAGTGGATCTCCAACAAGACTCCATTGAGGAACCAACAGTAAACAAAGGAGGGGATCTTCAACAGGACTCCATTGAGGTACCAACAGTAAACAAAGAAGGGAATCTCCAACAAGACTCCATTGAGGTACCCACAGTAAACAAAGGAGGGGATCTCCAACAAGACTCCATTGAGGTACCAACAGTAAACAAAGGAGGGGATCTTCAACAGGACTCCATTGAGGTACCAACAGTAAACAAAGAAGGGGATCTCCAACAAGACTCCATTGAGGTACCCACAGAAAACAAAGGAGGGGATCTCCAACAAGACTCCATTGAGATACCCACAGAAAACAAAGGAGGGGATCTCCTACAAGACTCCATTGAGGTACCCACAGCGAACAAAGGATGGGATCTCCAACAAGACGCCGTTGATGTACCAACAGCAAACAAAGGAGGGGATCTCCTACAAGACTCCATTGATGTACCCACAGGAAACAAAGGAGGGGATCTCCAGCAAGACGCCATTGAGGTTCCCACAGCAAAACACCAAGACATCAGAGTAGCCAAGCACAAATGGAGAAGCAAAAGGGATAAGGGAAACCAAATACGACATCAAAACTCTAAACACAAAATACAACACATAAACCAACGAGACAGTTTGCTTCTTCTCGCACGAGTTTGCTTTGTATATGATTTTCCAGTCCTTGTATGTCCTTCGGTTTATCTTTGCATTGTAATTGTTAATATATTAATTATATTTGTTTTCCATTATTATCTTATCATCTTTAAATGATATCACCAATTAAGAGTATTTCGCGTAGGGAAAGGGGATGTTTTAGATAAAATAACATCATCAGAATATACGAAAAATAAAATGATTCCAAACAAGGCATCACCAAAACATTTCGGAATAAACTCGTAAAATACTCGTTAGATGTTAATCAATATAAGCGTAAATATGATGGTCAAAGACAGCATATTATTGCCAATAATATGTTGTCCCAAGTGGCTTCATCGATGGAATATAGTGTGTATACAGGTTTCTATTAAGGAAACTGTTATATGAATGAGAGTAAAGAATACTCTATTTTGTTCCAATTTAGATTTTTTTTAAATGTTAACGTCTTCAAATTCAATAGCATCATTTAAGAACAGATAAAATTACAGCATGGACCAGACATGCACGTTTCGGGTACTAAACCCTCGTCAGTGATCATCAATTAAACAATGAAATATGGCCAAAGAGTGTGAAAAATATTTTGTCCAAAAATGTACCGAAAAATAATGCAGAATCCGGCAAGTGTTAAACGTCTTCAAATTCGATAGCATCATTTAAAATCAGATATATTTGCAGCATGGACCACACATGCACGTTTTCGGTTACTTAACCCTCGTCAGTGATCCTCAGTCTAAACAATGTAATATGGCCAAAAAGTGTAAAAATATAACGTCCAAAAATGTACCGAAAGACGTAGCTGAATTAGTGGGATATGATGCTACAGGACCAACGTTTTAGAAATTTCAAGACATTTTGTAACAGAAAATTTCAAATGCGTTGAAGAGACAGACGATCAACCGAAGTTAATCGAACTTGATTTATATGTAGGATGAAAAAAAGAAGTATCATATGAAGGATGTAGTAAGAATTGCATCATTCTGAAGAAAATGATTTGATAATGATTATCAAAAAGGGTAAATAAGACAAACTGATATCAATGAAATGACATGCGCTTATTATATTCCTGTCGTCCACAGATTCAATTTCAACCGAATAACAAACGTGAAATAAACCACTTAAACTATAAATAGATTTGTATATAATATTTTCTTTTCCTAAATACATATTGATTGATATTCCTAAAGAACCCATTATGATAAATACCTGGGGACGGACAAAATCCGAGGGGTCATCATGATCCAAGCTAATTCTGTCCGGTTTGAACTCATCCACAAATGACTGACAACATCTTTCATCTGGAGTGTCCGTCTGTTTGTCCATCGATGCCCTCGTAATGAAGTTAACACCCAGAAAAACTTCTTAAACGATTGTGTAATACCTAATCATCATGTATAGGAGTCGCCAGGAAATACTAGTGGTGACCGATCGATACAGCTTTCGTCAGGGGCATCGCAGCTTAGGATCGAATTTTCCTCATCTGCACAAAATCTACGCAAACTCTGATAGAAGTCGCACGTTAAGGTTTACAGCATTAATATTTATACCGTAACAGCTGCCGCGACAATGGTTTTATTTTCAGTGCACAAAAGAAGATTAAGCGGAAGATATACACAATCGCAATCGATGGACGCGATCGGTCAGAAAGGATACAAATGTATCAATCAATTCAGACTGACAAAATGATACTTAAAACGTCAAGATTGAATGAAATTTCACCTTTTATCGACTAGTTCTATCAATATTTACTCATTTAATTGACACAAAATAGTGACTTTAAATTTAGACATTACAAATGAGGGTGCCACTGAATTTATTTGGCTTCTCTGAAATATTTTTTGGCTTGACATAGTGGTGAGAATTCATCACGCGAAACATACATGTCTTGCGACTGGCATTTAGAGTTTTCCATGATACTGGTCTAAATGGCAGCAGCAGTTATGACCCTTTGTTCTTATTGCTTATACTATTAACTCCTTAAATAGATATTTTCAGTAATAACCATTTCCATATGAGACGTACCTAATAGTATGATGATATGTGTTTCTTCAACAAGAAGATAGTTATAGTTTACATCACTATACAGAACATCCACTATCATTTTGAGAATTTCATAACCTACGTTTTATTGTCATGTTTAGAATAAACAAAATAATTAAGGTGGACTATATTTCCATCCAAAATGCGTCAGAATCATAACTCGCCATATGTAACGTTGATATCACCCTGGGGTACCCAGAAGGACGCATTGCATGATACTTCACCCACCAGGACATTCTTTAGAGCTGCTGTACACTGACTGACTGTGACAAAAGAAAGGAGGGGATCTCCAACAACACTAGGTTGCAGCACCCACAGCAAATTCCCAAAACACCCATGCAAAAAACACAGAACAGATACCCACAGAAAGAGACGCAAAATAGACAAGGAACACCAACTCACAACATAGAAACATAAAAGACTACACATAAAACAACAGCATTCCATGATGGAACAAGACATTGTCTTTTATCAAAGTTGGCAGGATTCCTTGATTGATTACATGCATTAACTTGCTCCAGCCTACAGATCACGGACAGTTTTTCGTAAGCCCTAATATTTTGATTTTTATTTGATATACGTATTCATCTCTATTTGGCCATTGCGTTTTACTCTCTTGTTTGTGTCGTCATCTTATAATGCGAAGACTATCATGTTAGCCGGAAAAGTTGGAGGGCTATGCGAACATAATTAGGATAACAACACCATTTGCTACTAACACTTATTTCTTGTTGCATTGTGTAGCAGTTAAAATAGTTCCCCATGACCTGATATTTGTCAAGTGTATTTATTACTTCTTTCCAGCTCCGTCGCCTGAAAGAAGCTTTTTTTGTCCCTTCATCAATGTGACATCATATAGATCTATATTTTTTGCTATTTCGAAAACTTGCCATTTCATCGAAAATATTATCGAAATTCAAGGAGGTTAACATCTTAGCACCATCCCCCAATGCTATTTTGAACATTGTTATTTGAATATGCTACTGAATAGACCCTACAGGAATTTTGGCACCGCGCACTCTCTGTAAAGTAAATGCAGAATCTTAAATTCTAAAAATAACGCAAGAGGGCGCTAGTGAAATTAATTTGTACTCCTTATGAAAAGCACTTTGGCTGGACGCATCACTGATAAGAATTTAATATTCGAAACAAGTCTGGTGCAAGAAAATTGGTTTGAAATTTTCTTCAAGAAGGCATAGAGTAGGAACCTTTCCGCATTATTAACATAGCAGATAACCGTCTTAATTAAGTCGGCACCTCATAATAAGTCGTTTGTGCTTGATGTTTCTATATTGTGTGTTGGTATTCCTTGTCCCCTTTGATTCTCTTCTGTGCTTGTCTGCTCTGTGTTTTTACATGGGGTGTTTTGGTGTGTTGCTGTTGCTGTGTTTGTCTTCTCTGTGTTTTTACATGGGTTGTTTTGGTGTGTTGCTGTTGCTGTGTTTGTCTTCTCTGTGTTTTCACTTGGGGTGTTTTGGTGTGTTGCTGTTGCTGTGTTTGTCTTCTCTGTGTTTTTACATGGGGTGTTTTGGTGTGTTGCTGTTGCTGTGTTTGTCTTCTCTGTGTTTTTACATGGGTTGTTTTGGTGTGTTGCTGTTGCTGTGTTTGTCTTCTCTGTGTTTTTACATGGGTTGTTTTGGTGTGTTGCTGTTGCTGTGTTTGTCTTCTCTGTGTTTTCACTTGGGGTGTTTTGGTGTGTTGCTGTTGCTGTGTTTGTCTTCTCTGTGTTTTCACTTGGGGTGTTTTGGTGTGTTGCTGTTGCTGTGTTTGTCTTCTCTGTGTTTTTACATGGGTTGTTTTGGTGTGTTGCTGTTGCTGTGTTTGTCTTCTCTGTGTTTTCACTTGGGGTGTTTTGGTGTGTTGCTGTTGCTGTGTTTGTCTTCTCTGTGTTTTCACTTGGGGTGTTTTGGTGTGTTGCTGTTGCTGTGTTTGTCTTCTCTGTGTTTTTACATGGGGTGTTTTGGTGTGTTGCTGTTGCTGTGTTTGTCTTCTCTGTGTTTTTACATGGGTTGTTTTGGTGTGTTGCTGTTGCTGTGTTTGTCTTCTCTGTGTTTTTACATGGGTTGTTTTGGTGTGTTGCTGTTACTGTGTTTGTCTTCTCTGTGTTTTCACTTGGGGTGTTTTGGTGTGTTGCTGTTGCTGTGTTTGTCTTCTCTGTGTTTTCACTTGGGGTGTTTTGGTGTGTTGCTGTTGCTGTGTTTGTCTTCTCTGTGTTTTCACTTGGGGTGTTTTGGTGTGTTGCTGTTGCTGTGTTTGTCTTCTCTGTGTTTTTACATGGGTTGTTTTGGTGTGCTGCTGTTGCTGTGTTTGTCTTCTCTGTGTTTTCACTTGGGGTGTTTTGGTGTGTTGCTGTTGCTGTGTTTGTCTTCTCTGTGTTTTTACATGGGTTGTTTTGGTGTGTTGCTGTTGCTGTGTTTGTCTTCTCTGTGTTTTCACTTGGGGTGTTTTGGTGTGTTGCTGTTGCTGTGTTTGTCTTCTCTGTGTTTTCACTTGGGGTGTTTTGGTGTGTTGCTGTTGCTGTGTTTGTCTTCTCTGTGTTTTCACTTGGGGTGTTTTGGTGTGTTGCTGTTGCTGTGTTTGTCTTCTCTGTGTTTTCACTTGGGGTGTTTTGGTGTGTTGCTGTTGCTGTGTTTGTCTTCTCTGTGTTTTCACTTGGGGTGTTTTGATGTGTTGCTGTTGCTGTGTTTGTCTTCTCTGTGTTTTCACTTGGGGTGTTTTGGTGTGTTGCTGTTGCTGTGTTTGTCTTCTCTGTGTTTTCACTTTGGGTGTTTTGGTGTGTTGCTGTTGCTGTGTTTGTCTTCTCTGTGTTTTCACTTGGGTTGTTTTGGTGTGTTGCTGTTGCTATGTTTGTCTTCTTTGTGTTTTCACTTGGGGTGTTTTGGTGTGTTGCTGTTGCTGTGTTTGTCTTCTCTGTGTTTTCACTTGGGTTGTTTTGGTGTGTTGCTGTTGCTATGTTTGTCTTCTTTGTGTTTTCACTTGGGGTGTTTTGGTGTGTTGCTGTTGCTGTGTTTGTCTTCTCTGTGTTTTCACTTGGGGTGTTTTGGTGTGTTGCTGTTGGTGCTGTAACCGAGTGTTGTTGGATATCCCCTTCTTTATTTGAGACCTAACTGCTTAAATCTATTCTTCAAACTTTGGCAATTTACACGATAAATTTCTGCGGGTCTATGAACACGTGTCTGGTGCATAATAAATTGGTTTGAAATTTTCTTCAAGAAGGTATAGAGTTGGAGCACTTCCGTATTATTGATACAGACACTTATTTCCCGTTTCAGTGTGGAATAGTTAAACTCGTTCTCCGTGACATAGATATTTTGAAGGGTATTAATTACTTCTTTCCATCTCTGTCGCCTGAAAGAAGCTTTTTTTGGCACTTTATCAGTTTGACATCATAAGTATAATTTGTTTATTTCGCAAACTTGTAATTTCATTCAAAAATATTATCGAAATAAGAGGAGGTTAACGTCTTACATGTAGAAAAATCCCTCCAATGCTATTTTGAACATAGATCTTATTTGGATATGCTACTAAATCGGAACTACAGGAAATTTGAAGACACAAACCCTCTGTAAGGTAAATGCATAAATTTAAATTCAAAAAATAAATCAGAGGGCGCTACTGAAGTGTATTTTGGCGGCTTATGAAAAGCACTTTGGCTGGAACTGATCACTGATCAGGATTAAATATAAGAAACACATGTACAATGCATAATAAATTGGTTTTAAATTTTCTTCAAGAAGGTATAGAGTTGGAAAACTTCCGTAATATTTTAAAAATGTAAATTTTATTTGACTATGCTATGGACTGGACTCTACAGGAAATTTGGAGTCTTACACTTTAAGCAAAGTAGATACATAGAATTCAAAACAATCAAAGTAGAGGGTTCTACTAAAATACATTTGGTTGCGTCTGAAAATCATTTTGCATGGCTTCTAGTACCATGCTAAGGATTTACTAACCGAAACACGTATCTGGTGCATCAAAATTGGTTTGAGACGTTGTTCAAGAGGATAACGATTCGGGACACTTCTACTTCTTTCAATACCAGCATCAAATTTTAAGAACGCAAGAAACAAAATAAAGATCCCCACCGAGGACGTTATATCAGATTGTTAATCCTAGAGCTATACCGACTCATAATAAATAACACAATCTAATAACAGATCTGTCTGAAACCATCTAGTCCCCTAAGTTATTATCTAATACTCATTATTGAAGAGATATTTAACCATTTTTTATTTTTAATTAAAAAATCAAAGAATTGTCAAATTCCAATCACATTAACCCATTTTCCAACACCTTACACAACCATTCCCACCAAACATGAGCCATACATAACGATTCGTAGCGGTTACATATCTAAATAAATCTTTCTTGTGCTCAGATATGGTTAGGTTTATTGTGTTAAGTGTCTTCAAGTTCAATATCATAATTCAAGAACAGATAGATTTGTAGCATGTTTCGGGTACTTAACCCTCGTTAGTGAAAATCAATTTATTTGACATCATAAATTCTATTTTGATATTTCGAAAACTTATCATTCCATTCAAATAAAGGAGGTTAAGATCTTAGCATCATTCCTCCAATGCTATTTTGAACATATATTTTATTTGGATATGCTATTGAATCGACCCTACAGGAAATTTGGAGCCGCGCACTCTCTGTAAAGTTGATATACAAATCTAAATTCAAAAAATAAAGAGGGCGCTACTGAAATGAATTTTGATGGTACCGCTGGAAGCATCACTGATGAGAATCTAATATTCGAAACACGTGTCTGGTGCAGGAAAAAATGGTTTGGAATTTTCTTCATGAAGGTATTGAGTTGAACACTTCCGTATTATTATTGAAGTATAATACCTTATTGGATATTATCTAGCCTTTTCCCGTCTCTGTGTATTACAGAGGTTATGAGCTCAGGAGTATATATCACTGGGTATAACAAAGGTAATGAGCTCAAGAGTAAGTATCACTGAGTATAACAGAGGTAATGAGCTCAGGAATATATATCACTGCGTATAACAGAGGTTATGAGCTCAGAGGTATATATCACTGTGTATAACAGAGGTAATGATCTGAGGAGTAAGTGTCACTGCGTATAACAGAGGTAATGAGCTCAGGAGTAAGTGTCACTGTGTATAACAGAGGTAATGAGCTCATGAGTAAGTGTCACTGTGTATAACAGAGGTAATGAGCTCATGAGCAAGTACCACTGTGTATAAAAGAGGTAATGAGCTCAGGAGTAAGTGTCACTGTGTATAACAGAGGTAATGAGCTCAGGAGTAAGTGTCACTGTGTATAACAGAGGTAATGAGCTCATGAGCAAGTACCACTGTGTATAAGAGAGGTAATATGCTCAGGATTCAGTATCTCTGTGTATAACAGAAGTAATGAGTTCAGAATTAAATGTCACTGGGCATAACAGAGGTAATGAGCTCAGAATTAAGTATCTCTGTGTATGTGTTAAACGTCTTCAAATTGAATAGCATCATTTAAGAACAGATGAATTGGCAGCATGGACCAGACATGCACGTTTCGGGTTCTTAACCCTCGTCAGTGATACTCAAATCTAAACAATGTAATATGCCAAAAAAGTATGAAAGTTACTATATCGAAAAAGCGTTCCGAAAGACGTAGCAGGATGGGTGGGATATGATGCTGCAGGACCCACTTTTGAGAAATTTCAAGAAATTTTGGTAACAGACATTTTAGAATGCGTTGAAGAAACGATCAACAGAAAATGATCGAACTTGGCTACATGTGCCCTCGGGGACTCCTTGTCCACCAGCAGTTACACTCACCAAGTGGTATAAATGTTAAACGTCTTCAAATTGAATACAGAGGCAATGACCTCTGGATTAAGTAACACTGTGTATAACAGATGTAATGAGCTCAGGATTAAGTGTCACTGTGTATAACAGAGGTAATGAGCTCAGGAGTAAGTATGACTATGTATAACAGAGGTAATGAGCTCAGGAGTAAGTATGACTATGTATAACAGAGGTAATGAGCTCAGGAGTAAGTATGACTGTGTATAACAGAGGCAATGCGCTAATGATTACGTGTCACTGTATAAAACAGAGATAATGAGCTCAGGATTAAGTGTCACTGTGCATAACAGAGGAAATGAGCTCAGGAGTAAGTATGACTGTGTATAACAGAGATAATGCGCTATGGATTAAGTGTCACTTTATATAGAAGAGGTAATAAGCTCAGGAGTAAGTATCACTATGCATTACAGAGGTAATGAGCTCAGGAGTAAGTATGACTGTGTATAACAGATGTAATGCGCTAATGATTAAGTATCACTGTATATAACAGAGGTAATGAGCTCGGGAGTAAGTATGACTGTGTATAACAGAGGTAATGAGCTCAGGAGTAAGTTTGACTGTGTATAACAGAGGTAATGAGCTCATGAGCAAGTACCACTGTGTATAAGAGAGGTAATATGCTCAGGATTCAGTATCTCTGTGTATAACAGAAGTAATGAGTTCAGGATTAAATGTCACTGGGCATAACAGAGGTTATGAGCTCAGAATTAGTATCTCTGTATGTGTTAAACGTCTTCAAATTGAATAGCATCATTTAAGAACAGATGAATTGGCAGCATGGACCAGACATGCACGTTTCGGGTTCTTAACCCTCGTCAGTGATACTCAAATCTAAACAATGTAATATGCCAAAAAAGTATAAAAGTTACTATGTCGAAAAAGCGTACCGAAAGACGTAGCAGGATGGGTGGGATATGATGCTGCAGGACCCACTTTTGAGAAATTTCAAGAAATTTTGGTAACAGACATTTTAGAATGCGTTGAAGAAACGATCAACAGAAAATGATCGAACTTGGCTACATGTGCCCTCGGGGACTCCTTGTCCACCAGCAGTTACACTCACCAAGTGGTATAAATGTTAAACGTCTTCAAATTGAATACAGAGGCAATGACCTCTGGATTAAGTAACACTGTGTATAACAGATGTAATGAGCTCAGGATTAAGTGTCACTGTGTATAACAGAGGTAAGGAGCTCAGGAGTAAGTATGACTATGTATAACAGAGGTAATGAGCTCAGGAGTAAGTATGACTATGTATAACAGAGGTAATGAGCTCAGGAGTAAGTATGACTGTGTATAACAGAGGCAATGCGCTAATGATTACGTGTCACTGTATATAACAGAGATAATGAGCTCAGGATTAAGTGTCACTGTGCATAACAGAGGTAATGAGCTCAGGAGTAAGTATGACTGTGTATAACAGAGATAATGCGCTATGGATTAAGTGTCACTTTATATAGAAGAGGTAATAAGCTCAGGAGTAAGTATCACTATGCATTACAGAGGTAATGAGCTCAGGAGTAAGTATGACTGTAAATAACAGATGTAATGCGCTAATGATTAAGTATCACTGTATATAACAGAGGTAATGAGCTCGGGAGTAAGTATGACTGTGTATAACAGAGGTAATGAGCTCAGGAGTAAGTTTGACTGTGTATAACAGAGGTAATGAGCTCAGGAGTAAGTATCACTGTGAATAACAGAGGTAATGAGCTGAGGAGTGTATAACAGAGGTACATGTTATGAGCTCAGGAGTAAGTATGACTGTGTATAACAGATTAATGAGCTCAGGAGTAAGAATGACTGTGTATGACAGAGGTAATGCGCTAAGTATTAAGTGTCACTTTATATAACAGCGATAATGAGCTCAGGAGTAAGTATGACTGTGTATAACAGAGATAATGCGCTAATAATTAAGTGTCACTGTATAAAACAGAGGTAAAAAGCTCAGGAGTAAGTATCACTGTGCATAACATAGGTAATGAACTCAGGAGTAAGTATGACTGTGTATAACAGTGGTAATGCGCTAAGGATTAAGTATCACCGTATATAACAGAGGTAATGAGCTCGGGAGTAAGTATGACTGTAAATAACAGAGGTAATGAGCTCAGGAGTAAGACTGACTGTGTATAACAGAGGTAATGAGCTCAGGAGTAAGAATGACTGTGTTTAACAGAGGTAATGAGCTCAGGAGTAAGACTGACTGTGTATAACAGAGGTAATGAGCTTAGGAGTAAGTATGACTGTGTATAACAGCGGTAATGAGCTCAGGAGTAATTATGACTGTGTATAACAGAGGTATTGAGCTCAGGAGTGTATAACAGAGGTACATGTTATGAGCTCAGGAGTAAGTATGACTGTGTATAACAGAGGTAATGAGCTCAGGAGTAAGTATGACTGTGTATAATAGAGGTAATGAGCTCAGGAGTAAGTATGACTGTGTATAACAGAGGTAATGAGCTCAGGAGTAAGTATGACTGTGTATAACAGAGGTAATGAGCTCAGGAGTAAGTATGACTATGTATAACAGAGGTAATGAGCTCAGGAGTAAGTATGACTGTGTATAATAGAGGTAATGAGCTCAGGAGTAAGTATGACTGTCTATAACAGAGGTATTGAGCTCAGGAGTAAGACTGACTGTGTATAACAGAGGTAATGAGCTTAGGAGTAAGTATGACTGTGTATAACAGAGGTAATGAGCTCAGGAGAAAGTATCACTGTGAATAACAGAGGTACTGAGCTCAGGAGTAAGTATCACTGTGTATAACAGAAATAATGAGCTCAGGAATAAGTATCACTGTGTATTACAGAGGCAATGATCTCAGGATTATATATAACTGTGTATAACAGAGGTAATGAGCTCAGGAGTATGTATCGCTGTGCATAACAGAGGTAATGAGCTCAGGATTAAATATCACTGTGTATAACAGAGGTAATGCGCTAAGGATTAAGTATCACTGCTTATAAGAGCGGTAACAGCTCAGGAGTAAGTATCACTGTGTATAACAGAGGTAATGAGCTCAGGAGTAAGACTGACTGTGTATAACAGAGGTAATGAGCTCAGGAGTAAGTTTGACTGTGTATAACAGAGGTAATGAGCTTAGGAGTAAGTATGACTGTGTATAACAGAGGTAATGAGCTCAGGAGTAAGTATGACTGTGTATAACAGAGGTATTGAGCTCAGGAGTGTATAACAGAGGTACATGTTATGAGCTCAGGAGTAAGTATGACTGTGTATAACAGAGGTAATGAGCTCAGGAGTAAGTATGACTGTGTATAATAAAGGTAATGAGCTCAGGAGTAAGTATGACTGTGTATAACAGAGGTATTGAGCTCAGGAGTAAGACTGACTGTGTATAACAGAGGTAATGAGCTTAGGAGTAAGTATGACTGTGTATAACAGAGGTAATGAGCTCAGGAGTAATTATGACTGTGTATAACAGAGGTATTGAGCTCAGGAGTAAGTATCACTGTGAATAACAGAGGTACTGAGCTCAGGAGTAAGTATCACTGTGTATAACAGAAATAATGAGCTCAGGAATAAGTATCACTGTGTATTACAGAGGCAATGAGCTCAGGATTATATATAACTGTGTATAACAGAGGTAATGAGCTCAGGAGTATGTATCGCTGTGCATAACAGAGGTAATGAGCTCAGGATTAAATATCACTGTGTATAACAGAGGTAATGCGCTAAGGATTAAGTATCACTGCTTATAAGAGCGGTAACAGCTCAGGAGTAAGTATCACTGTGTATAACAGAGGTAATGAGCTCAGGAGTAAGACTGACTGTGTATAACAGAGGTAATGAGCTCAGGAGTAAGTTTGACTGTGTATAACAGAGGTAATGAGCTTAGGAGTAAGTATGACTGTGTATAACAGAGGTAATGAGCTCAGGAGTAAGTATGACTGTGTATAACAGAGGTATTGAGCTCAGGAGTGTATAACAGAGGTACATGTTATGAGCTCAGGAGTAAGTATGACTGTGTATAACAGAGGTAATGAGCTCAGGAGTAAGTATGACTGTGTATAATAAAGGTAATGAGCTCAGGAGTAAGTATGACTGTGTATAACAGAGGTATTGAGCTCAGGAGTAAGACTGACTGTGTATAACAGAGGTAATGAGCTTAGGAGTAAGTATGACTGTGTATAACAGAGGTAATGAGCTCAGGAGTAATTATGACTGTGTATAACAGAGGTATTGAGCTCAGGAGTAAGTATCACTGTGAATAACAGAGGTACTGAGCTCAGGAGTAAGTATCACTGTGTATAACAGAAATAATGAGCTCAGGAATAAGTATCACTGTGTATTACAGAGGCAATGAGCTCAGGATTATATATAACTGTGTATAACAGAGGTAATGAGCTCAGGAGTATGTATCGCTGTGCATAACAGAGGTAATGAGCTCAGGATTAAATATCACTGTGTATAACAGAGGTAATGCGCTAAGGATTAAGTATCACTGCTTATAAGAGCGGTAACAGCTCAGGAGTAAGTGTCACTGTGTATAACAGAGGTAATGAGCTCAGGAGTAAGACTGACTGTGTATAACAGAGGTAATGAGCTAAAGAGTAAGTATGACTGTGTATAACAGATGTAATGAGCTCAGGAGTAAGAATGACTGTGCATAACAGAGGTAATGAGCTGAGGAGTAAGTTTGAGTGTGTATAACAGAGGTAATGAGCTCAGGAGTAAGTATCACAGTGTATAACAGAGGTATTGAGCTCAGGAGTAAGTATGACTGTGTATAACAGAGGTACATGTTATGAGCTCAGGAGTAAGTATGACTGTGTAAAACAGAGGTAATGAGCTCAAGAGTAAGTATGACTGTGTAAAACAGAGGTAATGAGCTCAGGATTAAGTTTTACTGTATATAACAGAGGTAATGAGCTCAGGATTAAGTGTCACTGTGCATAACAGGCAATGAGCTCAGGATTAAATATAACTGTGTATAACAGAGGTAGTGAGCTCAGGAGTATGTATCGCTGTGTATAACAGAGGTAATTAGCTCAGGATTAAATATCACTGTGTATAAAAGAGGTAATGCGCTAAGGATTAAGTATCACTGCTTATAAGAGCGGTAATTAGCTCAGGAGTAAGTATCACTGTATATAACAGAGGTACTGAGCTCAGGAGTAAGACTGACTGTGTATAACAGAGGTAATGAGCTCAAGAGTAAGTTTGAATGTGTATAACAGAGGAAATGAGCTCAGGAGTAAGACTGACTGTGTATAACAGAGGTAATGAGCTCAAGAGTAAGTATGACTGTGTATAACAGATGTAATGAGCTCAGGAGTAAGAATGACTGTGTATTACAGAGGTAATGAACTCAGGATTAAGGTTTACTGTATATAACAGGTAATGAGCTCAGGATTAAGTGTCACTGTACATAACAGAGATAAGGAGCCTAGGAGTAAGTATGACTGTGTATAACAGATGTAATGAGCTCAGGAGTATGTATCGCTGTGCATAACAGAGGTAATGAGCTCAGGAGTAAGTTTGACTGTGAATAACAGAGGTAATGAGCTCAGGAGTAAGTATCACAGTGTATAACAGAGGTATTGAGCTCAGGAGTAAGTATGACTGTGTATAACAGAGGTACATGTTATGAGCTCAGGAGTAAGTATAGCTGTGTAAAACAGAGGTAATGAGCTCAAGAGTAAGTATAACTGTGTAAAACAGAGGTAATGAACTCAGGATTAAGTTTTACTGTATATAACAGAGGTAATGAGCTCAGGATTAAGTGTCACTGTGCATAATAGAGATAATGAGCCCAGGAGTAAGTATGACTGTGTATAACAGAGATAATGCGCTAATGATTACGTGTCACTGTATATAACAGAGGTAAAAAGCTCAGGAGTAAATACCAATGTGCATAACAAAGGTAATGAGCTCAGGAGTAAGTATGAATGTATATAACAGAGGTAATGCGATAAGGATTAAGTATCACCGTATATAACAGAGGTAATGAGCTCAGGAGTAAGTATGACTGTGTATAACAGAGGCAATGCGCTAAGGAGTAAGACTGACTGTGTATAACAGAGGTAATGAGCTCAGGAGTAAGTATGACTGTGTATAACAGAGGTAATGAGCTCAGGAGTAAGTATGACTGTGTATAACAGAGGTATTGAGCTCAGGAGTGTATAACAGAGGTACATGTTATGAGCTCAGGAGTAAGTATGACTGTGTATAACAGAGGTAATGAGCTCAGGAGTAAGTATGACTATGTATAACAGAGGTAATGAGCTCAGGAGTAAGTATGACTGTTTATAACAGAGGTATTGAGTTCAGGAGTATTTATCACTGTGTATAACAGAGGTAATGAGCTCAGGAGTTAGTATCACTGTGTATAACAGAGGTAATGAGCTCAGGAGTATTTATCACTGTGTATAACAGAGGTAATGAGCTCAGGAGTAAGTATGACTGTGTATAACAGAGGTAATGAGCTCAGGAGTAAGTATGACTGTGTATAACAGAGGTATTGAGCTCAGGAGTGTATAATAGAGGTACATGTTATGAGCTCAGGAGTAAGTATGACTGTGTATAACAGAGGTAATGAGCTCAGGAGTAAGAATGACTGTGTATAACAGAGGTAATGAGCTCAGGAGTAAGTATGACTGTGTATAACAGAGGTAATGAGCTCAGGAGTAAGTATGACTGTGTATAACAGAGGTATTGAGCTCAGGAGTATTTATCACTGTGTATAACAGAGGTAATGAGCTCAGGAGTTAGTATCACTGTGTATAACAGAGGTACATGTGATATGCTAAGGAGTAAGCATGACTGTGTATAACAGAGATAATGAGCTCAGAAATAAGTATCACTGCGTATTACAGAGGCAATGAGCTCAGGATTAAATATCACTGTGTATAACAGAGGTAATGAGCTCAGGAGTATGTATCGCTGTGTATAACAGAGGTAATGAGCTCTGGATTAAATATCACTGTGTATAACAGAGGTAATGACTTCAGGTGTAAGAATGACTGTGTATAACAGAGGTAATGAGCTCAGGAGTAAGTATCACTGTGTATAACAGAGATAATGTGCTCAGGAATAAGTATCACTGCGTATTACAGAGGCAATGAGCTCAGGATTAAACATAACTGTGTATAACAGAGGTAATGAGCTCAGGAGTATGTATCGCTGTGTATAACAGAGGTAATGAGCTCAGGATTAAATATCACTGTGTATAACAGAGGTAATGCGCTAAGGATTAAGTATCACTGCTTATAAGAGCGGTAATGAGCTCAGGAGTAAGTATCACTGTGTATAACAGAGGTAATGAGCTCAGGAGTAAGACTGACTGTGTATAACAGAGGTAATGAACTCAGGATTAAGTTTTACTGTATATAACAGAGGTAATGAACTCAGGAGTAAGTATGACTGTGTATAACAGAGGTAATGAGCTCAAGAGTAAGTATGAATGTGTATAACAGATGTAATGAGCTCAGGAGTAAGAATGACTGTGTATTACAGAGGTAATGAACTCAGGATTAAGTTTTACTGTATATAACAGAGGTAATGAGCTCAGGATTAAGTTCCACTGAACATAACAGAGATAAGGAGCCCAGGAGTAAGTATGACTGTGTATAACAGATGTAATGAGCTCAGGAGTAAGTATCACAGTGTATAAAAGAGGTAATGAGCTCAGGAGTAAGTATGACTGTGTATAACAGAGGTACATGTTATGAGCTCAGGAGTAAGTATAACTGTGTAAAACAGAAGTATTGAGCTCAAGAGTAAGTATAACTGTGTAAAACAGAGGTAATGAACTCAGGATTAAGTTTTACTGTATATAACAGAGGTAATGAGCTCATGATTAAGTGTCACTGTGCATAACAGAGATAATGAGCCAAGGAGTAAGTATGACTGTGTATAACAGAGATAATGCGCTAATGATTACGTGTCACTGTATATAACAGAGGTTAAAAGCTCAGGAGTAAATACCACTGTGCATAACAGAGGTAATGAGCTCAGGAGTAAGTATGACTGTATATAACAGAGGTAATGCGATAAGGATTAAGTATCACCGTATATAACAGAGGTAATGAGCTCAGGAGTAAGTATGACTGTGTATAACAGAGGTAATGAGCTCAGGAGTAAGTATGACTGTGTATAACAGAGGTATTGAGCTCAGGAGTATTTATCACTGTGTATAACAGAGGTAATGAGCTCAGGAGTAAGTATCACTGTGTATAACAGAGGTACATGTGATATGCTAAGGAGTAAGCATGACTGTGAATAACAGAGATAATGAGCTCAGAAATAAGTATCACTGCGTATTACAGAGGCAATGAGCTCAGGATTAAATATCAATGTGTATAACAGAGGTAATGAGCTCAGGAGTATGTATCGCTGTGTATAACAGAGGTAATGAGCTCAGGATTAAATATCACTGTGTATAACAGAGGTAATGACTTCAGGAGTAAGAATGACTGTGTATAACAGAGGTAATGAGCTCAGGAGTAAGAATGACTATGTATAACAGAGATAATGAGCTCATGGGTAAGTATGACTGTGTATAACAGAGGTAATGAGCTCAGGAGTAAGAATGACTGTGTATAACAGAGGTAATGAGCTCAGGAGTAAGTATCAGTGAATGAAATTCAAACACAAAACCCGAAATCAGAATACAACAATTAATTCAACCTCCACAAGACTCCGTCAAATACTCCGTCAAGTTGAATTAAATCATTGTTTACTTATCATGTATCAATGGCGAGGTACATATTGTAGCGCTTTATAGAGCAAGAACAATAAAATAGTGGGAATTGTGGAAGGATGAATGTCAAAAGGCATGTCGATTCTTGAAAAATATACAACAGAATTTTCTCACGAGGAAAGAAAATGTAACAAACAGACGGAGACAACAACACAGCTCCATAGCAACACGAAGTACAACTTTATCTACTGAACAATCTCCAGAGTCCAGTACGATCGCTGAAAGTATTGTAGATGGCGCTGTGAAAAAAGTGCCGTGCTATTTATAATCAATGATAACATGAATCATGTTGCATATATAGTGCAAGTTATAGTATCGAAGTAAGTAGGAAAAAGAGAAGTTTGATGTTTATCTAATTTATCTCGTTGTAGTTTTAAAAACAAAGAGAGTTTCGCTCATTGCCCCGGTATCGGAATTTAGAGTGAGAAAATTACTGAAAATCACTATTAGTGGCACCGTTTTGAATAAATTCAAAGAAGATATTAGATAATAAGGAAGTGTTCCAATTCCATACTTTCTTGAAGAATATTTCAAACCAATTTTAATATACCAAATACGTGATTATAGCTGTACACTATGATTCAAGAATGCAATTCTTGAATCATAGTGTACAGCTTACTACCACAAAAATAAGATAAAATCAGATAACTACCACAAAAATCCTCAACTTTTTGAAAATCCAATTTCTAAATCTGAAAGATATTTCAAATCCAAGTTACGTAATTTACATGAAAAATATGTCTTCGCGCCTGCAGACAAAGCAGCCAACAACACCATAATTATTTGAAAACGCTACTACATATCAACTTTAGTTTCGGAACTTTCCTCTACTAATACTTATATCGAAAGCAACGAAAGTGTTCCCAATATTTTGAACAAACATAACAGTGAAATTTCTTCTTTTAACATCCCTATTTCTAAATTAGATCTCCTTACAATATACTGTATACCAAAACTTCACAAGTCTCCTTACAAGTTTCGATACATTGCTAATTCTAGCAACTGCTCAACAACAATTTTGTCTAGAAATCTGACGTCAGCACTCACGGCTATAAAGGAACACGTGGCAAAATACTGTGAAACTGTCATGAACAGGAATGGCGTAAACTTCTTTTGGTCTATTAAAAATTCAGCGGATGTGATTGACAAAATGAAATCAAGAAATTTTGAAGCAAATACGATATCTTCATACGACTTTTCTAATATGTACACCACGCTTCCTCACGACAAAATAAACGATAGACTGTCCGAACTCATTAAATGGTGTTTTGATCGAGAGGGGAAAACTTATATTTGTACTTCTGAATCGAAGGGTTTCTTTTCCGCCAGAGATTACAAATCATACAAATCATGGACATGTGGTGACCTGTGTATTGCCTTGTCCTTCCTTTTGGACAATATTTATGTAAGATTTGGTAAGAAACTCTACAAGCAGGTTGTAGGGATTCCATGGGTACTAATTGTGCGCCTCTTGTTGCAGATTTATTTTTATACACGTATGAAAAGGAATTTATCCAAAATCTTCAAAAACAAAGAAAAAATGATGATGTGAAATGTTTCATTGGTACTTCTAGGTACCTGGATGATATTCTTACCATCGACAATCCTGTTTTTGAGAAATATAAAAATGTTATTTATCCACAAGAATTGATTTTAAACAAGGCAAACGTTTCAAACACAGAAACACCATTTTTGGACCTAAATATCAAAATTGTTAATGGAGAGATCCATTCAAGAGTGTACGACAAAAGAGATGATTTTGGATTTAACATAGTAAATTTCCCCTGGCTTGACGGTGATGTTCCTAGATTACCGTCCTATGGTATCTATATTTCACAACTCATCCGGTATGCTAGAGCATGTACTGATGTTTTGGATTTTCATAGTAGAAATTTACAAATTACCAAGAAACTTTTGGGACAAGGTTTTCGCTTTCACAAACTAGCAAAGACTTTCTGGAAATTTTACAAAATTATTGTCAACTTCTTCTGAAATTCGGACCAATACAGGCATTAGAGTATATTACTTTGGGTATTTCACAACCTGCATTTTATGCTGACATTATTAACAAGATAAGAAGGATCAAAGATAGACAACATCACCATCGAAAATGCGTCAGAATCATCAAACGCCTTCTATACCGTGGGTATGATCCTAATGTCACCAGACGGACACTAGGCTAGGTACTTGACCAATCTACAGTCTTGTTCAAGCGCATTCTTAAAACTTGCACTCTGACTGACTGTGACGACGGGACTCCATGACGGGCCCTGTCCAAACCTCTTTAGAGAAGACAGGGCCCCGACCACCTGTCCTCTCTGAATGTCAGTCGGACTCCTCGGGTGATAGCATACAGAGCACGGATTGTATTACGTACGCCCTCTTTTTATATCCATTTACATATTCATCTGTGTTGCTTGGGCCCCTGCGTTTTGCGGTCTTGTTTGTGTGTGGTCATCTGACAGTGAGGAGGTTGCTTTACACCACAATTGTACGTTCTTCGAGACCTCTGGGTAATCGGAAAAGTGGGAGGGTCGTGTGCACGTAATCCAGGATAACTATACCTTCTGCTATTTCCGTGGCAGATGGCCGTCCTAAGTCGGCACCGGTTGCCCATTGGTCTCGTTGGTTTATGTGTAGTCTTTTGTGTTTGATGTTTCTGTGTTGTGTGTTGACATTCCTTGTCCCTTACGCGTCTCTTTGTGCTTGTCTGCTTTGTGTTTTTGCATTGGGTGTTTTTGGGTTTTGCTGTGGGTGCTACAATCTGGTGTTGTTGGAGATCCCCTCCTTTGTTTTCCATTTATTCTAAAGCGTGCTTAATATTATTATTACAAGTGGAATCTAATATAACAATTATTATAATGTAGTTGTAATGTATAACTCTGGTATGAATACAATAAGAAAATCAAAACTTTATGATTAGTAAAAAATACACACCTTTTTTCATTTCGACGTAAATATCGAAATAATTTACCAGATTGGTTAATACTTAAATGAAATTTCACGATTTGCTACATTTAATGTAATACGACAAAGAATTTTGAAATTTAGTCTTAAGTCAAATCTTAGTTTATAGTGTCTGGTCTAGAACTGTGTGTTTCTGAAAAGTTAATAATGGACCACTCCTCTGTTGTCAAACATAATGTGTATAGAGATGTTTACTTATCTCAAGATGTGGTCTTTAGCAACCCATGTCTAGGGTTTCACTTCTGTTCAAAGAAACTTTACTATGGAGCACAGTGTTTCACAGTGGAACTATTATCTGAATGAAAAAGAAACCGGAAGATCATACAGGAAGTCAATATCCTATCATCTATGCCGTCATCATAGAGTGCTAGACATAGAATCTAACGTAGGCGAGAGAAAAAATATACGATTTAGATATATCACGACAGGAAAACGTAAGATTATGAAATATCCTTTATATAACTGATGATAAACATATATTGATCTTGTATTTGTTCCATGAAATTTAGGTGAAAGAATTGATGAAAATATTTGAGAATTTTGGGAATAAGTCATATAATCTAGTATATATCACAGCGAAATCTGCATAATGTTTTTGTAAGTTTTTGTAAGTTTGATCAAACTCTAATAAAGGTTTGATCAAATTGCTGGAATGTGTTATGTACATATTCATATTTCTCTTAAAGGCCTTGTTACAAGACGCAACTAATCGTTTGCAATTAGTTGCAAGCGACAAATTGCGCCGTGTAACATAGCTTAAAATTAATCGCATGCAACTTTCAACATTAGTGCCCAAGATTAGAACATGTTCTATTCCTTGCGATTTGCATGCAACTTTTAGTGTCAGCCAATCAAAATGCCGGGTATTCCTTATAGCTTCAACTCTTATTTGGCAAAATTTTAGTAATTTCAATTACATTGACAATATTATGGCGACTTTTCTCACAGAGGATCACAGTACGCTTCACTCCTACGTGTTCTTTGGTCATGATGGTGACTTGCTGTCCTCTCTTCGTCGAGGAAGTTATGTGAATGTAATTATAAGGAAAATTGTACGTACATGCTGTATTGTCTGTTAATAACATATTATATTCGTATAATTAAGGTGGGAAAGGTATGCAGTTTGCAAAAGTATATGCAATTAGTTGCAACGTGTAAAGTGCGAGTCGCTGCAACTTGCTCGGACCGTAAAATCTCTGAAATTAGTTGCATGCAACAAGGCCTTCAGAGACAGGTTAACAAATAACATTGACATTTCAGAAATGACCTTAGGTAACCTTGTCCAAAAGCTCACATTTTCAAGTATGATCAAATTTTATTAAAATATGGAGAAGTATTTCGTGGTATTTTGATTCCCAGTTTGTGACCCTAGGTTAACAGAAACACCATTTTTGGACCTAAATTGTTAATGGAGAGATTCATACGAGTGTGTATGACAAAAGAGATGATTTTGGATTCAACATAGTAAATTTCCCCTGGCTTGACGGTGGCCCTCCTAGATTACGGTCATACGCTATCTATATTTCACAGCTCATCCGGTATGCTAGAGTATGTACTGATGTTTTGGATTTTCGTAGTAGAAATTTACAAATTACCAAGAAACTTTAAAGTCAAGGTTTTCGCTTTCACAAACTAGTGAAGACTTCCTGAGAATTTTACAAAAATTATCATCGACTTCTTTTGAAATTCGGACCCATGCTATAAAAGAGTATATTACTTTGGGTATTTCACAACCTGCATTTTATGATGACATAATTAACAAATTAAAAAGGATCAAAGGTGGACAGAATTACCATCAAAATTGTGTAAGAATCATCAAACGTCTTTTATATCGTGGATATGATCATTCTGTCACCAGACGGACACTAAGCTTGGGTGTTCACATGCATGAGCTCGCTACAGCCGGCAGAACGCGGACTGCATTTCGTATGCCTTTTGTTTTATATCCCTTTACATATCCATCTGTGTGTTTCTTGGGCCCTGCGTCATACTGTCAGGTTGTCCATTGGTCTCGTTGGTTTATGTGTGGTCTTTTGTGTTTCATGTTTCTATGGAGTCAGTTGGTGTTCCTTATCCCTTATGCGTCTCTGTGCGTGTCTGCATGGTTTTTTTTTTCATTTGGTGTTTTGGTGTTTTGCTTTGGGTGCTATATCATTCCTGTTTAAAACAGTTTCACAGTATTTTGCCACGTGTTCCTTTATCGCCGTGATCGCTGAAGTCAGATTTCTAAATAAAGTTGTAGTTGAGCAGTTGCTAGAATTAACAATGTATAGAAATTTGCAAGGCGACTTGTGCAGTTTTTGGTATGCCGTACATCGTAGGGGAATCCAATTTAGAAATAGGGATGTTGAATGAAAGAATATTTCACTGTTATGTTTGCGCAAAATGTTAGGGACACTTTCATTGCTTTTGACATATTTATTTGCAGACGAAGTTCCGAAACTTAAGTTGATATGTTGTAACATTTTCAAATGATTATGGTATTGTTGGCTGCTTTATCTGCAGGCATGAGACATATTTCTATGTAAATTACGTATTTTGGATTTGAAATATCTTTCAGATTAAAAACTTGGATTTTCCAAAAGATGAGGCTTTTTGTGGAAGTAATCTATTCGAATATACAAAATAAGGATAAAATAGGAATTAAAGCAAACAAAGAAAAACCTCCACCATATGAAAAGATGCGAACTCCCAATTTGGGAGAGAGAGCAGGTGCCTAGGAAGAGTCAGCATCTCCTACTTGCATGCAATACCCATCGCTTCAATTCGGTAGAATACTTCCATTTGAGAAGATACAAGTATATTCTGTGGTCGATTTAAAGACTTTTTTCACCTACCGATTTATTTACATGTACAATGTTTCATTTTTCATTTTCTAATGTTTGAACCTTTTTCCTCATTGTTTTACCCCTTTTGCCCTTTTTGCCCATGGTTTTCGGATTACCGATGCCTCTGGTTTTTATCATTCACTTTCTTTGCAGTAAATACCAATGATCCTTTTTACAGATTTCAAATAACCGAGAACGCCAGTTTTTATTGGATTGACGAGGGCGTATCAATTTTTCAACACTTTTCATAATAGTTGTGAATATGTCTCACGTAGTGACGCCCGTTATCATACTGTTCATCTATATATAATTCTGAAGAAGCAACAGACTTACAAAATTGTTGACCAACGATATGATAGGTATTTTGACTTATTCATTTATGATATATTTTGGGAGTATCGTTGCTGAAGCGGAAAGCATGAGGCAAAATGGAAGTGAGTCTGACATTTCCTTTATTATTTCTTCTATCAAATTTGATTCATTAATTTTTCTTGATCAATTCTTTGAAATAAATGTGCTTAAATGATAAATAAGTGAATAAATACTAGTTATACTTATTACACATGAAGAACAGAAAAATAGGGAAAAGCTGTCAATTTCTTGCTGTTTTTGGTGTTAATCTTGTTTGTGCTTAATGTTTTCCTTGTCTTCCGTGTTCTTTCTCGTTGGTTTGCTCTATTTACGTACAATATACGATATTATTTTTTGCTAGTTGCATACATAAGAGGATATTGGTTGGTATGTCGTTACGTTCACGTCTGTTACCTTTCTGTTACAATCACCAATTTGACAAGTTTTCATGGAACTGTTGCGACGGGTGTTGCATGTCAACAGGAGACACTGACTCTCCCCGGGCACCTGGTCTCACCACAGAATGTTGTTCATTACGAGGTTCGCAACTGTTCCGATGGAAATTCTAATGATTTTGCCTTACCTTCTCGACTTTGAGACTAAGAAAGGATGGAATCTCAAACAACACTTGGCTGGAGCACCCACATTAAAACCCCAAAATACCCTATGTAAAACACAGAGCAGACATGCAAACCAACTCACATCATGAAACACAAAAAAAAAAACCCACACGAACAATGGGCAAATAGGATTAAATATCTAAGGTACTTCTTTTATGTTTATTAAATTCAGTCTACCATGTTCGGTCTACGTTCGGCGTTTTATTAATGTGAGATCTGTGATCAGCATTTTGATCACCTTTGGTCTTTGGTCAGTGTTTCTAGCACATACTTAAAAATCGTGGTACATCTTCGTATGGTCCTTAGTTTAATACGGTTACGATTCTAGTCTAAAACCCCTCCCTCGATCGTACGGAAGTCGTCTGCTACCGAGTCGTGTTGGAGATCCCAACATTCCATCTTATTTTGTAGCATTTTGTTTAAGTTTTTAATCAGATATAAAAATGTTTCATGAAATATTCAATCGCAAAATGTTCTTTTTTCTTGAAAATCAAAAACAATCAAGAGTTTTTACATGCGATGTAAAATTGATTTCATAAAATTTTGGTGCTATTTTGAATGAAATACGTTTTAGGTTCTAATTACAAGAAAGGATGTGATCTCCAACAAAAATCTCCAATACAAGTAAACATGTGTCTTTTGGGGTCAATTTATACTAAAAATAATAGAATAAACTTGCAAATATTTATATTATTCTCTTTCCCTTTCAATTTACAATGATTCGAAATTAATGATTTTTTTTTGTACAGGAACCTTTGAAATTAAGGATTATGGTCAATATAATATTAGTGGTACGCAAGGATGTATTGTCGATGTAGAGGTCTTATGATGTTAGTAGCGGAACTTTTGATTTTGTATGTTAAGGGGGTATGACGCCGGTATTAACAGAAGATGACTTGGGTTGAGTTTGATGTTCTCGTTTTAGAGTTTTGAAGGAGTAATAGTATGATCCATACTACCCATAACACCGATTGTAACAATTTACCGAATAAGACCTTTTTCTGCACGGCCTAAGTGACGGATGTTGCTAGCAAACAGGAGATGCTTACTCTCCCCGGGCACCTGATCTCATCTCCATTGCTTCTTTGCAGGAAGTCTAAGTTGTGTATTATTTAAATGTATGTAGAATCGATATTTATTGTGGGTAAAAATCAGTTTGTGCGGCGCTACACGTATGTTTAGTGCCACGGATTAAACTCTCCTCTGGTTAGTTTGAAATTTTGTATTTGTTTAAAATGATTTAAACATCTAGAATGTAAAAGGGGATATTTTTTATTGTTTTAGTGTTTGTGGTGTTTCTATTTGGTTATGGCAAAATCCACAAGGAATTATCATGTTTGGTGGGCACAAGGCTCAATGACATTGCATTTATCAATTATAGTGGCACCTTTTATTCTGGTTGACGCTACTCACTATTAATTTTTGTCATTCCGTAGCCAAGCAGGGAAACTGTGGGAAACACAACGACAGAAACTGTGATAGGCTTTGTGCTTCATATTTGGTCCTTCCTGCTCAGATACTATTCTTGCATTAGATATGTTACATGATTCGTATGATATATATCCATAACTTAAGAATGGATAGTGTGCAAGTGCTTTTTCCATCACATCACAATTTGTTACAGCGATGTAGCAAAAGTTGACATCGATATAACAACGATATAACGAAAGTTGACGAAAGTGGATTAGGGGATCCCCCCATAAGGAGGAAAAAAATGAATAAATTGGCATCGAAATTTTATAAATTTTTTTTTCGAGAAAACCTCATTATTGTATATATTTTTGAAAAGTCTTTCCGAGACGGTCATTTTGCAATTTAATTCAATAAATGGGACTTGAAACAAAAAAGTTATTAGCAAAAAGAACTTTGATGACCAAAAAATATAATTATGCGTGAATTTAATTCTAAGCATTTAATTGGAGTATTGTGGCCGTGTTTGGTATCAACTAAATTAGAATGAAGTCATGCAGATGAAAATGTAAATAAAATGCAAAAGAATTGTTGAAATAAACATTTTTTCTTTATTTTACAGCTGAGTTTGTCGGTACATCAAAGATTTACCGATCGTTGCCGAATATCTGTATATAATTAGCACATCATTATTGTCGTAGCAAACTAACCTGACAGGGCGGAGCTTTTTCAATCAAGCAGCTGAGACTAATCGATACAATTTAAGGGCAGATAGATTATGAATTGCATGTAGAAATTAGCCATTACCTGTGATTTTGTATGGATTATATCACCTGGTCAAAAGTAAACTCTTCCGATGACCAGGTGAAAATAAGCTCCGCCCGGTCAGGTCAGTTTGCTACGACAATAGTCTTCGGCAAAAAGTGTAATTTTGAGTGGAAGTAGGCAGTTATGGGTTTACAACCCTATCAGCGTCACCTACAATACATTATTCATTGCCTTCTGTACTTGCACTGGAGATGGATCATCAGATGGGTTGTCCGTCGTGTTTCTGTGGGGCTTGTGTCGTTGTATCCGTCTGTTCATCCTATTATCTTTTCGCGTGGGGACGTTCTGTTTTGTATTTTTACCAAAGTTTGTAAGCCTTTCCATTGTGGTTTTTTGGAATATGATTGAGGCTTTTGTGTTTGACTTTCATTCACTGATAGTAGATTTCTGGTGTTATATATACGTTTTCTATTATCTCAGCTGTATAATCGAAATTTCAAAAATTGTTGGGAGTTTTGGTCAGTCAAGAATTGTTTATAATGTTGGTACCTGGGTTATGATAATTGATTCTTGTTAGCAAAGTTTTATTGTAGGTGCCTTCGATAGGTCTGTGGATGATATTTCGGACACGTCATAGATTTCAGATAGTGATCCAAGAGCTAAAAAGTCTATGAACGGCTCTTGATACCTCAGGGTTTATCAGATTTCGGAAACAGGGATGATTTGTGTTTCAGTCACTTTACTATTACAGACAATGTTTCAGGTATGTCAGGGTACATAGTTAGCTTATAGAATACGTCAGAAAGTATGGTTATGTAGGGGCCATCATTAGATCACATTATCATACACAATCTATACTGCAGCAGGTAACACCAGAGGTTTGTGCAGCTTGGACGGAGAAACTAAGATCTTTTATGTTCAAGGCGAAAAACTTCAGATGTACGCATGGTCAACACAGAATATAACATCCTGTCGTCTACACTTCTACCCTATGCCATCCACGAACCAAAGGGTCTGTGTGTGTCCAATTCCGGTCCAGTTACCATGGAATGGAGAAATATACACCCACGAGGGAGTCTATTCAATAACTTATATGGTAATACAATAAACAACAATAATATAAGATTCATGTCGAGATTCGGAGGTTTTTTGATATCATAATTATGTCCTGTTTGCCTGCCCGTCTGCGTGCATCTTCTGGATATTCTTTAACTCATTTTTGAAAGTGTATTACGGTGCTAAATACAGTTTTCATATACGTACATGTATATTTCAGATGAAAAGACCTATCCTTTTGTTTCCAATGTTGACCTTACGACCTTTTCGGAACTTTCAACTAGTTAACAGGAACGATTACTGCCAAAGGGTCATAGTGTTCCAAAAGAGCATCTTTTTGTGCTTAGTATTTAGTGAAACGGATTGCCCCTTTTGGAATTGAAAATCTATGGTAATGGAAAAATATCCATTATACCAAAGAAATTTATGATAGTCTTACTTAAAGTCGTCACCGTTCACACATTTGTCTCGTTGGTTTACGAGGGCTGATTGATATGTTGTGATCCTCGTTTTTAAGGATTTGAATTTTATCAGACATTTTGCATTATTTTTCTACATAATCCCCTTTAGTATCTATACACTTTTGCCAACGGTGTTTAAGGGCCTCAATACCACTTTTAAAAGAACTCCTTATCTTGACTGGTCAGAAAGCCATCCACTGCAAGTAGGACGTCATCATCGGACTGAAAGTGGGTGCCAGAAATAGCTGCTTTCAGTTTTGGAGAAATATAGATGAAAATCTGATAGAGCAAAATCAGGTGAATAAGGCGGATGCTCAATCAAATCAAAGTCACAATCGTGAATGGCAGCCAATGCAGTGACAGACTTGTGAACAGGAGCATTGCCCTGATGGAACAACACATTAACTAGTTAGCTTTCCGTGTTGTATTAAAAATTGATATTTTCCCGTAACTTTCTGCGACCAAGAAAACCGAGGCTCACAACATATCAATCAGCCTTCGTATGTGTAGTCTTCTGTGTTTGATGTTTCTGTGTCGTGTGTCTATTTCGTCTCTTGCTGTGCTCGTCTTTGTTTTTTTCGCATCGGATGTTTGGTGTTTTGCTGTTGATACTGCAACATGGACTGGTTTGGGGTCCCTCCTTTCTGATAGAAGCTTGTAAGAAAATTAAAGTAATATAGAAGCCAAAAAGTGAATCTAAATTGGGATAAAAAGTATAGTGTCAACCTTCTGTTGAATCCTTTGTCCAAAAAATAGCTGCTGTTGATGGTCAAATAACCTTTAATTGTCCCTCATTTCTAATTATTGTTAAGACAGATATGATCATGTTTGAAATGTTAAACGTCTTCAAATTCAATACCTTCATTTTAGAGCAGATAAATTTGCAGCATGAATCAGACATGCACGTTTCGGGTATTTAACCATCGTCAGTGATCCTCAATCTAATCAATGTAATATGGCCAAAGAGTGTGAAAGTTATTATGTCCAAAATGTATCGAAAGACATAGCAGGATTGATAGGATATAATGCTACAGGAAAATATCACATAGAAAGAATGGACAGTTTATTTGATTTCAATTAAAACATCTAAAGCGATGATACCCACCCTTTCCTATAGACGGTGTATGTAGGGGGGGGGGGGGGAGGGGGTATATCTAAACCAAACACATTGTAGAGCAGTATGATATATACTGTTGTCCAGGTATCCCTTGCCAGTTTATAAAATTCAGGAGTACATTGTACTTCCATGAACATTTTTAAACCCGCACCTATGTTTCATGAGTAGTTTGAATCATGTTGGTGACTTAACAATAATATTTAAAAAAAAGAATATTGTAGTTACATCTCCTCTCTGAATATCATTCAGACTCCTCGGGTGATAACATACATGAACTCGCTACAACCGACAGACCACGGACTGTATTACGTACACCCTCTTTTTATATCCAATTACATAGTTATCTGTGTTGCTTGGGCACCTGCGTTTTGCGGTCTTGTTTGTGTGTGGTCATCTAACAGTGAGAACGTTG
This sequence comes from Pinctada fucata, assembly GCA_028142955.1. Lineage (NCBI taxonomy): Eukaryota > Metazoa > Mollusca > Bivalvia > Pterioida > Pteriidae > Pinctada > Pinctada fucata. Next base: position 101,180,337 of record AP027102.1, read on the forward strand.
TTTTACTACAATTGTACGTTCTTCGAGACCTCTTGGTAATCGGAAAAGTGAGAGGGTTGTGCGCACGTAATCCATGATAATTACACCATTTCCTCCTTTGTTAATAATCCTAGCCATTCCTTTTATGTAGTGTCATCAATGTTCAATGTTTCTGTACGTCTGCTACGATTGTTTTGTGTGGTGTTCTGGTGGATGTTGTTTCTTTTTGCGATTTGGGGTTTGTATAATGTCATTTATGTGTCACTTTCTTGTGGGTTTGATTCGCTGAGTGAATGCAGGATGGTCAGGCTGGAGATCATTTCCTTTTCTTTGTGTGGCAAATGGCCGCCCTAAGTCGGCACTGGTTACCCATTGGTATCGTTGGTTTATGGATATTCTTTTGTGTTGATGTTTACATGTCGTATTCTCTTTTTCGTGTTCGTCTTTGTGTTCTCGCATCGGATGTTTTGGTGTTTTGCTGTTGGTGCTGCAACAAGGTCTGGCTGGAGATCCTGTCCCTTCTTTTAGATATGTTTATTGTGTTTTAAAAGCAAACTAACACTGACAGAAAAGGCCACATGGCCTTTTATCAATGTTTGTTTTATGTCTTATAATTGGCAGTGATTGCACGTTTTTTAATTAAAAAAATTAATTAACACCGTAGCCACTAAAAAAATCCAAAGCAAACACTAACTAGCAAAAAAAAAAAAAAAAAAATCAAGAAATTGAATTTGCGTACTTTAAATGACAAGGACATTTAATTTTTGAGAACTCGAGAAATCAAAATAACATTGCGTTCAATTTATCAAATAATTTAATCTAAATGCCATATCATTATTATAACGATAAAGAAGGATCTGAAGGAATAGGCGTTTCCGAGAAAAATGTAATTATGTCTGTGAATTAAGTTGCTCCGAAATAAAAAAAAATACAATGCTCTACAGATTTTTTTTTTAATTTGACGAAACACATGATATGTTGTGAGCCTCGGTTTTCTGGCTTGCAGAAGGTATTCTGCTGATAGATTATCTCCGAAAAGGACAAACAATCAATGGCACATACTATGCTTCACTATGCGGAAAGCTCACTAGTTAAAGGTATGCTGTTCCATCAGGAAAATGCTCCTGTTCACAAGTTTGTCACTGCATTGGCTGCCATTTATGATTGTGGCTTTGATTTGATTGAGCATCAGCCTTATTCACCTGATCTTGCTCCATCAGATTTTCATCTCTATTTCTCCAAAACTGAAAGCAGCTATTTCTGGCACCCACTTTCATTCCGATGGTGACGTCATACTTGCAGTGGATGGCATTCTGACCAGTCAATAGGGAGTATAAGGAGTACTTTTAAAGTGATATGGAGGCCCTTAAACACCGTCGGCAAAAGTGTATAGATACTAAAGGAGACTATGTAGAAAAAATAATGCAAAATATCTGATAAAATTCAAATCCTTATGAATACGAGGATAACAACATATCAATCAGCCCCCTCAGTATCATACTGTGTGAGTGTAGGCTTTATTTACCAATGCCTTTGTCTTATTTCATTCCAGACTTTGATGCTCTATAACAGAGGTAACAAAGCTGTATGCTCTCAACATGGACAACCACTGAGGTTCCGTATTTTTAAAGAAGCATTTTACGCTCGGCCAGTAATAACACTTTACTTATTTGTACAATCTCCCACTGACGTCACAGGTACATTTGCTTCCTCATTACCACTGTGGTGTTTTTATCTGAATTTGGTCTATGACTTCTTGTGTAGTCTCTTGTGTTTGATGTTTACATGTCGTGTGTCTCTTTTCCGTCTCGTGCTGTACTCGTCTTTTGTGTTTTTGCATCGGGTGTTTTGGTGTTTTACTGTTGATGCTGCAACGGGGTCTTGTTGGAGATCTCCTCCCTTCTTTCTATCTTTGAATTCGATCATAAGATATGAAATCCATAATCTTAACATCCTAGCATCATCTGTCTAATGCTATTTTGGTCATTTTAGATTTTAATTAACTTATATGCCAATGAATTGGCCCTACACAAAATTTGGAGCTGTGCACTCTTTGCAAAATAAATGCGCAAATTTAAATTGAAAACTTTATTTTTACACAGGAGACCTCCAACAACGTACATATGCGCATATTATACAATTTCATGATTGTCAGTTTTAAGCTGATGACAATTTTCATTTCGGTCTATTTTCTACTTTCAGCAATAACGGTAACCATGGTGATTTTGGTTTCCTGTTTAGGAGTGTGTATTCTTTTTGGATGTATTTTCTTAATCTGGAAACTTAATCATTCCTTTGAAGATGACGAAGATGATGGATCAAGGAAGACATCTAACGTAGAATCATCTATTTGGACAACGACCTTGACCCGAGTGGACAGTGATTCAGTTGAATATTACTAAAAATGTTATCATACCCACATCTATTCTTATCTAGCGTATTACATCTATCGAGGATGGACGAACGCTATGACCACTGTACAGACAGACTTACTTCTGATTGATTACTTTAGCTTTTGTAGAAAATGAAGAGACAGGGAGAATATATGTTACATTTACATCTACATTTAATCATACAAACAAAGACAACGTAAAAGATACAGCTCACTTCACGACAGTTCCGCACACACTAACACCGACAAAATCACACGGTCCCGTGCCTTTATGTTCGCATTGTACGTCATCCAGATAGGAGGAAACGGTTGGCATCAATTTGTACCACATGTTCAGCCCAAGTCCACTGCATGATAAAATCAGAGAAATGATTCCTAATATAATAAAATAATATGATAAATATGACAGGTAATGCGCTCCAAAGTCAGTTCGAACACGTACAATACACATACAAAATACAACTGTTAACTGCGTAAGCATTTTACATATTACATATTATTTTACATATTACATATTATTTTACATATTACATATTATTTTACATATTACATATTATTTTACATATATGGTGGAGGTTTTTGTTTGTTTGCTTTGGTTCCTGTTTTGTCCTGATTTTGTATGCCTTCGGTTTCTGATTTTTGAATTATCGATTTTGTGCTGTATACAGGGATATGGTCATTATCCATATTTGTCACTACACTGAACACCCATTGAACATACTTTACAATAATACTACGTACATACAACAAATATCGAGTTACTGACTCACATTACATATACAATGTGTAAGTCAATTCTCACTAAACATGAAGCGCATAAGATAATACAGAACGGAATATTGACTTGAAATGAATTATATTTGTATCAAACGAATATTGAATATTTGTAAATAAACGAACAAACCTCAGATGGTAAATTAATGGTATATTTGTAAGTTTTGCTATTCTCAATGAAGAAAGCGGCTGATGGCAAAGGATGACGCCCGACTCGATACAAACAGGTTTGAACAAATTTTCTATATAAATGAAACAAACCTAGAAATGACCTTAACTGTTTCTTCGTAGAAGGTTGCATAGCTTTTTAATGACATTGACCTTTTCTATATTTGGACTGAGTCCGTCATTTTCGAATGTGTACCCTAAACATTCGACCTTGCTGAATGCTACTGTGCATTTATTTGGTTTTGCAACTAACTTTGCTTGGCGTAGTCGAACGAAAAGCTGTTTCAGAACTTCTAAATATTCTTCAAAAGTAGGTGTGTAAATGAGAATATCGTCGATGAAGTTATCGACGTTCTGGTACCCTTGTAGTACAATTCGTATCAAAATAGAGAGTGTTGCAGACGCTGTAACTGAACCAAACGGCATACTAGTAACCTGAAATTCAAAAAGACCTTTTGGGGTCTGAAAAGCAGTAAGACGCTTAGAATTTTCAGTAAGTGGAACTTGCGGTGCTATAATCGAAAGGGGAAACTTATACTTGTACATCTGAATCAAAGGGTTTTTTCCCGCTACAGAATACAAATTATACAAACCATGCAAGCAGGATATGCTGACTTTTCCTGGGAACCTGGTCTCACTCCTAACAGGGAGCTTTTTTCATTTGATGGAGGCTTTTGTTTGTTTGCTTTGGTTCCTGTATTATCCTGGTTTCGTATTCCTTCGGTTTGTGATTTTCTGAATTATCGATTTTGTACTGTGTATTGGTCCCACCTCTAGCTTGCCAGGGGTCCGTCGATGCTTAATTTTGTGCTCTGTTGTGAGTGCTGTTGAGATTATCGTCAGGATCTTCTTTAACTCATTTGTGTCACACTTATGCCCTTTGCCGTGTGGAGCTCGTAAAAAAGTTCCCCGCGAGGGGTTCGACAGTAAGTGTTTTGTATATATATTTTCCTGACATTGTCGCCATAGCACTTTCTATATAGACATAACGTCAGAGAGTGCATGAATTTTAGATATTGTTTTCATTTTCGTGCTTAAACATCGACGGCGGGTGCGGCTAGCCAACAGGGGATGCTTACTCCTCCCGGGCACCAGGTCCCACCTCTAGCTTGCCAGGGGTCCGTCGATGCTTAATTTTGTGCTCTGTTGTGAGTGCTGTTGAGATTATCGTCAGGATCTTCTTTAACTCATTGGGATATGGTTATTGTTCACATTTGTCATGGACATGTAGTGACCTGTGTACCTGCCAGGGGTCCGTCGATGCTTAATTTTGTGCTCTGTTGTGAGTGCTGTTGAGATTATCGTCAGGATCTTCTTTAACTCATTGGGATATGGTTATTGTTCACATTTGTCATGGACATGTAGTGACCTGTGTACCTCTTGGACAATATTTATGTAAGATTTGGTGAGAATCTCTGCAAGCAGAAATTTTCAAGCCTATATGATTTCTTCATACGACTTTTCACATATGTACACCACGCTTCCTCACAACAAAATTAATGATCAATTGTCCAAACTCATCAAAAGAAGGGAGGAGATCTCCAACAAGACCCCGTTGCAGCATCAACAGTAAAACACCAAAACACCCGATGCAAAAACACAAAAGACGAGTACAGCACGAGACGGAAAAGAGACACACGACATGTAAACATCAAACACAAAAGACTACACATAAACCGACGAGACCAATGGGTAACCGGTGCCGACTTTGGACGGCCATCTGTCACGCAAGTAGCAAATGGTGTGGTTATCCTGGATTACGTGCGCACAACCCTCTCACTTCTCCAATTACCTAGAGGTCTCGAAGAACGTATAAATGTGGTGTAAAACAACCTCCTCACTGTAAGATGACATCACACAAACAAGACCGCGAAACGCAGAGGCCCCAGAGACACAGATGAATATGTAAATGGATATAAAAAGAGGGCATGCGTAATACAGTCCGTGCTCTGCCGGCTGTAGCGAGCTCATGTATGTAATCACCCGAGGAGTCCGACTGACATTCAGAGAGGACAGGTGGTCGGGGCCCTGTCTTCTCTAAAGAGGACAGGGCCCGTCATGGAGTCCCGTCGTCACAGTCAGTCAGAGTGCAAGTCTCAAGGATGCGCTTGTACAAGACTGTAGATTGGTCAAGTACCAAGCCTAGTGTCCGTCTGGTGACATTAGGATCGTATCCACGGTATAAAAGGCGTTTGATGATTCTGACGCATTTTCGATGGTTATGCTGCCTACCTTTGATCCTTTTTATTTTGTTTATCATATCACCATAAAAGACAGGTTGTGTAATACCCATAGTAATGTACTCTGTTGCATGTATAGATCCGAATTTTAAAAGAAGTTGACTGTAATTTTTGTAAAATTTCCAGAAAGTCTTAACTAGTTTATGAAAGCGGAAACCTTGACCTAAAAGTTTTTTGGTAATTTGTAAATTTCTACTGTGAAAAGGGTTAGGGTTAGGGTTAACCTGTGTTTTGCCCTGTCCTTCCTCTTGAACAACATTTATGTAAGATTTGGTGAGAATCTCTACAAGCAGGTTGTATGGATCCCTATCGGTACCAATTTTGCGCATCTTGTTGCAGATTTATTTCTATACATGTATGAAAAAGAAATTATCCAAAATCTATAAAAGCAAAGAAAACATGATGATGTGAATTGTTTTATTGGTACTTCTTACTTTGACAGTAAGTATTTTGAATATTTTCCCTGACATTGTCGCCATAGCACTCTCTATATAGACATTACCTCAGACAGTGCATGTATTTTATGGTGTTGTTGGAGATCCCCTCCTTTTTTTTTGTATATATCGTTTCCATTTTTGAGCGTGAACATCGACGTCGGTGCGGCTAGCCAACAGGGGATGCTTACTCCTCCCGGGCACCTGGTCCCACCTCTAGCTTGCTAGAGGTCCGTCGATGCTCAAGTTGGTGCTCTATTGTGAGTGTTGTTGAGATTATCGTCAGGATCTTCTTTAACTCTTCTATGTACCTGGATGATATTCTTACTATGGACACTCCTTTTTCTGAAAATTATAAAAACGTTATCTATCCACAAGAATTGACTGTGAACAAGGCAAACGTTAAAAACACAGAAACAGCGTTTTTTGACCTTAATATCAAAATTGTTTATGGAGAGATTCATACAATTTGTGTGACAAATAGATGATTTTGGATTCAACAAGGTAAATTTTCCCTGGCTTGACGGTGATGTTCCTCGATTACCGTCATACGATATGTACATTTCACAGTTCATCCGGTATGCTAGAGCATGTACTGATATTTTGGATTCTCATTATAGAAATTTACAAATTACTAAGAAACTTTTAGGTCAAGGTTTTCGCATTCGCAAACTACTAAAGACTTTCTGGAAATTTTACAAAAATAATTGTCAACTTCTTTAGAAATTTGGACCCATACAAGTAACAGAGTATATTACTTTGGGCATTTCACAACCTGCATTTTATGGTGACAAAATTACCAAAGCAAGGAGGATCTACATTCTTGTACCAGCGCATTATTAAAACTTGCACTCTGACGGACTGACGACGGGACTCCATGACGGGCCCTGTCCAAACCTCTTTAGAGAAGACAGGGCCCCGACCACATGTCCTCTCTGAATGTCAGTCTGACCTCTCGGGTGATAAGACACATGAGCTCGTTACAGCCGGCAGAGCACGGAATGTATTACGTTCGTCCTCTTTTATCCATTTACATATTCATCTGTATTGCTTGGGCCCCTGTGTTTTGTAGTCTTGCTAGTGTGTGGCATCTACAGTGAGGAGGTTGTTCTTCTAGACCTCTGGATCATCGGAACAGTTGGAGGGTTCTGTGCACGTAATCCAGGATAACCACCCCCGTCTGCTGCTCACATGGAAGATGACCGTCCTTAGTCGGCACCGAATGCCCATTAGACTGGTTGGTTTATGTTTGATGTTTCTATTTGGTTTGGCGTTCATTGTACCATTTCCGTTTCAATCTGTGCATGTCTACTTTGTGTTTTTGCAGTGGGTGTTTTGGGATTTTGCTGTTGTTGCTGCAACCGAGTGTTGTTTGAGATCCCCTTTTTTCATTTTTATCTACACTTAATTCGTTTTGCAGTGTGGAGTTGCTATTACAATTATCCCGCGACCCGATGTTTGAAGTATTTTAATTCAAATTTCCATTTCGTTCTCTAACTTGACTGTGTTGTAGTATTTTCTACGAAGGATCTTAATTTACCTTCTTTGATCATTTCATCATGGCATATTTAAGGTAGCCTCGTTTCAAATTAGCCTCTTTGAGATTACCCTCTTTCGCTACAGTCACTTTACCATCATCGACATTTAACAGTATAAATATTAAACGTCTTCAAATTCAATAGCATCAATTAAGACCTGATATATTTACAGCATGGACCAGACATGTCAGTTATCCTCAGTCTAAACAATGTAAAATGACCAAAAAGTATGAAAATTATTATGTCCAAAATGTACCAAAAAGACGCTACAGAACCCGTGTTTTAGAAATTTCAAGAAATGTCTAACAGAAAATTTCAAATGCGTTAAAGAGACAGACGATCAACCGAAGTTGATCGAACTTGGCTACATGTGCCCTCGGGGACTCTTGGTCCACCAGCAGTGACATTCACCAAGTAGTTCAAATGTTAAACGTCTTCAAATTCAATAGCATCATTTAAGACCTGATAAATTTACAGCATGGACCAAACATGCACGTTTCGGGTACTACACCCTTTGAGTCACCAATCTTAGCATATCCAAACTTCACGGAAACGTCTATTTTGGATACAGACGCCAGTGACAAAGGTATTGGAGTTGTATTGAGTAAGAACATTGATGGAAACGAAAGAGTTATTTGCCAGTCGAACTCGACCAATGTCAAAAGCACTATGGTCGCAAAGAGATACGCTAGTCATTACTAATGATCTGCTGTACAGGAATTGGTCAGATCATAAAGGAAAAACTTTACAGGCCATTGTTCCTTTCAAAGAGCGTAGGAAGGTGCTAGACTTATCCCATGATCATAAGACTGCTGGACACCTCGGGATCACGAAAAAGATTGTCCACTATAAGACAACGATTTTACTGGCCTGGACTCCAAAGAGATGTTAGACAGCATATTTCTGCATGTCACATATTACCATGTCTAAGAAAGCCACAGATTTTAGGCTCTGGAGCACCAATGGAGAGGATAGCTTTAGACATGGTGAGCTTAGTCCCACCACTCAGAGAGGCAAGAAATATATTCTTACATTCGCTGTTTTGCCTCCATATCTTTGTTTATTTTTTATCTTTCAAGAAAATCTATATATGCCTGTTAATTGTGAGTTTTGGGTCTTAATATTGGCTTTTGGGTTAGACTTTCATTCACTTATACTTTAGAAATGTAATTCCAATTATACAAAGCCGGTCGCATTTAATTATTCAATTCAGAAGCTGGACATAGCAAGTGTACACAGAAGTCTAGTGTTCATCAACCTTCTTTAAAAAATATTAATTGATCAAATCTTTATTGTACTTTCCACATGGCCTCTGTTCAAGGAAACCGGGCATTCCAACACCTATGATTCATTATGAATAATGTTTTATTTTAATTTATTATAAAACTTATGTTGTGTTTATTTCAATTCTATACCCTCTGTATAGATTTCAAATACCCGTGAACACCAGTTTTTGTTGGGATATTAAAGTATCAATTTTTCAACACTTTTCGTTAGAGTTGTGAATATGTCTCACGTAGTGACATCACTTGTCAATGGACATCTGTATATAGTGCTGAATAAAGCAAGAAACTGTTCAAATAGCTGACCGACAATATGTAAGGTATCTTGACTTATTTATTAATGGTACTCGTATGTCTGGGGAGTATCATTGCTGAGGCAGAAAGCATGACGAATAATGTTAGTGAGTCTTTCTATCTTTAAATTTTCATTGCAAACGTCTTTTTTTCAAATGTCATGGTCTTTTTTACAAAAAGTTGCTAAACAATGATTATTTCTGATATTGAATATGAAATCAGAGATCGCAAGATGTACAAATAGTATTTTGATGTTCTTTTAAGGTCATAGGTGTGTAATCAGGAAAAAAGAGTGAATAATTTTGCTATCGAAAGTGTCAACATTCATCACAAAAGTATCCCATTTCTATAAAGTTATTATCACCTATCCACTTGATTTATTTTTATTCCATTTTTTCACAATTGTATCATATCAAGTCCAAAATGTATGGCTAGCAATGGCACATTAGATGAAAATTGAAGTAAATTGATAACGTAAGGGATATTACTGGGATTTTGTAAAAAAAAAATCCATTTCGTGTTTTTTTTGGGGGGGGGGGGGTGTGACCCTCCAATTTGGGCCTCACTTCTTACAAGTTCTTTTTCGTAAAGTATCCAGCGAGGAACAACTTTTATATTTTTGCGGCGTAGGATGTCATTACGGAAAGGGTCTGGGTCCCCCTAAGATCCCTCAAAACGTTCAAGACAATACACTGGTGGGGGCTGAGACCATAGGAGGTTCACAAAAAGTCATTAAAGCAATCCAACAGAAAAATCTTTTTTTTTTTTTTTTTTTTTTTAAATGTTGATGTTTAGCAAACAAGCATACGCTGTAGCTACGCCATTTGCATTATCTGAATTCGATAATACTTCTGCAGATTTCGCAGCAATGCATTATATGACATCATACAATTCTCATATTCTCAAATATTTTCATGAATTCTTTTGATTTTGTTTCATGGAACAAATACTATACAGCCCTATATACACTGCTCAAAACATTTAATGGATCAAGGTTTCTACTTTCATATCACACATGTTTACAGCTATACTATATGATGAACATAAATGTATTAAGACATGTTTCATAGTCATTTCTTTATTACCAATGTCTGTATTGAACAGATTAAGCATATACACATGATAAAACTTGATGATGTAGCCTTACTTATCCAAAAAGATATTACAATGGAAAAATCGCTCCTTTAATTTTTTTGAGCAGTGAAAGTTATATAATGAATTCACTGTTACAAAATGATCATTTCATCACCATGCGTTTTTTTTTCAAGTGATGTCTAAATCGTATAATTTTCTTTCGCCTACACTAACAGTCTATGCATAGCACAATCGATGACCGGATAATGACCTCATGTTTTCATTTTCGTGCGAGAACATCGATGGCGGATGCGGCTAGCCAACAGGGGATGTTTACTCCTCCCGGGAACCTGGTCACACCTCTAGCTTGCTAGAGGCCCGTCGATGCTCAAGTTGGTGTTCTATTGTGAGTGTAGTTGAGATTATCGTCAGGATCTTCTTTAACTCAGGTAAGAGTTTCCGTATCTTAATGTCAATATTTAAAAATATATCCTTATATGTAAAAATGCAGTGCAGTACATAGGGTGCTCCTTGACATATGATACTATTTTAAAGTGATGAAACTCCAACGATGTTTGGAACAAACATATGATATTACTATTGAATAAAAGATGAATGAATGAAGTTTTCTTTGAAAAAAATCAAAACTTTAAAATCTGTCGTATTTGAATGATATTATGACGTCACGAAACACATTTAAGTTGTTTAACAATGAAAAATTCTGATTTGGAAGATGCCAATGATGCTGATAATCGTGAGATCTGAAAAAAAAATTAATAAATTTAAACCATTATAAATCTGATATATGACAGAAAACCACATTAAATTACTTAAATTATTTTGGATATAGGGATAAATGAAAATAAGTGAAAATAGAACGGTTTATAGAGGGAGAAGTAGATTGCGTCTATCTAATATGACATTTGCTCTCAAATGATATTATAATTATAGCGTGAAGAAAGTCATTTTGTGTATAATGCTGAAAATCCTCTTTATTTATTTATTTATTTATTTTTGTCATAATTTTCTTGACTGTTGACAAAATTTCAAAAAAAAGTTTATATACATAATGAAACTTAAATGAAGCTATGATATATGATATGTAATGACCAAAATGTGGGTTATCAATATTCAAAATATCATCAAGATACCTAGAGGTGCCGTTGAAACATTTCAAGTCGTAAAATTTCGTAAGTTTTTGCAGAGTTTGCATGAATTCTTTTTGATATGTGTATTAAAAATCTGCAACTACAGGCTCACAATTAGTGCTCATAGGAATTCCAATAACTTGCCTGTATAGAGTGTCGCAAAATCTTACAAAAACTTTGTCGAAAAGAAAGTACAAGGCCTTGCACAACTCAGATCCAGTCCATGATTTGTATGATTTGTATTCTACTGAAGAAAAGAATCCTTTTGAGTCAGAAGTTCATATAAATGTTTTACCCTCTCGATCGAAACACCATTTAATAAGTTTTGATAAGCGATCTTTTATCTTCTCATGAGGGAGGGTGGTGTGCATGTTAGAGAAGTCGTAGGATGAGATAAATTCGGCTTCTAAATTAAATGATTTGAATTTGTCGATCACACCACCAGAATTCTTTATTGACCAAAAATAATTGATGTCGCTATTCACAATATTTTGATACATGATCTTTAATTTCTGTCAGCGCCGATGTAAAACTGTAGTTGTACAACTGCTCGAGTTAGCAATAAATCGAAATTTGAAAGGCGATTTGTGAAGTTTGGGCATACAGTAAATCGTTGGTATGTCTGATTTCGAAAAAGAGAATTGAAATGAAAAGAAATTTCATCTTGGTGCTTTCATAAGATGTAAGGGATGGTTTCATAGCTTTTTATATAACTGTTGGTGGTAGAAAGTTCCGAAAGTAATACTGATATGTAATAGCGCTTTCATGTTAGCCGCCTTGTCTGCTGGAGCAAAGACATACTTACTGTGCAAATCCTGAAAGTTAGATTTATAAAATTAAGCCGATCTTGAGGGTGCTTCCGAATAAAGATGAGGATTTTTTTAAATGGTCAATTCGGATATCTACAATGTCTAAAATAAGGCTTTTCCAGTCACCGAGAGAGAGAGTGGTTCGACTCCTTTTAACTTTCACCATTTTCGTTTATAAACTTCCAATGCCTTATTTAGCACTTCCCAGCATTTAATGAAATCTATCTTCTTTTCATGTGGTGGAGGGTTTTGTTTGTTTGCTTTGGTTCCTGTTTCATCCTGATTTTGTATGCCTTCGGTTTCTGATTTTCTGAATTATCAATTTTGTGCTGTATACAGGGATATGGCCATTATCCATATTTGTCATTGGAAGGAATTCTATACTTTGGTCCTTTCTTTAGAAGGCTACGAAGCCTTGAGTCTTGAATGATTGACAGGTCTCCAGTAGTTATATGACCAGCTATTATATGCTTTTCAAAGCATCACTGATGAGGATTTAATATCCGAAACACAAGTCTTGTGTATAAACATTATATTAATTATATGCTTTTGCAAACATCTTATGCTTTTGGGAGCAACTTATCCAAAAATTATATTAATTATATCCTTTTGGAAGCATCAGTGATGAGGATTTAATATCCGAAACACAAGTCTGGTGCATGAAAATGTGTTTGGAATTTTCTTCAAGAAGGTATAGAGTTGGAACACTTCCGTATTATTTAAGGATCATCTACATGAAATCTATCCTCATACACTAGATATCAAGGAAACAACGGAGAGTGACACACAGATCTGCTTCGTACTTATTAGATTTGGTGAGGATCTATACAAGCAGGTTGTAGGAATTCCTATGGGTACTAACTGTGCGCCTCTTGTTGCAGATTTATTTTTATACACTTATGAAAAAGAATTTATCCAAAATCTTCAAAAGCAAAGAAAATTTGATGAGCTGAAATGTTTCAATAATACTTCTAGGTATCTGGATGATATTCTAACCATTGACAATCCTGCTTTTGAATTATATAAGAATGAAATTTATCCACAAGAATTAAGCCTTAACAAGGCAAACCTTTCAAATACAGAAACACCCTTTTTGGACCTAAATATCAAAATTGTAAACGGAAAGATTCATACAAGTGTATATGACAAAAGGGATGATTTTGGATTCAACATAGTAAATTTCCCTTGGCTTGACGGTGATGTTCCAAGATTACCGTCATATGGCATTTACATATCACAGCTCATCCGGTACGCTAGAGCATGTACTGATATTTTGGATTTTCACAGTAGAAATTTACAAATTACCAAAAAACTTTTAGGTCAAGGTTTCCGCTTTCATAAACTAGTTAAGACTTTCTGGAAATTTTACAAGAATTACAGTCAACTTCTTTTAAAATTCGGATCTATACATGCAACGGAGTACATTACTATGGGTATTACACAACCTGTCTTTTATGGTGATATGATAAACAAAATAAAAAGGATCAAAGGTAAGCAGCATAACCATCGAAAATGCGTCAGAATCATCAAACGCCTTTTATATCGTGGATATGATCCTAATGTCACCAGACGGACACTAGGATTGGTACTTGACCAATCTACAGTCTTGTACAAGCGCATCCTTGAGACTTGCACTCTGACTGACTGTGACGACGGGACTCCATGACGGGCCCTGTCCAAACCTCTTTAGAGAAGACAGGGCCCCGACCACCTGTCCTCTCTGAATGTCAGTCGGACTCCTCGGGTGATTACATACATGAGCTCGCTACAGCCGGCAGAGCACGGACTGTATTACGCATGCCCTCTTTTTATATCCATTTACATATTCATCTGTGTCTCTGGGGCCTCTGCGTTTCGCGGTCTTGTTTGTGTGATGTCATCTTACAGTGAGGAGGTTGTTTTACACCACAATTGTACGTTCTTCGAGACCTCTAGGTAATTGGAGAAGTGAGAGGGTTGTGCGCACGTAATCCAGGATAACCACACCATTTGCTACTTGCGTGACAGATGGCCGTCCAAAGTCGGCACCGGTTACCCATTGGTCTCGTCGGTTTATGTGTAGTCTTTTGTGTTTGATGTTTACATGTCGTATGTCTCTTTTCCGTCTCATGCTGTACTCGTCTTTTGTGTTTTTGCATCGGGTGTTTTGGTGTTTTACTGTTGATGCTGCAAAGGGGTCTTGTTGGAGATCTCCTCCCTTCTTTGGATATACTTTTATCTTTCGACGCAAACAGTCATTTGAACACCTCACTATATGACAAGCGTGATGATTTCAGCTTCCACATAACTAACTTCCCTTTCATGAGTAGCAATATTCCGTCTTCTCCTGCTTATGACGTTTTTTTTTTTGTTTCTTAGCTGATACGGTACGCCAGGGCAAATTCCAAATATGAAGGTTCCATCGTAAGAGCCAGACGGCTTGCAAGTCATCTACTTGTTCAAGGTTATATTACACAACGGCTGGAATTATCATTGAGGAAGTTCTTCGATCTTCTGTCGCTACGGGGATATACATGTAATAAAAGCATATCAATTCCCCCTTTCCAGAGTGATCAGTGACATTCTGGATTGCGATTGAATGGTTGTCATCATCACCAAACAAGAAATATTTACCTGATATGTACATCAATATGTGCATCGAGACAATCACCGAATTTGACAAGTTTTCATGGAGCTGTTGCGACGGGCGTTGCATGCAATCAGGAGACGCTGACTCTCCCCGGGCACCTGGTCTCACTTCCGAATGTTACTCATTCCTAGCTTCGCAACCGTTCTAATGGAAATCCTAATGATTTAGCCTTGCCTTCTCGAGTATGAGACTGAAACGCTGATAGGTACTTCTTTTATGATTATTAACAGTATGACAAATATTACATTGTTTAGATTTGAGGATCACTGACGAGGGTTAAGTACCCGAAACGTACATGTCTGGTCCATGTTGCCAATTTATCTGTTCTTAAATGATGCTATTCAGTTTGAAGACGTTTACATTGATAATGACCATATCCCAATACATAGTACAAAATCGATAATTCAGAAAATCAGAAACCGAAGGCATACAAAATCAGGATAAAATAAGACCCAACGCAAACAAAGACAAACCTCCACTATATGAAAAGAAGCAAACTCCCAATTTGGGAGTGAGACCAGGTGCCCAAGAAGGGTCAGCATCTCCTGCTTGCATGCAACACCCGTCACTTCAATTCGGTAGAATTGTCACATCCGGTTACTTCCATTTCGGAAGATACAAGTATATTCGGTGGTTGGATGGTTCAAATTGTCTAAGACAGAATATCATTCACCATTCTGGAGAGTCTGAATGTGTTAAAAAGTAAGTGTTGGCATGGGGTGAAATTCGTCTGTGTTGAATATATTCTTAATTCCTTTTGAGACTGCCAATGTACTGTAATCCTCTTTTACATGTAAATGCGAACATTGTTTGGTGCTTAATCGGTTGGAGAAGGTGGTAACAAGGCTTTATGCTCTCCACAAGAACGAGCACTGAGATTCCATATTCTTAAAGAAGCGTTTTATGCTCGACAAGTTTTAGTACTTTACATATTTATACAAGCTCCCACTTACGTCGTAGGTGAGTTTCTTTTCAAAAAGGTATAGAGTCGGAACACTTCCGTATTTTTAATAGAAACACTTATTTCTTGTTGCAGTGTGGAGCAGTTAAAATCGTTGCCCATGACTTAATGTTTGTTAAGTGTATCAATTCTTTCCAGCTCTGTCGCCTGAAAGAAGCTTTGTTTTGGCCCTTTATCAATTTGACATCATATATATCTTTTGCTATTTCGGAAACTTGTCATTTCATCGAAAAATATCATTGAAATTAAAGAAGGTTAACATCTTAGCACCATCCCCCCCAATGCTATTTTGAACATAGATTTTATAAGGATATGCTAGTGAATTGACCCTATAGGAAATTTGGAGCACTCTCTGTAAAGTATATGCACAAATTAAAATTCAAAAAATAAAACCAGAAGGCCCCACTGAAATTAATTTTGGCTGTGTCTGAAAATCACTTTGGCTAGAAGCATCACTGATTAGGATTTAATATCCGAGGCACGTGTCTAGTGTATGAAAATTGGTTTGAAATTTTCCTAAAGAAGGTATATAGTTGGAACACTTCCGCATCATTTTCTAAAACCATAGCAACGTAATGGATCTGACTAAAGAAGTTCTCATAAAGTACTATAAACATACATGTCCCAATAAATATTCATCATTGTCATGCAGTTTTAACCCGACGACAATTTGGTGTACATAATATTTTCTATTTTCAGCAACTTAATATCCATAGAGATCTTGGTATCCTGATTAGGAGCGAGTATAATTTTTGGATGTATTTTCTTAATCTGGAAACTTATTAATACCTTCTATTATGACGAACATGATGAATTCAGGAAGACATTGCACATGGAATTGTTTATATGGATAACCTCCTTAACCCGAGTGGACAGTGATTCAATTGAGTACTAATAATGGTACCATACTTATGATCCCCTCGAAAATCTGTTGCTGAGGGAAAAAAGAATTGCTGTCAAGTACCCATCAGGGGGTTTGTGTGTGTGTGAGGGTGTGTGTGTTTGTGTGAGGGAGGGTATGACGGTGTGTGTGTGTGTCTGTCTGGATTCTTCTGAAGAGCAAAGTAATGATCATAGAAAAATCAAACCTTCCACAAATGTTCCACATTTGGAGAGGATAAATCCATTTGATTTTCAAGGTCAAGGTCACTGTGTATATATATTTAAATCCATGTGAACAGCATACAAGACAAAGTAATCATCATAGCAACATCAAACATCATCAAATAGTTCCCATAGGGAGAGAATAAACCCTATTTATTTTCAAGGTCAAAGGTCACTGTGGCCTTAGGCTTAAAATACTATTGATGCCTTAGGCTTAAGGATGCGCGCTACTTTGATTTTCGAACTTTCCGCGCATCTAAGATACGACGTTACGACGTAAGAACTATCCGTCCCATTTACACTTTACGTCATTTCGTCTTTTAGCCCAAACCGCATGTACTGTACAAGTATAATAGTACAAATACAATATCTGTGTACATCTTCTTTGTAAAAATGACATGGCAAGAAATAAAAATTGCAGTACTCTGGATTTCTAATGCTTGATGACACGAAATTTACATGATATTGTGGGTAGCTCAACTTCGGTAAAATCACCCGTTTCTTCTGGAAGTACATTTGTAATAAGAATACAGTAATGCAAAAATCGAGAAGAGCCGCGGAAAAGTTAACTTACTGGACTGATACACGCCTTACCTCAACAACATGGCTCAAGATTCCATTAGAAGCAAAGATAAATTCCCTGTTGATTAATGACACAAGTGGATCAAATCCTCATCCTGAATATTGAATATTTGATCCACTAATGTATGAATTCGCGCATGCAAACATGGGACCTTTCTGCAGACAGCAGCACAGACAGTATAGTTCGTCCTTGAACTTCGTCTGGTGTGACGCGTGATCGACTTACTTCCGTGACCTAGATCTTGACACATGTATCACTGGGGGTAGACGGCATAGTTTGATAATGGAATATACATGTTTTGAATCTGTGTAAAAACAAGAAATAAAATAGAAAATAGGCATAAGTTTCGATACTTTAACATGGTCCAAAATTTTTAGGGGGGTGGGGGGGGTCTATTTTATTTCAAGTTATCAACATTATATGAATCTTCTTTTTTTTTTTCTAAATCGTTCAAAAGTCAAGAATCCATAAGCACTAGCTAGGCCCTTAGCTAGCCATGTTTTGAAATGCAGGTTCACAGAGGCGGGTCCAGGGCAGAGGGTTTCTTCGGGAAAAAAAAATTATTGAAACATTCAATAAAACAAAATTAGTTTTGAAAGTAAACTTAGTGTTCAAATGTATGAAAGATCTGAAGTACAGGCGCTATATACTAGTATGTTGTAGTGGGATCTTTGTATGAATATTTGCGGTCGAGTCGAGTAACTCAAAATTTTCGGACAGTCTGTAGAAACAAACTGAGTGTTCCTGAAGATGCGACAGCAATGTCAAACTGGTTCTTGCAGACGTAGAATCCAGATACTGTGTCTGAAATAAAGGTCAAATATGACGGTCGCAACGCTGACAATGATCACTCCCGTGTTTCACGGCCAAAACTAGAGTACAAGAACAAAAGAAATTTTATGTAGTTGGATTTTATTGCATATGGATTGACCAATGACAAGTTGACAACACACACACTTTCTCTAGCGTTTTCATCTGTCTTTTTCTTTTAAAAGTCGCTACATGCAGTGTGATTGAATTCGTATGAGTTGCTAAGCAAGGTATAACGAGATGGTTGTCTGATCATAAAAAAGAAATAGAGTTCATAGCCTCGAAATGAAATGGGCTATCAAAGATTGACCTTTCCTTGTTACGGTCTAGACTACTGGTCTTCGTCTTTTAATACTGATAGTCTAGTCCATGTCCATACACTGTTTGATTTGTCGAAATTTCACCCCCACCCCCTACCCCCACCCATTCTCTCTCTCTCTCTCTCTCTCTCTCTCTCATGCAATTACAAGAAAATGATACGGCCGAGCTGATTTGCAAGCCCGGTCTTATTTGCTTACATGGTAGCTACGCGCCTGGGCACTCCTCTCATAGAAGACATATAGGATCTCAAATGAATTTTCATTTCATACGAAGTATTATGAAACGAGTTGTGTTTTATATCCCCGAGCCTTGGCGAGGGGAAATAAAATGCACAACGAGTTTCATAATACATCGTATGAAATGAAAATTCATTTGAGATTCTTTTTATCACATGATATTGCCTAAAAATGTGTATTTCCAACGTGAAATCAACGTTTCCGAGAACTACAGAGGCGAACCACGCCGTGATCCTGAGGTCGTCTGCTACGCCATGAGAAGTAGTGTCCCCATCGTATAGATATTCTGTGCGTAAGAGAAAAGTATTTCAATTTTGAATAGTATTTTAATGCAAGAATTAATTCAACAACAACAATTTTAATCACTGATATTGACTCTTGGTCTGAATTTAACAGCTGACCGATATTTGAAAGGTCACATTTGTCAAGGTTCATGTGATTCGGTTACAAACTTGACCAATCGCATTCAAGCATAGCGTTATGTAACGTGTTATCATATCATATATTTATGAAATGGCTTTATGAAACTGCATAACGGGTGTACCATGTGATAAAATAGGATATACTTATTTTTTGTTTGGGCAAATGAATATTTGAAGCTATAAGTGAAGACTCGTGCACATGTTCGAACCCCTCTAATTTTAAAGTTACGATCGAGAGTCGAGGGGTCACAAAGAAATTACCTGTGTGTAAAATCCGCATATGCATCTTTTTTTCTTTCATTAACTGTATAAAGTTCTTTACACACAGGTAATTCCTTTGTGACCCCTCGACTCTCGATCGTAACCATGGTAACTGTATGTGTTAACATCTCATTTCGTTACTTCTGTCGACCTGTATACTTTGGCGACATTTTAGTCACTCCATCTGTCCGTGTTTCCGTATGGTTTTTTTTCTCACGCAAGGAATTAACCTGGTCATTTCTTTCGACTTGTAACTTTTGATTCAATTTGTATGTGATATAATCATGTACATTAAATTCATACTTGTGACAATTTTGGTCATGATTTTTTCCTCTTTGACCTTGATATTTAACATTTTCTATAAAAAAAAAACCCTATAGGCGGCATACATGGGGTGCCGGTGCGACACGAATGCCCCGCTGGTAGTCATCATTGAACATATTTCCAAGGGCAATAACTCCTTCAATAAAACCAGAATTACACATCAAATATCTACGTTTACATTTAGATAGGGGCGTGCTCTTTAACATGTTAACAAAAGGTCGAGATATTTGAACTTCGCCTAGAAAGACGATTGCAAGGTTACAACACTATATATGCTACTTTTAAAATGAGAAGTTGAACTTTTAAAAGGGACACTCAGAAAATAGAAATTGTGGTATAGAAATTGCGGTGTCCATGAAGCACTCAGCAGTTCTCTGGATAATTTTGTGACCTTGACATATTTGTTTGACCTTTTTCTTAATACCAAGGATGTTCCAATACCCTTAAATTGTAAAGAAGAATTTCTTTATACTTTGTATATTCTTTGTAACAAGATGGTTTAGGCTTTATTTGTTGCTTATAATGACCTATTGCAAGCAATACATTTGTTCCCCAAACACTCTATAGTTGCATGTATTCCGAAAGACCCCGTAATCTTGAAAATAAATAGACATTTTATGATTTTTAAAACATTCTCAAAATGTTTTCAAAATTTTAATGGATCCAAATGTCTATGATCTTTGGTCCTGATCTTGAACATTATTTCTCTGTTGAGGACCTTCTACATGGAAAGTTTGAAGATCCTATGGTTCAGCCTATACTTGCAGCGTAAACATTTTGGTGCATGTATTAACCCCCCCCCCCCCCTCTTTTCACTGGCGTAGGACAAGGGGGGGGGGGGGGGGGGGGGGGGGGCAGGGGGGGCACGTGCCCCCCTACTTTTGAAAGTGGGGGGGCATAAGTATGTTTGTGCCCCCCCCCCCACTTTTTGACGCAATTTTTGGTCATACAGATATAAAAAAAAACCTGCAAAATACCTTTAACCCAAACTATATAGAATATCATTACATGTATATGTTAATGATAGAGGACACAGACAGTATTTTCTGATTAGTCAATATTTTGCTTAAAAAAATTCCTGGCTCGCTACCGCTCGCCCGCCATTTATTCATGTACTTCAAATTTAGAATTGCACCAGAAATGTTAAAATTTGTGCATACAGAACATGAAAACCCAATATTTATTTTTTAATCTCTTCCTCTCCCCCCCCCCCCCCCCCCCCCCCCCTTTTTTTTTTTTTTTGCTTGTTAGAAATTTTGGGATGTTGTGCCCCTCCACTTTTTCAAGCAGAGCTACGCCATTGCTTTTTCTCCACTTCTACGTCGATCAATTTCTAAATTGTTCTTTAAAAGGTGATAAAACCATATATATATATATATATATATTTAAAAGAAAATGTATTTATCATATTATCGAATAAGAAAATTAAAGAATGTTTCGGTCAAAACAAGAGCTTTTCTTGAATTTTAAAGTATTTCTACAAAAAAATGCTATTTTTAGCCCCAAATTGACCTTGATCTCTGACCTATTGAACCCAAAATAATTGGTGCTGATCTTTGGCCAATGGGCTATCAGTGAGTGAAGTTTCATTGATATCAGATCATAAATACAGGTAGTAGGGCACAAAAGGCATTTTTGGGGGGAAATTTTAAGAGTTATCTGCCCCTTATTAGAGAAAATGTCTATTATCTTAAAATTTAGCTCATTGACCTACCTTAATTTCTCAGTTTTTTAATAGAGCATGGTATTGGCCTCCATAATCATTAATTTATAAAATTATTTAATTACTTTTAGCAATGTATTTTTCAACATTTTTTTAATAACTATGAACAACATTTCCATGAATATATGAATTGTTAGATACATAGTATTAAATATCTTGAAACCTGTCTCCTTGTTGTTGATTGTAGTAAATTTCATTTTTCATATGAACTACTATTGTAACTCTCTAACTTAAAGTTAAAATTATAGCATGTTCGTTATTTATACCTTTTTGTTTTACTAAAAAATATATGACCATCTTAAATTTGACAATTCCCAGGTTTCATCACCTGCAGCAGACCCCCACTCATTTCAAAGGCGTATTTCTCAAAAAGTAGATCATTGACAAATACTTTGCAATTTATCACTGGAAAGTACAATGATAACTATACAAAAAGAAAATAAAATTGGAGAAATTTAATTACTCTGTTCAGAGTAGCGGACATCCTTAAAATACTTTTGAACAGCACAGAAGGCAAAGTAATGATCATAGAATCATCAAACCATCCACAAATATTCCTCAGGGGGAGAGGATGAATCCCATTGATTTTAAAGGTCCTGCTGGGGAGGGGGGGGGGAGATTTTGCAAAGTCTCTTAATTCATGAAATGCATGAAAACTTCCACGTTTACAATATGTTGGAATATTGCCAGGGTTAAGCCCTGATGGCATTATGTATGTTTTCAACAGTATATCTAACATATACATGTACCTATTGGAACATGTTCATCCTCTAAATTTACAACTATAATTCAAATGAACAATATATCATAAGTTTCATTGTAATATTACGTACATAAATAACAACATAAAAACATGGAACAATTTGTCCACACATTAAAAGGAGAAAAATTCTGGAGTCTAAGTTAATGATTTAATGTTTTCACATTATCTACATTCATAAAATATTTGCAATTTAACATACATACAAAATGGCTGAGAGAAGAATGAAAACAAAAGTTGACTTCCATGGACATGTTTCTTAAAAGATGAAGAAGTAGATGGACGGAGCATGAATACTGAAATTCTATGAATCAGATCTTTAATAAAAAGCATTAACTCATTAAGCTGATTTTCACATATCCCACTGTTTCCCTGATTGTGTCTCTTGATATGATCATTAATTTGCACATTGTAACAAACAAAAGGAGAGAGACATCTACCAAAACCAAATTCATTGCCTAAACGGAATTGATTTACCAAATAATCACTTACGTCAGATTCCCATTTTCCTGTCATACAAAAACAAACATGTTTTGGATATTAAGAGCAAAAGAATAACCCTTATTTTCTATGCAAGTATACCCCCCTCCCCCTAAAAAAACAAATAAACAGGTGAACTTGCATGTATCTAAAAGTTTAATAGGTATAAACAACCTTACAACTTTTGGTGTATCTCTACATGAACATTGAATTATTTACATATAAATGACAATGATTTAACAAAATATCTACCAGTTACAAATGTACATCTAGGTAAATTGATAATGCATAAAATCAATAAGTATTATCCTCACGCGTGGGATTGAAACATATGGTGTTGTGATTCCTCACACAGATTTCTGGTATTTTTTCATTTTCTACATTAAACTTTACACAACTGATGAGCTGTTGCAGTGGGCAATGCTTAATAAATCAATCCATATCGTCCAGGTATATGAAAAGTTCATAGTTTTTGCAAACACTTCAATAGTTTGTTGACGACAGAAAATAATTCCCTTTGACGAACTCTTGAAGTGTTTGCAAAAACTACAGACATATAAATGATATGGACTTGCTCATTAGGCATTGCCCTACTGCAACGTATCATCAATTTTGTGCAGTATCACTTAAATGATGAAAAAACAACAAAAAACTCCGTAAGGAATCACAACATCATACGTTTCGATCCCACGTGGTGATCCTGTACATATTGTATATGTATAACTCTACTTTTATGTATGTCATCTATGATATTTCATGTACATTTTCTGATAAAAATGTGTATTGTGTAATAAAATAACTGTACATTATATTTGTAAATAAATAAAGAATTATGTACATAAGTTCAGAGACTTTCTCCAACATTTCTTTGCAAGATGCATAGTATATAAACATACAGTACAATACAATATCTCCCTCATTTGAAGCTGTGTTTTTCTAGAAAGGGTATAAATCATATCAAATGGTAAGTTCCATACTTCTTTCCTCCTTTTCACAGAAAGATTGAAAAATTTTCAAATTGGGACTTCAAAATTCAAAAGCATAGTTCATAAAAGTTATTTGAACAAAACAACATGCATTGCATGGTAATTTAAAAGAAATAAAATGTAAAAGGAAAGAAAAAACACTTAGATAAATAATAAAAAACAGGACAAGGTAAAGTCATAAAAATAAGTCTAAAAATGAGTGTTTCTATTTAAAAATAATAGATAAGCATTTTTTTCTGAGATTTGGATGAAATAATCATTTTTCTCTATCCTCATGATCATTAGGGTAGGGTCCTTATATACTGAAGGCAGAGAAAATGTCTTTGAAAATCGACTAACAACAGTATCGTAACAACAGTAAAGTTGTTAGATGACCATGGATATCTTCACCTCATAAACAAACCTACATCAGACTTGTATAAGAATGGTAGCATTCCATATCAAGATCAGCTCAGTTTGGGAGTCTGTATACCTAGACTTGCTGTAGTGACGTACCATGTGCACATGGCTTCCCTGATATATCTCCTATGTAATATCACAGCTATTACTATAATATAACAGACGTGTACGTCTCTCAGTCTGTATGTCCTATCTGTACATTAATTCTCTGCTGGTTGTCTAAGCACTCACGTAATTTATTCTCAGTCATGGTAAGTCTATGCTCCAATAACGACACGGTCTAAAACAAACAAATTATCAGCTGTTTAATTGATTGCCTAATAAAGTATTCTAAACACACTCATTTTACTTCTTCTTGACATCACAGCAAAGTACTTGAAATTTTCCTCGGTTCAGTTTAAATAAAATGTGACCCCTTAAAAGAACATGGAATTTTGAGATGGATTTTAGATGTGTGAGTAAAAAGTTCAATACTCCAAGTACTGCCCTGTTTACAGAAAAGGCACATTTTCAATCACTGTGTACTTCATTATGTCAATCTGGGTGAGAATAATTACGTAGGTGAGAATGTTTTCCTGGTAGAGAATGATCACCAAGGCGAGAATGCTTACCTAGGTGAGAGTGTTTACGCAGGTGAGGTTGTTTATCTACATGTAGGTGAGAATGTTTTCTTGAGTGGGAATGTTTACATTGATGAGAATGTTAAACTAGGTGCAATTTTTACCTGGGTGATAATTTTTACCAGGGTGATAATTTTAACCTGGGTAATAATTTTTACCATGGTGATTTTTACCTGGAAGATAATTTTACCTGAGTAATAATTTTCACCTGGGTGATAATTTTACCATGGTGATAATTTTACCTGGGTGATAATTTTTACCAAGGTAATAATTTTTACCTTGGTAATAATTTTTACCTTGGTAATAATTTTTACCTTGGTTATTATTTCCTCGGTGATAATTTTTACCTGGGTGATAATTTTTATCTGGGTGATTTTTACCCTGCAAATTAAATTGTTCATGCTGATTGTCTGAGTGAGAGTATTTACCCCGCTTTAGCTGATTAAAATGAAAGAATATTCATTTACATGTAAGTATGATTTTTTTGCCTTGGTGAGAAGTTTTGCCTAAGCAATATATCTTTTATTTGTCTTCATTATTTAGTTTACCTGTGTAAGAATATCTAGTTGTCCTACTATATGTTCCAGCGTATTGGTCAGTGGTGGGGGTATGTTAGAGGGCTCCAGGGGTTGGGTGGTGGAGGGCGTGTCCTTTGTCGTCCTGACCTCTGGGGCAGGCCTTTCATTGCCCTGTATGTCCTCAAAGTCACGGCTTAATCCTCCATTCAGAACAGGGGGCTGAAATACATGACATATTCACTACTTAAATATTATAGAATTAAAATACTGTTCATGTTCAATTACTATGAAGCATAATTAGAAAAGGTGAGTTTTACTTCTGACTGATTTTAAGGTTAAACCCAATAAATTACAAAATATACATACATACATACATGTATGTAAGTATATATTGGATCAAAAGGATTTCAAATGTAAATTTGAAAATTTAATTGTATTTTTATTTTTTAGCAATGTTCCAATCAGAAATGGCCTTCAATGGAAATGCACTGTGAAAAATATAGCGTCCTCTCCTTGATGATAAGGTTCTGACTTAGTTTGCCAAAAAAAAAAAAAATGGATAAAATTCAAAACTGTGTCAGTCAACATACATGTATACCCTTCAATGTGATGTGTTATAAATGTACACATCTGTCTTATGTTAACATGTCTGTGGTGTTTGAAAAAAAAAATCTGAATATACATTTGTGTGTGACAAAAAGGTTGACAGCTGCAGAAACATGAGAAATGATAAAATACCAAAATATGGGAGAGCACTTATACATGATTTCTATGATTTTAATTTACCTGTCCAGAAGAATAGATAGAGGGACCTATGTCTGTCACTCCGGGTGTCTGATCTTTCATATTTCTCAACTCTGATCTGGCATCAACCTGTACAAATAAAGTTAGTTTAGTGGCATGTGTTTTATGTGATTTTTAATGATTTTGTGAGAACTTGCATAGCACATTGATACAGTATGACTTTACATATTTCTGACAATCTTATTTCTACTTGTCTGACCTGACAAACATATATTTCATCATTATATCACTGTTACACATACAAATTTATTGTGGCATAACAATGAAAAACAGGAAAAGGTTATTCAATAAAAATTTATAAGATTGGCATGTGGTATATCCTGTACATTACTAATACACAAATTTGCTAAGTACATTTATGATTAAAATTTAATGAAAGGGTAAAAGAATTTCTGAAAAGCTACATCTGTATATCTTCTTAAATCTTTGTGATCTGGACTTCAGAATATAAATGTAAAATCTTTGTGACCTGGGCTTCAGAATATAAATGTAAAATCTTTGTGACCTGGACTTCAGAATATAAATGTGATCTTAATGTGACTTTGCATTGTTTAGTATTGTATCTTACACTGGCGGGAGCACTGGTACATTTCCTCTGTTTGAGGACCCTGGGTGGTATATCAGCTACTGTAGGTTCTTCTTGGCGATTCTGCTTTTGTTTGTGAGACTGTAAAACCTCAGAGAAGTCCAGCTGATCAAAGTTAGTTTTCCATACTAGCACCTGAAATATGTTAAATTCACAACATTTTTGTATTCATAACTAATGCTTAACATAAAATGCAAGCTAAGCACTACTATGTTGTTTATCAAATTTGAGCTACATGTATTCATGATGAGGTCTAACATGTACATGCATGTTCATTAATCTCTTGTTCCTTTTGCTGGCTTAATCGACAACATATATACATGTATATGTGTGACCTGATATAAAATTCATACAATAAGTCCTCATAATGATACATTTAGAAAGTTGATAGAAATAAGATATTGAATGGATGTAAATAAGTGATTGGGAATGTACATGTATGTATGGAACATAGTTAAAACATTTACTCACTTGCTCGTCAGACCCTCCAGAGAACATTTACTCTCTTGTTCATCATACCCTCCAGAGAACATAGTTAAAAAATTTACTCACTTGTTCATCATACCCTCCAGAGAACATAGTTAAAACATTTACTCACTTGTTCATCAGACCCTCCAGAGGCAAAGTATTCTCCTGATCGAGAGAATGAAACAGCCGTACAAGGCCCCTGAAATAAGCAACCAATACCTTATGTTTTACTTATACAAGAGAAATTGAAACAGAGAGTACTTTTAATATTCAGTTTTGCCGACTATGTTCCAATAAAGTGTGCTGCATGGTACATTGTAGCTGGTTAATACCATCTACAAGATCACATAATATAGGAATATATCTACATGTATTTGTTTTGAAGGTAGAGTGGGCATTATAGGAACTAGCACAAGTACCACACATGCTTTATCATTATCTCAGTTTTACGTTCAGTGGGTAGGATTACCTGATGACCATGTAGTGTGTAGAACAGCCTGCCCTCTAGTAAGTCAAATATTTTGAGCGTTGAGTCGTCAGACCCTGAGATTAGATAGTTACCGCTAGCATGGAAAGACAAACTGTTCACTGCTGCAGAATGAGCTGTAAACACAATAGGCATGTACATGTATATTAGGTACATGTATATTAGGTACATGTATATTAGGTACATGTATATTAGGTACATGTATATTAGGTACATGTATATTAGGTACATGCAAAAATATATGTTATGAATCATGTGACTTTGATACATTCACAAAGAACTATAGTACAAGTATTTCTTTTAATATTTTTTCTATTATACATGTATACTTAGTATACATTTACAACCATTTTTGCTATGTACATGTATATTACCTTTTTTACACACAAAGTGAAATGAAAACAAGTATATCATCATGTACATGTATATACCTTTTTCGAACAACTTACTACATGTATGCCTGAGTATGAGAAGATTAAGATTGACAATGTTTACCTCTTATATTTTAATACTACACAAAGGAATAGAGTTACCTGTGTAGTTTTATAGTAACTTATATTTTAATACTACACGTAGGTATAGAGTTACCTGTGTAGTGTTGTAGTAACTTATTCATTCTGATGTCCCATACTTTAACAGTACTGTCTGTCCCTGCCGATGCTATACATGTTCCACTGGGGTGAAACTCGACATGGTTTACAAAGCTGTTAAATTTAGAAAAATTTTATTGTTTAATAATGTTCAGTGAAAGTTCAAGTAAATCTGTAAGGAAATTTAAAACTACAAAGACAATCTTTGACATTACATGTACAAATCTTCCAGGGTGAAATCTGAAAACATGATTGAAATCACGGCTGTGCTTCAGTAAACACTTCCTCACTATTGTGAATGCTGATTGCATAAATAATCTATTTCTACATGTATATAAACATTGCAAAAGATAATAATAAAAATTACCCTCCATGTTCATAGAACGTATGTATGCACTCCTTGCTATTTTTATCCCAAAGTCGGACAGTTTTATCGTCACTACCTGATACTATTAAACGACCATCAGGAGAAAATCTACAAGAAAATGAAAATTCTAGTAACAGTAAAGAAAATACTTCACACATTTTTTTTATGTTTGTAGACTTTTGTGTAAGTATATGAGGCTTGTCAAATGATGTAGGTATAATGTGTATGGGTTTTCCACTTGAAATTCCTTTGAAAAATTATTTGTAAGGAATCCTCATAAATTTGAACATTTATAATTTGTTGCATATATGTATTTAAAACAAAAAGAAAAGGAAAGCAGTTTTTAGTTTAAGTGTAACTTACTTAGCACTCCTAACCCAGTTCATATGTTGATTTAATGAAAACAGAAACTTCTGCCTGTGACAAGTCCATAACTGAAAAATACAAAAACTGAATTAAACTTAGTAAATCTGATTTGCCTGATTTGGCAATGACAGAATCTTACAAGAATAGCGTTACAGTATCAGAAACATTATTGCAACATCGTGAAAAAGAAACACACAACAGCAATTTGTACATTGAATACACTTTGTATGAAAAAAGCTGTAAAACTATCTTTTTATTAAATCTTATGTAGAATTATCATACTACAAAATAATTCATAGATAAGAATATGGTAATAACAAACATGTAACTCTTTGTGTCACATACCTTAATAGTTTTGTCATCAGAGGCTGTAAGCAGTGTTTGACCATCAGCAGAAAAGTCCACGCTCCGAACTGTCGCTGTGTGAGCCTTAAATACCGTCGATTCTCCTTTCCTGATATAAAGATACATGTATGACAATGATGCATCAGGTACAAGTATTAGTGAAGAAAGCTAGATGTCAAACTTGGTCAAAATACTGGAGACATTAAAATGATCTCATGAAAAATTATACATATAAATATTTATAGTAAAATACATGTACATTAAAAATTATACATATAAATATTTATAGTAAAATACATGTACATGAAAAATTATGCATATAAATATTTATAGTAAAATACATGTACATGAACAATTATGCATATAAATATTTATAGTAAAATACATGTACATGAAAAATTATACATATAAATATTTATAGTAAAATATATGTACATGAAAAATTATACATATAAATATTTATAGTAAACTACATGTACCTGAAAAATTATACACATAAATATTTATAGTAAAATACATACACTGTAGGAATCCAAAGTCTGACTGTTTTATCCCGAGACGCTGACGCAACAAGATGACCTGATGGGGAGAATTTAACATCAATGACAGCATCCTGTGAAAGAAATCCATAATTATAGATCAGAGTGTCACACATATAAGTGGGGCTTCAAATGACTTTCTACATCATATGGTATCTATGATACATGCTACATTCAACACAGGCCAAGGGGATATAACTCATACCTGTACAAGATTTTCTTATGTACATGTACATGATGTAAATACAGGATGAAATAAAGATTGGGGATTCTTTTCATAATGTA
This sequence comes from Pinctada fucata, assembly GCA_028142955.1. Lineage (NCBI taxonomy): Eukaryota > Metazoa > Mollusca > Bivalvia > Pterioida > Pteriidae > Pinctada > Pinctada fucata. The sequence goes on from AP027102.1 coordinate 101,210,444, forward strand.
AAAGACCAACATAGTGTAATCAAAGATTACGAAGCTCACCTCGCGGCAGCAAAGTTCAATTTAATCATATCTCTAAGTACATGTATATTAAGAAAATCACTCAAGTGAAAAAAAGTAGGTCAAGGTCATTTCATGAAAGTTTGATCAAAGATACATCCAATATGCAAGTTTGGTACATGTAGCACTTATACTTTGCTCAATATTGGCCTTCAAAGGCAAAATCACTCAAGCAGAAAAAGTAGGTCAAGGTCATTTTATGAAAGTTTGATCAAAGATACATCCAATATGCAAGTTTGGTACATGTAGCACTTATACTTTGCTCAATATTAGCCTTTAAAGGCAAAATCACTCAAGCGGAAAAAGTAGGTCAAGGTCATTTTATGAAAGTTTGATTAAAGATACATCCAATATGCAAGTTTGGTACATGTAGCACTTATACTTTGCTCAATATTAGCCTTTAAAGGCAGAATCACTCAAGTGGAAAAAGTAGGTCAAGGTCATATTATGAAAGTTTGATCAAAGATACATCCAATATGCAAGTTTGGTACATGTAGCACTTATACTTTGCTCAATATTGGCCTTATAAGGCAAAATCACTCAAGCCGAAAAAGTAGGTCAGATGCTGCATCCGATGCATGGGTTCACCTCAGCATCCCAAGATGAATCACTTGTGCAAGTTTGGATACTGTCGCATCAGTACTTTGTCAGATACTGAACTACCCCAAAAACTTTAACCAGGCATTGACAAAGTCATTCAACCGGAAAATGTAGGTCAGATGCTGCATCCAATGCATGGGTTCATCTCAGCATCCCAAGATGAATCACTTGTGCAAGTTTGGTTACTGTAGCATCAGTACTTTGTCAGATACTGAACTACCCCAAAAACTTTAACCAGACATTGATAAAGTCATTCAACCGGAAAATGTAGGTCAGATGCTGTATCCCATGCATGGGTTCACCTCAGCATCCCTAGATGGATCACTTGTGCAAGTTTGGTTACTGTAACATCAGTACTTTGTCAGATACTGAGTTACCCCAAAAACTTTAACCAGACATTGACAAAGTCATTCAACCGGAAAATGTAGGTCAGATGCTGCATCCGATGCATAGGTTCACCTCAGCATCCCAAGATGAATCACTTGTGCAAGTTTGGTTACTGTAACATCAGTACTTTGTCAGATACTGAGTTACCCCAAAAACTTTAACCGGACGCGGACGGGGACGGGGACGCGGACGCGGACGGGGACGGGGACGGGGACGCGGACGTCGGGGTTATAGCATAAGCTCATCTCAACTTCGTCGAGGTGAGCTAAAAATTATTATCTAAAAAGGAAAATAATGTGACTTCACTTCAAATGAATAAAATTACAAATGTTACTACTTTAATTGTAATTTAAGGTGGCTCAATAATCCAAGAATTCTTTGTCAGAGGAGAAAAAAATATTCTGTTTATTTAACATTGATATCTGATGATTTATATTTGTAATTAAGATTACATATCATCGACCATTTGACTGACCAGTGGTCCTCTGAATATACATATGTAAACCAACCCCGAGATATGTCGCAAAACAATGAATTTTGATAGATAAAAACATAATATATTGATAATGATTCCAGATTGAAACCATTCTTGTCATCATTTTCACCATAATATCATCAAATATGTATATTTCTTTATAGATAATGCTTTCAAAGAGTGAAATAGCTAAAACTGTTCCAGAAAAGTACATTTTGGGTACCCCCCACCCCAAAATGAGAATCTAAAAAAAAGTACTCAGTACCCTTATTTGACATCAAAGTGATAAGAAGTCTTTGTCAGAAGTTATTTTCTGTTACATATTTCTCAACGACAAACTCTGTCCTTCAAAAAGAAATATAAAAAAGTACATGTTATCGTTCATTCTGATTTAAAATATTTGGTTGTCATAGTAACGATTTTATAACAATTTGCATCAAGTCAAATTAAAATGCCCTGTTCCCTTAGTTGACATTATAACGATGAAAATATTTGTTAAAAACTGTTATAATTGACATATTTTTCGAGATCAGACTCTAATCTTTTAACAAAAGTTCAAGACATTCCGTTTTACCTCGTTTCCATATTGTAAAAATCTACTTGGTTTATGCCGGACGGACGACAGACAACGGATTGACGGCGCGCTATGACAATAGCTCATGTGAGCTAAAAATCAGACACTCCTAGTCGAGATATTCTTTCCCAACATTCAGTGAAAGTTTCAAATTCTGATACAAGGAAGAATACTTACACAATTATCATCGAAAAAGAACAAGTTTGATTATAAACAAGTTTACAAATGATTTGTCGAAAAAATAAACAAGAAAAGGAAAGTAACATATGTACTTCTAAATATCCTTGGCAAAGCGTGATTCGACCTTTTCTTTTATAAACTCACCTTTTATGTTTTGTAAGTGTGAGATGGCAAAATATTTTTATACTTATGGTCTAAAGAATTTCAATAAAATGAATTGGTATTCCAACTGGATTCGAACCAGCGATCTTTGGGTCGTGGGTTTGCGCCTTCTCCACTTGACCACGTATACTTACCTGTGCTTCGAAATTTGACTAATATTTTTCACCTGTAAAGTTAACGCTAGAGTGACTGCAGTATTGTTTATATCGTTGTTTATTTATATAAATTAATATACGTGTTTCTTCACTATGTGTAAAGTAAAAAGAAAACAATATCTGATACAATTTATTTAATTAATTAATAAGTAGAATATGAGAGGGTCAATCCTTTGTCTGAAATAAACAAAGCGTCAGTTCAGTCGCCATTTGCAGTGCGAGAAGCATTTTTGTTTTCTACACTTCAACTTTGATTTTTCGAACTGTTCATCATAACTGTTATATACCAGTGATGTAGTCTGTCACAAATTCAGTTATTCTGCAACATTCCTTACTTAGGAACGTCACCTTTGGATATTAATAAACTATGAACTGAGTACCAGTCTTCAATCTTACAATGGTGTCAGAAGTGGGATACAGTGTCTATGAAGACTCGAGGAAGTGACGATAGGAAAGGTGGCGCATGCTTGGAACTGAGTGAACAGTGAACACTGAAACTGTTTGAATTTGATTGACAATTCTCATATCCTTTGATCAAAGTGTGTTATTTATTTGCGTTCATTGTATTGTTTAGTTACTCATGTCAAAACCTAAAATTCAGAGGGTTATATCGCACTTAAAGGTTAATGTAGATGGTAAACACAAGAAATCAACACCGGCATTGCTTTCAGATAGCAAAGGGTTGTGTCTAAAAAAAGAGGTTTCCACTTATCTCGAAAACGAGATCAAATTTTGGTGCAAGGGTGGTGAAACTACTCACAATGCTATTGTCTGGTTGAGGCAAAACCTTCGTCATAAAGTCAAACGTTACGGAAAAATTCATTTATATGTTTGGCTTGGTACGTGCGACTTAACCATAAAATCCGGCAAGTTTACATCTATTCGGTCTACGTCAGATGAAACCGTTGACTATTTGCGAGAGAAATATCTTGAGCTTCTTGCTGTAGCTCAGGAAGTCGGAAACACAGAGGTAACATTTCTCGAGATTCCTACTTATTCTGTCTCAAAATGGAACCGAGCAAAAGAGCACAAAAATCCGACTGAATTCAAAGCTGACGATCAGCTTTTGGAGTCGCAAGTTGAGACATTGAATGAACATATTCGCACTCTTAACCACAGAGGACGATCTCCGAAATTTTCTCTAGATCTTCGCCGCAATAGGAAAGTAAACAAAGGGTGTTCGACAGTTTACTACTATAACTACGAGTTGTACCGGGACGGCGTACATCCTTGCTCTTCTCTTGCTACACTTTGGCTTAAGCGACTGGCACTACTAGTCGCAAAGGATTGTTTCTCCGAATAGACCACGATTATACTGATTAGTGAGAACTGTCTCGCTCTCGGTATATCGTGGTTTTCGCCGATTTTCACTGATAAGAAAAGTCTCGCATTGGTTACACTTGGAGCACTTCCAACATGTCTGCTGAAGATCTACAAAAGGAAGTCGACGAACTTCGACAACAGTTAACACAACTGGAGCTAAGGCAGAAATTAGAAGTAAAACCCCCTCCAGTTTACATCAAGTCGGATCGCAAGATACCAAAGCTAGCGGGTAGACCAGTTAAAGAGAATGACCCTGAGGTAGACGAATGGGTGACAGATATGAGGGAACACCTTTCGAGCTTGCCTAGTAATGAAAGCAAGATTGATTTTGTACTTGATCATCTTACAGGAAGTGCAAAATCAGAAGTCCGATTAAGGCCTTCGGAAATGAAAAGAACCGCCGACGACATCCTGAAAATTATAGAAGACGTCTACAAACCACAAGATACATTAACGCAATTAAGGCACAAATTTTACGAGAGAACACAGCATGAAAACGAAAATTTGGAGGCGTACTCATTAGCATTGATGAAAATGATGAATCAAATCTGCAAGAAGGAAGGAACTGAAGTCTCTTCTCAAAACAATGTACTTATCGAAAAGTTCATCGATGGAGTCAAAGATCCACAACTCAAGCGAGAATTAAGACGGTTTTCTATTGAAAACACTGGCTTACCTTTCTTTGAATTTCGAGGTCGCGTGCTACTCTGGGTGGATGATCAAGAAATGCGTTCAGAAAGAACTGCTAATGTCAACAAACAGGTTGCTGAAAGGAGGACAACAAACGACGAAATTTTAGACATGATGCGTAAGCAACAAGACCTCTTGGAAAAGCAGCAACAACAAATAGACATGTTGACACAGCTAACACAGCGACCCAATTTTCAATCCTTGAGAGGTCGAGGGTCATACGGTTTCCAAAGTCGCAGTCGAGGTCGCGGAAATAGAAGAGGTTATGCTCGCGGGGGCTCATCAAATAACAAAATTGTATGCTATAACTGCAACGAGGAAGGACACCGCAGAAACGAATGTCCACATCTACAGGGTCAAGAACCTTCCGGAAAATCTTTTCAAGAACAACAAAATGAGAAAGACCCAAAAGCATAACCCTCACGGTGCGGAGCCTAGCTGATGAGGGAAAATCACAGGGCTCAGAGACATTTTTAAATCATAAAATCTCCAAAGCTACCGAAAAATGTCCTACAACAGCTATAAAACTGAATGGATTTAAACTTAATTGTCTATTAGACACAGGATCTGAAGTGTCCACCATCTCGGAATCCTTCTTTAATAAATATCTAAGCGACTTAGAAGTTAGCGACACCAGGAAATTCCTTAAACTTGTTGCTGCGAACAATACTCAAATACCGTATTTGGGATATGTGGAACTAGACCTCGACGTTTGTGGATCGATTTTTAACAATGTTGGTTTTTTAATTTCGAAAGGATCTGCATCTTCAGATAACCTAGAGTGCATTTTGGGCTGTAATATCCTTAAATACATCAGCAAATGTATACAGGAAGGAGAAGTTCAACTACCGAACGAGCTGGAAATTAACACATGGCAAACTGTAAATACTGTGCTAAGGATGGCACAGTTAAACGAGAAAACGTGTTTCGTGAAAGTGGCAGGACGAAATGAGGTCAAGATACCTGCCAACTCGATGAAGGTTGTTATCGGTTCAACCAAACAAAATAAGAAAGGAGAGTCGTACATTGCAGCAGTCCAGGCAATATATGGTACGTCAGGTTCACTACCAAGAAACATCATGGTCATCGACACAGTTGCGACTGTTGACTGCGGGAAAATTCCGGTCCGTGTTTTGAACATAGGAGACGAGGACGTATGGCTAAAACCTAAGAGTCGAATCGGAACTCTACAGCAAGCGGAAATCGTAAAATCAACAGACGATGAATACAGCATAGACATAGAAGAACGAACAGTAACAGTGAGGAAAATCAATGTCAATACATCGGAAAGAACGGGACCAGAAAAGGAGAATAACAATTTGGCTTTTAAGCTCGGAAATGCAACACTAACCGAGGATCAGAAACATCAGTTCAATTTACTTATCCAAAAACATCAAGATTCCTTTATCAAAGACGATGATGATCTGGGATATACGGATACTGTCAAACATGCGATTAACCTCACAGATAATGTCCCCGTTCCGTGTTCCTCACAGAAGAATTCCACCTCATCAGATTGATGAAGTTCGTCAACATGTCCGTAAACTTCTTGATCAAGGAATAATCAGGAAAAGCAAAAGTCCTTTCGCTTCCGCAGTAGTTCTTGTCAGAAAGAAAGACAAAAGTCTCCGTCTCTGCGTAGACTATAGAGAACTTAACAAAAAGACAATCAAAGACGCGTACCCCTTGCCGCGGATTGACGAGACACTGGATGTCCTACACGGAGCAAAATATTTTAGCTCGATAGATCTCGCACAGGGATATCATCAGGTTGCGCTTGAAGATGATTCAATCCAGAAAACAGCGTTTAGAGTCGGAACAGGCGGTCTCTACGAATACCTAAGAATGCCGTTTGGACTATGTAATAGTCCGGCGACATTCCAGCGACTGATGGAGGCTTGTTTCACCGAGGAAAATTTTGATATCTTATTGATCTATTTGGATGACATCTTAGTGTTTTCAAACACAATAGAGGAACATCTCCAACGCCTCGACATCGTATTCACGAAACTAAAGGCTCATGGATTGAAAATGAAGCCTTCCAAATGTGACTTCTTTAATACGTCGGTGAAGTATTTAGGCCACATTGTTTCCGCCGAGGGAATTTCAATGGATCCCGATAAAACAGAAGCGATACGAACTTGGCCGATCCCTACGTCCGAAAAAGAATTAAGATCGTTTCTAGGCTTGGCGGGATACTATTGCCGCTTTGTAAAAGATTTTTCAAAAATTGCCAAGCCTCTGCATAATATCACACAAGACAATAAAAAGGGTAAGAAGAGAACAACTAAATCGACCTCTAAACCATTTAAAGAGTCATGGACAGAGGAATGTAATGCTGCTTTTTTGGAACTTAAACAAAGATTAGTGTCTTCTCCTGTCCTAGGTTATCCCGATTTCAAGAGACCCTTTATTGTAGAGATGGATGCCAGTCTCGAGGGTCTTGGCGCCGTATTGTCACAAGAACAGGAAAACGGACAGGTAGTAATAGCTTTTGCATCACGAACTTTGCGTCCAACGGAACGAAATATGGACAATTATAGCTCCATGAAACTTGAGTTGCTAGGACTAAAATGGGCGGTCACTGAGAAGTTTCGTGACTATCTTTTGGGTGCTAAGTTTCTTGTCTACACGGATAATAATCCTCTTAGCTATCTACAAACTGCGAAATTAGGAGCCACAGAGATGCGATGGGCTAGCCAACTAGCACAGTTTGACTTCGAGGTCAAATTTCGTTCAGGAAAGGTTAATCGCAATGCAGATGCATTAAGTCGTAAACCGGTATCTCAACAGCGAACTGTGACGTGTAAATCGGAAACAGTATTACAAAACGTAATTAAGGGCTCCACTTTATGTGAATTCCGCAAAGAAGATGCTAACGTGCAGTATGCGCAGACAAGATCGATAGACACCGAAGCAATAAGTGCAACATCGACACTGCCCGAGTACGAGAACGCGGAAATTTCGTCACTCCAAGCCGTCGATCCTGTGATAAGTCGTGTTTTATACTGGATCAAAAACGATACCAAACCGACAACCAGAGATCTTAAAGCTGAGAATAAGTGCGTACGGAAATTGATTCGGCAACGAGAAAAACTCAAAATGGATAATGATGTCCTGTTCAGATGCATCGAAGGGGACACAGGACCAATCCAGCAAGTACTACTTCCAGCATCACTCAAACAGCATGTACTCGAATCACTCCACAATCACGCTGGACACCAAGGAGTGGAACGAACATCATCACTTGTAAAAGCGCGATGCTACTGGCCAACCATGCAGAAAGATATTGAACAATTCTGCAAGAAATGTGAAAGATGTATGATTGCTAAAGCACCAACTCCAAACGTTAAACCACCCATCAGTAATATGCTAGCGTATCAACCACAAGAAATTCTCGCCATAGATTTTACGGTTCTCGAGCCTGCATCAGATGGTAGGGAGAACGTTTTGGTAATGACAGACATATTTACCAAGTACACCCAAGCTGTACCAACAAGGGACCAAAAAGCAACTACCGTAGCGAAAGTCCTCATCAAGGAGTGGTTTGTTCGATTCGGAATTCCCCGGAGAATTCATAGCGATCAGGGCAGGAATTTCGAGAGTGCAATCATACAGGAGTTGTGTAAACTGTACAACATCTCAAAAAGCCGTACAACTCCGTACCATCCGGAAGGTAATGGTCAAGTAGAGCGATACAATCGCACGATGCACAACATACTTCGCACATTATCGCCGCAACAAAAACGGAAATGGCCGGAGCACCTCTCAGAATTGGTGTATGCGTATAATGCCACCATACATTCGTCGACAGGATACACACCTTATTTTCTTATGTTTGGGAGAGACCCAACTTTACCCGTCGATCATCTTCTGAGAACAAATATCGCAGAGGAAAATAAATCAGTCGACGAATATCTCGAAAAACATAAGAAGCGTCTCAAGGAAGCTATGGATATAGCAAGGAGGAATCTGGATGAAAATGCGGAGCGCCGAAGAGATCAATATAACCGTACCGCTAAGGAAAAACCTTTGGCTGTTGGTGCGCGAGTTCTGACACGAAATCGTGTGCAAGGAAGGAATAAAATTCAGGATATATGGGACCCGACCCCATATAAAGTTGTCGCCGCTCCGGGTAACAATGTGTATACCATTCAATTGGCTGATGGATCTGGACCCTCCAAGAATGTTACGAGAAGGGAAATATACGATACAGGTGATATGATTGTGTCCGATAATGAGCGTTCGACTTCCGATTTGGATTCCGACACGGATGATAGTGAACATTCATATACGTATCGAAATGCACATAATGGCGCAACACAGGAAAGATCACATACTGATGACGATGATGAGGAGGAGACGTCGCGCGCGTCAAGTTTTAAACCGAGAAGAACAACTCGAAGTACGGCTGGAAAGCACTCAAATCCACATAATTTTCCACGCTCCGCAATTAGAACACAAACACTGATGAACGATCAAAACAGTTTTAAGGAGCTCAGTGAAGCAGTGGCAAATCTTGGGGCCACTCTCGGGAATTCACTTGGCGCAACATTGAGCCAGGCATGGGCGCAATATAATAACTGACTATTCGAATGATATATGATCGATCGCTTTTAAGTTTGACAGACTAAAACGGTTATTTTTTTTTATATGATTTTAATACTTTCATCTCTGGTCATTGCAGTGGATAGCAATGACAAACTGGGGGCGTATGTGAGATGGCAAAATATTTTTATACTTATGGTCTAAAGAATTTCAATAAAATGAATTGGTATTCCAACTGGATTCGAACCAGCGATCTTTGGGTCGTGGGGTTTGCGCCTTCTCCACTTGACCACGTATACTTACCTGTGCTTCGAAATTTGACTAATATTTTTCACCTGTAAAGTTAACGCTAGAGTGACTGCAGTATTGTTTATATCGTTGTTTATTTATATAAATTAATATACGTGTTTCTTCACTATGTGTAAAGTAAAAAGAAAACAATATCTGATACAATTTATTTAATTAATTAATAAGTAGAATATGAGAGGGTCAATCCTTTGTCTGAAATAAACAAAGCGTCAGTTCAGTCGCCATTTGCAGTGCGAGAAGCATTTTTGTTTTCTACACTTCAACTTTGATTTTTCGAACTGTTCATCATAACTGTTATATACCAGTGATGTAGTCTGTCACAAATTCAGTTATTCTGCAACATTCCTTACTTAGGAACGTCACCTTTGGATATTAATAAACTATGAACTGAGTACCAGTCTTCAATCTTACATAAGTGTCAGCTAAATGAGTTTTGTCAAATAAAGTTCAAGTTCAAGTCAAAGCTTAAAAAAATATTTTATTCAAAATTTCATATCTGATTCCATCAGTCTATTTAGAGATACGGATATATATGTATATGAGAAATAGAACTAAAGTAAACGGAAGCGTTTTTAAACATTTTGACGTTCAAGGTCAATAAGTGGACGTCAATCCCCTCCTACGTTCTCGATAATGCGTGCAGTTATCTGTGAAATGGATATATCTTTGAACGAAGCAGGGTTAAAACTAAAATTCATTCGCTTAAATTTTTCAAATAGAGAAACTTTATTCGATAACATCTTGCTGCAAAGTACGAAAGTTGACAAAATTGAAGAAAAATTCTTTAAACCAAAGATTATTAGAGAAACCAAACTTGAAGTATCTTATCTATGATATCGCTAAAATCTCCAAGAAATATCTTGTTTTATCATGAACTTGAGTTTACCCTCTTGAATTTGTTCAAAGGCAACGGGCGGTTGAATTTACGCCGATGACGTTCTAAAAACGATACGTTTACGGCGTTAGCTTGGGTGTCTCATTTACGGGATATTTTTGTATATATAAATTAAACGATACATTTGACTAAATATTTATTACACTCAGATTGTAAAAGATAATTTTCTGTTTCCATCGATACCAAACATGTCGAAATCCGTCAAGAAACAAGCGAATTACGGAGAATTTTGAAGGCCGAAAACTTAAAAAAGGCCACATATAAAAGTACTGCACTCGATATCTGATGACGTCAAACGATTATTGAGCCTCCTTAAATGAAATGAGAGTGCTCTGAAGTAATACATGATGTAATATAACAGGTGTGTTTTATAGAAGTAAATAATTGTGATAAAATGAATGAGATGAAATACAATACCTTGTGACCCACAAATCTATAAGCTCTCATTTGGGGTTTGAAGTTCCACACCATTAAACAGGAATCCATCGAGCCAGAAGCTTAAACAAACAAAACGGCAAAATATCAAGAAAACCTTTAAGATGTTGCAACCTTATGTGATAAATAACAAAGAACATAAACTGAACAACAAACAACATACAGTTAATAGTGACATGAGATATCACAACAGATTATTTGCTTTACATAAAAAATATACCTAGTTGCTTCATGTTTGGGTTGAAATCCACACTGCATACTGTATCTCTGTGACCCTTAAAATGCCGCTCTAGGGACGGGTCCTCCTGAAAGCAGAAAATTTGTACATGTACCTTGTTAAAGGACAAACAAACAGATTTATTTACAAATTAGACTTTGTGTATAAAAGCAAATCCCTACTGAGAAAATAATGGATCCAAACTTCAATTTATAATAAATTTTATTGCCTCAAAATTATACAAGACTTGATGGGAGGCCATGTATTACGGGTGAAACGATAAGCTAAAAGTGAACTGCGATATATTGCAATATTTTATTAGCTGTATTGTGATATATTGTTTCTTTTCATTTTTTATGTAAAATCAGGTTCCTCTTTGTGTCCATACTGTTTATATTTTCTGATTGAATTTCACATTTTTTTTTTTTTTTTTTTTTTTTTTTTTTTTATTATCTATTTACATCTTTATACATACATATAATACTAATATAACATAAATTCAACACATAACATATACTCAACATAAACGAGAATCATATCATAGATGTAATTACTGTGACAAAAAGATCGATTCATAAATAAATGCTTTTTCGTGTGTAAATTTACTAAGAAAGAGAGTATGGATAATAAATATATGTTGTTCTTTTGCCAATAATCATAATGATTAATGAATTTATATAACTGCATATTTTAATGGAATAAAGGGCTTACATGTAAGAAATAGACGTGAAGAGTTTATGATCGAAATAAATTGAAGGCGAACGTGTCACGATCAATTGATCTTATCACGAAGTAACTGTGGAATGCATGCACCAGAACGACAAACCGTTATGCAGATTAAAAGAGGAAATTTCGTGGTTTTTAGGTAAGTATACTTTATTTTTTCTATTATCCATACTGTCTTTATAGAACAAAAATTATTAATATCTCAAAGAAGTCTTTTTAATTTCGAAACATTGATTTAGTGGCGACGTACAATACCACGTGCTGAGGACGACGACACAGGCACATTTTTCAATTTTTTGTAAGGAAAAATAGTAATATTACTGTATGATTAAAAAAAAAAAAGAGTTAATAACAAGATCATGAAACATGTACCTGTATACATGAACATGTATGCAGGCTGTGATAGACAGCATGGTTCAGTAAGTATGAGTATATTTAATCCAGGTTTATAGATTAGGGAATTTCATTAAGAGAAAAAATAGAATAAAGAACAATCTATAGAGCTATACAAAGAAAATACTAGAATTTTTAAAATTTTGAAGAAAGTTGAAAGTATACATGACAGTTCATGAACATTATGATAGGCAATGTAACATAGCTATAGAAATGATTAAAATTCTTGAATGAATTGCAGTTCTGTAGCCAGAGTGTGTTTGTGAAAAAGATTGCATATAGCGATAAGTATTTTTTCAAAGTTTCACTTGCTCTAATATATCTTTAATTCTGTATAAGATTTTGGCTTTGCCAGTTGTAGTTTTATTTTGCAATGCTAAAGAGTTAAGAAATTCACATTTGAATATACTGTAAATGTTTACATATTTAGTTTTTCCATCTGACTTACAATAAGCTTTGTAAATTGAAAAAAGTATGATTGTTAAGAGAAAATTTATCTCATTGTATCCCTTCTCTTGTATTTTATAACCATATACAAAGTTTTTCATTGAAAAAATATGATTATCAATATTAATTCTCTTTAAGTAATTTCCTTTATTTTAGTCCAAAATTTATCAAGATAACTGCAATTTAGAAAATAATGTTCATAATCTTCTTTGACTGTACAATAATTACATTTATCTGTTTCAGAAATTCTCCATTGTTTAGCAGTACTTTACAAGGTAATGTGTAATGAATAATTTTCCACCTTAAAATTTTATGTTTATTTTCTTTAACATAGTAATGAATGAATAAGAATAGATTCTCTAATATTTTACCTTTAATATAATCTTCTTTAAAGTATCTTTTCCATTTTAAGAAGCCTAATGGCATTTCATTCATGTCTTTCCTGATATAATTGTAAATCATTTTACATGTATAATCTTTGATTTCTATTTTGCCTAACAATATTTTTGACTCAGTTTTTACAGATGTTTTAATAGACATATCTTCTCTTAATCTATCTGTCCATAGTTTAGGTATGGCTTTTCTAAGTTTTATGAATTCACTGATCCAATTATGTTTTTCTTTTAATTTATTTGCCACTACAGTTTCTGATATTTTTCCATCTTTATCTATAATATCATTTACAAAGATTATATTACTGTTTATCCAATTGGTTAGAATAAGACATTTTCCTTTCAGTTTAATATGCTGATTACCCCAAAGAATCTGTTGCCTGATTGCAGCAAAGTTTTTAGGTGAGTTATTTGATTTATTATGTTTTATCCATGTTTTGATAAGTTCCAAATAAAAGTCTGGTATTTCTTTTATATTGGTTATTGAGCTTATTTTATCTAAATTCATTTTGAATATAAGAAAATTTTTGCCCAATTTATTCAGATAAAATTTAGGTAGTATTTTCCATCTTGAATCTTCATTTGATGTTAATCTTTTGATCCAACTTAATTTAATTGCATCTATATAGCTGTCTATGTCTGTCATATTCAGCCCTCCTTCCTTTAAGTGTAGAGATAATGTATTTCGTTGAATTTTTTCTGATTTTCCATCCCAGATATATTTATATATTAGGCTTTTGAATGGTTTCAGCTTTCCTTTATTAATATCTATATAAGTAATATTAGGTATGATTAGTGATTTGATTACTGTTATTCTTCCTATCATAGTTAAGTTTCTTTTTTTCCAGTTATTCAATATTTTATTTATTTTATCATATTGTTTATCGATATTCATTTTAAGGCAAATTTCTCTATCTCTACCAAAGTAGATACCTAAACTTTTTAAAGGTTCATCTGTCCAATTTATGTTCTCATAGAATTTGTCTCTACTATGTTTTAAAGGTCCAAGCCAAATTCCCTCTGTTTTACTTCTATTTAAAATTAATCCCGATAAAGACCCAAATTGTTCTATTAAATTCAGTGCATTAGTAATATCTATCTTTGTATTTAGAAAAAGAGTTGTATCGTCTGCGAGTTGACTTATTTTTATACTACAAGTTTTCCCATCTATTTTTATCCTAAACCCTTTGATGTTATTATCTTGTCGGATTTTACAAGCTAATATTTCAACAGCTATAACAAAGATTAGGGCGCTGCACGGACAGCCTTGTCTTACTCCTCTCTGTATTTTGATAGGTTCTGAGAGCCACCCATTATTTATAACACAACTTTTTATATCCGTATACATTAATCTTACCCATTTTTGCATAGAATCTTTAAATCCAAATTTTTTAAGAGCTTCATACATAAATGACCATTCTAGGGAGTCAAAAGCTTTTGAGAAGTCTAAAAATAGTAAAGCACCTTCTACTTTGAATTTTTCCGCATAGTCTATTACATCTTGTATTTGCCGCACATTATATCCTATATATCTATTTTTAACATATCCATTTTGGTCACTATTTATGATTTTTGGTAATATTTCTTTAATTCTCTGAGCTAGTGTATATGCCAAAAGTTTTGTATCAACATTAAGTAAAGTAATTGGTCTATAATTATTTATTTCAAAAGGATCTCCTTTTTTATGTAATAATGTAATGACACCTAATTTTTGAGACTCCGTCATTTCCATTTTGTTAAAGCAATAGTTATAGGTATTTGTTAAAATGTTTTTAATTTCATTCCAAAATGTTCTATAAAATTTGACACTCAGACCATCCCGTCCGGGGGCACGATTAACTTTCATCTTAAATAATGCACTTTCACATTCTTCAACAGTTACACTTCCTTCCAGTGTATTGGCATCTGTTTCTGATAATTTATAATCTATGTTAGTATTTGAAATATACTCCTTAATTTGCTCTTGATCTGGTTCAGTACTGGGGTATATTGTTTTGTAAAAGTCATTTATTGTTGTTAAGATTTTATCAGAGTTTTTATGCATTTTTCCATTGACATCGTTAAGTGTGGTAATTGATTTTTTAGTTTGTCTTATTTTTTCAAGGCCTAGAAAGTAGCTTGTATTCTTTTCTCCTTCTTCAACCCACTTGATACGTGAACGAACTTGTGCACCTTTTGTTTTTGTTTTATATAATGTTTCTAATTTGTTTTCTATTGTTTCAATTTCATTTGATAATTCATCATTAGCTTCTTTTGTTTCAGAGTCTTCTGTACATTTTAATTTCGTTAAGGTACTCTCCAGTGTTTTTATCTCATTTATCTGATCTCTTGATTTTCTTTTGCAGTAGTATATCGTCTGTTCCCTGATTTCAGCTTTTAGAAGATCCCAAACTCGATCCAGTTCAGGGGTATGTTTTGATTTTTCTGTGTACTTATTTATTAGTTTAGTTATAATCTGTTTATAATCTTCATCTTGTAATATACTATTATTTAGTTTAAAATATCCTTTTCCTCTTTCTGTATTTTTGTAAACAATCTTTAACGATATTGCTTGATGGTCTGTGTGTGAAATTGTTGCTGGTCTTATGTCAGTAGAAACTATTTTAGCTCTAAGCTCTTCACATATTAAAAAGTAATCTATTCTTGTTGACTCATTTATTTTATTTTTTCTTCTCCATGTAAATTGTTGTTTGTTAGGGTTAAGTTTTCTCCAAATGTCTATCAGTTTATTGCTTTTTATCAAGGATTTTAAGTATGTTACTGGCTTTTTCTGTCTCTTTGATTTACATGTATTTTGTTTCACTGCACTTTTACTGTCCTTTGTTGTTAGTGTGTCATTCATGTCACCACCAACTATCAGAAGCCCAAGGGAATTGTTTTCAATCAATTTTTTTGCATTTTTGAAAAATGAATTTCTAGCTTTAGGTGAATTTGGTGCATAGATATTGACAAGTGTGTAAATATTATCTTCAATTTCAATATTAATCATAATAATTCTACCATCTTTGTCACTCAAACTATTTATAACTTTATACTCTAAATCTTTTCGCATCCAGATACTTGCACCTTTTGACTGAGTTGAACCAAAACTATGAAAAAATGTTCCGTTAGTTTCAAATCTTAATTTTTCTTGATCAGATTCAATAAAATGACTCTCTTGTATGAAAAGAATATCACATTTTTGGTTTATAATCCATGTTTTAAGTCTTAGTCTTTTTTCTTTAATTCTTAAACCTTGACAGTTTAAAGAACAAATATGCAAATAGCTTTTCATTTTTGTTTGCTTTGATGAACAATGTTTTATATTTCAGGTTATGATCATGCAAAACAGCTTGCAGTGGATTGACAATAAAAACATTAACTTTCATGAATTTTACATGTGACTGACACGTTATTACTCTGAATGTATACAAACATTTTTGTATCACACTCTTTTTTTGTGAATTTTTTTCCATATAGATAAAACTGATCAAAGAGTTCAATATATTTTGTATATACAAGTTTATTCATTTACACAGATTTAAGTGTTGTTTGCTGGACCATCCTGGGTCTTATTTCGACCTGATCGATTGTGCAGTTCATCAGTAGGTGTTGTCGGTGGCCTTTTTCCAGTGCCCGTTCCTTTCATGGATGGGGTTGTCTGTGTGTTGTCACCTGACTTAAAGAAAGAATCTAAGTGACCTTGTTTCTTTGACGCATTTTTTTTGCTGTTCTTCTTTGTTTTGTTTTGCTTTGCTCTAGCAATAGTGGTATTCTCCTCACTATTATTATTGTCAGTTGAGGTAATGTTCGCTGGTGTTACACTTGCATTACCACTTGCTAGGGCTTCGACAACACTATGCTGGGTCAAGCTTTCGTTTGAAACAGTTTCGGTTGCCGGTTCAGATATTGGTTTGAGTATGGATTGAGATGGCTCTGACTGTTCAGACTCGGATTCTGAGGATTCATCTTCCGTTTCCTCACATGAAAAGCCAAGCGGGCATTCATCTTGCTTGTGACCAGATTCATGACAGGTGTGGCAAACCCAGTCATTGGGGCATTCACTCAAACGATGACCTACTCTGAAGCATTTATTGCAAACAATGGTCCGTTTTAAGGCCTCTTGGTCTCTGTGGTGGATGGCTGCTCGATACTTCCCAATGATGAGACTTTTTGGAAGTGGGTTTTGAACGGGGTCACACATAAGGATTCGATCGCCCGTCTGGCAATTAGTTAACATGCCGTCTATTCGGAGTCGTTCCCTATAGCAATTGTGTATCATGCATCCTAATTTCTCGAGTGCACGCACAATCTGGCCGTCTTCGGCAGAGCAAGGAATGTTTTTTACTCGCACTTTGAGGTGCTCAGGGTTATTGAATTGCGCATTCCTGGGATTTTCAGATGAGATCGGTATTTGTTTATTCCGCAGAGCGAGACCTTGGATAATGAGATCTTCTCTATCCTTCTCTGAATCCAGGTATATCCTCCATAGTCCTCGTACTCTCTGAAGTCCCTTAAGATGACTTCCAGGGACTTTAATGTCAATTGCTTTGTACAACTCAACGTGTGTTAGGAACTGATCTTTACTGGGTCTATTATCTCCAAAGAGGTCAGATTCGGAGATGAAAACGGGTTTTACACTGCTAATACTCTGTTCATCATGAGTTACTTGAATGGCCTTGGCATAGGACCTATATTTGGGACCAAATTTGGGACCCTTGTCCGCCATATTGTTTTTATCTGCCATGTTTGTTGGTGGTAAGGTATTTTGGACAGTTTGTGCAGTGTCTGTGCTCATTTTTCTCTATAATTTCTCACCAATCTCACTTTTGTGATGAATATTATTGAATATCTTCGTCTGTTTCACATTTTCAATGTCATTTGCTCGAGAAAAAAAAAAAAAAACGACACACACAGAAGTAATTGAATCCTTTTGCTTGCTTTTGTCATACTTAATCATGTTAATTTCAAATTGTGAGCAATATGGACTATGGGTCGCTTGTTTTAAATTAAAACTGATTGATATCAAAGCAATTCATTGATTCATATAATCTATAAGCAGGGTTTTTTTTTTTATTTTGAGGAAGGTGCCTGTGCCTGTCCAACTGGCTGACATTTTGCTGAAATTGGGAAAAATTTTATGCAAATTCTCACCAAAGACTAATCATTTATTAACACTGCTAATCTGTTGATTTGCTTGAACTGAACAAGGGATGAATAAAAAGCTTGAAGATGCACTTAGAAATAGGACATTTTGTGCTGACTTCAAGGTTTCGAGTCTTAATTTCTCACGTGATTTTTTCATAATTCTTCTTTGGGAATTTAAGAGTGATTTTTTGGGAAAATAGAGGAAATTTGGCATTGGGAAGGGGCCGAAATTTGGCCCCAAAACAAGGAAAAAAAACCCCTGATAATGGCGTGATATATTGCGATATGCATTTCGAATTGAGATAGGATAGGAATTTATTGAATATCGCAATATCGATAAATTGTTATACCCCATTGACAGATTAGCTAGTCTGAATCATCCAGGTGTTTTACTCTGCTCACACTAAGCAGATTAAAGCCTCTGAATGAATCAGTATTTGTCCTATCTGTCAATGGAGGTTCAAGACAGAAAATAGAAAATAGTCCAGCTTTGGTAGACAGTTAGGCTAAGTTATGAGATCTTTTTGTGAATTATTGATGTTTTGAGGAAGTTATACGAATCAATCTTTACCATGTTTATGGTCATACCCCATTTTAACCTTCAAATGCAAAAATTGCAGATGCTACTTCTAGCTGAAACATAGGGTAATCAAAGATTACATAGCTCGCCTATACATGTTTTTGTCAGAAACCAGGTTAAAGTTTTTGTAAAGTAGGTCAAAGTCCAAGGTCAAGGTCACTAGGTCAAAGGTCATGGTATCAAATGAAAGGTCTCGTCACAAGGTATCTACATGTACATGTGAAATATCAAAGCCCTATCCCTTATAGTTCAAGAGATATAGCCCAGGTTAAAGTGTTATCTACGGACAACGACAACGATGCCGAGGGTATGGCATTAGTTTCTCCCAAAGAATTGTTGATAGATGGAATAAGCTCCCTACTTCAGTGGTCACTTGTAAATCTGTAAATAGTTTTAAAAACCAATTGAATATTCATTGGAAATCTTTTAATTTAAAATTTATACCCGACTGTTATGGTCCGGAAGCGGAGCATAAAAGTTTAGACATAGAGAAGGATCAGAGATGCACAGCATATAATAGATCTCGAGTCCAGTAAGATCCAGTAAGATTAGCTCTCCAGACTTTTTCGTCCCGGCGAGCTAAAAATTCGTTGGAAGTCTTGTATTTCTATTCTCTTATGACTTGTAAAGGTGCATCATACAGGATATTGACGCTCTTTCTACATGTGTCTGTGGACCAATTGGTGACGTTACACTTTTACATAGAAAACTCCCCATCTAAAACTATATTCTTTCACTATGTGTGAATTATTGGTCATACGGATATATACCTTATACCAGTCAGGGGTGCTACTTCAACAAGTAATTAAAAAAAATTACCTTTTCAAGTAACTTTCTAATTTTGTCTTCTAAAATGATTACCTCTAAAAGTAACTGATTTACTTGTGATGTCCATGCAACATATTACTTATACAAGTAATATACATAAAAAGTAAGGCAATGGATGGTTTGTAATGATTGTAGCATACACATTTAAAGTTCTCAAGCTTTTAATTGTTATAAGGGCTACTCATATCAGTAATAACTGCTTCAGTAACAGAAATATCAAGGTAAAACCATTCCCTTAAAATTACTTGTTTAAGTAATATTTAGTGAAAGAGGCTTATCTTTAAATGAAAGGAGTAAAGCTTTAATCAATTATCGTAATTTATATTTAAATTTTATTTTGAAAAGGAAAGTCTGAATTTTCAGGAAAAATTATTGCTATTGGGATGAAAATTCTGTTTAAAAATCTACAAGGTTACAAACTTGCACAAATTTGCAACTTTTTAAGTGAAAATCGGCTACAATTTCGGCTATCTTTCTTAACTCAAACAGTTTCTTCTGAAAAAGTTATTTCCTTTTGAAAATAATGGAAGTGCTCTTGCCTTCTACTGCTGTATTTTCTTACTTGCCATAGGAAATAAGACATTATTTAACTTTTTATGTGAAATCATGGGTACATTTGATATCAGTCAGATAATTACTTGTAGAAGTAATTTTTTAATTACTTGTTGAAGTAGCACCCCTGACTGTATACCGGCGTTAGTCACGAGACCGACAAAGTAGAGAAAACTTTAATCCGCCAATCCCTAAAGTGAGCTGCGACGACAGTACGCATTATCTGACAACCACAGACCAAATCTCGGATTGGGAGATTGAGAATACTTCAATAACATTTACAAAATAAATTTTGAGATGGGTCAGAGAGGCAAGGCCTACATAGCGACCTCGAGGACAATATAACAAGGTAACAAAATAAGGCATTTTGTGATTTTAAATCTTTGAGGTTTCTGTCCTCTAAACTAAATTCTGCGGCTGACGTATTTTCCAAAAATTCCAAATTTAATAGATGATAACAGGTTTTTTGTCAAACAGTCAAATATGTATTGTAAATCACCATGATCATTGCCACATTTATTTACATTATGCAAGATTAACCAATCATAATGAACAGGGCTGCACATAACTTACCAGAACCGTTGCCATTTTTACGATTCTAGCTCTTTATAATTTGTTTTAATTCATGTCCATTCATGCAGACTCTCTTTTCGAACTGTCGCGGTGAACTCTTCGAGGGAGGTAACTCTTCAAAATATTCTATTATCCAGATACGAAGCGGTCAAAATAGCCGTGTTTTTTTTTTTTTTTTTTTTTTTTCGAAAAAAAAAAATTTGCTCTGAATTTTGATGAGAAAAAAAATTTGCTTACGGTGTGTCAGAAAAAAATAATCTTGCTCCTACATTAGCAATCTGAATTTGAAGATTTACCGTAAAATTTCGCTTAAAACTCCTAAAAATTTTCCGGCTCGCCACATTTTTCAATTTATATTAAAAAAAAAAGTTTGGCTCGCTTCGCTCGCCATAGTTTTCTATCAAAACATCACTTCTTTAATGGCAAAGTTCCTATTTGAAAATATCAAAAGAAAGCATATTATCATCAATATAATGTGTTATTACTATTGATTTTTTAAATAGACATGATAGATGCATATCACCATAGAGTCTAGTTTTATATATAAACTATGAAGGAGAATTTCAATTTTTCACCAATTTATATGTAATACAATCCTAAATCTGAAAATTTGTCTAGATGACCCTCCCCTCCGACCCTCTAACTAACGTACCTTATATAAGTTTTGTTTACTGAGGATTATATTGTCAAATTCTTTTATCTCTTTGTTTAGAAGTGAATTAAATTTTTGCATATTTAGTAATATTTCAGAGCTTTTAGTAAAAATAAAGAATTTCTATTGCTAAAACACAAGCAATTTCTTAATATATTGCACATTACTAATGTTTGAAAAAAAAATTCTTGCTCCAACTGCGCACGAAAAAATAATTTTGCTCCGGTCCGGTGCGAAAAAAAATAACCATGCTCCGACAAAAAACCAAGCCCCCCCCCCCCCCCCCCCCCGCCCCCTGAATACCAAATGGACCGTGCCTTAATGTAAAATGGAAAATTGAACCAATTTTTCATTTTCAATTCAGTAAATGAAAAATGGAAAATTGGTTCAATTTTCCATTTTAAACTTTCAAATTGAAAAATGAAAATGTTTTTCGGCCCCTTCCCAATGCCAAATTTCCTCTATTTTTCCCAAAAAATCACCCTGAAATTCCCAAAGAGGAATTATGAAAAAATCACCTGAGAAAATAAGACTCAAAACCTGGAAATCATCACAAAATGTCCTATTTCGAAGTGCATTTTTAAAAGTTTTTATTCATCCCTTGTTCAGTTCAAGCAATTCAATAGATTACCAGTGTTAATAAATGATACTTTAAGGTTATACTTTTGTGAAAATTTGTTCGAAAATTTTCCCAATTTTAGCAAAATGTCGCAAATGAGACAGGCACAGGCACTTTCCCCAAAATAAAAAAAAAACCCTGATAGTTCATATTTACACTCAAGAATATCAGATTCTGATAATTTATTTAAAAAAAAAGAAAACTTGTTAAATTTCCTTTTTATATTCGAATTTCGGGACCCCTTTAAAATCTCAGGGGAATCTATACCCCCGGCCGGTCTCCCAGCTAGATACGCGCATGCATTCTGTTGGATTCTTCTATAGATCAATACGCAAAATCACGATGTTGAGAGGAGGATATCTTAATTCTTTTACTCAAATCAATAACTGACAATAAATTATGATTCTTCATTGACGAGAATTTTTATGAAATGTCGACTTCCGAGTAAAAAACTACCAGAATTTTTGTTTTAAACTCCCACCGTCTTTCTTGGCAGGGATGCCGAGACCAATAGGAACCTAAAGTAAAATAAATGCCTATACATGGTAGGAAATCATCGATTTTATATAACAACTAAGCATCATAATATGGTAAATAAAAAACATTTATTTTAGGACAGGTTAGCGCAGTACGTGGTACCTCTAAGGCCCCGAAATCGAATCTCTGACTGATCATTCTGCATTGAGAGGGTCTTGTGTTGGAGGGTATGGCGGTTGCCCATCCTATCACAGGAGGTTTTTTTCCTGGGCTCTCCGTTTTCTCCTACTCTGAGGACCCCTCACGCCAACATCTTTGCCAACGAGAGAAAATAGAACTTTGTAACTTGTTTGTTAAACGTCGTAAAATAGATAACGTTAAAAACCTTTTTTCAGTAACAGTATATAACACCTTTTGCAGAATATCTCACGTATGAATATGCTTATCACTGACTTATTATGTCTGAGAAATTGTGATGGAATACATGTATGCCGATACCATGGACATCGTTACACGCCACGTTACCGAGTCCGATACAAATCGTAGTTAATACAAAGATGAACAGTGAGTGGAAATACACAAATTTTAAAAATGTTTTAGAGTGTGGTCTTCTGACTTGGTATTTTTTTAAAGGGAAATTTGTTTTGTTTGGTGTTTTGATGTCGCATTTTGGTGTTCCTTTTTCCTCAGTTTTGCGTTTCTTGCTATGTATGCCCTCTCAGTGTTTTCGCTCCGAGTGTTTCGGTGTTTTGTTGTGGGTGCTGCAATGGAGTCTAGTTGGAGATCCCCTTCTTTCTTTTAGAAATTTAAAATACTACACATTACAAACTTATCCCCTGCCTTAGCCTTAACTTCCGAGTCATTTATAAAATAACTAACAAATGTTTAAAATTGTATTTTGACTCGGAATTTGAAATATTGTATGCAAGAGAAACTCTTTGCCAAGGTGCCTTCTCGTCATTTCATGTTACATTTAAGTGATAGCATAATAACTTTGGGTCCGTGAAAAGCCCTCTTGGCGAGTCATCAGAGAATGGGTTATTGACGAATTGGTCAGAATTTAAAGACACTTCTGTAAAAGTCATTGTGGATTGTGAATATTTCAATACATTTTGACCGTAGCAATTTTTGCACAAGATTTCCTTCAAAATCCAATGACATCCACTGATAATTTAGGTCACAGCATCGGTTATTGACTTAAACCATACCGTGACGAGGACTTTCATTGATGTCAAGGTCAGTGGCCTCTAGAAGGTGAAGCATTGATGCTATGGAAGATGCAATAAGTCTGAAAACAACAACCTGACTTCAAGGTCAGGATATCATGCACTAAAAGACGTCATAAAGTGTTAAAATGACCACTTGAAAACCAAATCCAAAGTCCTTTGATCATAATGAAACACAAACCTCTTTGTATTCACATGCATTATTTGTGTATGTCTCTTTTGACAAATGTGGCATGGAGTTGTGAATAATGTTGGGATAACTTTTATGAATTACAATACAGTGAATTTTCTACGATTTATTCACCATTTTCTTGTCACATACATGTAATCAGTGGATTTTATCCAAATTACAACCGGTAAGCTTATAATCACTATACAACAATGATATTACTATGTAACAATGAACTGAAAAACAAATTTCTGTGTTGTATACAAGTGCATCTCTTTCTTGATTTTAGCATATACCAAATCACATTAATTCTTTTAATCTAATTTCCAAAATGCTTTAAAATAAAACTGAAACTAGATCTTTACATGCACAATATAATATTGCAAATTTCTGGTTACTTACATGTAATATGTATATCATTCATCTGCATAAATTATCAATATTAGCGAATCACAAGTACAGTGTAAAAGAACATAGCAATATAGTAAAAGGGCATCATATTTACATGTATATCACTAAGTTTATGTGTAATCATGGAAGCATTGGAAGCAAATATGTAAGAGGATAATTTATTTTACCCACATAGATGGGATACTTTCAATTCAACAGACAAAAACTTTGGGATTACATTGACAATATCAGCGCAATGCTGTTGAAAGAAGATGGGATTTTTAAAATAACTCAAGTGTTTCAACAATAAAGTATCATTTTCTTTTCTTTTCTTCAGTATACGATATCTGCCATCCAGTATCTTTTTATTTTTCTACATGTATTTTGATAATCTACATGCTGTATTTAATACATACAGATAGTGAAAAGAATTATTTATTGTACTGATGTGCTCAGATAAAATTATGAATAGTAAAAAAAAAAAAAGGTTAGAGATCATATTCAAGTACACATATTTTAATTTATAGATTATAAACATCACCACATAAGATATTACAATTAGAAAATATTTATATTTCCTCCAGATATGCTGAAATACATGTAAGCTCGGTTGGCATATCTGTTCTATAGCAAATTGTCTTATGTAACTGCAATAAATAGATTGGAAGCATGACTGTCACTTGGAACTTTTGATCCCAAATTCATTTCAGCCTTCTACTTTTTATGTTAAACAATGTCTTCATGTAGAACCATATTATTTGATTATGAAATCTTAATGTTAAAGTCTGGATATACATGTAGGTACAATGTCAGACTTAATAGGTAACCTTCCACTTCTGATGAGTATCGGTGTATCCAAATTTCACTGCACCAATTGATTTGATAAAGAAAAACGAATGCCATCACATATCCTGTTGGGAAATGCAGAATTAGATTTTTTTTTTTTTGAATTCATGATAAAGAAGAGCATTATTCTTTAATAGGTTTACTCTGTTGGTCAGTCTTTACAGTTTTATCCTCTTTCAGGAGTGTTCCTGTGACGATACCCAGAAACATGACCAATCCCAGCTGTGTATTGGAGCGGAACTTCCTGGCACAATCATCTGCATTATCCAAGTCTACAGTGTAAATCTGTAATAATATACAAAAGTCGTATTCATTTTCTTCCTCCAAGAATTATCGTCATTTTAAAATACATTTAATTTCAGAAATTATATCAATTGTCTGAATTTCAAGTGTTATTTTTTTTCACTTTTAAGTATCATGGCTTTCTACAAATTAAGAACATGTGTATTTACTAGTATGACATTTTCATCTAATCTTGTGAGTAAAATGTTTTTTATGTCAATTTTATTAAAGACTGAGAAAACAGAAAATATCTTTATAGAAGACATTACTCTGAACATTACATGTATTTTAAAGGGTACATATTTAAAACATTTTTCAAATTTTGACAAATATTTTCTTGTATCAAAAATAGTTGCCAGAGTCACCTAATGCTCGACTGCATAGCATTATATCTCTCATGACAGCCAATTTATTTAAACTCCCTTTCTCAGGCAACAACATATATCTCATCATAAATCACTGAAGCAGAAAAAGTAGGTCAAGGTCAGATTTCAATAGTCAAACCCAAGATGCATCCAATATGCAAGTCTGGTGCATGTAGCACTTATAGTTAGCTCAATATTGCCAATTTAAAGCAAAATCACTGAAGCGGAAAAAGTAGGTCAAGGTCATATTTCAATAGTCTAAACCAAGATGCATCCAATATGCAAGTCTGGTGCATGTAGCACTTATACTTTTCTCAATATTGGCTTTTAAAGGTAAAATAATTCAAGCGGAAAAAGTAGGTCAAGGTCATTTTATGAAAGTTTGATCAGAGATACATCCAATATGCAAGTTTGGTACATGTAGCACTTATACTTTGCTCAATATTGGCTTTTAAAGGCAAAATCATTCAAGCGGAAAAAAGTAGGTCATGGTCATTTTTTGAAAGTTTGATCAAAGATACATCAAATATGTAAGTTTGGTTCATGTAGCACTTATACTTTGCTCAATATTGGCTTTTAAAGGCAAAATCATTCAAGCGGAAAAAAGTAGGTCAAGGTCATTTTATGAAAGTTTGATCAAAGATACATCCAATATGCAAGTTTGGTACATGTAGCACTTATACTTTGCTCAATATTGGCTTTTAAAAGCAAAATCATTCAAGCGGAAAAAGTAGGTCAAGGTCATTTTTTGAAAGTTTGATCAAAGATACATCAAATATGTAAGTTTGGTTCATGTAGCACTTATACTTTGCTCAATATTGGCTTTTAAAGGCAAAATCATTCAAGCAGAAAAAAGTAGGTCAAGGTCATTTTATGAAAGTTTGATCAAAGATACATCCAATATGCAAGTTTGGTACATGTAGCACTTATACTTTGCTCAATATTGGCTTTTAAAGGTAAAATCATTCAAGCGGAAAAAAGTAGGTCAAGGTCATTTTATGAAAGTTTGATCAAAGATACATCCAATATGCAAGTTTGGTACATGTAGCACTTATACTTTGCTCAATATTGGCTTTTAAAGGCAAAATCATTCAAGCGGAAAAAAGTAGGTCAAGGTCATTTTTTGAAAGTTTGATCAAAGATACATCAAATATGCAAGTTTGGTACATGTAGCACTTATACTTTGCTCAATATTGGCTTTTAAAGGCAAAATCATTCAAGCGGAAAAAAGTAGGTCAAGGTCATTTTTTGAAAGTTTGATCAAAGATACATCAAATAAGTAAGTTTGGTACATGTAGCACTTATACTTTGCTCAATATTGGCTTTTAAAGACTTCATTGCTATCTTAACATTTACCTTATCATCTCAACATTTGCCTTATCATTTGAAATAATTTTAAAAATCCCAACCCCAGGGGCTATATCCTCATCTGGATATATTAAATGATGTATAATTAAACATTTGCAACAAAAAAAACCAACAGAATATGAATATAGGAAAGGTAAATGTGTAATCTTAACATTTACCTTATCATCTAGTTCGGACGACGCCGACGCGGACGCCGACGCCGACGCCGACGCCGGGGGTATTGCAATAGCTCTTTTGCACTAAAGTGCAGTCGAGCTAAAAATTACATTTCAATAAAACATTAAGGAAATTAAAACTAGTTGCATGTTTTTGCTATTTATGTAAATTCAAAAGTTAGCTGACCAACCTGATGAGCGAGGTGTGAAGCTGTGATGGTAACGCCCAGATAATACGGCCATGTCTGGTCACACATAACACCTGTACTGACCAGTCCACTGACCATTACAATACCAAAACCTGACAACCATTTCTTGGTGTCGTCTCCAAACTTCAGAGCTGTAGATTTAACACCAATCAGCATGTCATCATATTTATCCTGCAAAAAAAATAACATGTACTTTGAAATGAAGAATATATGTGTCATGAATTTGACAATAGAAAATAAGTAACAATAGAGATTTAATGAAGAATTATTTTGTTTTGATATTTTGCTTTTAAAATACTTTCCCACATCAACTTAATTGAATGTATAACAATGTACAAAAGAGGTACTGCAAACAGCATTAACGCATGCCTGCCACAGACATCTATTTGTATTGTGACAATGACATTGAACTTTGAAGATAAGATTCTCTCTCCTGTCATATTGATTCTTTGTCAACACCCTGCCTACACGGTTTTACATGTACCGAAACATGTGTCAGTGACCTTGACCTTGATACTATAGTAAGCTTTTACTGTTTCTCTTTTTATGATCATTTGTGTCAAGTTTGAAAGGCTTGAAAAGGTAAAAAGTCTTTAAACTGCCCTACAGCCTTACTAGTTTGGGAGGCTGTGTCCTTTGACCTAATATTAACCGATATAATTATACCTCTTTTTCTGATTAACTTTTGTGGCAAGTTTGAAGATTCTATGTCTACAGGTAAATTTTGTATCTCGTCCAATCAGACAGACAGACAGAACCATACCAAAATACATCTTCTACCAATGTAGCACACACTTATGTAAAACTTTAATATCTCAGCAAAAGTCACAAGCCCATTAAACAAATACATGTGAGAACTACATTGAAAAATTTACTGCTTTTACCTTCTTTGTCATTTTGTTTTCAAAGAGAAAATCACAATTCAAAAAGAAAAGTAGAACTCATCGTCAGAAACCCAAGGCATCTTCTCTGTTCTACTACGTAAGATACAGTGGGACAGTCTATTGGGAAACCCTCGTATTCCGAAATGATTCTAGCAGGGAATTTAGGCCAATCAGAACGAGCGTTACACAATCCCTACAACACAAAAGAGCTGATACTATTCAAACTGACTATTTCATTGGTTACTATATATAACCATTTGACACGTTAAAACCAGAATTCCCTATAATTGTAGGGCAATAGGCTGTGGGTTTCCGACGATGAGTAGAACTTTAAACTCAGGAAGCTCAAGGTTTTCTCAAGCTGATGATGAATGTAAAAGTATGCATGATACGTGTGTTTAAACTATCATTCATTTTGTAATAAACCCAAAACCAAAGCATGTAGCAAATAAGCAAAACCATTAAAATAATATGAAAGCTAACATACATGTAACTATAAAAGGCCAAACGAGAAAAGCAACACACACATACACACAAACATGGTACTCACTTGATGAGCATAAATGGTATCATAGATCATTGTCCAGCAAAAGCCACTAGCATAAAGTGGTAAAATGGCGGGGTCAAGGGAGCCTGTTACAGCCGTCCATCCCAGCATAGCGCCATAATTAAAGGTCATCCCTAGCAAAATAATACACAGTCAGCAAAAATGTGGCAAAGGTTTGTCTCAAATTTATTCTACGGTTAATGTGAGGTCTGTGCAGTTCTTTGGAAGCCTCAAGTCTGTAAAGCATGGGAAAACTTTCTATAGTTAGTTTTTGGAAAACAAAAAAAGAAAGCTAGCAAAACTACAAAATGGCAATAATATGGTTTGTAAAGTCCTTGTTCTAAATTACTCCAACCGAATGCAAAATGCAAAACAAAATTATGCAAACGTCTTTTTTTTAACACTTTTTAAATCAAAATATGAAAAAGTACGGGCAACTGTAACAGGCTCCCCTGTGATTGGCCATTTAATTATGATGTCATAATGCAAAAGTATGTCGAACAGTGCAAAGGCAGATATTGATCTGGCAAAGTATATGAGTCAATGGCATCAATCAATTGCCAAGATATTTTTATCTCCTTCAAAACTTACTTCTGATATTTCTAAAACTGTACAGCATTTAGTTGATTAAACATTTTGAACAAGAAATTACAAGCCAAAACAGCATAACATGATACATGTAAATCCTCGGAGTTTCATCAGTTAAGCATATGAGAGAACAGTTCTCAGCATCAGTTAAGCATATGAGAGAACAGTTCTCAGCATCAGTTAAGCATATGAGAGAACAGTTCTCAGCATCAGTTAAGCATATGAGAGAACAGTTCTCAGCATCAGTTAAGCATATGAGAGAACAGTTCTCAGCATCAGTTAAGCATATGAGAGAACAGTTCTCAGCATCAGTTAAGCATATGAGAGAACAGTTCTCAGCATCAGTTAAGCATATGAGAGAACAGTTCTCAGCATCAGTTAAGCATATGAGAGAACAGTTCTCAGCATCAGTTAAGCATATGAGAGAACAGTTCTCAGCATCAGTTAAGCATATGAGAGAACAGTTCTCAGCATCAGTTAAGCATATGAGAGAACAGTTCTCAGCATCAGTTAAGCATATGAGAGAACAGTTCTCAGCATCAGTTAAGCATATGAGAGAACAGTTCTCAGCATCAGTTAAGCATATGAGAGAACAGTTCTCAGCATCAGTTAAGCATATGAGAGAACAGTTCTCAGCATCAGTTAAGCATATGAGAGAACAGTTCTCAGCATCAGTTAAGCATATGAGAGAACAGTTCTCAGCATCAGTTAAGCATATGAGAGAACAGTTCTCAGCATCAGTTAAGCATATGAGAGAACAGTTCTCAGCATCAGTTAAGCATATGAGAGAACAGTTCTCAGCATCAGTTAAGCATATGAGAGAACAGTTCTCAGCATCAGTTAAGCATATGAGAGAACAGTTCTCAGCATCAGTTAAGCATATGAGAGAACAGTTCTCAGCATCAGTTAAGCATATGAGAGAACAGTTCTCAGCATCAGTTAAGCATATGAGAGAACAGTTCTCAGCATCAGTTAAGCATATGAGAGAACAGTTCTCAGCATCATTTCATTTTGCTTGACAGAGTTACTGTTCTTGGAAAGTAACGCACTGTATGTATCGCCACTTCCTTGTAAAGTATCATGATATATACATTAAAATTAAAAGGTTCATATGAAAATGCTATCAAGGTCATGTGATGCACTAAACCTACATGTTTTAATGCCCGTATCTGTGGGTACTATTTTAATGCTCTCATTATGTTGCTTTTGGAAGATAAATAGTGCCTTTGCTAATGATCGGGCACTACTGTTTTTCTTCCTAAATGAACACTATAAGAGCACAGTACCCACACAAAGGGGCATTAATAAGTTATTATGAGTATACTAAAGAAAGCAATACTACATATAGATCAGTGGTTATCTCCATTTCTTACTATATCTATTAGGTTAAAATTGATTTTCATCCTTAGGGTTCAACGTGTCTACTTCTTAAATTTCTCGTTGAAACTGTCAAAATGGATTGATAAAAAATACACCAAAAATTTAACTTTATGTAACTGAAATGGATAAGAGATATCCAGAAATTTTTAAATTGTACATGGAAAGTCTGAATTTGAAGATTTCTTAAAGGCAGATAAAACAACCTGTAACACTTAGTGTACATGTACATATCAAATCAGCGAACCCAATACCAAAGTATTAATACATTACAATACAGACAGTGCAGTGACAAACATGTAAAAGTGTTACTAAGAAAATGTGCGCACATGCATTTTCATCTATGGAATTAATGATGAAAGGTACATGTATTGACAGAACTAGCATGCTGTACCATAACCAAACATGGATCTTTACAGGGCCTCTATAAGGGCATATGTACTCTGATCCTGGTATCGGCAGTACCTGGTGTGAATAAATGGAGTCATATATGATGGTATAGAATGCACACGCTACATAGAGTGGAATAACTGCCGGCTGCAGACAGCCATGAATGGCACTCCACGACAGTAACACTCCCCAGTTCAGAGTCACCCCTGAAATACAATTAAATCTTGATATGACCAACACTAGAAATTGAAGTTTTCCTGTGAAAGAAAACAAGTAACTAAAACCTGTTTGAAGAAAAAGTACATTTGAGCATCTTTTATCTGAAATTAATCAAAGAGAGAATCACTAAAAAAAGTTGTCTGGTGATTTCGATAAAATTTGACATGTCATAATCAAAACGATATCAAATAATACATATATGAACTATAATAAGGATTTTTAGAATACAAATCAACATGTTCAATTTGAATATCCCTTTGTGACACAACAACACAGTTTTCTATGACCTCATATTCAGAAATACAATATTGGAAATTCATAATTTCTTCATGTAGTTTATGCGTATAACATTCAAGGTGCATAACTCTCATTTAACATTCTTTGCAATGTTGAAAGCTACAATTCATTTAAATCATGAATGAACAATTTTCTAGTACTGTAACATTAATTTTTTTGCAAATATTATGTACTAATGTCTATCCAAACTTCCCTATACATGTATGTAGTCATCATGGTCATAATTAAATAGTCAGATAAGTCTTCAGAATTCTGTACATCAAATTTTTGGCTGGATTGCGAAGCAAAATCCATGAAATGGCGAAGTCCGTCTGTCCGTCTGTCTGTCCGTCCGTCTGTCCGTCGGTGCGTCAACATTTTGGTTAAAGTGTTGCCTTTAAATCTGTTGAGAGAAAACTGTTTGGAGGAGCAACTTGAAACTTGACATGGTGATAGACCATGATGAGACGAATCAAACACAGCAATAAAATTTGACCTAGTGACCTTGACGTTTGACCTACTTTTGAAAAACTTTAACCTTGGCCATAGCTTTTGAATGGTAAGTGATAGGGCTTTTATATTTCACTTGTGTATTTATTGTGACCAGGCCTTTCCATGGATACCAAAAATTTTGACCTTGTGACCTTGACCTAGGAGTTTGACCTACTTTTGAAAAACTTTAATCTTGGCCATAGCTTTTGAATGGTAAGTGATAGGGCTTTTATATTTCACATATGTATTCCTTGTCACAAGACCTCACCATGGATACCAAAAGTTTTGACCTTGTGACCTTGACCTTGGAGATTAACCTACTTTTGAAAAACTTTAACCTTGGCCATAACATTTGAATGGTAAATGATAGGGCTTTTATATTTCACATATGTATTCCTTGTCACAAGACCTCACCATGGATACCAAAAGTTTTGACCTTGTGACCTTGACCTTGGAGATTAACCTACTTTTGAAAAACTTTAACCTTGGCCATAACATTTGAATGGTAAATGATAGGGCTTTTATATTTCACATATGTATTCCTTGTCACAAGACCTCACCATGGATACCAAAAGTTTTGACCTTGTGACCTTGACCTTGGAGATTGACCTACTTATAAAAATAAAAAATCTGGGCTGTATCTCATGAACTATAAAGGCTATGGCTTTGAAATTCCACATGCAGAATCTTTATGACCAGACCTTTCATTTGATATCATGAGTTTTGACCTAGTGACCTTTACATTGACCTTTGACCTACTTTTGAACTATAAGAGGTAGAGTTTTGATATTTCACATATAGATTCCTCATGCACAGAACTTTAATTTGATATCATGACTTTTGACCTAGTGACCTTGACCTTTGACCTACTTTTAAACTATAAGAGTTAGGGTTTTGATATTTCACATGTAGATTCCTCATGAACAGACCTTTCATTTGATATCATGACTTTTGATCAAATGACCTTATAATAATAATAATAATAAATACTTTATTTAGAGAAGGTAACCTGATAAGCAATTTTGCTTTTCTTCCCCAGGGCCTTCTAGACATCATTTTACAATAAATAAGGATCATCATAGCTCTCTCTCTCTCTCTCTCTCTCTCCAATGCAGCATTTTACAATATTCTACAATGTATAAAGCAAAGGTCTCTCTCTCTCTCTCTCTCTCTCTTTCTCTCTCTCTCTCTCCCTAATACATCAATCTACAATATATAAAGCATAGCTCTCTCTAGCTCTCTCCCCAATACATCGTTTTACAATATATAAAGTATAGCTCTGTCTCTCTCTCTCTTTCTCTCTCTCTCTCTACATCATTCTACAATACTCAAAGCATAGCGCGCACTCTCTCTGCTAAATATCACCAAAAACTTGTAAATAATAGCCTCTCTCTTTCTCCCTCTGACGTTCTGTCCATCTCACGTACGTATACATATTAAAACGATATAAAATAAGTTAAATAGCACACATCTGAAACAGAAAGATCTCTCTCTCTCTCTCTCTCTCTCTCTCTCTCTCTCTCTCTCTCTCTCTCTCTCTCTCTCTCTCTCTCTCTCTCATGTTCTTTCAATCTCTCGTACTGAAACATTTTAAAAACATATAAAAGTGAAGTGTCACAAACCTGAAAGAGAAATATGAGAAATGTTTAAGTTTATCAATCACTCTTTGACTCTCCCTTTTCCTTTCTTTCATTCTTTCTAGCATGCTTCCTGATATATTAAATCATATATAAAATCAAGTGTCATTTAGCTGAAAGAAAAAGAATATATATTAAGAAAAATGTGAAACATAAAGATATCATATAAAAGTGAGATGTCACAAACCTGAAAGAGAAATATGAGAAATGTTTAAGTTTATCTATCACTCTTTGACTCTCCCTTTGCCTTTCTTTCATTCTTTCTATCATACTTCCTGATATATTATATCATGTAAAATCAAGTGTCACAAAGCTGAAAGAAAAGAATATAATTATATTAAGAGAAATGTGAACTTAAAAATAAATATCATGTAAAATAAGGTTCTCTCTCTCTCACTCTCAATCTTTGACTCTCCCTTTGCCTTTCTTTCATTCTTTCTATCATGCTTCCTGATATATTAGCTCATACAAATCAAGTGTCACAAAGCTGAAAGAAAAAGAATATAATTATATTAAAAGAAATGTGAAACTTAAAAAATAAATATCATGTGAAATATTTGGTTCTCTCTCTCTCTCTCTCTCTCTCTCTCTCTCTCTACTCTCTTTTCTCTCTCTGACTCGACGCACAAGCACACAATCACAAGCATACCCTCATGTAGACTAATATACACAATAATATATGACGACAACAACAATAACAAAAAAAAAAAAAAAAAAAAAAAAAAAATAAAAAAAATAAAAAAAAATAAAAAAATAAAAAATTTATGTCTGTCTATATACGTATAATTCACTGTGAATAGAGTCATCAGATTAATACTGTCTATATATGAATTTCTGAAAAAAAAGAACATTTTCACGTCCATTCACTTTCTTACAGATTCTCTCTTTTAGAAATTATTAGGGCGACTGCATTTTTCTTGAATTGGTTTATATTATTTGAATTCCTTACATTTACTGGTAGTGCATTCCACAATCTGGGACCACTGTACTGAAGTGACTTTTCAAAAATTTTTGTTTTATGTCTTTTAATATACATATCATTATTTGACGATGATCTGGAGCTGTAATTTTCAGTAGTATTGAAAGCAAATAGTTCTTTTATGTATTCAGGGGTGAGATTTTGTGTGGTTTTGTACAAGAGAATATATTTGTTATATTCTAGTCTTTCATAAATGTTAAGCCAATCTAATTGTTCAAAGAGAGGTAATGATGGTGTTTCAGGTGGCATATCTAAGATGACTCTTGCTGCACGTTTTTGTAATTTATGTATTCTTTCAAGCTGGAATTTTGATGCAGATCCCCAGATAGTGAGACAATAATCTATTACTGGTAAAATGTAAGCATTGTAATAGAGTTTTCGCGTGTGCAAGGGTAAAAAGTTCTTTATTCTGTTTAAGAGTCCAATTTTCGAAGATAAGTTTTTACAAACAAAATCAATATGTTTATCAAAGTCTAAATTTTGATCAATAAAAACCCCCAATAATTTCTCACATTTGGAGTTTTCTATAATTTGGTTGTTTATTCTTAGTGGTAGATTTGATTCTATTTTTGAGATACGTTGTTTTGTTCCGATTACCATACTTTTTGTTTTAGTTTCATTCAATACCATATCATTTTGCTTGCACCATGCCTGGATATAGTCTATGTCTGTTTGGAGATTTTTATTTATTTCATCTATCTTTTGTGATGAGTTTTGCAAGGTCGCATCATCTGCAAATATATCTATGATGGATTTTTTCACAATTAAGTGCATGTCATTTATGAAAAGAATAAATAAGAGTGGTCCAAGGACTGATCCCTGGGGAACTCCTGCAATTAATTCCGTTTTATTCGAGACATATTTTCCCAGCCTGACTTCCTGGCAACGGTTTTTTAGGTACGATTTGAGCAAATTTAGGGATGAATCATCAAATTGATACATTTGCAGTTTCTGTAATAAGATGTCATGATTTACTAAGTCAAACGCCTTACTAAAATCTAGATAAACCGTACCAGTTAGATTCCCATTGTCAATTTCTGATAGCCAGTTTTCAGTCATTTTGGTTAAGGCAGACATACACGAATGATGTTCACGAAAACCTGATTGCTCCTTTACTAGAAGATCAAAATCATTGAGATAATTCCGTATTTGTGATGCCAAATGTTTCTCAAATATTTTAGACAGAGTAGGTAATATAGAAATTGGCCGATAATTACCGGGTGTAGATTTGTCACCTTTTTTGTAAATTGGTGTTATTTTGGCCTCTTTCATTTTGTCAGGAAACGTACAAGTTGCAATGCTCAAGTTTATGATATGACTGATTGGTTTAAATATGATTGGTGCCGCAATCTTCAGTATTTTGGGACCGATATTGTCTGTTCCGGCAGATTTTTTAATATTTAGCTTAGTAAGG
The DNA here is from genome assembly GCA_028142955.1 of Pinctada fucata. NCBI lineage: Eukaryota > Metazoa > Mollusca > Bivalvia > Pterioida > Pteriidae > Pinctada > Pinctada fucata. The sequence continues at coordinate 101,246,630 of AP027102.1, forward strand.
AGATCGAGTACTTCTTCCTCTGAAATGTGATTAAATGAGAATTTTATATTCATGGAGTTTTTCGAGCGTACAAAGTTTACGATATGCGCAGTTTCCAATGTTTCTCTTTGATTTTCATCAATGAGTGTTTTTGAAATATTAGTTATGAAATCATTGTACATGTTAGCAATTTCATTTGGGTCATCTGATGAAATACCGTTATGGGTCATAAAATTAATGCTTGTTTCATTTTTGCGTGAAGTGAATTCTTTTAAATGTTTCCAAATGTCAGAAGTACGAGTGTTTTCCTCTATTGATTCCTTGTAATAATCTCTTTTAGCATTTCGAATAAGTTCTGTTACTTTATTTCTCCATTTCCTGAAATTGTCCATTTCGCCTTTTTTATGAAAAAAGTCTCTTTTGTGTCGTGCATCGTTGATTTCAGTAGTAATCCATTTGGGAGTGTTTTTGCATTTAACACGTTTTGATTTTATTTTGGCATGTTTATCTAGGACTGAAACGAAAAGTTTGTAAAATTGATCAAGGGCTAAGTTAGGTTCAGTAAAATCTTTAAGTTCGTTAAAGTTAATATCGGTCAAGTCTTGTAAAAATTTAGCTTCATCAAAGTTTTTGTAGTCTCTATATTCTATAGTAACATGTGTTTTCTTTTTGAAAAGGTTTTTTGTACATCTCGTTATGCAAACAGGATAATGATCCGACATTGATATTTTCGGTACGTTTACTTCCGTTATATGGTCTGGATTGTTTGTATAGACATGGTCAATAAGGGTACTAGAATTTTCGGTGACACGTGTCGGTGAGGATATAACTTGCGTAAGATTTAACACCTCAAGTGCCTGTGACCAGTACCGTGGGGGTTCTTTCGTTAAGTCGATGTTAAAATCCCCGGAAATTATAGCTTCCGTATTTCCGCATGTGGCTTTATCTATTTCGTTTGCAAATAAATCTACCCAAGAGGTGTTAGCGGAAGGGGGGCGATAGGCTGAACAATAGAGAAATGATTTAGAATTCGGGATAAGAATTTCCAGCCATATGGTTTCAATGTCACAACTTTCGAGATCTTTGCGGCGTTTATAATTTATTGTTTCAGAAATGAACACTACGATACCTCCCCCTGCTTTCCCAACACGATCTCTTCTTTCTAGATTAAATCCATTTAATTGTAGTAATTCATCAGGCGTTTCAGAATTTAAAAATGTCTCGCAAATCCCTAAGATTTCAACTGATTGTTTTGCGTTCAAAAGTAAATTTATTTCATCAATTTTGTTTAAGAGATGACATATATTTATGTTTGATATCCTTAATCCTCTTTTCAGTAATCCAAAAGTATTGTTTGAAGTTTCATTTTCATGATAATCATTCGATTTTGGACTTTCATGACTAGTTTTAGTTAAAGTGGTCTCTTTTGTTTCATTTAGGGTTGGATTTTGGGTATTACATGTAGATTTTTTATCAAGTTTTAAAACCCTTTTGTTTTGCTCTTTTAGGCTTATTTTTACATTTGTATTAAAGAATGACTTGAGGGGACTAATTTGATTACATGCACATACATACATCTCGCATTCATCACAAAGATTATGTAGACAGTTAAATCTATTTGAAACATTCACCAGGTTAGTCGCGGCCCTCGTTCCCTCGCCGATTTCCTAGCGTCTGCGCACTTGTTGCAGACACAGCTTCGCTTTATGTCCGTATCCTCCGCACGCGTAACATTGTACTGGAGCTCCGTGATGGCAATTTTTGATGCTGTGTCCGTTTTCCCCGCAGTAAAAGCAACACTGTTCGCGATCCTCACGCTTAGAATTCAATATTTTAACATGGTCGTTGTAACATTTCAGAAGGTCCGCGGTTCCAGAGTCTGTAAGATGTGTTAAATCGCTCCAATATTGAGTGTAGTTTACGTATCGAAAAACGTCCGTCGTCTTGATAAGCTTTGCACCGGTCAACTCGCATATTGATTTTATTTTCCGGTTCATTTCACTCACGTCTGTTGTTTTCCTCGGTAGAATTTCCGCGATGTACACGTCCGTCTTCGGTGATTTTTTCTTTATGCCGTTTACAGTCTGTTTTAGGTCCTCCTCGATAACTCCTAGTGGTCTCCTCGCATCTACATCATTTCCTCCAACTTGTAAAATAATCGATTTATATTCCGTTACGTTCATTTTTTCTTCAATTTCACGTTTCACGTGTCTCGCATGTGCTCCTCTCATCGTTTTTACGCGCGTGTCTTTAGTTAAACCTCTGGTATTTATCCGTTGGAGAAGAGAGCTGCCAATGATTAGGGTTTTCTTTAGGGTTTTCGCCATTGGTGTTTTTGTTGAAGTATTAAATTTATCGTCCGATTTTCTCGCTCCGTCCTTAACGGCTCCCGCGTATGTTGTTGGTTTTGGTGTCGAAGTTGGTGTTTGGTTGTCCTGTATCTTTGTCCTATGTGTCGTGTCGAAGGTCATCGTTCCTGTGTCTGTGGTGGTTTTCTTCATCCCGCATGTCATCGTACCGTTTTCGCTCGTTTTTCCCGCCGTTGTCATCGTTCCCATTTCACGAAAAGTTTTGTTGAATTTCGTCTGTGTTTCCGCGTCGCGTTGTTGTTTTTCCATTTGATTTATCTTTTCCTTTAATTTCCATATTTCAGTCATTAATTCCTTTAATTTTTCCATCGGGTCAAACATATCCAAATTTATAGAGTCCGAGAAGTCGTTTATGCTACCTCTTGTTGATTGTTTATTCCGGGGTGTCGAAGTGTATTTTGGTTCCGTCAGGCTATCAACATTAATTTCATGTCCAGTTGAATGGGGTCCATCGTCATCTGTCAGTCTTTTGATAAATTCTTGAGTCCATGATTTGTGTCCCTGTCCTTGTACATGAATTGTATTCGTTGTCCGGTATAGTGTTACAGTAATAGATCCTTCGTCGTTTTTGTATATTTCTCCATTCTTCCGATCCGTCCGTCTTTGCGTAAGATTGTCAGCTTTGATCACTTCTTCGATTAAGTCCAAAATGTCCGAATCAAATGTTATTGTCGCACTCTGCTTATTGTACTTCACTTTAAGTCCTTTTAAATCATCCTTTGCCTTTGTTAGATTGAGAGTAAAACTTTGAAATAGAAATGTTAAGAACCGTGACACGCTTAAGTTGTTCATGTTTGTACAGCGGAGCGTCTTAACACACGTCTGCTCTCTTTGGCGGTCAGCATAAAAATGTTGACATTGACCTTTGACCTACTTTTAAACTATAAGAGTTAGGGTTTTGATATTTCACACATAGATTCCTTATGACAAGATCTTTCATTTGATATCATGACTTTTGACCTAGTGACCTTGACATTGACCTTTGACCTTCTTTTAAATTATAAGAGGTAGGATTTTGATATTTCAGTTGTAGAATCCTCATGACCAGACCTTTCATTTGATATCATGACTTTTGATCAAATGACCTTTACATTGACCTTTGACCTACTTTTGAACTATAAGGGGTAGGGCTTTGATATTTCACATTTAGATTCCTTATTACCATCACTTTTTTCATTGCACAATAGTATTAATGACCTTTGACCTTTCTGTCTGCGCAAAAATGTATATGTCATCTCATACAAACACTTCGCAATCTGGCCTTACCGCCTTTAGCGGTTTATGGTTTATTATTCTTGTAATACATGTACCATTTCAAAATGTTCTGTGTTCAAAGGAATCTTATTCATTTATTTTTTTTTTCAAATTATTTTCTAACATGGATAATTACTTTCCATTTATCATGCTTAGATTTTCTTTTTCTATTACTTTAATGAAAAAAAGATCTGTACTGACTTTCAAGAGGTAAATGCTGCAATTCCAAGTGAAATGAACAAATGATTATTGTTCAGGGACAGACTAGGTATGGACTAGGTACCATACATTCACACTAACATAGAAGTGCTCACTCACTACTTTACTGTCCACGCAGCTCATTTCAGATATTGGACATTCCTGCTGTTTTCTTCTATACCTGTACTTTTTAGAATAAATTTTATACTATCTTGATTTCTTGTTACCATTCCCATACGTTATATGATCTTTAGTGCTAGTATATATTTCCTAGAACCAGAAATCGATTATTAACATGATTAAAGGCCATTTTCAATGTTCTATGATGTTGGCAACATTTTGCATAGACTTTTAAAAGTGTTAAAAACATAATGAACATCAAGGCAAAATTTAAAAAAAAGTTTTTCAGAAAAAAACAAGTGTCTCCCCAGGCTCCCCCTCCCTCTAAGTTACTATGACCTTGGGCCAAGGTTATGTGAAACCTTTGAGTCATGAGCAATATGATCATACTAAAATATGAAAGTAATTCATTATATAGATTAAGAGATATAGCCGGAAGATGATTAGCATATATAAAATTTCATTATATGCATATTGAATGACCTTGATCAAATGACTTTGGATATAGGTGATCTGAAACCTATGGATCATGAGCAACAACATACTGAAATATTAGTGATTGGATACACATTTTAAAAGATATAGCCTAGACATGATTCATTTAGCAATTTCATTAAAAATGTACTGGTCACATGACCTTGGGTCAAGGTGATGTGAAACCTTTGGATCAAAAACAACAACATACTTAAATATGAAAGTGAACCAGTACTTTAAAGTTTAAGAAATATAGCCCAAACAGGATACCATGTACAATTTCATAAAAAATGTACTAAGTGACCTTGGTCACATGACCCTAGGTCAAGGTGATGTGAAATCTTTGGGTCATAAGCAACAACATACTAAAATATGAAATTGATCGGGTAAACAGTTCAGGAGATAAAGCCCTGACAGGATAGCATGTACAATTTCATTAAAAATGTACTAGGTGACCTTGACTTTGGTCACATGACCTTGGGTCAAGGTGATGTGAAACCTTTGGATCATAAGCAACAACCTACTAAAATAAGAAAATAATCAGGTAAATGGTTCAGGACGTATAGCCCAGACATGATACATGTGGCATGTACAATTTCATTAAAAATGTACTAAATGACCTTGACCTTGGTCACATGACCTTGGGTCAAGGTGATGTGAAACCTTTGGATCATAAGCAACAATATACTAAAATATGAAAGTGTTCAGGTAAATGGTTCAGGAGATATAGCCCGAGATATAGCCCGGACACGACGGACGGACACACAGGCAAAAACAATATGTCTCCTCCCCGTGGGGGGGGATTGGTTAGAGAGACATAATTAACATAGAAAACCTCCAATCTTAAATGAGCTTCTGGCTATAATTTACAGATGCTTGCACACTGGAGTCTTAAACTTGTAAAGTTAATAGAAAAATCTTAGGTTAGATCTATCAAATGGTTTGCATCTTAATCATGTTAATGATTAAATTTAAATGACAATTTCGTCAAATCGTGATTTTCCATTATTGAAGTCAGCTGATTTGCATCCTGTCTTGTGGTAAGGGGACAGGTGTATGTGTACTTACCTAGTAAAGCCTGGGGCCAGTAGGTAAATCTCTTGGCAAGGGGATATGTGATCACCAGACCCATGGACGCAGCACCTAGGTAAATACTGTGAATACAAATATTACTTATGTTTACTTCAGTATGATTAAAATCATATCTATTAACAAGATATAATTCTAGAACGCTATAGCATTGGTCAGGGGATATGTGATCACCAGACCCATTGACAAAACACCAATTAAGGTAACACATGTACTGTTAACAAGGATAGCACATGTACATTGTACAACTGTGGATAAAAATATAACATATATCTCTGTGCAGTTATTATAATAAAATCTTTAATGTGAACAAAACGTGTTGTAAAGTGGGTAGTTACTAACCTATACCAATTAAGCTGGAGTAATATAGCTAGTGATACTGATAACATGGTACCTAAACACATCACACCCTGGAACATGGACAGTTCTCCGCTGGCTAGGGGGCGTAACTTGGTTCTCTCCACCTGTAGTTGATAAAAGATCTTGTCACAAAGAAACTTTATGTAAAATATCAAAGCTCTATCACAGTTTAAAAAAAAAATTTTGATCAAAGGATCTATGATACCCTGCCCGGCATATTTTCAATGTACAAAAATTTGGATTGGGCACAACTCCTCGTAAAATTGAGCAACATGACCAATATTTGAACTTGACCTGTATTTCTTAATATAAAGCTATATCCTGGAAATGAATACAAGTATATTTCCTGTAACAGTTTTCATATAAATGTCAGGAAACCACAAAATATAGATTTTTCCAAAGTTTCAAGGGGCATAACTCTGCATAAAATTGAGCGACATGACCCGTATTCAAATATGACCTGTATTTCGTGGTGTAATAGCTACATTCAAGTAATGAATTGATTATCTCTGACAGTTTTCCTTGCAATGTCCGGAAATAAAAAAATATTGAATTTTTACTGTGTTTCAAGGGGCATAACTCTGCACATAATTGAGCAACATGACCCATATTCGAACTAAATCTGTATTTCTTGGTGTAAATGTTATATGTAAGGAATGAATAATCACTTAATTATCCGTAACGGTTTTCCTTTAAATGTCCCAAAACTGCAAAATATCTAATTTTTCTGAGTTTCAAACTTCATTACTCTGCACATAATTAAGGTATTAGGGGTGTAATAACAATAACGTTGAAAATCTAGAAATAATGTACATTGTACTACCATATCTTGACATATTTTTAGATATTTGTTATTGTTTCATTCAACTCACCATTGAAATGTATGGTGCAGGACATTGCCGAAGTCGCGCGTCTTCGGCCAAAAAAAAACTTCGTGGTATTTGATTTTTCTGTTATCAAAACTACCAAAAGAAGAATATTATACCCCTAATGCCATAAGGGACAAGTCCCATATTCTAACTTGACCTGTATTTCTTTGTGTAAAAGCTATATCCAAGAAATGAATTGATTCTCTATAACAGTTTTCCATTAAATGTCTGGAAACTGCAAAATATTGAAATTTTCTAAGTTTCAAGGGGCATAACTTTGCATGTAATTGAGGGACATGACCCATATTCAAAGTTGACCTGTATTTCTTGGTGTGAAAGCTATATTCAAGAAATGGATTGATTCTCTGTAACGGTTTACCTTTAACTTAAGTGTCTAGAAACCATAAAATATTGAATTTTTCTAAGTTACAAGGAGCATAACTCTCCACATAATGGAAAGACATGAACCAAATTCAAACTTGACCTGTATTTCTTGATGTAAACACTGTATACCTGTTAATTTTTACCTTTTTGTCAAAATCCCTGTCCCACATATCATTTATGATACAACCTGCTCCGCGCATGAAGAACGATCCCATTCCAAACAACGTCAGCAAATAGAGACTTGGGAAATGTCCTGCTGTTGAAGCTAAGGCAATGCTCCACGTACAAGGCCAATATAACAACCAAGTCCCTGTGATAGAAAATATAACAACCAAGTCCCTTTGTTAGAAAATATAACAACCAAGTCCATGTGTTAGAAAATACATTGATCAAGTCTGAAAAATATATCATAATAGAGTCCCTGTGATAGAAAATACATTGATCAAGTCTGAAAAATATATCACAATCAAGTTCCTGTATCGGAAACATATTTCAACCTTATTTATTCTACAATATCTAATTATAATTTCTAACACCAATTTTAACGTACATGACAAATATGGATAATGACCATACATGCTGTATTAGGTAAAATGTTTGTTAAGACTTTTTAAAATTTAAATTTCATTCAATCATTAATAAGACTTGCTTGACAATACTTAGTACGTACCTATTGGTTTATCAAAGCGTATAAGTCGTAGATAGGGCTGTAGTACAGGTGGAGAGGCATCCAAAATTCCTTTAGGAGTCAAACTGAAATTTTGTGATTGAACTAGAGAACCACTGTAACTTAAATTGTTCAGTTCACTTCCCTTTTTGCATCTATTCATACCATGAAAGTTTTGTCTTCTGTCAAGATTTCCTGCATATACTGCAGCGCTATCTTTCATAGTTGAAGTTTTTCCAGAGGTTTTAGCATTCCTTGTATGAAGAAATTCTCTGTCCTTTAGGGCTTTCTGAACCTTCAAAGTCATCGAGTTTCCTCTACTGTGTACATGTAGCATGTTTCTAGCCCCATGAAGGGATCTATTCCTTTCGTTTATCACATGCCACAGGTTAGAATTTCTTTTCTGGGTTACAGAGATGCAGGTCAGTGAGCTGTATGATAAGACTGCGGGAGATTTCTGTGTCATGTACAGCACATCACATACTGACCCTATATGACCACCACTTCTCACAAGACAAGGTAAATACATACTTGAGAAAATCAATTTATCTTTAATGAAATGAAAACTAATTCAGGTCTTCTTGTCCCTCAGTTCTCTGTGTTCGATGAATCGTCATTCTGAAATATAGAATAAACAAAAATTGAGTAAAATGACAGGAAATCCAGTACCCTCCAAACAGGTAGGGAAGTACAGTAAAGACTCGTACCAGCAGTCTTCGTGAAAACTTTTTTTGACCACTAGCCAGTCGGGCTAGTTGAGTGCAGAAATCCACTAGCCACCAAAATTTTTCACTAGCCTTTGCAGAAATATCAAAACGCGATATAGACCCATAATATAGGATAGATAGGTCCGTTGAGTAGGTCCAAATTCACACATAAAGAGTATATATTTTCTCTAGCAGATGTCAGCGGTGCATGCTCACTAGGGCTGAGTATAGCGGGTCAAATGTGTATTGCGATATATTGCGATATTTGGAAAAATATTGCGATATATTGCAATACATGTATTTTTATAACATCAAGAGTCCTTATGGTTATTTTTCTTACCTCATTTTTCCTTTCAAAATTTTATTTTAAAATCTGAAAATGTCTTTGTGATATGTTTGACAGTCCTTCTATAACATACGAAGTCAATCATACATTCATTGATATCCGGTTGAAAAAAAAATTCATCCAGTAATTGTAAGCTATCAATGTGATGATTCTGCTGAGATATCGGCGGACACTCGCGAACAGACAGTGCAAAAAGTCAATAGGAAACTTAAAATGACACCAAGATGTTGTACGTTTAAACAATCATAATTCAATATATACTATAAACACAATATAAGAATCGAGCTAAGATGAGGAAGTCTTTCTTGCAAATTAGTATACCAATGTGCAGTGTGTTGATGAACGTTTTTAAAGGTCGAAGAAAGGTTATTTTAGCTATTTCTTGAAATCTATTTTGCTGTGTAGCATAGAACGGTCACTTCACCATGTTTGTTTAAATGTGGCTAGTCAGAAAATGGTAGAACTGATCGCTTTCGCCCATAATTTTTAAAGAAACATCATAAAATATGAAGATAAGATAATATCGTCAAAAACCGGTTTTTGAAAACAAATACCGTGGTACGTATTGCGAAGCCTCGTATCGCGATATACCGGTACCACAATAAAACCGCTCAGCCCTAGTGCTCACCTTTTACATGGCGAATGTCATTATCAACAGACTCGATATTACAATGAATTCTTAATGTTGTTTGTATTTATGAATATCATTTCACATACTCTTTTACATATAAGGAAAATAGAGCGAGATAGAAAAATATAAGATCTTATTTGTATCATATTCGCTAAAAGGCCATCCGTTGATTGTGGCATAGACTGAATAATCCAGTATCTTGTTGGCGCTGTACGGTCAATAGCTGTAATATTTTCGTGAGAATTTATTCATTTCAATGTTCAGCCGAGATTTAATTGTTCTATTTAACATGTTATACTCGCATATTTAGCCGTTACCGTAAAATAACTGTCATGCCGTGCAGAAAACAACGCACTGTTGTAACGAAAATATTTAGTGTACCCGCTTGTTCAATGAAATAAACATTTCATACTTAAGTCCATTCTATTGAAGATACATTTTTACGGAAAGTAGGCGGCAATTTTACCCTAGGTATGAGAAATTGGCTCTAAATGAGAACCAATCATTTCAGTAAAAGTCACTAGCCAGTCGGGCTAGTTCAGCAGCAAATTTTGGTAGCCCGAGGAAATATTTGGTAGCCAGGGCAGTCGGGCTAGTGAGTTTTCATGAAGACTGTACCAGTCAACCCTCCCTCTTTTGAACGTCATCTCCCTACTAAAATTAAAACCTCCCTCATAGTCCTAGGAGGGTGAATCTCTCTTTAGACTGCATCTCCCACTTATCATTTTCCCATGAAAGAAAAAGAGTAAATTGTATTGAAATTTTTCAAAAACAATGCATTGCTGTTGCTGCAAAGTGTCCACCAAGTACAATGATATTATAAAATGTGTATGCATCATATTGTAGTCATTATTGATATATTTTCTAAGACCACAGGAGTTTGATATTGAAGGTGTAAAATGTGATGTAGTAAACACCCCCTTCACACATACGTGCAATAAAAAAAGACTTGAATGAAATTAGTTTTTGACCCTTTGAACTACTTTGCATTGGGAATGGGGCCGAATATCGACCACAAATCCTCTTCAAGTCTATATCAAAAACCCCAAGGGTGGACACTTCCTATATAACTGCTATATTTCTCTGTATACAACTGTGGCGACATGCCATACCTGCGATGCCTCTCGGGTTTTATCATTGCGTGAAATGGCGTAGGAAAATAGCGATGACGGCAAGGTTATATTGCAAGCCAGTGCCGCCTATGACCTTGTTGCAAGTTGTTATTATTCCATCTCTATGTGATTGGGAAATTTTAGAGCCACAATTGGGAAAAAAGATACTATTTCTCAATGGGAATGGGGCCGAATAACAGCCCCAAAAAGGGGAAAAAATCCCTATATGTACACCTGTTCAATGCACGCTTTATGATTTCATCCAACAGGTATTTAATGGACAATAGTGTTCGAAACTGAAGTACACTCGTTTATACAAAGTAGCAAAATATATCTTTAAGTATTATTCTATCAATAACTGATATTTATTAATCAAATATTTAAGTACTTTTAGATTCTATGAAATTTTTCCTACAGTACACTCAAATCTGATGTTTATCAAACTACTCTCTGTTGCCCCTGAAACTAGCAGAATATTTGAGTATGTCTGAAATAAATGAGTTAAAGAAGATCCTGACGATAATTTCAACAGCACTCACAATAGAGCACAAAATTAAACATCGACGGACCCCTAGCAAGAAATAAAGTGACAAGTGTTGCATGCAAAGCAGGAGATGCTGACTCTTACTTAGACTAAATAATCCAGTCTCTCCGCTGCCGCTAAAAGAGACTGAACCCCACTATGGTTGTTACAGAAAAAAGTTGGACGAAACTGTTGCCCAACGATTTTTCCAAATTACAGACCCTTAATAATAATAATATTGATTTTCTTGCAGGTAACACTTAAGTAAACATTAAACTAACTATCTATACCCACCTCGCGATTTTTTCTCGCTTCGTTGTTGCATTTTGGCCAATTTTAACTCCCTACCAAACTAAATAGGCAAGGCAAAATTGGCAAAAATGCAATGTTCAATGAAGCGAGAAAAAAACGCGAGGTGGGTAGAGATAGTTAGTTTAATGTTTACTTGATGTCACCTGCAAGAAAATAAATATTAACGGTCTGTACATGGAAAAATCGTTGGGCAACAGTTTCGTCCGACTTCGTTCTGTAACAACCATAGTGGGGTTCAGTCTCTGTTAGCGGCAGCGGAGAGACTGGATTATTTAGTCTAACTCTTACTGGGCAACTGGTCTCACTCCCATATTGGGCATTCACTTCTTTTCATGTGATGGAGGTATTTGTTTGTTTGCTTTGGTTTGATTTTGTATGCCTTCTGTTTGTGACTTTCTGAGTTATCGATTTTGTAGTGTCCCGAGATGGTCCTCATCAATATTTGTCATAAACTAAATACTTTTGTGCAAGTCAGATGCTCAACAGAGCTTATGTTACATTGCTGTGAAATACTAAGTAAATAAATATTATTCTACATGTATTGTATTTCCGATTTTTTCTTATCAGATCAAATTGCGAATTTTCTCTGTCTGCACATAAGTTTTCTCATTTTAAAACACTTACAGCAAGATGTTGAGACCTTTAGATAATCAAATTCAGTATATGATGTAATTGCTTCTGTGCATAATAAAATACGCTAAAAAATCCTTGTCGATTCAACCCGCTTGCTCGGCGTGGGCGACAGCGGCGCAGGTTGCAAATTCCGGAATATTCAAATCGGACTTGGATTTTACTTTTTTAAAACAACTCAAAGGACAAGTCATCCGCAAAACATTTCGAGTAAGCGAAAACAAAAAAAAAATGAATTAAAAAAAATCAGGAAAAACAAAAATCCCTAACAAACCCAGATGTCTACCCCTCCCACTAAGTTATTTTGACCTTTGGCCGCATGATCTTCTTCAGTTCAGTTCAGACAGGAATTTCCTCCTTTGACTTAGGAGCACCCCCTAAGGCTTAGATGACAAAAATGGATAATGACCATGTCCCTGTATAAAGCACTAAATCGATAATTCAGAAAATCAGAAACCGAAGGCATACAAAATCAGGATAAAACAGGAACCAAATCAAACAAACAAAAACCTACACCATATGAAAAGAAGCGAACTCCCGATATGGGAGTGAGACCAGGTGCCCAGGAAGAGTAAGCATCTCCTGCTTGAATGCAACACCCGCCGCTTGAATTCGGTAGAACGGTCACATCCGGTTCCTTCCAATTCGGAAGACATAGAGTACAATCTTTGGTTGGATGGTTAAAATGGTCTATGACAGAATGTCATCCACCATTCTGGAGATTGGGACATCATAGTGTATGACAAGTTCCCCATATGTTGTTGTTGTTGTTGTTGATGTATGTTCCTCCGTCTTCGGAGCACCATAGGCTAGACCTATGTAAGAGGGGTAAAAGAGAGCATGGTTTAAGCAATTATTGATAGATATACACTTAATATATTCCCTTTGTACACCAGTTGATAAAATATCGTTAAGAAGGAACATTATTTGCCATTCCCATAGAGAGGTTAAAACTCTTACAATAAGAGGATTAAAGGTGAGACAACAAGGTAAAATATTTTAACATATAAAAGTATCCAGTGTAGACTGTAGTGGAGGTAAGTATCAAAAGACGCTGTACATGGGCGTGTAGGATGCAATGCTAAAACAACAGGTATTATTGTGGTGTCTTATAATTAAAAATATATACAAAAAGGTAACCTCCACCATTGGTCTTTTAGATCATGTTTAAGAGGGGTAGATGTGTAATACGTAAAATTGTATGCAAAAATGTAAAAAGAATTTAAATGTGATGATGTTGTATCTAAAATCAAGCTTTGTACTTTAGGAGATAATAGGTTTAAATGAGATATATGTATTTGTATATATACAATATTAAAATGGGTATTTACATTAGTTAAAGGATATGATGCATGTATGCAAGTTGGTTTTATTGAAGATAGGGATGGTAAAGTTTCGTCAAGTCTAGGGGTGTTATAGTAGTTGCATATTAATATTGGCTTTGTTTTTCGTAGATTATGAATCTCAGATTGGAGTTCCTCCATCCGTTGTAGGGAAGGGGGGGGGGGGGGTTTGACCATGATGAGAGTTCCTCACCCATGGTATGATTAGTATAAATGTTAGGTGAAGGATTCGAGACCATGATGAGAATTTCTCACCTATGGAATGCTAAGAGTGTTAGGTAAGGGATTGGTTGGGAAATTAATCTGGGTTTTCTTTATAGAGGGGATTATGATTCTGTAGCTTGTTGCGGGGGTTGACTTTTCAGTGATGAGAGTTCCTCACCTACTGTCTGGCTGTCAAGTTTGTAAGGGGTTTCAGTTTTGGGTATTCAATTTTTGGTAGCTGGTTCTTGCCCGATGTAGGTCGTACAGCATATCCCTAGAGTGCTGCTCTATCTGACTCATTGTTTCTTCGTCGGCTGGGACCAGTCCTGTCAAATCTTCATGAGATTGGTCAAGGATACATTGCAGCAGTAGTGCAGGTCTTTCTTGTAAAGCTGGTACTAGGTTGGTTAACTTCTGAAGGTGTTTCTGTCTCCTGTCTTCTAGCTTTTTGCAGGTAAGTATGAAATGGTTTCTGTCCTCTGGTTCGCTATGGCATAGTTCACAGGTGGTGTCTATATCGTGCTGATTAAATTTTTGCAGATTTTCCTGGAGAATGTAAGTGCCCGTGAGTATCCGTGCTTTTATTTGTGCTTTTAGTACCTCGAACGGATTGGGACCTGTGAACTTGTAGATTGGATGAGGGTTATCCAGAGGTTGTTTTTGTATTCCTAGGTATTTCAGTGTTGATTTTGTTTTGATTTCCTCTGTAATCTTGGCAGTGTTGATGTTGTTTGTTGCCTCTTTTATCATCTTTTTCCATTGTGATTTTGTTGGTGTTTTTTCCAAGAGTGAGTATGCATCTGGAAGTTGGTACTTTTGAAGTGTTTTTCGTACTGTAATTGTGAAGCTTGTACTGTTTTCATCTTTTACTGCGAGTTGTCTCCTTATTATTTGATGTTCTTTGCTGTCTGTTTGTCTTACCAGGCTCATGAAGAAGTTGAGTACCTTGATATCCAGCACGACACTAATTGGTTTGGCTCCTATAAGGCTGTATACTGGGATGTTGGCACATCTATCAGGAAGAGATTGGAGTTGTCTGAGGAGACCTCTTTGGAATTTGTCCATTGCCTCTATATCTTTTCCGGTAAGTTTGACACACTCCAATCCAAATGTACATCTAGGTAAGCCAAAGCATTCCCATATACGATACGATGTTAATGGGTTTAGGCCTCTTCTGCCATGTAATCCTGCCCCAAGCAAACTGTACATTGTTCGTCTGGCTACTTGTATTTTGGGTTCTATGTTGAACTTATTATTGTTTTGTCTTACAAGGCCGAGGTGTGTTGTTGATGTGGAGCTGGTAATCTGGTCTCTACCCAATTCCCATACAGTAGGTTCTTCCTCTTTATGGTTCCCGTACACAATCAGTTCGCTCTTTGTGGCGTTAAAGTTGACCTTGTCAAGTTCTGCATTGTGGCTCACAGTATGAAGCATCACCTGAGTATCCAGTGGTGTGGTGGGTAGCATGGAGATGTCGTCTGCTACTGTGGGAGCTCCTATGTTTGTTGTTCCAATGCTTGTACCCAGGTTGTTGTCCTCTATTTGCTGCAGTACGTTGTTGTTGTATCTTTTATATAACGTTGTTGAGACTTTGGCTCCCTGTCTGATGCCTTGTAGTGTTCTGAAGGGGTTGGATAGTGTATTCTCCCATTTAACTCTGAATGTAGCGTTTGCTTGCATGTCTCTCAGCAGTAGCCATAAGGTCCCCTGTATGCCGTCCAGGTATATCTTGCTGAAGAGCCTCTCATGCCATACCCTATCAAAGACTTTTTCTGCATCCAGTGTTACCAGGGCAACATTTTCTTTGTAGTCAGTTTTCTCAGCAATTGCTTCACTGACCATGAATGCTGCATTTAATGGAGAAGTCTTGGCAGTAAAGCCCCTCTGCAATTTGCTCTGGTTGGGGTCCAGCTGCTTGTTCAGTCTTTCCTGCAGTGTGTGTTCTAGTATTTTACTAACTGTTGTTGTCACTGTAATTCCTCTGTAGTTTGAAGGCAGTCGTTTGTCCTTGCCCTTCTTGAGTACAGGTGTTAGGACTCCTTCTTTTAGATGTTCTGGCATTGCACCCATTTCAATGATTTTGTTGATACATGTTGTTATATGTGGTAGTAGTACATCTTCTGCTATCTGTATGTGTTCTGCAGTGATTCCATAGGCATC
The DNA here is from genome assembly GCA_028142955.1 of Pinctada fucata. NCBI lineage: Eukaryota > Metazoa > Mollusca > Bivalvia > Pterioida > Pteriidae > Pinctada > Pinctada fucata. The sequence continues at coordinate 101,262,361 of AP027102.1, forward strand.
TGGTGCCTTGTTTTTGTTCAGGCTTCTGATAGCTGCGCTTACTTCCTCGTGTGATATTGGTATTATCGGTTCTTTGATGTCCTCGCAGAGTTGTTTTATAAGGAGGTCGTTGAGGTTCACTTGGTCTTCATGTTCCTTGTTTGAAGTGGTGCTTTGCGACGGAGTTGCCAGCTTTTCAAAATGCAATTGCCATCCTTCTATTATGTCGTCCTGTGTAATAAGTTCCTGATCATCTAGGACTATGAGCTTTGTTGTTCCTTGTTGTGAACTTCTTTGCTTGTTTATAAGTTTGTAGAATAGCTGCTGGTCCTCTTTTTCTGCCTGCATTATATCTTGGTAGAGTGTCTCTCGTTCTATATATGCTTCCTTTCGTTGCAGTTTTCGGAGATGCCTTTTTGCTTCTTTCTTCTCTTGAATAAGTTTCTGGCTGCAATGTTGGCTGGACTTTATCTTCCTATGTATATCTTTTGACTTTTTTGATGCGTCTGCAATTTCTTTATTCCATTTTCCTTTGCCTCTGGGTTTTCTGACTTTGGAGTAGGTGTGGTGTCCTTCAATAGCTGTTGTTGTGGCTTTTAGGAGAATGTTTTCTAGTTTAGATATCTATAGTCCAAGAAGTCCATTTGAGTCCTGGTCTATGTTTAGCTTTTCTTCCTTTAGAAGAGTCTCTACAGAGGTTCTGTAGGTGTTCCTGTCACATTTATTCCATTTTGGCTTTTGGAAGGTTCTTTGCATGTTAACTGCCTTTTCATGGTCTTTGTATATACTCGTGTTTGGTACTGCATTGTTTGTTATTCCTATGTGAATCGATACTGTGGTGTGGTCTGAGGTGTTGAGAGGATGCATAGGGTGTATCTTGTAGATGTTCTCCTGATTGTTAAGTGATGTGGGATGTTTTGATTTGAGGAAGATGTAATCAAGTTGGGCCGTGTCTTTGCCGTTATGGTGGTAGAAGGTTGGGTGATCATCTGACCCCAGCAGGTGGATGAAGCTGTGCTCCTGTATGAATTCTTTTAGCTTCTTGTCTTGTGAGGTTTCTGTCCTTCTAGTGAGTGAGGCATTGAAGTCTCCCACCAGTATGATGTTGTGGGTTGTGGAGTGTTTTGTTACTATTTCTCCAATTACATCTAAGTTTTCTTCATAGGATGTGGTTGTATTTATTTTGGAGAAGTTGTTTCTACATGGCATGTATGCGTTGATGATGATTGTATTGGAGCCATCTATTTTTGTCTCTATTGCTTGTACTCTTTGGTTTCCATCTGGCAATGTCTTTATGTTGTCGCTTAGATCGTTGTTGTTGTTGACTAAGATTGCGACTCCTCCATACCCTCTGATCTTTTTTGCATGGCTTATTGGTTCTTCGTCGTCAGTTGACTTGACGTATATTGTTAGGTTTGGGAACTTTTTTGCTATCCAGTTCTGTTCATAGTTGAATAGCCAGTGTTCTTGAAGGCAGGTGATGTCATTATCTTGTAGGAGTGTTTCTAGATATGGGATGTTGCTTTTGATGTTTTGAATGTTGAGGCTGGCTACAGAGATAAGAGTCTTGGGAGAGTGACTATTTGTATTTTTTGTGGTTGTGTGTGAGTCTGGGTTTGGACTTGTTGTGTTAAGGGTGGCAGTGTTGGGAGCAGTGTTGGAAGCAGTGGTGGTAGCAGTGGTGAATGACTGGAGATTGGATGCCATAGATTTGTTTGTACAGGATGATTTGGTCCCCGCTGAACGGGAGTGATCGGTTTCTGATGGTTTGTCTGTAGGATTGGTACATGTGCCATAGTGCTGCTCGAGTTTTGTATTCGTTTTTCTCTGTGTGTAGTCCTCCTTGGATGCTGCTTTGGTTGCATTGTTATCCTTCCTTGTCTCTGGCCTCTGGTATATTCGTGTTTCATGCCGTGCCCCATCATGGAGTTCAATTGGGTTGTTTGAGTCTGCCATGAGTTGGGTCTTTCTATTGACGCTGGCGGTCTGTTGCTTGCCATCTCCATTACTGGTGTTGTAGCACCCCTCTCTGCCATTTGCAGTGGTGTTCCTGCAAATCTGCTTAGATTCCAAGTCCAATGAGTATGGCTTGAGGCCCGGCCGTGGGATAAAAAATGATTCATTTGGGAGTTTGTTCCTTGCATTGTCCCTGCAACTGTTCTGCATGGGGTCTTTTCAATTGTCCTCCTCTGTACATGCTGTAAGGGGGATTTCGTGTTTGCATTTTCATCTCTTGTTATCTGTCTCTTTCCAGTGAATGGAGTTTTAGTAGTTGCAGCTATTTCTTCTTTCGCTTGTTGTACATCTGTGAGGTTCTCTTCTGTGGAGTTCTTATTTTCTGATGATTGTAGATTAGTTTTAGTTGCTATTCTATACTGTCCTAGATTTTGGTTGTTTTGTACCCTTTGATGTTGTTCTATCGATAGGTTTCTCTGCTCTTTAATTCCTTGTACTATGTTCTGCATGTCAATTTTTTCTTTTAGTATCTGTATTTGGGCCTCCATTGAGGTGAGTCTGATGTTATTGGCAGCCTCTAGGGCTGTCAGCCTTGTGTCAAGGGATATAGCTGACTGTACACTAGTTGATTGGTATTGATTATGATCACTAAACTCTGTTGTCTTTGAGGCGATGTTGGTACTTTGCAATGTTGTTGCTAGTTTGAGTTTGAGCACTTGGATGGTGTTTTGGTATTCCTTACAGCAGTTTTCAAGTCTTATTATTTCTGCTTTGCAATATGCTAATTGCTTTTCCATATCTGTTAGCTGGAACCTTTTGTCTTTTCGTTTGGTGGCATTTGTGTCATTTCTTTTTCCTGTCGTACTATCTAGTTTTCTGCTAGCAAGGATAAGCCCATCTGTTGGTTGTTGTTGGTTTTGTTGTTGACTTTGTATCTCCGGTCTTTCTCTTGCTGTACTGTCTGGACCATACCGGTTTATGTCGATGGTTGTGCTTGCTAGTACTTCCTTATTAGTGCTATTACTGACACTGATTGTACTTTTTATGACCTTTGTTTCTGAATTGTTCTTTGTTTCTGTGCTTCTTTCCGCTCTGTCAAGTTGTTTGTTATATGCTGGTTGGGGTAGGGTGTTAGGATTTTGATGCTTTTCCTCGTCTGGGTTACGTATGTTGCTTCTCAATTTTGTCTGTAGAGCTGCAATTTGTGTATTCTGTGACCAATTTGGAGATTGTGTTAGGTTTTGCTCATTGTTATTGGTTTGAGCATGGTCTAGGCATTTGCACATGCTACATATGTATATTTTATTTGGGTCATCCTCGTGTTCCTTTATTTCCTCCTTTGTCATTTGTTCACATGCATAGTGGAACCATAGTGTGCACTCATCACATTCTATCGAGTTTGTCTCTGGTGGTTTAATACATATTGGACATGTTCCATTACTGTCTTGTGCCTCATGGTCATGCGAGTCTGTGCTTCTTCCTTCTGATGCCTCTTCTATAATACTGATGGCAATGTTATGGACGCTTTGTGGCTGTTTACTTTTGGTTTTTGCTGTTGGATATGTTAATTCCTTTTTTGATTGTGGATATTTCCTACCATCTTGATCATCTTGATCATGTTGTCTCAGGTTTTCAGATTTTTGAAGTGGGTTCTTACATGTTAGTGTTTCCATACATTTTTCTCTTATGATATTGTTTAGGTCTTGTATTTCTTCTGTATCAATATTTGATAGTATTTCTCCTATATGCTCTACACAGATATCTGGGTGTTTTCCATTTGTAAGTATCTTAGAAGTTGTGTGGTACATGTTTATTGTGTACAATTTGTCTTGCATATTTTCTGCGTATACACTGATGCTGTGTTCAACTATTGCATTTGATCTGTCTCTCTTTTCCTTAATGATAGCTCTTGTCTCTTGGTCACTGTAGTGGAGTAGCATTTTGCCTTTCAGGCTTTCATATGCCGCAGTTGAGAGTTCTAATATGATGTTTCCTCCTTTTTTCACCTGGACGCTACACATACTTGGTCTGTCAGTGGCCTCAAGTTTTTTCCTGATTGCCTTTCCTCTGTTCAGTGAGTATGATACATCAGCATTGTTACTTTTCGGATTTTGTGGTGATGATCTGCTAGTGTTGATTTTCCTCCCTATCTGTGCTGGAGAGTAGGGTGTAGGAGCATTCCTGATCCTGATGGAGCGTCTTGTGTACATGTTTGGATCTTTTTGTTATTACTCTGTATTCTATAATAGTTTTCTACTTTAAGTCAAGATATAGAGAGTATGATGGGAGTTCCCCACCGATACTGGTATGAGTACTTTGGATTAGACTGGGTTGAATCTGTGAAATTTAACTTTTTATTTTTATCGATTGTAGGTAAATCTTGTAGAGTTAATTTGATATTAATTGAATCAAATTCCGTTGGGTCAGTATTTATACCGAGGTCAAAGATCAAGTTAGTTTTTGTTAAATCAAAATTTCAACTTGATTTTAATTTGAATAGTTTAGTTTTAGATGGGTAGGGTTAGATTAGGTATAATGGGTATGATGGGAGTTCCCCACCGATACAGAGGATTTATTGGAGTGGAATTATGATGAGAGTTCCCCACCTATAACAGTGATTAATATGCAACTGATTTGTTACCTCTCCTGATAACGCTCGTCGAGTTCAGAGCTATTAACATCAATCTGTAGTATGTCCTTCACACTATTTTCCTCTGGCTGTGGTACGCTTTTGTAGCAGTGATAGAAGGTGTCCTTTATTAAGATCCTTATCCAATGGAGGCTAAGGTATAGTCCTGGGTGAACTCCGTCTTTTAGAAGGGAAAGACGGTACGTGTGTCTAACTGGCTTGTTCTTCTTTTTCCTTGACCTTACCAGTGCTTTGTTTAGCAGAATGGAGTTTTGTCCAAGCGCTGTGTTAATTGCTTCTATCTCTCCTTCCGCTGGGTTTAAACACGTTTAGTGTCGTGGTCGCTTGAACCTTTCTTGTGCTTTTATATCTTTTTTTTCCAAGCGACGTGCATTCGCCCTCTTTTGGGCTGATCCGACATTGTCTGAATAGTGAACGTGGTTGTTTTCACCTCTTTTGTGCTTTTTATATATATAGGTAAGTATATACAGTGATTGATTTAATAAACACTAAGGAGCTTTCTTATTTACACAAAATATTCCTTGCACCACTTTTTACCGTCTATTTCAAATTTTTCTGTCACCAGCGAAAACATTCAAACCGCCATTTTCCTCCACCGGAAGTTCATCCATATCGACCGTAGAACTTTCTCAGTGACGATGTTAGTCGGTCAAAAATATATCCCTGACTGAGAAGCTTATCTGAAGACGCCTAACTCTCAGAACAAAATCCGTATATTTGCTACTTGCTCTGGCATAGCGTATCAACTGAGATTCAGCTTCAATTGGTCCCCATTGGAATTCCGACAATTTGCTGCAAACTGCTGCCTTTCCTCCAAACACCACAAAAATGTTGTCGATCAAAAAGTTTAACATCTGAATGATGGTCATCTGACAGTGAGGAGGTTATTTTACATCACAATTGTACGTTCTTCGAGACCTCTTGGTAATCGGAAAAGTGGGAGGGTTGTGCGCACGTAATCCAGGATAACTACACCTTCTGCTATTTCCGTGGCAGATGGCCGTCCTAAGTCGGCACCGGTTGCACGTTGGTCTCATTGGTTTATGTGTAGTCCTTTGTGTTTGATGTTTCTGTGTTGTGCGTTGACGTTCCTTGTCCCTTATGCGTCTCTTTCCGTGCTTGTCTGCTTTGTGTTTTTGCATTGAGTGTTTTGGGGTTTTGCTGTGGGTGCTACAACCTGGTGTTGTTGGAGATCCCCTCCTTTGTTTCAGTGTACATGTAGTTATTCAGAATCGGACTTTTCTTTTACAAAGTAGGTTTTGTCATGGTTCACAACAATAAATTTGCGATTACCCTTCTTACTTGTAAACGCATTACTTATGATTTTTGCGAGTCTTCCTTTCAATTTAGAATGTGAAATTGTAGTGTAAAGTGTCGAAAAATCAAAGGCTTATATCGAATGGACTTTACTATTTCAAAATGAGTGGATTTCAGATGTTCTAAAAGTTCCTTTTCAGATGTTCTAAAAGTTCCTTCGAATTCTTTAAAATCCACATCTGGTTGATACCACTGCGAGAATATTCTGTCGAACAATAATTTTTAAGGCCAGATTTGATTTCAGATAAAACTTTGGTGAGTACGATCGATACAGATTTGGTAGAACATTTTGAGGAACCAGCGATGAAAAGTTGTTTGTACGGATTCTTATGCATTTTTGGTATGCAGTATAAGCATGGTTAATCTAAATCTAAATTGTTAGTGTCGAAGCCAAAGGAAGCAAGAGCTGATTTGTGGTCATCTATTATTTCAGAGGCAGAAACGTTTGTTGGGATGTACATGGGATTTCCAGGTGTCGAATTTAAACCCAACTCTTTAACTAGACTGTCGAAATAGTACTTATTGCAAGTAAATGTGTAATTATTTGAGGCTTTGTCCGCTGATGTGATGACATAATGTTCTTGGAGGTAGGTAAGCGCTGTGATAACATCAGGGTCTTTAAATATAGACTCGAATCTGGTGTTCAAAGTTGATTTTAATCGGTTAATTCTAGATAAAAGTAACCCTTTGATGGATTTTATCCATGCAAGAATGCATTTCATGCAAGCTTTTGCACGATTCAGCTGGACTAAAGGAATATTTACAGGAATAGTGTCAGAAAGTATAGATCCAATTTTTAACATCTTATTTCAAATTCTTTGTCTCAGGAAAACTGATTTCTGCTGATGTAGCGAATATAACATATCTCTGCCGATGGCCTCGACATCTGGAAGTTTGGTTCTATTTGTTCTACTATCCTCGACCCATCTTCGAGTTGAGCAGTCTTGAAAGGACTATATATTTCTAACAGGTTAGAGTCTTTGAGTGGCCATGGATCACTGGCTGTACCACCGACCCTTAGTTTCTCTATATAGGGACCTCTTTTGGGCGACAGCGATCACAATGAAGAGTGAAGTGTTCAACAGTTCCGTCTACCCTGTTGCAAAGTGGACAGGTCTTGCTAGTTTCATACTGATTGAACCTTGCCCTATTGGTCTGTAACCTATATTAAGACGTTTTCTTTAATAGCTGCCTGCATGCTTGGGCATGTGCCTGATAGTCATGAGCAACATTGAATTTGAAGACGTTTAACATTTGTACCACTTGGCGAATCGCACTGCTGGAGGAACAGGCGTCCCCGAGGACATATATCAACTTTGACTGATCGTTTTATCAGCGCATTCGATAATATCTCCTATCAAAATTTCTTCAAATTTCTAAAAACAAGTGTCCTATAGCATCATACCCCACCCATCCTGCTACATCTTTCGGTACATTTTTGGACATAATAACTTCCCACTTTTTGGCCATAATTAATACAATGTTTAGATTTGTGATCACTAACGAAGGATATCATAAGTACCTGAAACGTGCATGTCTGATTCATCCGTTCTTAAATGATGCTAACGTTTAACATTTGTACCACTTGGTGAGTGTCACGGCTGGTTCAAAATGGGAACTTCAAGAAAATTCTTTCACAAAATTGTTGCCAGTTCTTGATTTCATCATAATCAGCAGTTTGATAAGATTTATCGTGCATCGTTTTCCAAAATGTTGGGGCAAAATATGTCTTTTTTTCTATGGAAATCAATGGGAAATAAAAAAGATTTATAAGGCATTGTCCCTCCCCCTAACTACAGAACGCCACTTTTACAGAAGGTGTATATTACAAATACACATCTTTTGACAATTTCGGGTTCTGTAGCTGGGGGGGATGCCCCAGAAACGAAAAACTGAAAAGGGAGGGCGGGGGGCTTTTTATGAATCTGTGTTTTAGGCCATGATATAAGCAAATTTTCCTTTTCTCCCTTTTAATGTAATTCATTTATTTATTCTAAGCTTGTTCACATGAAATGAATAAGATTTTGGAATAAAATAAATAAATAAGAGCGTAATGTTTATTTATACACAGTTTGTATTTCGCGGTAAAATGCCTACTTTGTAGCCAATGAATACAAAATACAAACGTATTTCAGATTCAAGATGTTAAAATTTATGGATAAAGTTGAGACCAGTCTTTTAAATTTGATTTCTAGTATCTTGTTTAAACTATATATAAGTATGTTTTAAGATTCATAGATATCCATATTAGCCATATAGTTGTTAATAGCTATTCTCAAAATTTTCAACGTTTTTGATTGAAATTAGCTTCTTTTCAACATGGCAAGTCCCTACTCTTTGGACTGTAATTTAAGAATCTAAAAATAAGCTTACAAACATAAAAGTTGAATGAGGAAACTCCAAATACATTACACTTTAGTAACAAGAAAACTATTGATTTGTAACGCATCAATTCGCCGGAAGAATTCAGATACAAAAATACGTGTAATTACTTATGAGTAAATAAAATTTAAATGTGGATATTTTGAAACTTTAATGTATATATGGAATTTCCAACTTTAATCTTGGAATTTCCAACTTTAATCTTGGAATTTCCAACTTTAATCTTGGAATTTCCAACTTTAAAGTCGGAATTTCCAACTTTAAAGTCGGAATTTCCAACTTTAAAGTCGGAATTTCCAACTTTAATCTTGGAATTTTCAACTTTAATCTTGGAATTTCCAACTTTAATCTTGGAATTTCCAACTTTAATCTTGGAATTTCCAACTTTAAAGTCGGAATTTCCAACTTTAAAGTCGGAATTTCCAACTTTAATCTTGGAATTTACAACTTTAATCTTGGAATTTACAACTTTAAAATCGGAATTTCCAACTTAAAAGTCGGAATTTCCAACTTTAATCTTGGTAATTCCAACTTTTTTTCAATACAATTCCTTTCATTGTTAATAGTTAACTTTATATTCTTTTTATGCCCCTGGTCTTTAGACCAAGGGGGCATATTGCGTTGGATTCGTCTTTTTGTCATTCCGTCCGTCCGTCAGTCTTTCCCCCTTTCAATGAAAGGGCATAGAATTTTAAAAAGAGATGATATGGCTTTCATATTTTGCATTTGTAAACATCTTGAGAGGACTCATCTTTCGGTACTTATTTTTGGAGCTTTTGACCTTGTTCTTGATCTTTGATATACTTTTTCCTATTTTTTGTAAAAAAACATTTGAAAAATCATTAAAAAATGTATTTCTCCGTGATTTGCCCTCAAATTTTGTACAGCTCAAGTGATGCATATGTTATGTTGTATATATAACGGGTTTTTAGACGTTTTGTCATGCTTTTGAGATCTATCTCAACGAAAGAAAAGGGGATGCAAACTAATAAGTTTAAAAGTTGGCTAAATCTCTTGTACCATTAGTGGTAGATCTGACATATTTCACATGTAGATAACTTATGACAAGATCATTCACCTTAGACCATGATCTTTGACAGACCCTGAAATTTGATCTTCTTTTCTCAAATTTTAAACTTGGTATAACTTTGGAATAGTAAATGATAAGGCCTTTGTATTTCATATATGCATTCATTTTGGAATATCATTGCTGTAAGTATCAAAAGTTGGGTCAGTGTAAAGTGCGAAACGAAACGAAACGAAACAAATCGAAACAAAACGAAACAGATCGAAATGAAACGAAACAGATCGAAACGAAACGAAACAAAACGAAAAGGAGCAGATCGAAACGAAACGAAACAAAACATAAAACTTAAAGAATATGAGAAAAAGAGGAAAAATCGCCAAGAACGAATATTTGAAGACGAGATCAGCTCTACATTTGTAACTAGTGTCGAGAGGGTTTCTTGAAAAAGTCGAAGTTGACAATTAGAAATAGTAAATGTCAAATGCCATTCATGTATTTAGAGGAATAAAGGGGAGGGGAAAGAAAACCACGCTATGACACTGTAATGAGATCATAAAACTGGAGGGGGGCACATTTCAGGAAAAAAATCTTATCCTTTTTCAAACGAAATGTGCCCCCCCCCCGTATTTGTTCTGATTTTTCTGATAAAGTTTTCAAATACACATAACGTAACAGTTCCATTTCCTCTGTACTAGACTCCTCCCTGCTAAATAATACATGTATTTTTTTTTTTCGCCTATGACGAGGTTTTTCATCCCGTTCACTCTCCTTTCATCCTTTAAAATGCAACTGTGCTATATACCGTATAGTATATATTATGTTTTAATCGTCAACTTTGACCCATTAAAATCCCTCCAGCCACAAAGACTAATGGCTGAAAGCAATAACATAATATGCAGATATTGATATCCTTGCTAGTTCTCTGGATTAAAATCAATTTTTCTCAAGTTCTTTAAGATTTATGTTTTGTTTTGATTCGTTTCGATCTGTTTCGTTTCGTTTTATTTCGTTTCGTTTCGATCTGTTTCGTTTCGATTTGTTTCGTTTCGTTTCGTTTTTGTTTCGTTTCGCACTTTACAGGGACCCTCAAAAGTTTGACCTTGTGACTTTGACTTATGATATTGACCTTCTGTTTTGATAACAGGTTAAATATACAAATGTATCCTCAAAGCTGCCGCCGGGGACATTTATATGTTTCACAATTAAACAGAGCTTATATTTACGTTTATAGATCTCAACAGTCTAGACTACGTTGGATTGTCAATGCCAGTAAACTAAATTTGGGGGGTGGTGGTATTGTATTCTCGGAATGTCGTATTAAACTTAATTAAACTCGTGTAATATGTTAACAATATACTTAATTTAACTAACACATGTATGCATAGAACGATCTCTCTCTCTCTCTCTCTCTCTCTCTTGTAGATGTTCGAGACATATATACTATTTTGTATCTGGAAAAAAATATTTCAGCAGTACATGCATCTTGCTACGTTAAATATAATACAAGACAACATTTCAAGGTACTTGGTAGTTTTGGAGACTTCAAATTTATATTCAGAAAAGGGGATGATTGCATACAATGCATATGGTTTTAGATGTACTTTACTGTTGAAATTTTCATATGTTATGTCTTTCTGGATATTTTTATTTATAAAAATCTGCCATTAGTCAAATAGTCATAATGGCAGATTTTTATAATAAATAAAAATATCCAGAAAGACAGTAAACTGGAGAGCACACATGTAACGAGTCGGACAGTTTTACGATGGAAGTTTTATTCTACGACCCGGCGAGCGGAGTGAAGTTACTTTCCTTCTCTCAAGCCCCCCCCCCCCCCCCCCCCTACACACACACACACACACACAAAGAAATTAAAATCTTTATTCTAAAATCAAATTAAACTTTAACAACTTATATAACAAATTATCATAATGTCTCAGATTCCATCATTTCCATTGCATAACATTCATTATTCTGGTCGCATTATGAAAGCACAATCTCCTACGCATGCGTCCGGGACTCCGATTTCAGTTCCGCTTTTCTTCACTTTGAATTTATAATAAAAAAATTATTTCAAGGAAAAATCATATTTAGTTAACCACTGAAAATGTTTTCTGACAGACTTGAGAATCGGGATCGAACGTTCCTCCGGACATAGGTTACAAAATACAGTTTTTTTTTCATGACGCCAGCGTCATATGTCATATAATACTCTCATAAAACATAAACCTAACAAAGTATATACACGGTGAAAAGAATTAGTCTAACACTTTATCATGCTTACACAAGATTATACCTATAACTTAGAATAAGAATTAGAAATGTGCTCGACAAAGGGGAAAATAGTAGAAATTTGGCAAATTCTATAGCGGAAACGACATCGTTTCGTAAATGTTTGGGGAATAAAATTTATATGAAATAAAGAGTGCATCTATATCAACAAAATATATAAGTGAATTAGATAGACCCCTTTAATGAGCGCCAGCTCATTGCCAATGAACACGCGTTTCAAAAAATGAAAATTTCCCATTATCTTGCAAATTTCTTATAGATTTTTATACCTTATAATTTGCCATGGTTTTAGTTTTCATGCATACAGTATGAAGATTAAAGCCCCCTCCACACTTCAACTCCACAAAAGATATATCCGTGGCGAGTCTGGACGCAAAATGTTCGATGAACCATGGACCTACAACTCCAGTACGGAATGCTACGGGTTGATACATGTACGAATCGAGCACGGATAGCTAAGGATTGCTATGGATATCGTCCTGACATTGCCACGACATGCGTACGGATAGATACGGATTGCTACGACACGCGTACGGATAGATACGGATAGGTACGGATTTCTACTGATTACCACGACTCGAGTACGGATAGCCACGATTCGCACAAGGATAGCTACGAATTCAGTACGGATTGGTAGGACATGGGCGGATCCAGGATTTTTTTTTATCAGGGGGATCCTAAATTCAGAATTTCTTGAAGAGCAAATAAATAAATAAATAAATAAATAAGAATAATAAATAAATAAAAGAAAAAACATAAATGAATAAAGTCCTTGATTAACGTAAGTAAGTTCTGTTTCTTATTATAAATAAAACAGATAACTGGCGAACAGCTTAAAATCTTGAATTTTCACATTATAGTACTTACTTACATATGTAATGCTTGTCCGTTCTAATGTGTGAATACAACCAATGGCGAGCGATAGCGAGTCAGCCAATTTTTTTTTTCAGAATTGGAATGAAATCCTCTATTCGTGTCTTTTTCAGTTTCCATTGGTTATTGACCAAGGTGTATGTAGGAAAGCGCAGCATCATTTATAGAATATTAAACTAGCTTCTAACGTTATGTTTGCGGACGGTAAATGCTGATTTTACGGTTACAAACTGAGTTTTTCTATCGTAGCCAGTAAAACGGATGTTGCACCGTAAAAAAATGTATATTCATGTATTTTTTTAACTATGCTTCCAAAATTCCAACGGAAAGGGGGGGGGGTGTCCGGATCCCCAACCCCTCTGGATCCGCGCTTGTAGGACTGGCTTGAATTCCTGTCTACTTTTAAACAATAATTGTTTACTAAAACACCCAATGTTTTCAAATTGATACAGTGTCAATTGTTTAATAGAAGTGTTCAGGTTTTATATCATTACCTATTGAAGTATTAACTCATATATTGACCGAAAAACGCATAGAGTACTGATAGATTTGAAGTTAATAAGACAAAATCCGTGGCTATCCGTATAGTAATCCGTAGGCCAGTCGTATCAATCCGTAGGGGAGTCGTAGCAATCCGTAGGAGAGTCCTATGGCTATTTTTATCACAAAAAATAGTCCCGGATTGCTACGGATGCGCTACGGGTTGCTACGACTCCCCTACGGATAGCTACGACACTACTACGGGTTGCAAAGACACCCTACGACAAAATTATCCATAGTAGAGCCACGGAAAATTTGTAACATGTTAAAAAAATTCCGTCTCATCCCAGATAGCTACGGATTGCCAAGAATAGCTACGACTTGCCACGACGATCGAGCTACGGATTCCTACGGATAGATACGGATTAAATTAGGTTAGAGATTATGCGAAGCTGTTTATTGAAACCAGAATTTCGATTCCCCCGAATTAACCCCGATAAACCACGACTAACTCCGACTTCAAATAAGACTTTGCCCAACTTTTCCGGTCAACGCCGACTATCGCTGCCGTGCGTCAGGGCGTGTGTGGGTGTGGGTGCGTGTGTCCAAATTTTCTTGTGAACAGCATAGAAGACAAAGTTAACATCAGAGAAATATCAAAACTTTCATAGATGTTTCCAATGGAAAGAGAATAAACCCTGTTGATTTTGAAGGTCAGGGGTCAAAGTTCAAGGTCAAAGTGGACTTCGCGTGGACCTTGTGAACAGCATAGACGCCAAAGAAATTATCATAGAAACATCAAAGCATTCACAAATGTTCTCCATGGGGAGATAAGAAACCTATTTATTTTCAAGATCAAGGGTCAAAGGTCAAAGGCTTAAGCTTAAGATATTTGTGAACAGAATAGAAGGCATAGTGATCATCAAGAGACCACCTTTCACAAATGGTCCCTCAGGGATGAACCCTAATAGTTTTTAAGGTCAAGGGTCAAAGGTCAAGGTGGCAGTAAACTTTATTTTAGAATCTAGACATACTTTCATTGTGCATAAGAGATGCTTATGGATAGCAGATGATGCTTTTACGAGATATTGAAAAGAAAAAAAAATATCAAAAACAAAACTACCGAAGATAATGTTTTAACACATCCGTTCTAATTTCTTTTGTCCGTTCATCACATTTCATGAGTGACTACTCGAAATGTTTTTTTTTTTAGTTAACACTGTTTATCTAATAGGTAGAAGAAAATGGAATGGGGACTTAATGCTATTACATGTATTCTATTTCAGGGGTTGTCCCCTTCCTGAAAAAAGCTATTTTCTGCACAGCAAATTACAAAGTCTTTAGTACTATCGTTTGATTACCTACGGTCCCGCATAGAATTAGTAATCACTGTGTCTGTCCGTCCGTTCGTCTGCCTGTCCGTCAAAAATCTAACATTAATCAGATAAAAGGGCCCGCTAAATGGCAGTTGTCCTAAAGGAATAACTATTTGTCTGTCTGTCGGTCAGTCTGTCTGTCGGTCGGTCTGGCTGGCTGGCTGACTGTCTATCCCTGTTTTCCTGTCCGTCAAAAAATAAAATTGGCAATAACTTTTTCACCATAAGATATATGACTCATTTTTGACTCGTGTACTGTTCGGGTGGCGTCAATTTTTTTACCATTTGACATTGACAATAACCTTTTGACCTACATATGAGAAACTTTAACTTTGACCTTAACTACATCACCATAAGAGATAGGGCTCTCATATTTGGTATGGGTGTTCTCTTGGTACTATTTTATTTTTAACTTTCGGTCCTGACCATTGACCTACATTAAAAAAAAACTTTTATTTAGCGAAGACCATTCGCAGTTTTTGCAAGTGTATTCCTTGTAAAGCCATAGTAAAACTTGTTTTACATCGGGCGGGTACCTTTTGCTCAGACAAAAAAAAACCAAAAACCAAAACCAAGAAAAAAACAAAACAAAACAAAACACACACACACATCCTCACAAACATGCATTTTTTGGGTTAAAAATGAGTAAATGATATTTGATTATATGAAATGCCTATTCCATCTTTAATTTTAGGTGATAATAGTGATTTTTATAAAAAAAATTAAGGGTACCTTATACTAATTATCGAAAAAGTTCAGGATTTAAAACAGAATATTAAATTACTATGGCCTGACAAGCTTTTCTGTTCGTACTAACATTTCTTATCGCATGACCTTGACATTGACCTTGGACTATATTAAAAAAAATTAACATATGTATTTTCCTTGTGACAAGATCTTTCTCGTACAAATGTGCATATAGAATCAAAATTTTAACAACGTTGCCTTGACTGTGACCTTCCCGAAATTAGCTATTGGCCATTACTGCTGTAACATAAGAAACGTGACTCCTACGCGTAACGTAAATGGATCTGTCGGAAGATTGGCAGCTTACGTTAGAGTTGCACTTGTTGATATTTTTTTTCCCAATAGATCCTTTAATATCTATCTTTTATAATTGGATGAATTTAAATGTCATAGCATGTACATTTGCCGATTTGGGCTGGCTATTTTTATATTGTATTCAGATAAAATCTTGAGCGGCCGTTATCTATCTGTAAGATCTGAAGTGTCAATACACAAACACGTTGAATGACTGTAATGGACAATAAATGCGGACTAGTCATATAATGTATTTCACCGCCAAAATAAAACATTTAACAACGTTCAAATCCTATTCAATTGTACTTCTAATAGAAAACACTATAATTATTAATCAGTTGCGATAACAAAATGACATTGTACACTAAGTATAAAAGCATTGACCACATAGTAAAACCTCTGAAAAAAAAGTTGGAAATTCCAAGATTAAAGTTGGAAATTCCAAGATTAAAGTTGGAAATTCCGACTTTAAAGTTGGAAATTCCAAGATTAAAGTTGGAAATTCCTACTTTAAAGTTGGAAATTCCAAGATTAAAGTTGGAAATTCCAAGATTAAAGTTGGAAATTCCGACTTTAAAGTTGGAAATTCCGACTTTAAAGTTGGAAATTCCAAGATTAAAGTTGGAAATTCCAAGATTAAAGTTGGAAATTCCAAGATTAAAGTTGGAAATTCCGACTTTAAAGTTGGAAATTCCAAGATTAAAGTTGGAAATTCCAAGATTAAAGTTGGAAATTCCGACTTTAAAGTTGGAAATTCCAAGATTAAAGTTGGAAATTCCAAGAATGAAGTTGGAAATTCCAAGATTAAAAGTCGGAAAATCAAAAAATAAAAAAAATAATTCGGCACTTATACGCTTCCGTACTAAAGTTATCACAGTAAATGAATTTCAAAACGAATTTGTGTGGCGCCACAAAAATTGCCCATGTGTGGGATAGACCAGCCCTCACGCGTGCGCGATACGGCTCGTCATGTTGTACAAATCAAAACAAACATGGCGAGTACCGTACGTACGCCCTCCACGGAAAATCAGGCGTTTTCCTCACTAAATAAAGGAGCTGTTAAGATAAGGGCCGGATTTAGCCCTGAAAGCACTCGATTATTTCTCGTGCGTTGTCCTTCTACTTTAGATAAAAATTAGTGAGGATAAAATTATAAAGTATTATAAGATTCCTAGTAGGTATTTTATGTAAATAAATTTGGTGAAAGATGTTATGATTACGAGTTGAAGAAGGGGTACAGACGACGGAAAACGTCGAATATCGAACGAAAATGCACAAAAAATGCATTATTTTACACTTTTTTTTAATGATTATTATACTTCTATTACCTTTTCAAGTCTAAATTGGATAAGAGAAATTAACTTTGAGGTTATTATATCAATATAATCGGCAAACTCTGCAATCCGAAAACTGAAAAAACGGTTTTATTTCGTTCTTCTCGGCCATTTATGTAGGTTTCTGGCGCGAAATACACACGGTGTAGAAATAGACAACCCTCTCGTTTATTTCTTTCTAAACGATTTAATATTTGATCAGAACACACTCTGAATATATTGTTCCGTGATATAAAATGAAAAAAAAATCAATGATAACCTATTTTATCGCTCTAGAGACACATTTAAAAATAGTCATCCATCCCCCCTTTTTTCGTTTTTCGCCTGTGGGACATTGTTCCCCCCCCTCGCTTCAGAACCCCACTTGGTCAGAAAATGTGTTTTATTAATATACATCTTTGGTGAAAGTGGTATTGTAAAGCGAGGGGGGGGGGGGGAAACGATGTTGTATAAAACTTTTCCATTTTCCATTGATTTCTGTGTAAAAAACGCTTATTTTGACCCAAATATGGGTCTTATTTTGATTAAATTATCCCATCTGATAGCAGATTCATGTGTGGACCAAGTTACTTGACATTTCTACCGAAAAAAATTCTTAAGTTTTGCATTTTGAAATTTCGACTTTTCAGGGCAGATTTTACGCCTTATCTTATTGTACATAGCGAAGAACAATGCACGTGTATTAGCGGTTGCAAATTTTGCTGGTGAAGTCATTTTTGATAATTTGGAAATTCTTTCTTTCAATTTAGAATGTGGAATCATTGTATGAAGAGTCGAAAAATCAAACTATTTGATCGAAAATACATGATAGCGGAATTCAGGTGTCCTTAAAGTTCTCATCAAGCTTCGGAAGTATTTTTTAAAAATAGATATGAAAAGCGGTTTTGATTTCTGAATTATAGTTTTATAAATAGTTTAATGTATTTTGAATTTATATTGTAGAAATTTACAAATTATGAAGAAACTTTTAGGTCAAGGTTTTCGCTTTCACAAACTAGTAAAGACTTTCTGGAAATTTTACCGAATGTGACAGGTTTCCATAGAGCTGTTGCGACGGGTGTTGCATGCAATCAGGAGACGCTGACTCTCCCCGGGCACCTGGTCTCACCTCGGAATGTTGTTCATTCCGGGGTTTGCAACCGTTTCGATGGGAATTCTCACGATTTTGCTTTGCCTTCTCGACTTTGAGACTGAATAATGGTAAGGTACTTCTTTGATGTTTATTACACAAACTTTTGTCAACTTCTTTTGAAATTCGGACCCATACAAGCAACAGAGTATATTACTTTGGGTATTTCACAACCTGCATTTTATAGTGAAATAATTAACAAAATAAGAAGGATCAAAGGTAGACAGAATTATCATCGAAATTGTGTTAGAATCATCAAACGCCTTTTATACCGCGGATATTATCCTTCTGTCACCAGAAGGACACTTGGCTTGGTACTGGACCAATTTACAGGCTTGTACCAGCGCATTCTTAAGAATTGCACTCTGACTGATTGTGACGATAGGAGTCCATGACGGGCCCTGCCCAAACCTCTTTAGAGAGGACAGGGCCCCGACCACCTGTCTACCTATCCCAACCAGAAAATTGTACTATAACTCATACATTCTTCCGGTGTTTGACTATTGTATAACCATCTGGGGCAATGCATCAAAAACGCAGCTAGAAAGAGTATTCAAACTTCAAAAACGCGCGGCAAGAATAATACTTGATAAGCCATATGACCATCCATCTCTCCCACTGTTCCAAGAACTTGGATGGCTAACAATTTATGAGAGAATAGAGTATAACAAAGCATTAATACTTTACAAGTCTCAGAATGAGTTATTACCCGAGTATATTTCAAACCTTTTTCATTTCAATCAATCTGAGGCTTACAACCTTCGTTCTGTTTCAAATAATGATATGGTAATTCCTAGACATAAAACTAATTTCTTTCAAAAATCGTTACAATATACTGGTGCTCACATCTGGAATACTCTTCCTCAAGCTCAAAGATCTGCTCAATCCGTATCATGTCTTAAACCGTCTCTTCATAAGTACATAATATCTAAGCGATAAACCCCCCTTGAGTGGGTATCTGAATTATCGAGTTTAGTGACGATTATATCTTATGAAATGAAGTCAAGAACATTTTGTGTGTAAACCTGCATGTATACATGTATTTTTTTTTTTTTTTTTTTCTTGCTGATTTATTCGTTTATATTTATATGAAACTATGCATCTTTTAAAAGAGGGCCCTGTGGAAGAATAGCAATAGCTAAACAGGCATCCCTCTATAAATAAAGCATTATTATTATTATTATTATTATTATTATTAATGTCAGTCGGAATCCTCGGGTGATCATATGCATTAGCTCTCTACGGCTGGCAGAGCACGGACTGTATTCCGTATGCCTTCTGTTTTTTATATCCATTTACATATCCATCTGTGTGTTTCTTGGGCCCCTGTGTCATGCTGTCTGTTTGTATGTTCATCTTACAGTGAGGTTATTTTACACCACAATTGTGCGTTCTTCGATATATCTGGGTAATCGGAAAAGTGTGAGAGTTGCGCGCACGTAATCTGGATAACCACACCGTCTGCGAGGAAGATGGCCGTCCTAATTCGGCACCGATTGCCAATTGGTCTCGTTGGCTTATAAATGTGCGGTCTTTGTGTTTAATGTTTCTATGATTTGAGTTGGTGTTCTTGTCCCTTTTGCGTCTCTTTCTGTGTCTGCTCTGTGTGTTTTCATTGGATGTTTTGGGGTTTAGCTGTGAAAAGAATATCCACAAAACATGCACTGGCTGAGGTAATGTCTATATAGAAAGTACTACGGCGACCATGTCAGGGAAAGACATTCAAAACACTAACTGTCAAACTCCAGCATCAACAACAACAACACCGTAAGGAAAGGGAATGATATCCAGCATGACCACCTTGCACTCACCCAGCGAAACAAACCCACAAGAAACTGAAACATAAATGACATAATACAAAACTACAAATCGCAAAAAGACACAACAACATTCACTAGAACATCATACAAAACAATCGTTACAGCTTACAGAAACATCAATCATTGATGACAACACATAAAAGGAGGGAGACCAATGTGCACCCGACGCTATTAGCAAACGGTGTGGTTATCCGGATTACGTGAGCACAACCCTCCCACTTATCCGGATACACAGAGGTCTTCATAGACATACAATTATTGTATAAACATAAAACTTCTCACTGTAAGGTGACATCACAAACAAGATTGTTAAATGCAGCGGCCTCTTGTAACACATATATTCTATGTAAATGGATCTAAAAAATTCTATGGCATGCGTTTAACAGTCTGTACGTGCTCTGCTGGCTGAAGCGAGCTCAAGATCAATCACCCGAGAAGTCCGACAAACTTTCAGATAGGGCAGAGAATCAAGGCCCAGTCTTCTCTGACGAGATTTCATTAAGGCCCTCACGGTTGACTAGTGTGCAATGTTGGGAAAGATACTGGTACAAAACTGTAGATTGGTCCACAATCTCATTAAAACACAACTTGAACTTACGATACTCTCCATGCGGAGAGTATCGGAAGTTCAAGTCGCGTTTTAATCAGATTGATTGGTCCAGTACCATGCCCGGTATTTTTGTGATGACTTTAGGATCATATCCTCGGTAAAGCAGGCACCCGACTATTTTCATACATTTGTGGTTGAAGTTTGATCTGCCTTTGATCCTTCTGATTTAGTTTATAAGGTTACTGTAAAATAAAGGCAATGAAATTCCAAAAGATACTTACTCTGATGCTGGAGTCGTCCCAAATGTTGAAAGAAGTTCAGACTAGTTATGTAACGGGACAAGTGGGAGGGTTGTGTGCACGTAATCCAGTTAACCGAGGATTTGCAACTAACGTGGGCATGTGGACGTCCTACGTCGGTACGGGTTGACCATTGATCTCGTTGGTTTATGTAAAGTATTTTGTGTATAGTGTTTTGGAGACTATGATTGATGTTGTGCTTGTTCACATTTCAGTACTAGTCGATCCCTTCCTTCTCTCATTTGACATGTTGACTCCCCACTTTCCTCTTATTAAATTTTAATGTATTCATAAGGCTAGAGTCAAGTCCTGTTACATCTAAACTCATAAATAAAACCAATTAATCTTTAATTAAAAAACTGATGTAACATTATCAAATTGGCTATTTAAAACATACTATTAAGAATGAGAAAAGTAAAAAGATATATCATTTACAATTAAATTCATGCTTGAAATAGATCTGCATGAAAAGGTAGAAATCCTTTACATTGTTCCGACTGGCAGTGACATTTCTTCATGTTTTTGTCTGTTGATTTACACTCCCCCTCCGATCTTGGGGATTCTATTAAATCTGAAGATCCATAGTCAAATGACAGCTCTTCATAAGGCTCTATATCCCGATGAGCAAACAGGGCAATTACAGGCGTTGTTATATCAATACGAACGGGTAATAATGATAGGTTAGGAGCACAGCTATGATTTATGTAACGTCCAATATTCCCGTAGTGTGTTGGATCAACCACGGTCATTACTGGCCCAGATGTACAATGCTCTGTAACAACTAAAATATAATTCATTGAATCACTCGTTTGTTTTAGTATCCGTTTCTTTGCTTCTGTATAAGAAATGATTTCACCAGCATACTGACATACAAAGTGACCACATCTGATGTGTTCCAGAGTTCGTAGACAAAGTCCTTTTGTTGGAGACTCGTAGATTTCCAGTTTTAATTTCACACCATGTTGAACTACTCGGTTAGTACAGTCTAAGGAACATAAGCAGTTCCTATTACATTCAAAGACAGGTTTTATATAGGAGTTTTTCAGCATTTGCATGGATAAATGTCCTTTTTCATTAAACGTTTTCCCATATCTCAGGATACAAGAGCAGTCCTTGATTGCAGCACAGCTGATTTGTTTACATTCACATCCAAGTATGGTATCATGAAACTCCTCTACGTCAATATCTGGACCAGGTATATTCTTGGTGATATACTGCAAAATAATAAAATCTGTGTATACAAATGCACAAACTGTATCAGTGATCCGCATAGTGGATTATATTTTGTTTGTGCATCAGCTTTTGTCTATATACACAATCTGATTAAAACCAGATCTCTACATGCTCCTGATTTTGTTATGTCGCATGGAGGCTACGCGACATAACAAAATCAGGAGCATGTAGAGATCTGGTTTTAATCAGATTGGTCTATACATCGATAGACAGAAAAATTATTACAGTCATTTTTTTAATTTTTAATAATTTAATTTAATTTAATTTAATTTAATTACTATTTAATTATCTAGTTTATTTTGCAATTGATGTCATTTTAGCATTATTGATTTTCAATTGATATTGTTACTGTAGTATTTTTGTAAAACAGGCTCCAGGAGATTATATTTTGCTAAGGAGACATAGAAAAATATATACATCAAGTATAAACAGGTTGGGGAAAACTTCAGCAGGTCCGGGATTACTCCAGAAATGGCTATAATAGCTAAATATGGCTATAATAGCTATAAATGGCTATATTGGAGAAATAATTTTAAGTACTAAAAAATAAAATTTTTGAATTTTTCTTTCAAACTCAAAATCGCAACTCTTTATGACCATCTGATCAAAGTTTACAAAAGAAGCTGGTATGCAAAACTTACAATTTTCAAGTTTTGACCAGGATAAGTTATCAAAATTTGACTCATTCAATCTCAAAGATGGTACATTTTACATGTCAACTTCTTTAGTAAAAATTGTTCAGATGGTCATAAACATTTGCGATTTTGAGTATTAGCTCAAAATTCCAAAATTTACTTTTTTAGTATTTAAAATTATTTCTCCAATATAGCCATTTATAGCTATTATAGCCATATTTAGCTATTATAGCCATTTCTGGAGTAATCCCGGACCTGTTCAGATCGAGCTATAATAACCTGATAAATAACCACTGAATTCAAATGCTGTTTTCATCATTGAAAGGAGTGTTCTGCATTTCCTTATTGATAATTAAGTGGAATGACTTTTAATTATTTACCTTGGATGATTTTTTATTGATGACACTTCTTGGATTGCTATAAACTGGCAATTTTTCTAACCCCTCGGTCCAGTCGTCGTCCATCATCACGCAGGACGTCGTATGGACTTGCTAAATTTAAAAGGAAGACGGACTTTGTAATCCGAACAGTGTGAAATGGGATTCTTTTAATCTCTTTTTGTTATAAATATAGCACTCAGTAGTTGTATAAAAAAATGCATATATTTATAGTGAAATATGATAATCGAGTCACGAGTGGCAAATCTCTCAAAGAAGAAGTCAAGAAGTCCACGTGTCCTACATGTATCCGTGATGTTTGCCATTGATGTGAGGTCAGAATTCAACCTATATGTATACATATGATTTCTGTATTTAAATTTACCCTTTTTTGGATGTGAAAAAAAAAATCATTAAACTTGAATAAATCGTAAAGGAAACTCAATATATGAATAATTTTTATCCATATTAGATAAATATAGGATCTCAAATGAATTTTTATTTCATACGATGTATTATGAAACGAGTTGTGCGATTTATATGATATCCCCGAGCCTTGACTTCAACGTTTCTGAGAATTAAAAGGCGAACCACGCCGTGACCTACAGGTCGTCTGCTACGGGATGAGAGGTAGTTCCCCAATGTATAGATATATTCTATGCGTAAGAGAAAAATGTTTCAAATTTGTTAAGTATTTAAATGCAATAATTGATTCTACAACAATTTTAATAATTGATATTGAATCCGCGTCTGAATTTAACAATTGACCAATATTTGAAAGGTCACACTTGTCAAAGTTTATGTGATTATGTTCCAAACTTGACCAATCGCATTCAAGCAGAGCGATATGTAACGAGTTATCATATCATATATTTATGAAATGGCTTTATGAAACTACATAACGGGTGAATCATGTGATAAAACAGAATATTCTTTTATTTTTCCTTCATGAAGCACCCGAACTTTCTTGCTTTGCTAATTTAAAAATAAAATTGTTGATAATAAATAGGTCGATTGGAGGGGCATTTTACAACGTGCTCTAATTGATATATTGATCACCACATGGCCACATTTTTTGCAATAAACTGGAGATCGGAATATATCAGACAGTCTGATGCGCGAATTGATATATTTAAGTATCCTATTATTTGACACTCTATTTTGACATTCCACAAACTCCACGTCTTTTAAGTCGGTTAAGAATATGAGAGAACAAAATAATAATTTTATCGTAATGTTGTTGTTTTTTTTTTCAAGATTAAATTATTACAACAAAGTAAACGTACATCGTACCAAGTACACAAAATACAGTCTAAATTACAAAGCAAGTGAAATACAATACACGCACCTCAAGTCTATATCACGGGTCGCTAAATCTCAGTTTTAATGTCGAGGCTTGAATAAGGGATATTTACCACAAAAATTGGACTCCTTTCGTGACATGTGTAAGTTGATGAATGTAGACGGGAAAGTAGAAACTCCGAGCTTCTAAACTTCCTTCTCCATTTTATATCCCCCAGAACCACTTTTGTATTCCCTTTATGATACTAGATACATTAATGTTACCTGAATATGATTTAACAATGAAGTATCTAATATTGAGATATAGCTATATAGGAAAATGAGAACCTTCGTGTTTATATGGTCCCCATACCCCATTGTACCCCCGGGATGAAAGTATCATTTGACTTGAACTGAAAAAAAATTCCACGCACGCATGCTTGTCCTGTATGTATTGTATGAAAATAAGTGTCAGGGACTTATAATGGAACCAAACATAGATTTCTATATTTTTTTTCTAAATGTTTGTATTTTACTGATATCGTCGTCATCTTCGTCGTGTGTATCGAGTTATGATGACACATATGATGTAGAGGAGGATGAGAGATGTCGGAACTGCTCTGATACGGTATGTACCGAGTATGATAATGGTTTCGAAATCAATATAATAGAGGCACATAATCTTAATACAGAATGAAAAACATGCCCTACAGCAAACTACGTGCAATGTTCAACACAGAGATAGAGAGAGAGATTTAATCGAACAATGTGCAGACGTTAACCCATTATTTTTGATTCGAAAATTAATGACCATGGGATTTGGCTTTGTAATTTCATCTAAAAAAAAACATTCTTAGAGGTTTTGGTAACTATTGGACATATACATTTAATGGAAAATCTTGTAAAGATTCACGAACTTTGAATGTACATATCATATTCAGGGGCTACAGAACTTCCTCATTTTTTACATTAGGCACGGTCCATTTGATATTCTGGGGGGGGGGGGGGGGGGGGGGGGCTTGGGTTTTTTTCGAAAAAAATAATTTTGCCCTGAATTTTGATGAAAAAAATAAATTTGCTTATGGTGTGACAGAAAAAAATAATCTTGCTCTTACAATTAGAATATTCTTAAAATTTGCTTAAAATTCCTGAAAAATTTTCGGCTCGCTTCGCTCGCCGCAGGTTTTACTTTCTATAAAAATTTTTTGGATCGCTTCGCTCGCCATAGTTTTCTCCTGTAATGGCAAGTTCATATTTGAAAATATCGAAAAGAATACATGTGACTGAAACAATTCAAATGCTTAAATAAATTATCAATAGATCTATAATTCATTACTCTTAATAGGTACTTGTATCACCATAGTGTCTAATTTTACATACAAGATTGGAAGGAGAATTTAAACAAGTATTAGCTTTTACAAAAAGCTTGCCGGCAGTTAGCTGACATTAAATGTTGTAAAATTCTAGTAAGAAAAAATTGGAATAAACGATTCTTGTTCTTGTTGACCAATCGCTCATTTCCGGGCTTTTCCGTTTTTATTTCCGATTCAAGCTACGGAAATTTCCGAGGATCTGTGATTGTTGTAGGACGTATCGGTACAAAGACTTTTCGATGCATCTTTCGGAAGAAAAAGCACTGATACGATATGACTTTCATTTGTCAAGTCATCTAGACTCTTGGGCCGACCTGATGAAAGTATCTTATGCACAGATTCTGGATAACCTTGACGAATATTTGCATATTTTGTGATTGTCCACCAATCATAATGCCAAGAGTTATTTTATCCGTGCAAGTATGTCACGATTGATTACAGTATACCGGCAGTCATGACTGCCGGTAATAAGTTTTTCACTTTTTCATTTCTACCTGTAAAAACTTGCATCAGGCCCTCTTACATGTTACAAGACCTTATATACATTTTGTTTACTGAAAATTATATATCGCATATTGTAAAAATCTTAATTGCATCTCTCTCAGTTTAGAAATGAATACAAGTTTTATATAAAAATAATGTTTGGAGTAATTTAAGTAAAAATAAAGAATTTCTGCTGAAAAAACACAAACATTCTTAATATTCACATCAATTGTTATAAAAATATTTTCCTTGCTCCAACTTTTCAAGAAAAAAATAATTTTGCCCCGGTCCAGGGCGAAAAAAATAATCTTGCTCCGACAAAAAACCCAAGGCCCCCCCCCCCAGAATATCAAATGGACCGTGCCTTACCGAGCATCGTAAAGCATTTATAATATATGATAAGAAAAAGAAAGGAAGTGTATATATATGTATTAACAATTTGGTGTGACCAAACAGACTACTGGGTAGGATCACTTTCTACATTAACTGTTCATTATAATATGAATTATGGCAAAGCCATAGTGAGGACGCAGGGTGAAATTAAAAAAAATATTACTACTGACTTCAAAAATTGAAAATGTAAATTTTTTAATTAGAAATAGAAGATAAATGAGCATGTAAATATAATACTAGTGAGAGATAAACAAATAAATTTGAAAATACATGTAAATGAATAAATGAAAACGAAATAAAAAAGAGAAATAAAAAAATCCTACTCCAAGAAGAGAATATGGTGTATTATAATAAACGTGAATTTCAATGTATATTTCTTCAGGAATTAAGCCTTTTAAGTTTTTATGGGATGAGGGAGTTCCTTTTACCTTCTCTACATAACATTTTAGTATTTTTCACATATATGTGCTCCCTCAACTTCACCCCAGCGGCAGCCCCCCTAAAAAAACAACCAAATAAAAATCAAACAAATAAATAAAACAAAATAAAACCAAATTTAAAAAAAAAAAACCGCCTCTAGTCATGCAAGTTATTTAGCTACAACTGAGAGAGACCTCGGTGCAGAATCGGTCTGACAGTTTCTTGAAAATTTGAACAATTCTGCACACACACATATATGCAGATAGCTTTATTAATTCGCCCGTCCCACACGTTTTTCCACATACAACCCCCCCCCCCCCCCCCAACAAAAGACAACGGAATAGAAACAACGTGATGGTCGGGCGAAATATTTAGCTAATGTACAGATAGTCCGCGAAACAACGTTTTTCCTGCTACATGATGACGTTGCATTCTGACGTAATAATGACGTTGCATAATGACGTCATGACGTATTAGTCGTAACTTGTTGAAGATGGCAATAAGATGAAACGGTTTCAAATCACATATAATCAAGTAAGTAAAGCATGATTCAATGGATTCAATTAAATTATTGACTTCGTATATACTGCTGAAAACAGGTTGTCCAATAATCCTCCGTCCATGTAGACCGGAAGTCAGCCATGATTATTCCGAATATACATGGGTTGAGTAGTAAGCCCCGAGACTCTGGCGAAACCGCACGACTGAGTTTGTAGCAACTTGCAACAAGGTCATAGGCGGTACAGGCTTGCAATATAACCTTGCCGTCATCGCTATTATCCTACGCCATTTCACGCAATGATAAAACCCGAGAGGCATCGCAGGTACGGTATGTCGTCACAGTGACGTCATTCGGACTTCTGACGTAAACATTGCGAAAGATTCAAAGGTAGAGACACATATTTGAGTGTTTAGGGGCGAGTAAATGGGCAATGAAGGAAACGAATCTTATCTTGATGTAGGAAAATTTCTGCAAGACTCATGTCTAAAGACGGTAGGTTTCGATTTATAGCTAGAATTTGTATTTTTACTGGGGACTTCTCGCTCAGCTGATCGTGTTGGCAACGTACGAATGGAGAAAGAATCCCTGATACTGCATCGTATTGCATCGAATGAAAAGCATTGCATGTACTCTGTATACCTCAGAAATGTAGTCAAACCTGCTGGTATATACTTGCAATACTTAATTTACAAATATGAAGCCCCAGTTCCAGTCTGCAAGAATCTTGCAGACAAACAATAGGCGATGACGACAGAGGTAGATTTCAAAGTGAAGAAAAGCGGAACTGAAATCGGACGCATGCGTAGGAGATTGAGTTTGTAGGTTATACAGAATTTGTACAGAATTAACATTGGAAACCAGTATTTTTCCTATTTATTTACACGTGTTATCTTCAAGAGGACTACGTCCGCGCCTGCGGCGCGGACTGCGTCCTCTATAATACACTTTTAACCTTATTTCTACAGCATCTGTTCATTATATAATACACTTTTTACCTTATTTCTACAGCATCTGTTCATTATATAATACACTTTTTACCTTATTCCTTTCAGCAGGGTAACTTTCTCTGTAAAGTTGGATTTTATCCAGGCAAGTATCTAATTTCATATCTTCAAACATGAATGATCTTTATTACAAACTTCTTCTTTGGTATCATTTCAAGACAACATTTCAATTTCCTTTCATACTCCTCACGCTATACTCAACACTTCACAGATCACAATGCTCTGTTCAATGTATCTCTACTATGCAAGCGAGTGTATGCTGGGGAGGTGTGTTGAATGTGCTTCATCGAATGGTCCGTATTTCCAACGGCCTTTAATGTGCCATCATACGAGATAAGCACCTCAACCTCTACTCAGCCTCTACTCAGACCGTTTTCGTTCCCTCCGAGCCGGACAACAAATGTTAGTGAGATGAGAAATCACCTCTGAGTAAGTCCGCCCTCAAAGGGATTTGAACCCAGGACCTCCAGACTGGACGTTTGGCGCTCTACTTACGTACTGAGCTAATCTTTTTCCTAGCTATGATATTAATGAGTTCTGTTTTTTTTCGCAAAATCATCAATACATTTTCAGGTAAATTGAAGTTACATGTACTGTTCGGTCAAACGAATCTTCAAATAACTGCATTGACAGAAAAGAAAAAACACATTTCAATACCATATTAAGGTCTAAGAAATGCTGTACATATCCTAATAGCTAATAAGAATCTCCAGTAATGATAAGACAATTAAATTGCGGTTAATTATAGATTACAGTACATTAAAATTGTATTAAAATTGTATGTCTCAATATGAGATATGACGAGAAAATATTTTCTAAAACTTCATTTCAGAATGGAACAAACAGTACAAAGAGTGGGTAGAACAAGCTAAATCAATGGGAGATGACGAAGCTAAAATCATAGAACTGGAGGTTATTAACGGAATATTGCATATAACCATAGAGGTGCCCGTCAAAACTCGTAAGGACCAAATATTTTATAAATGATCCGAATTAATTTTAAGAATTTTGATGTCAGAGTATGGTAATCACTCGACTTCACATCGTAATCACTTTGATCACTTACATGGCTAATTCACGCTTTCTGCAATACATCCTATTACTGCTATTTGTTCATATTTTTCTGTGTTACACACTTTTTAACTTTGTGAAAATTATGAAACTTAAAGATCTTCAACTTGACCACGTTACAACCACCACAACTAAACACACACACAAATGATCGTAACATACAACTACATCAACGAACAATAGAAAACAACGAAACCACATAAAGTGGACCAACAAAGGAGGGAAATGTGCACTCAGGTACAACTTTGGACCGCTTTCTACTATAGTCATAGCACATAGTATGGTTATCCGGATCACGTGTGCACAATTCTCCCACTGTCAGGATACACAGGAATATCTATTTTTTAAACAAACAAAAAAAAGGTGACATTGCAAACGGGATAGAAAGGTGATTTTGAAGATTTTTATCTTATTCACCAAGTGCTTTTAAAACAGAAACAGACTCGCAGAATTTAAGGTGACGACACAATTATTTGCAATTTCTTAATAAAAGGTGCTGTCCTGATGACCTTTAGCAGCGTACTTGACACTCTTTACAAAGATGACTTCTACTCAGAGAACAAAAGATACAGAGTGTTCGATTTGTGGTCAAACAAACAGGACGTGTTTGATCGAGTGGTGAGTAATGGTTATCATGCAGCTATTTAATCGTGTTTTGATTATTGTCGAAAAGCAACGTCTCATTAACCTTCGTTTATAGGCGTTTTGTTTTCCTCCTCGTGTGTGTCAGGGAAGGGGGTATTCTTGATTATAGCTCGTACGAACCATTGTAACCTACTAATAGGACCCCATTGGAAATAAGTAATAATTTTACTTTAATCTGTAAACCTAGGCAAAGAGTTTCTAATTATGATATTGCTTTATGATTATTGCATGTATTATACATTGTTGTATGCGATATGTTATTACCACTCATGACTGTGATATTTCATCCATATATGTGATAACATCTGGACTGTGATTATAAAATTGTGATACATTACTCATCTGTGATATAAATTAATACATATGTGATACACATAAATCATGTGCGACATTTAAGAAATGAATCTTCTTAAAAATGTCCAATTTTTCGGGTGATACCTGCATCAACAGAAAAAATATAAGATTCATTTCTTATCATTTAGCTATCATCTATTTATGGAAAACAGACTGTTTTCTTGGATTTAAAAACAATCGATCACCGCACTATATTTCGTAAGTCGGAGGGTTTCGCAGTGATACGTCTGCCAAAACAAGTTATGGCAGCAGGACCAGCTTGAGCAAATTCTACATGCACTGTTAATTTTTGAGTAAGTAGAAAAGAAATGGTACCCTTGATATGATAAGCAAACATCAACAAATTGTATTTTCAGCTACGAATTCATTCGTGTTTGAGGGAACCCCCGGTTCTAAAAATAGTGCTGTGAATAGACTTCCGTGAAAAATTTAGACTGGAGTTGCCTGCTCTTACTTTGCTATCGCGTTGCTATCTAGACACGCAATTCCAGTCTATGAAAAATTGTGTTGATCAATGTATCAACAAAATTTTTCAGCTAATCAGAATCTTCGTTTCTTGAAAATGACAATGTAAATTAAATGATATTTATTTTATGATTTGTAACAATGTGCTTTGCCTGAATAAATATATATATATATATATATATATATATATATATATATATATATATATATATATAGACAGCACAAAAGAGGTGAAAACAACCACGTTCACTATTCAGACAATGTCGGATCAGCCCAACAAAGGGCGAATGCACGTCGCTTGGAAAAAAAGATATAAAAGCACAAAAAAGGTACAAGCGACCACGACACTAAACGTGTTTAAACCCAGCGGAAGGGACAGTACATCCCTTGAGCCCTCTGGATACACGAATATGTACGTTTAGTGTCGTGGTCGCTTGTACCTTTTTTGTGCTTTTATATATATATATATATACTGCTGGATTTTCAAAAGATTCCAACCCATTTATATGGGACAACGAGCTTGTTTAACTGGCTTATCTTTCCAGCAAAAGGTGAGGCCGAATACGACGGTTTTGGGATGTTTTAAATAGGGGCATAATACGTTCGAGACTTCAAATTTAAAGTTTCATTTGTACCGCTTGGTGATTGTCACTGCTGGTGGACCAGGAGTCCTCGAGGACACATAAAGCCAAGTCCGATCAACTTCGGTTGATCATTTCTTCAAACGCATTCGAAAATTTCTTTCCACAAAATTTTCTCGAAATTTCTGAAAAGTGGCTCATGTAGCATCATATCCCACCCACCTTTACTACGCCTTTCACTATCATTTTGGACATAACTTTCATAGTCTTTGGCCATATTTTAGTATTTAGATTGAGGATCACTGACGAGGGTCAATTACCCGAAACGTGCATGTCTAATGATGCTATGAATTTGAAGACGTATAATTCGTATACTGAAGAAATGGCAAATAACAGCATTGAACTTTATTATATCTTTTTCAGAAACAAATATCATATCGGTGTTTCAGAGGATTGGATAAATGTAAAAATGACTGGAAGTCAGATATTCGTGTGTATATCGTTAACTTGACAACTGTACCCAGCGTGACCAAAACAGTCAATTACATTTCAAGTAAGCAAAGAAAAAAAAAGTTTTGCTCCAAGATAAATAGTGCTGCTAGCAGAAGAAGATGTGTACTCTCCTCGGGCACATGACCTCGTTTCCTTTGGAAATTCATTTTGTTCATTTGCAGAAAGTTTGGTTGCTTTGTTTTGTTATGTATTTTCCCTTGTTTTTAGCCCCTTAATTGTTATTCTTAAAATGTGATTTGAGGTTTGTGTTTGACGTTCACTTTCACACATATATAGGGGATCTACCGTAATAAATTTATAGATGACGCTACCTTGAATGATTTAAAAAAGAGATTTAGACATACATTGTAACCCTATAATGCTATTCCATTGATCCAAAGCCTACCGAAAATTATTATTGATTGTATGATCTGCTATTACAAAAAAGGAACACACTGAACACTGAAGATTACCACACAGAAACGTGGAAAATACTTCCACAGTAAAGAATGAAATTTACATTTAAAAACGTTCTGCAAAGAAGCAAAAGATGAGATCAGGTGCCTGCAGAGAGTAAACATCTCCTGTTTGCTAGCAAAATCCATAACTTAGGCCATGCAGGAAAATTCATATCCGGGGATATTCTTTAAAGCCAGTGCTTCGGATTGTTGAAACTTTAGATGTCTTCCAACTCCTCGGGTGAATACATGCATGAGCTCGCTCAGCCAGTAGAGAACGGACTGTATTTCGTATGCCCTTTGTTTTTATATCAATTTACATCTTAATCTGTGTGTTTTGGGGTCCCTGCGTTCTGTTGTCTTATTTTTGGTAATTAAACACAATG
This sequence comes from Pinctada fucata, assembly GCA_028142955.1. Taxonomy (NCBI): domain Eukaryota; kingdom Metazoa; phylum Mollusca; class Bivalvia; order Pterioida; family Pteriidae; genus Pinctada; species Pinctada fucata. The sequence goes on from AP027102.1 coordinate 101,295,019, forward strand.
TTTGTTTAATTGTGCGTTCTTCAAGACCTGCGGATAACCTGAAAAGTGGGAGGATTGAGCGCAATCAATCCGGATAACTACACCATTTGCTACTAATGTGGTATGTGGCCGTCCTTAGTTCACACCAATCGCCCACTGGTCTCGTTGGTCTATTTGTGGTCTTTTGAGATTGGAGGTTTGATGTCGTATTTGGTGTTCTTTGTCCCTTTTGCGTCTCCTGTTGTGTATGTCTTAAATTTTCTGTGCTTTTACTTGGGGTGCTTTGATGATAGTCGTAGGTGCTACAACAGAGTTTTGTTGCATAATCCCTCCTTTCTTACATAGAGGACAACTCTATAATGTTTCATATTTGCATTGTACATGTCGTCCAAAAGTTTTAACAACGACTACGTCACAGTGCTAATAAATGTACTCTTCGAACAGTAGTTTTTCGGTAAGTCTCTTCGCCCTGAGAATGAAGTCGTGGTAGTTTGAACTCACTCTTGAATAGCGTATCAGTTGCAATTGTGATACTAGTTTATATGAATTCACAGGCAGTGGATGAAGGAATGTAACTACTTAGGTTAGGAAAGGGAAAGTTGTAATTTTGAAGTTGAAATCGTCACGTTTGTCATATATTGAAGTATTTAGGTAATCGTTGTCGTCATAAGAGAGAATGAGATCTAAAAAGAGGCAGAGGTAATGCTGCTTTCAGCGTTTTTTATGCTCCCGTAATCGAAGATTTGGGGGCATATAGTTTTTGGTCTGTCTAGCTGTCTGTTTGTCCGCAAAAACTTTAATCTTGGCCATAAAATTTGAATGGTGTTAGGTCTTTCATATTTCACATGTGTATTCCTTGTGGCAATACCTTTCCATGGATACCAAAAGTTTTGACATTGTGACCTTGACCTTGGAGTTTGACCTACTTTTGAAAAACTTTAACCTTGGCCATAATTTTTGAATGGTAAGTGATAGGACTTTCATATTTCACATGTGTATTTCTTGTGACAAGACCTTTCCATGGATACCAATATTTTTGACCTCGTGACCTTGACCTGTTTCACCGACAAAGATGCTAACGGGGGCATTTCTGTCTCACAAACACATTTTTTTTCATTTCATCTATGGATTGTGCAATTCAGAATCAGAATCCAAAAAACACAATCAAAGGCTAACAGATTCTTGAAGACTATAAAACAGATTTTTTTATACGAAAAAGAAAACATGCATGAACAAACAAGCGGAAACAATAACACAGCTCCATAGAAACACGAAGAACAACTTTATATAATGAACAATCTCCTGAGTCCGGTGCATGTGCGGAATGCACAGTAGGTGCGCTGTTAAACTGTAACATGCAAAGCAAAGTTTAAACCTATTAAAATATCATATCGGTCATGTTAAATTTCTAATAATACAAATACGGAAGACTTCCAACTCTATAACGGCCTTCATGAAGAAAATTTCAAACCAATTTATTCTGCACCAGACACTTGTTTCGAATATTAAATTCTCATCAGTGATGCTTCCAGCGGAGCCACCAAACGATGCTAATGAATTTGAAGACGTTAAACATTTGTACCACTTGGTGAGTGTCACTCCTGGTGGACCAAGAGTCCCCGAGGGCACATGTAGCCAAGTTCGATCAATTTCGGTTGGTCGTTTCTTCAAACGCATTTGAAAATTTCTGTTTACAACCTTTTCTAAAATTTCTAAAACCTGGGTCCTGTAGCATCATATCCCAGCCATTTTGCTTCGTCTTTCGGTATATTTAGGACATAATTTTCACAGATTTTGGTCATATTACATTGTTTAGATTGAGGATCACTGTCGAGGGTTAAATACCAATTAGAAAGTATAGTTGTACTGTATGCAAGTTAGTAGGACCAAAAAGGAAACTTAAAGCTTATTTCAATTTTTCTCACAATATTATTTAAAAATAAGGAGGGGATTTTCGACCATTGTCCCCGGTATTAAAACAAATAAAGATCAAGAAAATTACCAAAGATCAAAAAGGTAATAAGCGAAATTTAGATTATTAATTGAGAACACATCATCGATATATCTGTACGTAGACATAAATCTGAGTACTAAGTTATTCTTTCAATGAGGGAGAGAGGACATATCAAACTTGGCTTCATACGAGTATAGAAAATATTAGTTAAAAGTGGAGCGCAGTTGGTTTCCATTAGAGTTTCCACAATTATCTGGAAGACAACTCCTTCAAACACCACACTTTCTATCGAAAGTTCATCATTTTGAAGACCTTTTCATCTATGTATCTTTCTATAGTATAAGAATCAGAATGTTCTCTTACAAAATAAGTTTTATTGTAACCCACAAGAATGTACTTGTATTTGCGATTGCCATTTTTTCTTGAATGGAAATCAAAATCCAAATAGCATAATCAATGGGCATGCAAAAGAAAGGAGGGGATCTCCAACAACACCCGGTTGCAGCACTAACAGGAAAACCCCAAAACACCCACTGCAATAATGTCGAAGGGTTCCAACTCTATACCTTTTTGAAAAAAATTCCAAACCAATTTCAATGCACCAGACACGTGTTTCGAATATTAAATTCTCATCACAAAGCAGACACGCACAGAGAGAGACACAAATGGTAAAAGATAAAGACAAAATAACTAAAGCATTCTACATTGGAGCAAATTTATGTGGATCACAATGCAGATGATTTTATGTGCCCGCTGAGAGTAAGCATCTATGTGCTTAAAAGCTCTCTTATGTTTCTTATCTCTATTTGATTAGTTAACACATCAGACTGGTGGGCTACTTCAATTTCAAATTTATCTGGATGGAGGAGTCCTGGAATAAGAGTTGTATTTCCTCGATATAGAGGTGAATATTTTGACCAATACACAGTGGACTTATTGAAAAATGAAGATAACTGGATTGAACATCATCTGCCTTGTTTTGTAAGTCAGTCAGTTTTTGAGATAGAATGTCGTCAATGAAGTCAATATTTGATAATCTTACAATATAAGTATAACTATAAAAGCAAGAATATTTGTACGTATATCTGGTGAATATATATCTTATATCATCGATTTACAACAAAAGAAATTGTTTCACTTGAAACTTTATTTCACATTTTCAGATAAATCAACGAGATCACACAAACTATTGCGAATTTTCTGGATTAAATGATGGATTGTACAGAATCAGAGTAAGTAAGAGAGAGAGAGAGAGAGAGAGAGAGAGAGAGAGAGAGAGAGAGAGAGAGAGAGAGAGAGAGTTCACTGAATTATTTATTCTTGAAAATCTCACTGAATTTGATGTCTTGCATGTATCTTTCGAATCTACCTTTTTAATCAAATGTCATACCAAGTTTAATCAAAAACAAAAATCGATGTTATCAAGAATGTTATAAAAAACCATGATCAACATAAAAGCTGTTAAGATACGGCGTAAAATCGATCTGCCCTGAAAAGTCGAAATTTCAAAATGCCAAATTTGAGAATTTTTTTCGGTAGAAATTACAAATAACTTGATCCACATATGAATTTGCTGTCAGATAGGAAAATTTATTTGAAAGAAGACCGTTTTTGGGGTCAAAATACAGAAACAAATGGAAAACGGAATCGTTCCCCCCTCGCTTTACAATTCCACTTTCACCAAAAGTGTATATTGGAGGTCGTGCTCTATGGGAGATTTGTGGATACACACATTCATCGTGTAAATTATGTGATTTATGAGAGATTTGTGGATTCAATTCACAACGAAAAAGGGGGGATGTATGACTATTTTAGAATTTGTCTCTAGAGAGATACAGTAGGTTATATATTTTTTTTTCTTTTTATATCATGGAACAATCTATTCATAGTGTGTTCAGATCAAATATTCCCCTGTTTGGAAGAAATTAAACGAGAAAGTTGTCTATTTCTACACCGTGCGTATTTCGCGCCAGAAAGCTACATTAGTGACCGAGAAGTGCGAAATAAACCCGTTTTTCAGTTTGCCGATTATATTGATCGATATAATGACCTCAAAGTTAATTTTTCTTATCAAATTTTGACACGAAAAGGTACAGGAGCATGTGTGTAATAATAAATAAACATTAAAGAAGTACCCATCACTTATTCAGTCTCATAGTCCAAAAGGCAATGCAAAATCATTAGATTTTCCACAGGAACGGTTGCTAACCTCGGAATGAACAAAATTCCGAATGTTAAACGTCTTCAAATTCAAAAGTGAGACCTTGTGCCCGGGGAGAGGCAGCGTCTCCTGATTGCATGCAACACCCGTCGCAATAGCTCCATGGAAACCTGTCAAATTCGATGATTGTCTCGATGTACATTTTGATGTGCATATCAGGCAAGTATGTCTTGTTTGGTGATGATGACAGCCATTCAATCACAATGTAGAATGTCACTGATCATTCTGGAAATGCATTTGTTGTGCATTTTCGTTCGATATTCGACGATTTCTGTCATCTGTACCCCTACCTCTGAAACCCGTAATTATAACATCTTTCACCAAATTTATTTAAATAAAATACCTACAGGGAATCATATAATACTTTATAATTTTATCCTGACCAACTTTTATCTAAATTGGAAGGTCAGTGCACGAGAAATAATGGAGTGAATTCAGGGCTTAATCAAGCCCTTATATTAACAGCTCCTTAGAAGTTTACGGGACCGAACACATGTTCAATTTGATATTCTCCTTATAAATAAACATCAAAGAAGTACCTAACAATTATTCAGTCTCAAAGTCGAGAAGGCAAGGCAAAATCTTGAGAATAACCATCGAAACGGTTGCGAACCCCAGAATGAACAACATTCCGAAGTGAGACCAGGTGCCCCGGGAGAGTCAGCGTCTCCTGATTAATAATAATAATTTGATGATTAAAAAGTTTACATATTATTCTAATACTTTTACATTCTTTGACTTTACGTAATGCTTGTTAAAAATGATATAGCGTTACTTGACAGTACATGATGTGTTGATGTTGTTTTCATTTTCGTGCATGAACATCGATGGCGGGTGCGCCAAACAGAGGATGCTAACTACTCCCGGGCACCTGATCCCACCTCTAGCTTGCTTGGGGTCTGTCGATGCTCAATTTGGTGCTCTATTGTGAGTGCTGTTGAGATTGTTGTCAGGAACTTCTTTATCTCTCTTGAGCGTGAGGAATTTGACAAAAAATGAATGTATTTTGCCAAGAACGAACAATTTCGAATAAAAGAAAGGAGGGCATCTCCAACAACACTCGGTTGCAGCACCCACAGCAAAACCCCAAAACACCCAATGCAAAAAAAGAAAAAGAAAAACTCAGAGCAGACACGCACAAAAAGAGACGCAAATGGAACAAGGATCGCCAAATCACGTAGCAACATCAAATACAAAAAAACTATACACAAACCAACGAGTCCAATGGGCAATCTAATGCACATAATGATGTGTCCTTTATACTGGAATAGCAGTTGAAATACCAGGAATGACACAATAATGAAAAAACAACAACAAATAAATTTGAAAAAAATATACGATCAGTCAATAATGCCATTAATCCCCTGCTTGATTTCAATATATTTCTACGGGTTGATTCGAGCAAATTTGACGATATACCTACTTATACCACAATTGCCCTTTGGTCTCGTTGATTTATGTGTGGTCTTTTGTGTTTGGTGTTTTGATGTTGTGTTTGCTGTTCATTGTCCCTTTTCTGTCTTTTGCTGTGAATGTCTTCTCTGTGTTTTTTGCTATTTTGAACATAGAATTTATTTGGATATGCTACTGAATCGACTCTACAGGAAATTTGGAGACGCACACTCTCTATAATGTAAATGTACAAATCTAAATTCAAAGAATTAAAGAGGGCGCTACTGAAATGATTTTGGGTGGCTCCAACAGAAGCATCAGTGATGAGAATTTAATATTCGAAACACGTGTCTGGTGCATTGAAATTGGTTTGGAATTTTCTTCAAGAAGGTACAGCGTTTAAACCCTTCGACATTGTTCGCTTCGGGTGTTTTGATGTTTTGCTATTGGTGCTGCAACCTGGTCTTGTTGAAGATCCCTTCCTTTCTTGATATGATTTCAATTTGGCAGGTTTCACTACAACGATTTGGTGACAGTGGGGATATTTATGTTGCAAAGTCGGCTGATTTTATGATAATAGATGGCGTTGTTACCATGCAAGCTATAGGTAAGATATTCAAACGTTCCGATGGGGATTTATCTTCACTTTATCAAACTTTCATCATAATTCCAAACTTAGGTTTTAGAAATATGGCGACTGAAAACGTCTAAATTGTCTGGTTTGTCTAGCTATGGATAATGTCCCTTATAAATAGGATACACTAGATATTGCTTCTTTAAAGTTTAAATGTCTACATAAGTAAGGCTCAGAAGTAGTGTATATATTTGTATACTGACAGATGATAGAGATAAAGACGATACGGGACCACAAGTGGTGTATGCTGTGATTGGGGCCTTGCTTGGTGTGGTGCTTCTGATGGTACTGGCATGTGTCGCATGGACAAAAAGGAAGCAAGGTGAGGGACATTTCATTATTTTATTAAAATATTCATTCATTCATTCATTCACACGCATTACAAATGACAAATATGGGTAACGACCATATCCATGTATACAGCACAAAATCGATAATTCAGAAAATCAGAAACCGAATGCATACAAAATCAGGATAAAACAAAACCCAAGCAAACAAATAAAAACCTCCGCCATATGAAAAGAAGCGAACTCCCGATATGGGAATGAGACCAGGTGTCCAGGAAGAGTAAGCATCTCCTGCTTGCATGCAACACCCGCCGCTTCAATTCGGTAGAACTGTCACATCCGGTTACTTCCATTTCGGAATACATAGAGTACAATCTTTGGTTCGATGATTCAAATGGTCTATGACAGAATATCATCCACCATTCTGGAGAGTGGGACATCATAGTGTATGACGAGTTCCAAAAACACAAATCAGACACGCGCAGAGTGAGACGCAAATGGTAAAAGGAACGTCAAATCACATAGAAAAATCAAACACAAATTACTACACATAAAATAACGAGACAAGTGGGTAATTGGTACAGATGGGTTTATAAATGCATATAACAATAGAAGGCGTACGAAATACAGTCCGTGCTTTGTCGGTTGTAGCAAGCTCATGCGTATGATCACCAGAGGAGTCCGACTGAGATTCAAAGAGGACATGTGGTTTGGGTCCTGTCTTCTCTAAATAGGTTTAGACAGGGTCCGTCATGGAGTTCTGTCATCACAGTCAGTCAGAGTGCAATTCTTAAGAATGCGCTGGTACAATAATACGGAAGTTGCATGCAATAATGTCGAAGGGTTACAACTCTATACCTTCTTGAAGAAAATTCCAAACCAATTTCCATGTACCAGACACGTGTTTCGAATATTAAATTCTCATCACTGATGCTTCCAGCAGAGCAACCAAAATAATTTTAGTAGCGCCCTCTTTAATTTTTTGAAGTTAGATTTGTACATTCACATTACAGAGAGTGCGCGGCACCAAATTTCCTGTAGGGTCGATTCAGTAACATATCCAAATAAAATCTATGTTCAAAATAGCATTGGAGGGATGGTGCTAATGTGTATAACTCCTTTAATTTCGATGATATTTATCGGTAAAATGGCTAGTTTCCGAAATAGCAAAAAGAAATATGTATGATGTCACATTGATAAAAGGCCAAAACAAAGGTTATTTCAGGTGACAGAGCTGGAAAGAAGTAATTAATACACTTGACAAACATCAGGTCTCGGGGAACGATTTTAACTGCTCCACATTGCAACGTGAACTAAGTGTTTGTATTAATAATGTCGAAGGGTTCCAACTCTATACCTTCTTGAAGAAAATTCCAAACCAATTTCCATGCTTCCAGCGGAGCCACCAAAAATAATTTTAGTAGCACCCTCTTTAATTTTTTGAAGTTAGATTTGTACATTTACATTACAGAGAGTCATACAAACCTAGAAAATGACCAACTCATGGAAAACAAAGAATTGCATCATCATCGAATAAACTTCCATTTAATAATATTGATTTTTCATGATTTTTTTTTTAAAGGAAGAGGTCATAATACGAGGGAACAAGTAAGGCTTGTTTCAAGTTCTACACAAAATGATGTCATTCAAGCTAATAGAAACCCCAACTTGTCATCGAGTACAAAGTCAAATGATTCAGGGTCTGTCCAATGCGATGTTAATAAGGATGATAGAAACGGCAATGTTCCCTCAAGTACAACACGAACCTTTGGAAATGATAATAGGACATCATTTACCAGCAATGTAGAAGTACATATCCCACCCAGGGACAGTTATATAGCAGAGGATGCATCACCTGACCATGTGATGTATAGAAGACATACCAATTATGAAACTGGTAGAGAATGTCCACACTGTGGGTTGACGGTTGTTGGTACGGCTCTCAATGAAATAGAGTCTATGACTTCTTCAGATAGAAATATAAGAGAACATTTAATGAGAATTAATTTTGAAGGAGGCAATAGCAGTCTGTCAACGTTAGAGAGTTTACACGAAGGAATACCGCTGAACAGGATATGCTGTTGTCAACACATTAGATCGCCATGTAATATAGACTGTAATTAATGTATACATATTGAGGACAATAAGAATGATTCATGATTTTAGATTAATACATGAGATGATTTTATATACTGCAAACATCATTTAACATGGGACTTTTCGCGCTATTTTATCATTATCTCGAAAATAACCCCGCGTGAAAATTAAAACCAGTCTAAAAGAATAGAGGAAGTACCCCTGATGTCGTATTTACCCCCACGCGGACTGCATGTTGCATTGGTATTTTCGCGAAAATTTCCCCCAGCGAAAATAACATCGTTTACAGTAATTCGATGAGAGAGAAATATTTCTAAGTTGGTCCATGCTGTAAATATTTATCTGCTTTTAAATTATGCTAATGAATTTGAAAACGTTTAACATTGGATAACTTGTTTCGAATCCCATTAGTATTATTATCAATAAAAAATGTTTTCACTTATTCTTTGTTGTTTGAAAAAATTACATAGCTATTTTCGGTTGATCGACAAGTGATTGACGTCAGTAAAGGAAAGTTCAATACAAAACCCGAAATCAGATTCCTAAATTACTAAGTTAAAGAAGATCCTGACGATAATATCAACAGCACTCACAATAGAGCACCAAATTGAGCATCGACGGACCCCTAGATAGATGCATGTATCTCCATAGAGTCTAAGTTTATATATACAAGCTTTGAAGGACTCACCAATTTACAAATCTCACTTTGAAAAAATTGTCTAGAAGACCCTCCCCTCAGACCCTCTTACTTGTACCTTATATAAATTTTGTTTACTGGGGATTATTATTATTGTTAAATTCTTTTATCTCTCTGTTTAAAAGTGAAAAAAATTCATAAAGATAAAGTAATATTTCAGAGTTTTTAGTAAAAATAAAGGATTTCTATTGATGAAACACAAAGCGTGTAGCATGCAAGCAGGAGATGCTGACTCTCCCTGGGCACCTGGTCTCACTCTCATATCGGGAGTTCACTACTTTTCATGTGGTGGAGATTTTTTTTTTTTTTTTTTTGTCTACTTTGGTTCCTGTTTTATCCTGATTTTGTATGCTTTCGGTTTATGATTTTCTGAATTATCGATTTTGTGCTTAATGCTCCAGTCCGGGGCGAAAAATAAAAAAACTTTCTCCGTAATCCCCCACCTCCAGAATATCAAATGGACAGTGTCTTATTAAATGGCTTTGTTTGCTCTTCTGATAATTATTGGAATAGCGTTTTGGTTGTGACGTGTCAGTTGTTGTTTTTTTTTTTTCATGTTGTACAATGAAATGTTCTTTTTTCTTCTTCTTCAAGAGAAATTCATTGAAATCCTTAAATAAGGAGGTTGTGTCTAGAATGGATATCATGTAGAGTCTTTACTGGCAATCTAATTATCTGGGGCGTGTAATGAAAGATAGTTCATGATTTATTTTGAAATTTTGGTTTCATGTAAAGGAGTTTTTTCTCTGTATTTAGGACCCTTTTATAACAATTCTCTCAACTTGTCGTTCTTGACTATAATAAGGTCACCAGTAATAACGTGTCCACAAGGAGAGTAGCTGAAATCCGATGAAGAACATTCTCAAGGAAGTGGATATAGTGAATGATTATCAATACACTGCAAGAATCGTTTGTAATTGTAAGATTTAGATGCAACTGTTGGTGTGTAGCTATAGGAAATACACGGAGTTTCTTTTCTTTTGAAATATGGTGGGATTTTTTCCGTGACAGTTTTGTGATTCAAAATTTGACCAAGATTCATATTATCAATACCTTTGTATGCAAATCTTACTTTAATGAAAGGGCGATTTGTTTACTCTTCTGATTTATCTGATCTAACTGCTTGAAATAAACAAGTTAGATTTCTAAGAACACTTGAAAGATAAGTCCTTGAGGAAATGGCAGCACACTATGACATCCTCTTGTCCAGAGTCATAAATGATATTCTGATGCAGACCTTTTCTGCCATGGCATACCAATTTATACGTTTGTCTTCTTTTGTGGGAGTTACCGATTGTGACCTTTCTACCTAATTGAAGTGGTGGGTGTTGCATGCAAGCAGGAGATGCTCACTCTTCCTGGGCACCTGATCTCACTCCTTCGCAGGGAGCTCACTTCTCTTCATATGGTAGATTTTTAGGCTAGTTTCGCGTAGCGATCTCGGCTATAGTGATCGCAGGATCCACGTGACCTCAAATTTGCATCACGTGACCTGAAAGCGTGACATCCCCGGGCCCAAAAAATGTATAAATCGAGTGAAGATAAATATATATTCACACAGTTTTTCTTAACTCCGATCGTGTGGCCCCATGACCCTGGACCTCATTATTCACCATATTTATTTAAGACCGCGTACATTGCATTCCGCGTTTTAACAGTTGTTTCATAATGTTTAAAAAAAGTTAGAGATTATTTAGAAAAGGATACTTTAGGATGCAGTAAGCATCAACTGTCTCGTGTGCACGTGTGTTGAGATTGCTTATAAGTTTATCGGCTATACTGTACCACGTGACACGATCCTGTAGGTAAAATTAATTAATTGTTCTCAGTGGGCAAAGAAGCGCAGAACGTTCGGTTTTTCTATAATTTCGTGCAATACAGACCACTGCGCTATGAACGCTTGATTGTTTGTGAACTCTAAAATATAATACTATTATTATTAGACATAATAGAGATGAGAACAAGACTACGGTAAAAGTTCGTCCAATCAGATTGCTTATTCCGATCTATGTAAATAAAATGGAAGGCGCTGATCTTCAAATCGTAGCAGTTCGAGTGTTTAAGCGATTAACGAGGAGTTACGGTCATACATTACACTTCTAGGTATAGAAATCAATTTAGAATTCACAAACAATCAAGCTTTCATAGCGCATTGGTCTGTCGCATCTCGCAAATAGAATGCACTGACTGAACACCGAGCCAGGGCTGGAACGGACACGCTAAACAGCTAAATTCGAGTAAACAAAAACTGGGTCACTGAAGAAATGGTAACTACGATATATCTGGAAGTATGGGGATTTTTTAAATGAAATTTGGTGACATAGTAGACAATCGTAGAAAGTATTATCTTATTTGAACCTCTATAGCGAATTTTTGCAATGGTTGAAGTTAGAAATTTGACATGACTGTGTATCTGCAAGATACTGGCCTTAAACAATACACAGGTCGTACACATACGTACACATACTAGGCGCTTTTACGGCCTGTGTAACAGATATGCAGATCTATACACCACAGGGTTGAGGTATCATCGCTTGGTCACAAGCCCTTTCCTCAATACAAACCCCTCTATATCGCATGTCTATATATAAAACTTTTTTTAATATAGACATATAGAAGAAAGGGTACGTATAGAGGAAAGGGTTTGTGACCAAGCGATAATACCTCACCCCTGTGCTATACATGAAGGAAAAATAAACGTCTGTACTATCAGTGCGGATCCAGCTTATTATTTAAAGGGGGGGATTTGCAAGGGGTTTGGGGACTTCCTAGGTCCCCAGCGGGTCCAGGGCAGAGCCCTGTTAAGGGGGGGGGGGGGGTTGAAGCCCCCTGGAATCTCTTGAATTTCAGCCTTTTTATGACCCATTTTCGTGACTGTAATTAATTAAAGAATGGAATTTGATGCATTTAACAGTTATATTTACTAAAAGGTAGGTAATATTCACTAATATTCACTCTTTCTTGATTTAAAATGATTGTTTTACCCATGATTGGAAAATTTTAGGGGGCCCTACGCCCCCCCCCCCCCCCCCCCTGAATCCGTCACTGACTAGCAGTTAGGTTCATAAATGTTTTGTTCCCGAACATTGGAAAAGGGATTTGTTCTATCTGCTAATACAATATTTAAAAATCCCATAAAATAGTTTGATATCATTCTAAAATGAATAAACGAAACTCGCCATCAGTTCCTTCAGAGCTTTGATTTTTATTTCTGTTCCTTTGCCTTAGTTCTGATTTTATCCTGGTTTTGTATCCCTTTGGTTAGATGATTTTTCGATAAACGATATTGTACTTCTTAATAGGGATATGGTTGTGTCCATATTTGTGCTTCAAATAAGATTTGGTAATATTCTATTGTGAACTATTGGAAAAATGTTAACAGTTTATGGACCGACGGAATGAAAACAGCCATCTACGATAATGGCTAGCGTCAGAAATATAATACAAAAGTGCTCCAACTTTTACCGTCTTGAAGAAAATTTCAGACCAATTTTAATGCACCAGACACGTGTTTCGGATAGCAAATCCTCATCAGTGGTACTAATAAAATGCCGAAGTGATTTTTTTCTGACACAGCCAAATGTATTTCAGTAGCGTCCTCTGGTTTTATCTGTTTAATTTAAATTTGATTAAAACCACTTTTCAGAGAGTGTGTGCCTCCAAATTTTGTGAAAGGGACGATTCAGTAGCATAGTTAAATGAAATCTACGATCAAAATAGCATTGAAGGGATGGTGCTAAGATGTTAACCTCCTTTTATTTCGATGATATTTTTAGACCATTTGAACCATCCAACCATAGAATATACTGGTATCTTCCAAAATGGAAGCAACCGGATTTGATGTTTCTGCCGAAATTGAAGCGACGGGTGTTGCATGCAAGCAGGAGATGCTAACTCTTCCTTGGCACCTGGTCTCAACAACCAGTTATGGGGAATTACTACAGCTTCCTGACAGCCCATTTTGAAATATTAAGAAGAAATTGCAAATTGTTTATTTTCGAAGAGATCAACATGAAAAAAAAAGTTTAAGAAACTCAGAAATGAAAACCCTTGGCGCATTTGTAACATAAAACCATTAAAGGAAGAAAATGGATGTATACAAAATTCTAAAATACAAAAGATGCATTTGATTCACATTGAAAAGGAAGAAAATACGAGTAAATCCAAAGGATTGATTTTATACAAAGTGTAAGTAGATATTATGCATTTTCTTTGAATATTAAGTATTACTAGTTTACAATGTACAAAACCTCATGTATTTATTATCTTAACTATAACCAGTTTTTATAAAAAAAAAATGTCAATCATGCTACCTAAAATAATCAGAAGATGAGTATTCTGTGAATCAAAATAACGATAGACTTCATAAAATATCTTTTGAGTTTCAGCATATACGTATCTATGATGACAAAACATAAGTAATAAATAGTTACCAATGAGAAACTTCGTAGGTCTTCGAGATTTTCTGAAAATTATCTTAGTAAGGTTTTGGACTTCACGAAATAAATCAATACGTCTCAATACCCATAAGTTTAAACAGATATATTATTTTATATGCCAAATACTATATCGAAAACTTAAGCAAAGTTAGCATATAGGTATGTCATTCTCATGAGACATTCATTCATTCATTTACTCAGCACAAAGACTCGACAACCATTCAAACCCCCTTTCATACCTTAACAACAGCCACCCTACATCCTCTCCCATTACCACCTATGCCCAACCCCTTCTATAAACATCCTTCCATCATACATGCATTCATTCAAACACTTCACCGACCTACCTTGACTAAGCCCCCCCCCCCCCTCCTCCCCAAGATACCCCTCTCCCATTATCACCTATACATGAATCTATCCCCAACCCCTCTGCAAACATCCGTTCATCACATATGCATTCATTCAAGGCTTCCACACATCCTTAGCCCCAAACCTCGACCCATCTGAAACTTACCCCCCCCATTGTATGAAGGAACGGACGGACAGGCGTGTGTGTGGATTCGTTGGATGGAGGGGGAGTAATGGATGGTTGGGTGGATAGACGGTGACGTTGGTGGATACGTTTGTGGATGGAAGGAGAGAATAACAAACACTGATTATACAGCAGGTTAAGTTTACGGGTATATTCCAACCACGGTTGGGACTTGTGCGTACCAGCGCGTCCTGTCTGTATAACCAGAGTGTTACCTCTCCTACCATCCACACACCCATCCACCAACAGCCACACATCATCCACACAATCATCCAAGGTTCTCCCCCTCCATACAAACCCTCTACACACACGTCTGTCCGTTTGTCCATCCATACACTCCCTCCTACAACCCACACCTACTCCCAACTAATATCCCAACAACCTCACACAAACAACAACTCCTCGCACATACCCTAACTAAATAAACCCCCTCCCGATTAACCCATCCCCTTTTTGTATGAAGGAACGGACGGACAGGCGGGTGTGTGGATTCGTTGGATGGAGGGGGAGTATAATGGATGGTTGGGTGGATAGACTGTGGCGTAGGTGGATACGTTTGTGGAGGGAAGGAGAGAATAACAAACACTGATTATACAGCAGGTTAAGTTTACGGGTATATTCCAACCACGCCAGGGACTTGTGCGAACCAGCGCATCCTGTCTGTATAACCAGAGTGTTACCTCTATTTCCATCCACAGAACCATCCACCAACCGCCACACATCATCCACACAACCATCCACGGTTCTCCCCCTTCATACAAACCCTCCACACACACGTCTGTCCGTTCGTCCATTCATACAACACCTCCTACACCCGCACCTATCCCCAACTTACCCCCGATAACCTCCCTTCCCGTACACACTAGCACTCCGCTTACAATTCTCTCCTCTCACAACTCCTGTCACAACCCTCTCCTCACACATTAACCAGTACTAACACAAGCTTATCCTCTCACAAAACATTCCAAAGACAAGTGACACCGAAAACACATAAACTCGGCTATTACACTAACAAACACAAGCAAACAACGACAGTAAACAAAACAACCACTCATACAAGACATCAACCAAACTATTTAACAACCCAAGCCAACCTGAAAACATCTATACTTACACAACAAACTAGACATGCAAATAGGCCAAAAGGTAAATCAACAACATACGGTAAGAGTTTACTATAACAGCAGAATACACTTTATGTTAACCAATTCATTATCTTTCTCTCTTTAGAACGATTTCATGATTTCTTTAATAAAATTAAGTTTCTCATTGGCAACCATTCTGTTTAATTCAATTGCGTTCAATCTAAAGCTATCAATCTACTAGTAAAAAAAAAACCACTTGTATTTTTCGTGCCGATCGGTCAACAAATTTGGCCGCCGGGGACTCTGATTGGCTGACGCATTTTCAACCTCTCCTCTGCAACCACTGCACAGAATTTCAAGAAACCTTACAGAAAGCAAGTACTCTAGGTCCTCTACCAAGTTTGTGTTTTTCGAGCCGATCGATCGCTCAACAAATATGGCTGTCGATGGCTCTGATTGGCTGACGTATTTTCGACTTCTCCTCCGCAACCGCTGCACAGAATTCCATGAAACCGTACAAGAAGCAAGTACTCAAGGTCCTCTACCAAGTTTGTGTTTTTCGTGCCGATCGCTGAACAAATATGGCCGCCGAGGGCTCTGATTGACTGATCCACTGCAATTGTTGCACAGAATTTAACAAAACCTTACAGTAAGCAAGTACTCTAGGTCCTCTACCAAGTTTGTATATTTAGTGCCGATCGGTCAACAAATATGGCTGCCCAGGGCTCTGATTGGCAGACGCATTTTCAATTTCTCCTATGCAACAGTTGCACAGAATTTAACAAAACCTTACAGGAAGCAAGTACTCAAGGTCCTTTACCCAGATTTTGTTGGGGGGTTTTTTTGTCGATCGGTCAACAAATATGACTGCCAAGGGCTCTTCTTTGATGACGCATTTTCAACTTCTCCTCTGGAACCGCTGCATAGAATGTCACAAATAAACATCAAAGAAGTACCTAACACTTATTCAGTCTCAAAGTCGAGAACTTTTCAGGAAGCAAGTACTCCAGGGCCTCCACCAAATTGTCCGCAATCATTCTCTTGTATGCAACTCAGGTGAGCGATATGGCCCCCTTGGGCCTCTTGTTTATATATAGGAATCTGGTGCCCGTAGTTATATAGCCTATAAATGTTTCAAATAAATCTTATGAACAAAGTCTGTACACTCCGTACGGCGGCTTCGCCCCTAGCATACAAGGCAGGACCTTAAAAAGAGTTGCTCATATGGTGTGCATTTCCAGCGTACTGCAAGTCCTAGATCAAGAACACTTGTGTTGCTGATGCATGCATCCGAGATTGCTCACTGCAGTGTATGGTACGGATGATGCATCTGAATTTTCTGTGTATTTTTTACATTTGAAAATCAAACTCGGTTCGACCATTAGCGATTGGAGAGACATTTTTAAAGGCGTGTCCAAGGGATCTATACTAGGCTCCTTGATTTTTAACATTTTTACAAGCTAATTAAGAAAATTGTGGTCCGCCGCTTTTTGTGTTTGTCATAATAGCACAAGGACAACAATTTTGTATCAACAGAAAGGTCTCGTTATAAGGAAAACCTATGTCAAATAATAAAGCCCTATCACATACCATTCAAAAGAAATGTCCAAGGTTTAAGTTTTTCAAAACTATGTCAAAGTTCTAATTCCAAGTTGGAAGGACAAAATCATTGCACCAACAGAAAGGTCTCATCACATGTCATTCAAAGTTATGTCCAAGGTTAATATTTTTCAAAAGTAGGTCAAACTCCAAGGTCACAAGTTAATTTTTTGTACCAACCGAGAGGCTACACAATATTTACTGTTTGGAATTCCTTTATTTCAAAAGTAAGGTCAAAGGTCATGACACATCCTTGGTCTGCAGTAATAATTCTGTGAAATATTGACATCAATGCAGATGAGAATTAAGATGTTATGCCCTGGAAAAGGTTTTACCCATGTAGCCTTTTGCGACTTTGACACATGATCTTGATTCAAGGTCATGGCAAGCCCTTGACTTTTATGTATCAATTCTGTGAGATATATATTATTACAATTAATGCAGAGAGGGGAAGAAATTATAGCCCAGACAAGGTTTTATCCATAAAGTCTATTGAAACCTTGACTTTTTACCTTTGTTCAAGTCTAAATAACAATTCTGTGAAATACATCTGCCCAGGGCAAAGTTTCACCCATATTGTTTATCATGACCTTGGTCTTTTGGTTCAAGGTCATGACACATCCTTTGGTCCTAAGTAAGAATTCCATGAAATATTATTGAAATCCATGCAGGCATGAAGGCTAATTTATGCCCCGAATATGGTTTTACCAATATGCTCTATAGAGACGTTGATCTTGTTCAAGATCATGACACACTCTTGGGTTGATAGTAACAATCTTGTGAAATATTACTGAAATTCATGCAGAGGGGAAGGAGGTATGCCCCACACAACATTTGATGGACAGACAGGATGATTCCTATTTACCCCCCCCCCCCCCCTCCAAAAACTTTGTTTGCTGGGGAGGGGGGTATAAGACACCAAATATGTTGAAGATGAAATGTTTCTTCTTTATTCACTCAATTTACACATATTTTTAGGGCATGACCATGTAACATAGCTAAGGTTATATGATTCCTGCGATTGTTATAGGCTTCGCCAAACTTGCCTAAAAAATTAATCAATTCATGATGTAATAAAGCCTACGCTCACGCAGCAAGATACGCCCGTTGGGATTTTTTTCACAAAACCAAAATATCTAAGTCCCATAACTCCATAAGGACAAATAGGATGAACCTGAAAATCGAAAGGCAGCTTCCTCTTCAAAGTCTGATCACAATGTACAAATATCATGAAAATCTGTTGATGCATATTCAAGTTATTGCGTTCCATGCACCTATATTTTGCCCCAAGATTAACATGTATGTGCATATAACCCCCCCCCATTACACATAATTTCTGGATAATGTGACAAAAAAATTAAGAATCCGTTACATATGTGAAAGAACATCCTTTCTACTTGAAGTATACAAAATTTCAAAACATTTTGACCAGAAATAAAATTTTCAAGAATTTTTAACTATTTTAGTATATTTTTACATTGTATCTAAAATATCTAAGTCCCATAACTCCTTAACGACAAATCGGATGAACCTGAAAATCGAAAGGCGGCTTCTTCTTAAAAGTCTGATCACAATGTAGAAATATCATGTAAATCTGTTGACGCATATTCAAGTTATTGCATTCCATACGCCTATATTTTGCCCTTAGCTTAACATGTATGTGCATATCACCCACCCCCCTTCCCATTACAAATATCTCGGTTTTGCAAAAAAAAAAATTAAAAACCCGTTAAATTTGTCAAAGAACATCCTTTCTACTTATAGTCTACAAAATTTCAAAACATTTCGATCAAAAATAGATTTTTAAATAATTTTTAACTATTTTAGTATATTTTCACTGTATTTTAAAATATCCAAGTCCCATAACACTGTAACGACAAATCGAATGAACCTAAAAATCAAAAGGCGGCTTCCTCTCAACACTCCAAACATGATGTATGAATATCATGAAAATCTGTTGACGCATATTCAAGTTAATGCTCCATGCACCTATATTTTGCCCTTAGCTTAACATGTATGTACATATAACCCACCCACCCCCCCCCTTCCCATTACACACAATATCTCCATTATGCGACAAAAAAATTAAAAACCTGTTACATGTCAAAAAACATCCTTTCTTCTTGAAGTATACAAAATTTCAAAACATTTCGACCAAAAATAGATTTTTAAATAATTTTTAACTATTTTAGTATATTTTCACTGTATTTTAAAAATCTAAGTCCCATAACTCTGTAACGACAAATCGGATGAACCTGAAAATCAAAAGGCGGCTTCCTCTCCACAGTCCAATCATAATATATGAATTTCGTGAAAATCCGTTGACGCATAATCAAGCTATTGCGTTCCATATGCAGACGGACGGACGGACAGACGGACTGACTTCGCCATACCATAATACAACCCGTCAAATGACGGGCGTATAAAAATTGTCTACCATACATATCATATTTGACCTCGACAACAAAATCAGCCAGGTTCCTCCTTTGGTCATCATTACTATATTCTGAACTTAAGGTGCAGAAATACAGTTAACTGCAATTTTACATACTTGTCAAATTTGACTGACCTTTTGATTCAAGTTTTCTTGGAAATAGGACTCCTAATGCTGACCATACAGGTCAAATTGTATTCTGACCTTTTGATTCCAAAACCAATAGGGCTCTTCCTTGGGTCAATAACAATATATGTGAATATTCATCACTGTAGAGCAAAGAAGTACTCAAGTTGTGGTGTGGAAATGCAGCTAATTTGTTTTAAGTTATTTTGAATTTAACCTTTAAATCAATAGTGTGGACAGACTGAAACTAGTTTACTCCACTCAACGTATAATTATTAGGAATATTCATGTGAAGCCCTACTAATGAACATGTAACTGTAGCATATAGTTGGAAGAAGCAAGGTTAGATTACAAGACTTTCAGAGACAGACAGACAGACAGACAGACAGACAGGCAGGTAACTGATATAATAATAAAATAAAATACACAGAGATGAAAATGTAGTTTGTTTCTTTTTCATTTTTATTGAAATCAACAATAAATATTGAATGCTTAGCAAAAATTAAGTTTCATATTCACCTTCTAAAGCCATGCATGCAAATTAATTATTTGCATGCATGGCTTTGAAAGATGAATATATTCTACATGAATTTGTCAACTACTTCTTATTTTCCAATATGTTTACTCTTCCTTAATAATTAAAAGAGGAACACATTTCTGTAAATCATTTTCTGAATGACTCCATGCAGTAGGTATCTGGTAATTTTAACTACCAGTTTACATCTAATCACCACCAGAAAATCCAGCTTGTGAGAATCTGTTTTCCACTTCTTCTACAACCTCCTTTAATTTTCTTCTCCTTACAAGGAGATAAGAATTATCTTTGAAACAATACTGGGGAAAGGCTGGATCATTTAGATTTACCCCTGCAACACTTCCCATCCTTAGTAGTTCATTATACACTTGAAGTTTGGGTCCTGCCTTTTCAAAAAAGTCTGCTTTGTAAAATGTTTTCATTTCTTCTGTCAAACCGGTACACAGAAATTTGTAATTGACAACTAGCCAACTCAACAGAACTGCTGTCATATTGAACTTGTTTGGCTGAGTTGGTGACGACAAAGGTATCTTACAACTCTCTAAGAGAACATCGTGTTCAGAATCGTACAACATGATGAAAAGTTCCGAGAAACCTACTCCCAAAAATTCCGAGAAACCTACACCAATACACGGTGTAAGAAAGTTGTCACGTTCTGGGTGCAAGTGCTTTTGAAGAAAAGAAAATACAATTGTTTCTGCGATCATCTGAGGATTTTTGGACAATGATGAACTTTTTTTGTGAACCACTACTCCAGATCTTCCATCAGGACCACCAGATCCCTTGATAATTGGTTCAATAGGTAAGCTGTTATTCAGGATGATGTCCGGACTGCCATGCCAAACAGTTGGATTTCCTGAAAATAACAATATGATCCTTTCATGAGTGTAAAGATAATGTTAGTGCCCTAATGCCACAGTCTGAAGTTTTTAATCTCCTTATTAGGAAGTACTATCTCCTAATTAGGAGATACAATCTTCTTATTAGGACTTAAAATTATCATCTAATTAGGACTATCATCTAATTATGACATACTAACAGCTAATTAGGACATACTATCACCATATTAGGACATACTATCTCCCACTAAGGACTTAGCTATCTCCTAATTAGGTCTTAGCTTTCACCCAAGTAGGAGATACTATCACCTGATTAGGACTTAGCTATCACCTAATTAGGAGATACTAACACCTAGTTAGTACTTAGCTATCACCTTATTAGGACTAAACTATCACCTAATTAGGACTAAGCTATCACCAAATAAGGAGATACTATCACCTAATTAGGACATACTATCTCCCACTAAGGACTTAGCTATCTCCTAATTAGGTCTTAGCTTTCACCCAAGTAGGAGATACAATCACATGATTAGGACTTAGCTATCACCTAATTAGGGAGATACTAACACCTAGTTAGGACTTAGCTATCACCTAATTAGGACTAAGCTATCACCTAATTAGGACTTAGCTATCACCAAATAAGGAGATACTATTTCCTAATTAGGAGATAGTATCACCTAAGTAGGTGATAGCTGTCCTAATTAGCAGATAACTAATATAAGTTGATAGCTAAGTCCAAATAAGGTGATAGCTAAGTCCTAATAAGGTGAGCGCTAAGTCCTAATAAGGTGATAGCTAAGTCCTAATAAGGTGATAGCTAATGCCTAATAAGGTGATCGCTAAGTCCTAATAAGGTGATAGCTAAGTCCCAATAAGGTGAGCGCTAAGTCCTAATAAGGTGATAGCTAAGTCCTAATAAGGTGATACCTTAGTCCTGATTAGGTGATAGCCAAGTCCTAATTAGGAGATAGCTAAGTCCTTAGTAGGAGAAAGTATGTCCTAATTAGGTTATAATATCTCTTAATGAAGTGATAGTATCCCCTGATTAGGAGATAGCTAAGTCCTAATTAGGTGATAGTAAAGTCCTAATTAGATGTTAGTATCTCCTAATTAAGAGATACTTTCTCCTAATAAGGTGATAGCTAAGTCCTAATTAGGTGATAGTTAAATCCTAATTAGATGTTAGTATCTCCTAATTAAGAGATAGTATCTCCTAATCAGGTGATAGCTTAGTCTTAATTAGGTGATAGTTAAGCAGTGTGTGAAATTAACAGTGGCCCAAGGGCCAATATCTACAGTAAATTGGATGGGTCTATAGCAATCCAAACAGCCATAGACCAACTTGTCTATAGGAAATTGAGCGTGAAAGTCACATAATATTACAGTTTTGTACACTTTAAACACCTGCATGTGTAACATCGATTTGAATTGTACCCCCTTCAAGAAATAGAACATTCAACTATACTGTATTAGTATTCACATTTCAAAATAAAATGGGGGTATTCAAGGTCAAAGACATGTAGTTTTCTGTTTTAACTTGTACTTCGCAGTGAACGTAGTTTTGAAGTTCCCAATGGCATTTTGAATGAGAATCACTCGGTATGTTGTTTTTGACAGATGAAAAACAAAACATATAGGAGATGCTGGACCTAGCACAAAAAAAGTAAATGACTCAGTTACAAAATCTTGAGTGTTTTTATTTTGGTCTTCAGGAAACTGCTGCAGTCTATAGAAACTGAAATCATTATAGACCAAATGTCTGTAAGATTTTTTTTAAAAAGTCAGTTTCACACACTGGTTAAGTCCTAATTAGACGTTAGTGTCTCCTACTTAACAGATACATGTAGTATCTCCTTCTTAAGTGATAGCTAAGTCCTAATTAGGTGAAAGTATATCCTAATTGGGAGATAGTATCTCACATTATAAGGAGATAAAAACAAGAGTCCCAAGGGGGCCACATCGCTCCCCTGAGTTGCAAACAAAAGAATGATAGTGGACAATTTGGTAGAGGACCTTGAGTACTTACTTCCTGTAAGGTTTCGTGAAATTCTGTGCAACTGTTTTGGAGATGTCGAAAATGCATAAGCCAACCACAGCCCTCAGTGGCCATAATTTTATATGTTGACCGATCGGCACGAAAAAACAAGCTTCCTAGATGACCTTGAGTACCTCCTGCCTGTAAGGTTTTATGAAATTCTGTGCAACTGTTTTGGAGATGTCGAAAATGCATCAGCCAATTGGAGCCCTCAGAGGCCATATTTGTTTACCAATTGGCACGAACTTGGTAGAGGACCTTGAGTCCTTTTTGTGAAATTCTGTGCAGTGGTTGCAGAGGAGAAGTCTAAAGTGTGTCAGCCAATCAAAGCACTCGGCGACATATTTGTTGACTGATCGGCACAAAAAACACAAACTTGGTAAAGGACCTTGAGTACTTGCTTCCTGTAAGGTTTTGTAAAATTCTGTCCAGCAGTTGCAGAGGAGAAGTCGAAAATGCATCAGTCAATCAGAGCCCTCAGCAGCCATATTTGTTGACCGATCAGCACGAAAAACAAAAGAGAGGTTGAGATTTTCTACGTGTAACTTGTACGGGTACGTCTAGTGTACAAGTTGAATTATATGTCTAGTTTACAAGTTGAATTACACGTAACTGTTGTTGAGATTTCTTTTCAAAGACCACTACGCGTACTTGTAAAATCTTAGTGAACTTGAGTTGACTTTTGGACAGTATAAATTCAAGAGGAACATTAAGTTCGGTTATATCTTTTTTGAAATGGAAACTTGAAATCATTATGAATTGAATGCCATACTTTTTATACTATTTGATAGAATAAAGGGAATGAAATATCTTGAAGTAAAGACCTACGTGTATCTCGCACTTTACACGTTCACTGGCGACATGTAGCTTGTAAAGCAAATGACGTCAAACGCAATAAATGATGACGTCACAATAGCCAACCAGAATACAAGTACACGTACAAGTTACACATAAGAAATCTCAACCTCTCTACTAACTTGGTAGAGGACCTTGAGTATTTGCTTCCTGTAAGGTTTCTTGAAATTCTGTGCAGCAGTTGCAAAGGAGAAGTCGAAAATGCATCAGCTAATCAGAGCCCTTGGCAGCCATATTTGTTGACCGATCTGCACGAAATACATAAACTTGGTAGAGGACCTTGAGTACTTGATTCCTGTTACGTTTCATGAAATTCTGTCCAGCAATTGCAGAGGAGAAGTGGAAAATGTAGAAAGTTTACGCTGGACAGCCAAACGACGTGCTATGACAATAGCTCACTTGAGCTTCACTCAGATGAGCTAAAAATTCAGAATGTGGCATTAAGATAAAGTAAATCAGTCCAGATCTTTTTTTTTTTTGGGGAATAGGGTTGGGATCCCATGCCATTGGAAAAATAAACATCATTTTGGTGCATTTTTGGAAATTACAAGATAAATCTTTGAAAAAGTTAGGGATCTTTTCCATTAAATTATTTTCTTCTTTAAATTATGTAATCTCAATCTGAATTCAAACTAACAAGTATAACAAATAAACAGTGCTTAGCTTATGATGAACTTAAACTTATTTTACAATATTACATTAAATTATTCCTCACATAGTACTTAATATTCTTATAATGTTTTAAACATTACTTACATGTGATGCAGGTGTAAAAAAGGAAAAAAAAAACTTTACCTATGCTTGTATCTCCATATCTTCCAGTCAAGGTACATCCTTCTTTCCCACACAGGCACTGTTTCGTCTTTTTTCCTGGTTTCTTTTCACTCATTGTATATGTTGTAGTTGTGGCTAATTTTCCAAACAAATGATTTGCTAAAAAGGTTGCAAATTCTGTTTCATCTGTCAGTCCATGGACATTTGGAACTGCTTCATCTAAAATTAAAATTTTATATCAACAATTTAAGTAGTAATATATATATAGAAAACAAGCTTTTGATTGCTTAGCAATACAAGTCTCCTAACAGCCGAAGTCCCCTGAAAGTATATAATACTGATAAATCATATAATTTACTAAAGGCCATATGGCATACACTTTTCATTGTAACTCTAGTAACCAGAGGTCTCTGACGAGACTGAAGTTCTACCTTTATTTGCTTGCTATTATGTTAAACATATGTTGAAGCACCAAAATGAATAAAATGCATAAATGACATAAAATGTACATGTATTTACTATTTTAAGAAAATGGCACAGGGGACTTGTCAACAAGAGGCCAAAGGGGGCCACATCGCACACCTGAGAACATTGTACATCATCATAATGATTGTTGTTGAAAAGTTCTCAATCAAGAACAAAGGCAGTGAAGCTTTTATCACTACTAGAGTAATAAGACCAAAAGTACTAACTTCCAGAGAGGTTTGGAGAAATTCTATCCAATACAGGTACCTGTAGGTCTAGAGGAGGAGCTAGTTACGGTAGATCTATCATTGATTTATATTTTAATTTAATTTAATTGCACTTGGTTCAATCTGAGGCAGCGAACTAGTGTTGTAAAATCGGAAATTTTTTACTATCGATTACCGAAAACTAACGGAGGAGTTCAATCGATAGCACCATCGGAATAATCGGATTTTTATCTTGCTTAAAATTGCTTTTGATTCAAGAATCTGATTTTTATTTAAAATCATGGAAATATATTAAACATGTTAAATGTTGAACATTCCTTGTTCTTAATGAAAAAATATTGAGGCTTGCTTTTACTTTCTAAAGCCAAAATGGTCCCACATGGCAGACCTAGTACACCTGGGATATGCTCCTCCTCAATCATTAACTCCGCCATCCTGAGCGCGTCTAGTTTCGTTTAGAATTTTTCTAAGACGTTTGGCACTGAGATCATTTCGCGTCAAATTAAGTTTTTAACTTCAACAGCGATAATCGATTTTCAAAACCATTATGACAATTGGTTCATCACTACTGTAACCATCTCCAATTGTTGTAATAAATGGTGCAAGACATGTGCATTATGTTTTTTTAGCAGAGCAATATCAGCAGATTTTGATGTTTTGAAAGCTCAATGTAAAGTACGAACCAAATCATATTTTGGAATTCCAGAACCGAATCGGGCATTCCCAAACGGCGTCGCACTAAATTTTTGGTGCACAGCACACCCCTGTCTCATATATGAATTTTAATCAGACAATTTGCCGACAAAGAAAACAAAGCTTTGATTTTTAGAACTTCCCAAAATAAGCTCTGAGGAATTTCTCAGGAAAACTTAGTACCTGCATTCAAGAAGTCGAGTAGTCTCATAAATACAATTTTTTCTTGTCTTTTCTCTGGAAACTTATGGTCATGAATGTAATCCAATATTATATCAAGACCTCGTCTAAAAACATCTGCAATCAAAAACCCAGTACGTTCGTCTGTCACCTCACAATATGCGTTAGAGAAAAAGAATCCACTTTCAGAATCAGCAGCGTTGCTATTCTTTATCTTCAATGGAATAAGTAATACGTTCTTGAAAGGGTTTGCTGAACAGAGACATCCTAAGGAGTCTGCTATTTTTAACCGTAGAGTATCTGGAATTCTTATAGAATCAAGGCAATCAATTTCTGTTCGTGCTCTTTTTCCAGAAGTCGCCATCTTGCAGTCTTGTAGATGAGGTTGCTAGACACTTCGACGTTTTTCTTTTTCCCATTTCAGCCCAGACGTTTCGGCTTCCGACCCTGTATCGGATTTTTCCTCGGAGGGGGTCCAAACTATAGTAATGAAACTTAATCAGCTGAAGTTTTTTTTAAGAAAGAAGAGCCTATGATGCACCCCAAATGAGAAGGGCCTGGCAAGAATACTCTGTGCAAAGCCAAGGGGAGTTGCAGGTGAATGAGTTCCCCGGAATGTAAGATCAATACAACCAACTCACTGACACAATAGAAAAAGAAAAAAGAGAATGAAGTTTGAAAAGGAGTTATGGGTGGCTTTTTTGGGGGGGGGGGTCGTCTCTGGAGTAGTCCCCCCTCTCCCCAAGATATAGAACCCAGTGGCTCCGGATACGAACGTTCGTATCTTTAGACCTATGCCTCGGGGTACGAACATGTTTTTGATTGGTCTGTAACTGTCACGTGACACTGGTCATGTGTCCATAGCAAAATAATAAGATGATTTTTATAACTATATCAAGGTATACGAGTTTATTCTGAATAATCTGTAATTTAGCAACCGACACGAGGCTATTTCTATGCTCTCAATCATTATATAGTGATCACTGTTCAGTAATAGGTACACAATATTGTCGGCTGTTGTGCGTACTGACGTTCCGTCGCTCAAGCGGGATTTGGAAGTTTTTGAAAGTTTTGAGACGATAAGAAATACGTATGTGTAGATGCAACTCAGTACTCATTACTTAGGCCAATTCACTTTTCAGAATATGTCACAAAAAGATGCAATTTGAACACAAGATGCATTGAAAACAAAAGCCCGAACCAAGTATATATGCAGAAGCTAACTACGATTTGTGTTCGTATGCCGAGACATAGGTCTAAAGATACGAACGTTCGTATCCGGAGCCACTGCCTTCCAGAAAATTTGTATCAAGGATATACACCTCCAGTAAAAGTGGCATTCTGTATATCCGGGGGGGGGGTGTTCAATAAAACTTTTCCGATTTCTATAGGAATAAAAAACATGTGTTAGTGAAACACGAATGCCCCCGTTGGCATCTTTGTCGGTAAAACAGCAGAAAAGTAGTTCACATTTTGAGGTCAAAGTTTCAAGGTCAAGTTAGGTATCCATGGAAAGGTCTTGCCACAAGAAATTGGTATGTGAAATACGAAAGGCATATCACTTAGCATTCAAGAGTTACGGCTTAAGTTTAGATTTTCGAAAGTAGGTCAAACTCCAAGGTCAAGGTCAGAAGATCAATTTTTTTAACATTCATGGAAAGGTCTTGTCACAAGGAATACATATATGAAATATGAAAGCCCTATCATGCAATTACCATTCAAAAGTTATGGCCAAGGTTTAAGTTTTTCAAAAGTAGGTCAAACTCCAAGGTCAAGGTCACAAGGTCATAAATTTTGGTATCCATGGAAAGGTCTTATTACAAGGAATACATATAAATATGAAATATGAAATCCCTGTCACTTAATTTTCAACACTTGTGGCCAAGAATAAAGTTTTTCAAAAGTAGGTCAAACTCCAAGGTCAAGGTCAGAAGGTCAAATATTTGGTATCCATGGAAAGGTCTTGTCACAAATAATATACATTTGAAAAATGAAAGCCCTATCACTTACCATTCTAAAGTTATGGCCAAGGTTAAAGTTTCACAAAAGTAGGTCAAACTCCAAAGTCAAGGTCACAATGTCAAATATTTTGGTATCCATTGAAAGGTCTTGTCACAAGGAATACACATGTGAAAATATGAAAGCCCTATCACTTACCATTCAAAAGTTATGGCCAAGGTTAAAGTTTTTGCGGACACAAACAGATAAACAGAAAGACAAACAAACAGACAGACAGACAGACCAAAAACTATATGCCCCCAAATCTCCGATTACGGGGGCATAAAAATACAAGTTTTGACCCAAATATTGGCAAAATTATACAAAACAGATCAAAAATTATTTCAGATTCTGATGGGATGCAGTATAGGTATAAATTTATTTCACGAAGAATTTTTCTTGAAATTTCCATTTTCAAAATTTTCAGGGCTGATTTTACGTCTAATCTTAACAGCTCCTTTCCAGTAAACTTGAGAAACTGAGATAAAAGATACAATAACTACTTGGAATAAGAACCAGTTTTCGGGCATATGATAAACAGAAAACCCCCTCTCCTTCTTCTTCTTCCAATTATGAGTAAACTAAAAACTGATGAGCGATATACTCGGTGTGCGCTGCGGACAATTTAAGGTTAAAACTCAAAAGTATTTACAATTAAAATGGTTAAGAACAGGCTTGGTAGGCATGCAAGTATGCAGTGGTGGTCAGTTGGGCTCAGGTATAGTCATCCAGCTAACATTTGAAGGCCTCCAGTGATGATGTACAGGCAACTTCAGATGGTAACCTATTCCTACATTGTTCTGGGAAAGAAGGGGTGTCTGTACGCTTCTTCACCATCTTCACCAGTATGTGGGAGGCGAAAGGTGTGGCTGCCACAAGTTCTTTATCTAGAGATGATTGAAATGTAGATTGGTGCTCGATGTTCTGCGTAATCATGCAATGGCATTGCTGGTAATGCGTCTGGACCTGTAGCTTTGTTGATGTTGATGTTTTCAAGAGGGTAAGCACTCCATTTACACTGACGCGGATACTTGGCATGTTAGTAAATGGGCTTGTTACCTTGATTGGCATGTTGTTGTTATCCTCACGTGTGTATACGGAGTGAAATTGGGTATTTAGGATATATGCTTTTGTTTTGGTGTCGCTATATAGGAAACCATCAGACGTTTTGAGTGGAGATACTCCCGATGAGTCCTGATGCTTGCCTTTTAGATAGGACTAAAACCTCTTAGGTTTGGTATTTATATTACTACAGAAGATATCATCAACATAGGTGTCATGAGCTCGCCTAGCTTCCCTCTGAGCTGACGCTTTTATGTGTCTGTACCTTGCCCAATCTTTTTGATTGTTTAATGTCCTAGCTTTGGTATAAACGGTATGTTTCCGTCTTTTTCTCTTTACTGAGGTCTTAATCCTTGGCTGAGATTGTCGACGTCTACTAAACTTCGATGGTACATGCCTCTCAAGGGTATTGATGATAAGGGTTTTGAATTCTAG
Source organism: Pinctada fucata (assembly GCA_028142955.1). Lineage (NCBI taxonomy): Eukaryota > Metazoa > Mollusca > Bivalvia > Pterioida > Pteriidae > Pinctada > Pinctada fucata. The sequence goes on from AP027102.1 coordinate 101,324,593, forward strand.
CAAAGATTGATTAATTTATGTCGCTGTCAATGACAAAATTAGTTTTAAGCTCCTCGAGGCTAGAAAGTATGGCTTGGTTATCAGCCCTTTTCCATAAGAAAAAATTCCTTCTCCCTGGGCTGATGCGAGTTGGTGAAATAAGGGTGTCCATCAGTATGGTACATGCATCATGGTCTCCCAATCCAGGAAGGGGTTTACTTCTCTCTAACAGTGATGAGTTGGAGACAACAACTAGGTCAAGTGTTTTGTCTCCTCTGATCCAGGGTCAATTTATCTTGCATATTGCAATACTGATCGGTTACTTTTGCTGGTATAGATTTAGCTTTGCAGGTGCGTGTCGGCAATTGAAGATCAGTAAGATGGAAATCTCCGCAAAGAATAAATTTGGAGTTCATATGCTTGTTCCGGATTTCCGTGACATGACCGACAAGTGTTCGATTAGGTGGTCTATAAGCTGCTGTTATGATGCCAGATTTGTTTTGGTTTTTTTTTGGCAGTTCAATTTTGGCACTTTCCACTTCCGCTAGTTGACTGGAGTGTACAGCTGAGCTAACCAGATTATTTTAAATAGCAATGAGTACCACTTCATGCGGGTCTGTTGGTTTGTCTCGACGGTATACTTGATACTCTGATGGTAAAAATTCTGAAGAGGCCATATAACATATTACATCTGTCCTCGTCGATTCAATCAAAATTTCAAGGTCAGCAATTTTGTTTTGATGCTTTGAAAGTTTATATTTATAAAGAGAAGGGAGGAAATCTCCAACAAGACCCCGTTGCAGCATCAACAGTAAAACACCAAAACACCCGATGCAAAAACACAAAAGACGAGTACAGCACGAGACGGAAAAGAGACACACGACATGTAAACATCAAACACAAAAGACTACACATAAACCGACGAGACCAATGGGTAACCGGTGCCGACTTTGGACGGCCATCTGTCACGCAAGTAGCAAATGGTGTGGTTATCCTGGATTACGTGCGCACAACCCTCTCACTTATCCAGTTACCCAGAGTTCTCGAAGAACGTACAATTGTGGTGTAAAACAACCTCCTCACTGTAAGATGACATCACACAAACAAGACCGCAAAACGCAGAGGCCCCTTGATGATTCTGACGCATTTTCGATGGTTATGCTGCCTACCTTTGATCCTTTTTATTTTGTTTATCATATCACCATAAAAGACAGGTTGTGTAATACCCATAGTAATGTACTCTGTTGCATGTATAGATCCGAATTTTAAAAGAAGTTGACTGTAATTTTTGTAAAATTTCCAGAAAGTCTTAACTAGTTTATGAAAGCGGAAACCTTGACCTAAAAGTTTTTTGGTAATTTGTAAATTTCTACTGTGAAAATCCAAAATACCAGTACATGCTCTAGCGTACCGGATGAGCTGTGATATGTAAATGCCGTATTACGGTAATCTTGTAAATCTTTATAAATATTAATTACCCTAAGGTTGTCTACTTTGGGATTTTGAGTTGATCCTTCTTTTGGAGATGATGTAGCGATGGGATTGTCAAATGATGACTCTAGCGAAGTGTTTGTGATATTGCTAAGTGAGTGCTTGTCGGAGATTTCGCTGAGAGTGGAGAAAGAGTTTGATACTGACATGGTTGACTCGTATACTACAGTAGAATGGTTAGGTATGTCACAGTTTGTACAGATCCAGCTGATTAATGGGTTAGCCAACGCCATATAATGGGATAATGACATTCCCATACAGTCAGTGTGATACCACTGATCGTAGTGAGCACAAGCTATATCTTGTTGGCCCCAACGACAGGCTTTGAGACACTGGTCACAGGGATATTTCGGTTGTCTTGGGCCAGGATTCACTTCGATTCCTCCGATAATAAGTAAATATGATAGCATAAAACAGCTGTTGTTGGAGCAGTTGTAAGCTACAAAGTCATTCATAGTGGTCTTGTTCATATGAAACCAATAGAAATACGATGTGAATGAGGAAATTCGGGTCGTCGGTACGCATGCAATGAAACCTTCATGTTCACAAAGTAGGTAATGGTCATTGTTTTCGACACTTGAGTTCCCCGCGAGGGGTTTGACAGTAAGATTTTTGAATGTTTTTCCTGACATTGTCGCCATAGCACTTTCTATATAGTCGTGGCATCAGACAGTGCATGTGTTTTATATGTTCTTTTCATCTTCGTGCGTGAACATCGACGGCGGGTGCGGCTAGCCAACATGGGATGCTTAATCCTCCCGGGCACCTGATCCCACCTCTAGCTTGCTAGGGGTCCGTCGATGCTCAATTTTGGTGCTCTATTGTGAGTGCTGTTGAGATTATCGTCAGGATCTTCTTTAACTCATTTGCACATGACCACAGAAAGGTGAAAAAAGTATGAAAAACAACATGATGCAAGTATAAGTCTACTTTCAGGTTCACTCGGAGTAGTTATCTGTATTCTAGCTTGTTTACATTCGTTACAAAAGAAGTTGGTATCAGGTGTTCGTTATTTTATGCAAACCATTTGAGATGTTGAAATGACTCTTTGATTTCTGATGTAGACATTCTTGGAGTGGTTTCAATGTCTTTGAATCCAGTAATAGCCTCTATATTACATGTACGCTTCAAGTTTTCCGCCTTGTCCACTGCACACGCGCACATCAAAATACATTACAAAAACTTTGCGATTGTCTGTACGAATCCATAAATAGATACGGTATCGAATCGATACGCAATAGAATATAATGAATATCGGAAATTTTTTTAAAATTTTGTTTCAAATGGTGAGTTCTGGCGGACATTGAGCAATTTTTTTTACTACGTTTGCAGGTTTTTTGTTACCAAAAAAATAAATAATAAAAAAAAATAATAAATAAAAGCAAAGGAATAACAAAACAAAAATAAAAATCGAAAACCGAAGGGGGAAGGGGGGGTCCCGAATCCCCGCCCCCCTACATCCGCCCTTGAAATCTGTCATGATTACATGGCTGTACCACAAAAGTATAGGTCACAGAAGGTACCCGCCACTGGTAACGGGTACAAATATCAAATGTTATAATGCATTATCAGTGTATTTGGAGTTTATATTGGTATCAGGTGCCCCCTGAGGCTCTTAATATTTGTTTTGTTTGTTTGTTTGCTTAGTGATATCATATTGCAAGGGGACTGATATCATACAATAAGGGGATTGATATCACATAGCAAGGGAATGATATCACATAGCAAGGGGACTGATATCACATAGCAAGGGGGCTGATATCACATAGCAAGGGGGCTGATATCACATAGCAAGGGGACTGATATCATATAATAAGGGGATTGATATCACATAGCAAGGGGACTGATATCAAATTGCAAGGGGACTGATATCACATGGAAAGGGGACTGATATCATATAGCAAGGGGACTGATATCACATAGCAAGGCGACTGATATCACATAGCAAGACGAATGATATTATATAATTAGGGAATTGGTATCACACAGCAAGGGGACTGATATCACAAAACGAGGGGACTGATATCACATAGCAAGGGGACTGATATCATATATCAAGGTGACTGATGTTAAACTTCTTCAAATTCAATAGCATCATTTAAGAACAGATCAATGTGCAGCATGGACCAGACATGCACGTTTCGGTTACTTAATCCTCGTCAGTGATCCTCAATCTAATCAATGTAATATGACCAAAAAATGTGAAAATTATTATGTATAAAAATGTACCGAAAAATGTAGCAGGATTGGTGGGATATGATGCTACAGGACCCACTTTTTTTTTTTAGAAATTTCAAGATTTTGTGATAACAGAATTTTTCGAATGCGTTGAATAGAAAAACGATCAACCGAAGTTGATCGAACTTGGCTACATGTGCCCTCGGGGACTCCTAGTCCACCAGCAGTGACACTCACCAAATGGTTCAAATGTTAAACGTCTTCAAATTCAATAGCATCATTTAAGAACAGATCAATTTGCAGCATGGGCCAGACATGCACGTTTCTTTATATAGGAAGGGGACTGATATCATATCGAAAAGGGAATGATATCATATAGCAAGGGGACTGATATCACAAAGGAAGGAGACTGATATCAAATAGCAAGGGGACTGATATCACAAAGCAAGGGGACTGATATCACATAGCAAAGGGACAAAACCTAATGATTTTGCCTTGCCTTCTCGACTATGAGACTGAATAACTGATGGGTACATGTACTTCTGTATTGTTTATTTTAACCACTGTTCATGTATCACTGCTGGTGGACAATTTGTCCCCGAGAATACTTGTCGGGCAGTAATTCAATATGAATCCTGACGTAAGAATGTTTAACGTCCTTAAATTCATTAGCATCATTTTAGAGCAGATAAATTTACAGTATGGACTAGACATGCACGTTTCGGGTATTTAACCCTCGTCAGTGATACGTCGCACGTCGCCCTCTATAAAAAGGTGCCAACCTGCTGTGTCCCAGGGCACGCATACCGTAGGTCAGGCAGGTGCCCCTAGAGTCGTCCTTCGGGACATCACTGAATATTCATATATAGTTAGTGACGACCACAAGATGTGGTATAAGTACGCTGAGAGGACTCCAGTAATGTTGAGATAACTTTTGCCCAATCCCTTTTCATGTTTTATGATGAATAAAATATGTTTAAACTAAACTAAAGCTGACAGGTTCCTACCCATAAAGTCATGCCAAGTTGAAGTTGTTGACATTATGAAGACCACAATTTTGTCCCCGCCGACTGCAATACATCTAAGTGCGGGGACAAGAATTGTAAAACATGACCTATTCTAATAACGACAACTCCTTCACAAGGAATTTTACTATACGTACTTACCCACCCAGAGTTTCGATAACCTATCCTGTAGGTCGTCTTATGATATTAACGGGATTGAGTGTTTCCTGTGTGGATTGATATACGTCGGCGAAACCAAGGGACAGTTGAGGAGTATGATGTCAGGGCAACGCTTTCAAATAAATCATAGTGGTAATCAGCTGCTTTATAAACATTTTAACTTGCCCGACCACTCCATTTTGTCTCTGAAAGTCCGCATCCTAGAGAAAATATATCATCAAACTAACAATCCGAACCTCAGTACTCCGTATATACGTAAAAGGGAAGATCACTGGATTAGACAATTGGGCACAGCTGCCCCGTATGGTTGCAACGACCATATCAACAGTGTTGGAAATCTGACAAGTCCTGGATGCCAGTCGGTTAATGTCCTGTGGTTGTTTAATCAAACGACAAGAAGACATCGAAGTCATGGTATACGAAAACACAACAAACCAGATATTCATGATATATCGTTCGACGGTCTTATGCTATTTGTCAACCAACAGTTTGGCCTTCACCACATTCGAAGGAAGTTGTACTCCCTTCCTTCAAAGAAATTGCATGACTTGCAATTTCAAAAATTTGATTTTTCAAAAATTTTGATCAACTTCTTTTGAATTTCGGACCAATACAAGCAACAGAGTATATTACTTTAGGTATCTCACAACCTGCATTTTATGGTGACATAATTAACAAAATAAGAAGGATCAAAGATAGACAGCATATTTATCGAAAAGGCGTGAGAGTCTTCAAACGCCTTTTATACCGTGGATATGATCCTAATGTCACCAGACGGACACTAAGCTTGGTACTTGACCAATCTACAGTCTTGTACGAGCGCATTCTTAAGACTGACTGTGACGACGGGACTCCATGACGGGCCCTGTCCAAACTTCCTTAGAGAAGACAGAGCCCCGACCACCTGTCCTCTTTGAATGTCAGTCGGACTCCTCGGGTGATAATATATATAAACTCGCTACAGCTGGCAGAGCACGGACTTGATTACGCACGTCCTCTTTTTATATCCATTTACATATTCATCTGTGTTGCTTGGACCCCTGTGTTTTACGGTCTTGTTTGTGTGTGGTTATCTGACAGTGAGGAGGTTGTTTTACACCATAATTGTGCGTTCCTCGAGACCTCTGGGAAATCGGAATAGTGGGAGCGTTGTGCGCGCGTAATCCAGGATAACCACACCGTCTGCGATTTACGTGGCAGATGGCCGTCCTAAGTCGGCACCGGTTGCCCATTGGTCTCGTTGGTTTATGTGTAGTCTTTTATGTTTCATGTTTCTATGGTTCGAGTTGGTGTTCCTTGTCCCTTTTGCGTCTCTCTGTGGGTGTCTGCTTTGTGTATTTGCATTGAGTGTTTTGGGGTTTTGCTGTGGGCGCTGCAACCTTGTGTTGTTGGAGATCCCCCTCCTTTCTTGCACGAATCTTCATGTTCTTACATTTTATCGACACCGGTTCAGCAGAATATCGCCTACAAAGTATTATTATGGACATCTCGTCAAATAGGCTATTTAAGGCAGTCAAATCTGACGTACCCGATAGCAATGAAAATCGTCCCTTCATTAAAATCATATTTGCAGATAAAGGGATCGATGCTCTGCGTTAAAGCAATATTCTAAATAACAGGTCTGTATTTAAAGGACAAAATCCCTCCTTATTTCAAATACCAGGAGGTGCCTTGCATTTCCTACACAAATACATAATCCGTTGCTTCCAAAATATTTAATTATAAACAAAATTTGAAATGTCTAGATGTACACTACCTTTCACAAAACCCTATACAATGCATGTGTTCATCCTCTCCTTTCATCTACCAATCATGTGGTCATGTGATTATTGGTGACCTTAATATCGTTGGTAATAGTAAACTTAGAAACCTTTTCAGTAAAGGTCCAAAATACAGGGAACCCCGTTCTTTCACGTGGCGGGAAAACTTTGAAATTATTATGGATGCATGTGAGGAATACGCCAGACGGTGGGCAAAAAAGGGAGGACGTGGAACTAGACACACTCTCCGAATGGATGAAATCAATCGGAGAATTACTTAAAGGAAGAATTGGGCGTCTTCGGCACTCAGTTTACAACAGACACAATCAATTTTTCATGACCCTGTTGTTGCCAAAGAACTTTCTGACCTCCATGAAGAATAATCATTGTTCCTGCTGACAAAGCGGCAAACAATCTTACTTTCGTTTGCAAGTCATACATTCAGCACCTGGAAATCCAACATACAAACTTACAAACTTATCTGTATCTGAAATACTTGACAACCACAAATCTGTTCTTGAGTCCTTCGGTATTCATACTAATGACTCTGATCTTGAATTGCCTTATATCTACTGGATTCCAAAAATGCACAAAAATCCTTACAAACACCGATTAATTGCCGGTTCGTCCAGGTGCTCAACAAAACCTCTTTCCATTTTGCTTACGAAACTATTAACTCGCATCAAACAAGGTCTTCAAACATACTGCGAGACAGCATATTCCAGAAATGGAATCAATCAGATGTGGATCCTAAAGAATTCTAAGGAACTTTTGGAAAATTTAAAAGCCACCAACTTCAATCATATTACCAGCATAAAATCTTTCGACTTCTCTACGCTCTACACTACCATTCCACACCAAAAGCTCAAAAACAGACTGGTCGATATTATTCGCAACACCTTTCTTTCAAAAAATGGTAAAAGAGGATACAAATACCTCGTAATTGGGCGGGATGATACTTATTTCGTGAAGGAACACTCTGATTCAACCAAAAAAAAAATACCGAAGACGATATCATCCGGATGCTTGAGATTTTTTATTGACAACATTTCTGTGGTGTTTGGAGGAACCGTATTCCAACAGATAGTCGGCATCCCCATGGGTACCAATTGCGCCCCATTGCTTGCTGACTTATTTTTATATTCATACAAAGCTGACTTAATCCAGACCTTGATCTCGACTGGGCGAAAGCACCTCGCATCTCAGTTAAATTTTACCTTCAGATACATAGATGACGTGTTGTCCATCAATAATCCGAACTTTGCGGATCATCTACATGAAATCTATCCTCATGAACTAGAGATCAAGGAAACAACAGAGATTGACAGATCCGCTTCGTACTTGGATATACTCCTATCTTTCGACACAAATGGCCATTTGAACGCCTCTTGTTTGGTGATGATTAGAGCCATTCAATCACAAGTTATAATGGGATCTCATATGCTTTTATAACATCCCCGTTGCGACCGAAGAACTTCCTCAATGATGATTTCAGCCGTTGTGTAACATAACCCTGAACAAGTAGCTTACTTGCAAGCCGGCTGGCTCTAATAATGAAATCTTTATATTTGGAACATGACCTGGTGTACCGTATCAATTGAAAAACACCATAAGCAGGAGAAGACGAAATGTTGCGACTCATGAAAGGGAAGTTAGTTATGTAGAAGCTGAAATCGTCACGCTTGTCATGTAACTGGACAATAAACGACGGCTAGATAGTTGTTTTTTCTTAAATATTACATATGAATGCTGCACATATCATAAAAACAAATATCTCATATACAGTAATTATTAAAACAATACATTTTATAAGTACATGTACCTAGTAATTACAAAATCTACATCATTAATACATATTAACATATTAACATAGGAAAGATCAATATATATATATATATATATATATATATATATATATATATATATATATATATATATATATATATATATATATATATATATATATATATATATGATAAGATCATTGTTACGAGAGATTGTAGAGGGAAAAAAACATTTATCGCTGTTCTGAGTAAAAGTCCAAATAATTAGGAAACTCTGTATTATCATCCTTGACTTGTTCCTTCATCCACTGGTCAAACTGTTCACTCTGGGCTACTGTAAACACGAACTTCCAATCCCCGACAACTCCTACAAGTTAGAGAGAAGAATAAAAGCTTTATAGAGATATGGAAACAAGACCAAACGTGATAAACTTTCTGTGCTAAGCTACAGCCAAAGGCAATTTCATGAAGGCAAGAAGTGAACATTGATAATTACGCTATCTGTATTAGAAGATGATCATTAGGTTAGGCCAAAGTGATAACAAAATGGCTATGCCAAAGTGATAACAAAATGGCTATGCCAAAATGTTAACAAAATGGATAAGTCAAACAAAGGAGGGCTCCAACAACACAAGGTTGCAGCAGCCACAGCAAAACCCTAAAACATTCAATGCAAATACAAAAAGCAGACAAGCACGGAAAGAGACGCATAAGGGACAAGGAACGTCAACGCACGACACAGAAACATCAAACACAAAGGACTACACATAAACCAACGAGACCAATGGGCAACCGGTGCCGACTTGGGACGGCCATCTGCCACGGAAATAGCAGAAGGTGTGGTTATCCTGGATTACGTGCGCACAACCCTCCCACTTTTCCGATTACCCAGAGGTCTCGAAGAACGTACAATTGTGGTGTAAAACAACCTCCTCACTGTCAGATGACCACACAGATGAATATGTAAATGGATATAAAAAGAGGGCGTACGTCATACAATCCGTGCTCTGCCGCCGCGAGCTCATGTATGTTATCACCGGAGGAGTCCGACTGACATTCAGAGAGGACAGGTGGTCGGGGCCCTGTCTTCTCTAAAGAGGTTTGGACAGGGCCCGTCATGGAGTCCCGTCGTCACAGTCAGTTAGAGTGCAAGTTTTAAGAATGCGCTTGTACAAGACTGTAGATTGGTCAAGTACCAAGCGTAGTGTCCGTCTGGTGACATTAGGATCATATCCACGGTATAAAAGGCGTTTGATGATTCTGACGCATTTTCGATAGTGATGTTGTCTATCTTTGATCCTTCTTATCTTGTTAATAATGTCACCATAAAATGCAGGTTGTGAAATACCCAAAGTAATATACTCTGTTGCCTATATTGGTCCGAATTTCAGAAGAAGTTGACAATTATTTTTGTAAAATTTCCAGAAAGTCTTTACTTTTTTGTTAAAGCGAAAACCTTGTCCTTAAAGTTTCTTGGTAATTTGTAAATTTCTACTATGAAAATTCAAAACATCAGTACATGCTCTAGCATACCGGATGAGCTGTGAAATATAGATACCATAGGACGGTAATCTAGGAACATCACCGTCAAGCCAGGGGAAATTTACTATGTTTAATCCAAAATCATCTCTTTTGTCATACACACTTGTATGGATCTCTCCATTAACAATTTTGATATTTAGGTCCAAAAATGGTGTTTCTTCGTTTGATACGTTTGCCTTGTTTAAAATCAATTCTTGTGGATAAATAGCATTTTTATACTTTTCAAAAACAGGATTGTCGATAGTAAGAATATCATCAAGGTACCTAGAAGTACCAATGAAGCATTTCACATCACCATTTTTCTTTGCTTTTGAAGATTTTGGATAAATTCCTTTTCATACGTGTATGAAAATAAATCTGCAACAAGAGGCGCACAATTAGTACCCATTGGAATCCCTACAACCTGCTTGTAGAGTTTCTCACCAAATCTTACATAAATATTGTCCAAAAGGAAGGACAAGGCAATACACAAGTCACCATATGTCCATGATTTGTATGATTTGTAATATGTGGCGGAAAAGAAACCCTTCGATTCGGAAGTACAAATATAAGTTTTGCCCTCTCGATCAAAACACCATTTAATGAGTTTGGACAGTCGAGCATTTATTTTGTCGTGAGGAAGCGTGGTGTACATATTAGAAAAGTCGTATGAAGATATCGTATTTGCTTAAAATTTCTTGAATTCGTTTGTCAATTACATCTCCTGAATTTTTAATAGACCAAAAGAAGTTTACGCCATTCCTGTTCATGACAGTTTCACAGTATTTTGCCACGTGTTCCTTTATAGCCGTGAGTGCTGACGTCAGATTTCTAGACTAAATTGTTCTTGGGCAGTTGCTAGAATTAGCAATGTATCGAAACTTGTAAGGAGACTTGTGAAGTTTTGGTATACAGTATATTGTAGGGAGATCCAATTTAGAAATAGGGATGTTAAAAGAAGAAATTTCACTGTTATGTTTGTTCAAAATATTGGGAACACTTTCGTTGCTTTCGATATAAGTATTAGTAGAGGAAAGTTCCGAAACTAAAGTTGATATGTAGTAGCGTTTTCAAATAATTATGGTGTTGTTGGCTGCTTTGTCTGCAGGCGCGAAGACATATTTTTCATGTAAATTACGTAACTTGGATGAGAAATATCTTTCAGATTTAGAAATTGGATTTTCAAAAAGATGAGAATTTTTGTAGTAGTTATCTATTCGAATATCGGTAATATCCAAAATGAGGTGTTTCCAGTCATTCAGAGCATGCGATTCTACTCCTTCCGATTTACACCATCGTTTGGTATAGTTATCTAAAGCTTCCTTTACAAAGTGATAACAAAATGGTTATGTCAAAATGATAACAAAATGGCCATGTCAAAGTGATGACAAAATGCAACTTGTAACAAGGTCATAGGCGGCACAAGCTTGCAGTATAGCCCCTGCCGTCATCGCTTTTTCCCTACGCCATTTCACACAATGACAAAACCCGAGAGACATCGCAGGTACGGCATGTCGTCACAGTGACATCATTCGGACTTCTGACGTAAACAGTGCAAAAGATTCAAAGGTAGAGTTACATATTTGAGTGTTTTGGGGCGAGTAAATGGGCAATGAAGGAAACGATTTTTATCTTGATGTAGGAAAATTTACAAGACTCACGTCTAAAGACGGTAGGTTTCGATTCAAAGCTAGAAAATTGTATTTTTACTGGAGACTTCTCGCTCAGCTGATCGTGTTGGCATCGTACGAATGAAGAAAGAATCTCTAATACTGCATCGTATTGCATTGAAACAAAGACAATGCTTGCACATTTTATACCTCATAAATGTAGTAATACCTAATGCTAAATATCTGCTAAACTTTACTTACAAATACGAAGCCCCAGTTTCGGTCTGCAAGAATCTTGCAGACAAACAATAGGCGATGACGGCAGAGGTAGATTTCAAAGTGAAGAAAAGCGGAACTTAAATCGGACGCATGCGTAGGAGATTGAACAAAATGGCTATGTCATAAGTAAACAGGAGATTCTTACTTTCCCCGGGAACATGATCTTATATCCGTTGGAGAAAAATACTTTACTAATGTTTATATATAGTTTACAGATTTTTCTCTTTTTTTTGCAAGGTTTTTTGAATACTCATTGGTTATATTCTTTTTATTCTGATTTTGGATTGTTTTTTAATTTCCACTCATTGATTGGTCATCTGACCTGATATATGCCTCTATAAAATTTAACTTAAAGAACCTGACTTTTAAATATTTTTTCAACTGATCTCAGTTTCTTATCGAAATTTCCGCAGCTATTGCTGGTTTCATGTTGCTAATTTGCGTCTCGAGAGATCTTATTTAAGAACATTGGAAGTACTCACCTTTTTGATGATAAGTTTTATCAACAATATTACACATTTTTAAATTAAAATCTCTACCTTTTCTGTAATAAGTATCGTAGCCGTTCGGAATCACCTCTTTGGCGTCCTCTGGAGTTAACTTGCTTTTGGCTGCCTTCATAGTTTTAAAGTCGCTGGCTTTGACTACTTCTTTAAGGAATTCCTCTGACAGGTCTAATTCTAAGTAGCTAATTATCTTCTTTATTTCTTGGTAAACATCCTGAAAATACACACGTCTATATGCATGATTTGTTCATTACAATTTATATATGTCTGATTATGATACATTTTTACTTTTAGGCTTTTGTTTTTATTTAGCATTCTAGGCATTAAAAGTTGGCTACCAGGCACTTAACTTGAATTAAGAGTTTAATTAAAAGAAATTATAATAAATTCTCCAAAATGCATTATGGAAGTTAGTTTATGATGATTTAATTAAATAATGAATATTTCAAAAGGAGTAATTCATGTATTAAATAAATGAGAATGCATACCTAGCCAGAATAGATTTTGCGACATGTATTTTCATGATCATTCGAATTAACACCTGAGGCCACATTATACCGATGATCAAAATGTTCCCCGTTATATTCTTTATTCAGGTACCCAATGGCCTTACAAAGTGGGAGGTATGACAGTAGTAAACTCTAAAACTTATATATTTTTTTAACAACAAAAACAGGATAGTACGCTGGTTCCTACCTTAACTATATCCTCGTATCGTGTTACAAGTACAGGATAATCTTGATAGTATGCCGTGATCTCTTTAACAATGTACTAGTATCGTAGTACAAGTACAGGATAATCAGGATAGTACGCCTTTACTTACCTTAACCATATCCTCGTTTCGTAGTTCAAGTACAGGATAATCAGGATAGTACGCCTTGCCTTACCTTAACCATATCCTCGTTTCGTAGTACAAGTACAGGATATTCAGGATAGTACGCCTTGACTTACCTTAACCATATCCTCGTATCGTAGGACAAGTACAGGATAATCAGGATAGTACGCCTTGACTTACCTTAACCATATCCTCGTATCGTAGTACAAGTACAGGATAATCAGGATAGTATGCCTTGACTTACCTTAACCATATCCTCGTATCGTAGTACAAGCACATGATAATCAGGATAGTATGCCTTGACTTACCTTAACCATATCCTCGTATCGTAGTACAAGTACAGGATAATCAGGATAGTACGCCTTGCCTTACCTTAATCATATCCTCGTTTCGTAGTACAAGTACAGCTTAATCAGGATAGTACGCCTTGCCTTACCTTAACCATATCCTCGTTTCGTAGTACAAGTACAGGATAATCAGGGTAGTATGCCGTTATCTACCTTAACCATATCCTCGTTTCGTAGTACAAGTACAGCTTAATCAGGATAGTACGCCTTGCCTTACCTTAACCATATCATCGTTTCGTAGTACAAGTACAGGATAATCAGGATAGTACGCCTTGACTTACCTTAACCATATCCTCGTTTCGTAGTACAAGTACAGGATAATTAGGATAGTACGCCTTGACTTACCTTAACCATACCCTTGTATCGTAGAACGAGTACAGGATAATCAGGATAGTACGCCTTGCCTTACCTTAACCATATCCTCGTATCGTAGTAATAGTACAGGATAATCAGGATAGTACGCCTTGACTTACCTTAACCATATCCTCGTTTCGTAGTACAAGTACAGGATAATCAGGATAGTACGCCTTGCCTTACCTTAACCATATCCTCGTATCGTAGTAATAGTACAGGATAAACAGGATAGTATGGCGTGACCTACCGTAACCATATCCTTGTATCGTAGTACAAGTACAGGTAAAACAGGATAGTATGCCTTGCCTTACCTTAACCATATTCTCGTATCGCAGTACAAGTACAGGATAATCAGGATAGTACACTGTTACCTACCTTAACCATATCCTCGTATCGTAGTACAAGTACAGGATAATCAGGACAGTACGCCGTTACCTACCTTAACCATATCCTCGTATCGTAGTACAAGTACAGGATAATCAGGATATTTCTGTCGCATCTTAACCCACTCATCCCGCCATTCGTACCAGGAATTCGATGTCCCTGTAGAGATGTACAATGAGGAAGCTATTACACACAGTAATTGTATGTTTCTGGATACCACTGGATGATCTGACAAGTGGGAGGGTTGGGCGCACATAATCCGGATAATCACATCATTTGCTACTAACGTAGCAGCACTGGACTCGTTTGTTTATGTGTAGTCTTTTTATTTGGTGTTTTGATGTTGTGTTTGGTGTTTTGATGTTGTTGTTTGGTGTTTCTTGTCCTATTTGCGTTTCTTGTTTGTCTACTTTGTTTGTTTGTTTGTTTTTCGCATTGGGGTGTTTCAGTGTATTGCCGTGGGTACTTGTTACAACCGAGTCTTTCTTAGATCCCCTCCTTTCATTTTTAAAGTGTTTTGATGTTTCTTTTCCTTTTCTGTTTCTTGATCTGCTTATCCCTTCTGTGATTCCGCATATATTTGATCGTTTCGATGTTTGATGTGGATGCTACAACCGGATCATGTTGGAGATCACCTCCTTTCTTTAAAAAGCCAAAATATGTACATCCAAGTATACTTACATTTTCCGGTGAAGAAAGCATCTAAGAAATCCTGGAAATCTAATTTTTTCTGGCAAATATTTTGCATAAAATGCCAGTTGGATACGCAAGCATCTTTTGGGTTTCTAAATAATGTTATGACTTTTCCTTTTCTGTTCAGATATTGCTTTGGTAAGAAGCGGAAGGGCATATGTGTATGTAAAACACGCGGCGACTTGAGGCTGTTTAGGTGTTCAGGTGTCTGGTAACAAATAGGAAAGTCCCGCACCTCGGCGCCAATGTATTCAATTCTTCCCAGTTTGAGCATATGGACCACCTCACGAATAAAATGTGTACCTAAAAAAATGTTTGATCCTATAAGAAAATCCTAAATTCATTTTTATTTTCATTTTCTAACAATTGTTTGATTGTATCATTCTGTCTGGACTACATTTTTTTTAAATAAAGCTTAGAATAGAAATGTGCTCCTCATGTTGTTCATCGTGTATTTACAAGGTCTGTAGTTTAATTCATCCATGTTTTGTTGTTTTTTTTTAATTTCTATACTGATTCCAACATCGTAATATGTGTACTGACCACTTTTGGGATAGGTAAGTAAGAAGACATCATCATCCCTACAAGGCAGCTCGGCTATCTCCCTCTCAAAATCTGGCCGGAACACGTCTTTAGCAAATCTTACACCATCGTAATCAATCATTGAGAATTCCACACCGCTGATACTAAACACTGAGCTCGTCATTCTGTCGTTCCTATAGAAGTATGACATTCAGTATCGTAATCTATAAATAACTTGAGTGATTCGAAAAACTTTATACTTCACTAAATAAATCCCCGCATATAATAACGATATTCACAAATCGCCACCCAGTGCCACCATCTTTCAGCAAGATATTAGCACCACGGTGTGTTACATTGGCACATTAAATGAGAGAATATTTAAGGACAGTATGCTGTTAGAAAAACAAACTTTAGAAGTGCACTTTACGCTGAGATATATCAAAATTAAATCATAGAAACTTGAAATGACACATCAATAACAGTGAGATATCGCCTCCAATGACATATATAGGATATCCGTAATTATTGAGATATCAAAACCCTCTCTATATCTCTTTTCGACAAAGTTAAACCTATCGGTGACCACGATGCTATATACTGGTGGACTAACTCATCCGACTAGCCGCAGAGACAGCCAACGTTGTACGACACTTGGCTATTTGGTTGGTTGGGTTGTGTTGGCCGCAGGAATCTGTATACATGTAACAAATCCGGGATTTAAATTCAGGATATGGCCGGCACGAATCGGCAAGTTTTCCAGGGGATTACTTTATATGTCGGACTCTAATAAAGTGAATCTAAACGATCTGCAGTAATATTTTACCTTATTGAGTTTTAACATTAATGAAACGGTCGGAATTCCTCTTGCCCCCGCTTCGTCTCTTCGAATTCAAGCGCCATGTTGTAAGTTTACACTCATGGGTCAGGTCAAACACGTGACACTCAGATCCATATGTATGGAGGTTGTTGTGGAAACAACCTCGCGGCGTCACGTGTTTAACCTGACCTTGGACACAAGTCATTGAACCGATCGTTTGGGGTAGTGTGATTTTGGAACGCGGTTCAACATTCAATATTCAACATTCGAATGTTGAACCGCGTTCCAGAACGTGGTTCAACATTCAAAAATGAGCGACGTCTAATTTGTATCAACCAATCCTTTCTATTTAATAATTCAATAAATATAAAAGAGAAAATGTCATTTTTTACTGAACAGTAAAATAAGAGTCCGTTCTCCGCCTTTAAGTACGAATCTGAGATGTCCAGGGTGGAAATTTAAAAATATACAAAAATTAATAGTATCGATAGATAAATTCAGTTGTCTATTACTTACATATCATCTTCACGTAAAAATCATGTCGAAGAAAATAAACATTTGATGTAAAAACAGGTTATAATATATGATCACGTGACTGACATATATCCAAATATAGAAAAAATAAATGGAGGAGCGACATTTTCGGGTTTAGAGTAAAGCTGACATCCTCCGATGATATTCATGTCTTTAGGAAACATCGAAGTCCCCTGAATAGAGAGCTGAAATTTTCAGGATATTTAGATAATTGTCTGACTAATTGATGGTTAAAATATGGCTATGGTAAAATTCTTCGTTTACGAGATATAGCTCCCATATCTCACCCGGTATATACATGAAATGTAGTACACCTCTACATATTCATGTCTTTAGGAAACATCGAAGTCCCCTGAATAGAGAGCTGAAATTTTCAGGATATTTAGATAATTGTCTGACTAATTGATGGTTAAAATATGGCTATGGTAAAATTCTTCGTTTACGAGATATAGCTCCCATATCTCACCCGGTATATACATGAAATGTAGTACACCTCTACATATTCATGTCTTTAGGAAACATCGAAGTCCCCTGAATAGAGAGCTGAAATTTTCAGGATATTTAGATAATTGTCTGACTAATTGATGGTTAAAATATGGCTATGGTAAAATTCTTCGTTTACGAGATATAGCTCCCATATCTCACCCGGTATATACATGAAATGTAGTACACCTCTACATATTCATGTCTTTAGGAAACATCGAAGTCCCCTGAATAGAGAGCTGAAATTTTCAGGATATTTAGATAATTGTCTGACTAATTGATGGTTAAAATATGGCTATGGTAAAATTCTTCGTTTACGAGATATAGCTCCCATATCTCACCCGGTATATACATGAAATGTAGTACACCTCTACATATTCATGTCTTTAGGAAACATCGAAGTCCCCTGAATAGAGAGCTGAAATTTTCAGGATATTTAGATAATTGTCTGACTAATTGATGGTTAAAATATGGCTATGGTAAAATTCTTCGTTTACGAGATATAGCTCCCATATCTCACCCGGTATATACATGAAATGTAGTACACCTCTACATATTCATGTCTTTAGGAAACATCGAAGTCCCCTGAATAGAGAGCTGAAATTTTCAGGATATTTAGATAATTGTCTGACTAATTGATGGTTAAAATATGGCTATGGTAAAATTCTTCGTTTACGAGATATAGCTCCCATATCTCACCCGGTATATACATGAAATGTAGTACACCTCTACATATTCATGTCTTTAGGAAACATCGAAGTCCCCTGAATAGAGAGCTGAAATTTTCAGGATATTTAGATAATTGTCTGACTAATTGATGGTTAAAATATGGCTATGGTAAAATTCTTCGTTTACGAGATATAGCTCCCATATCTCACCCGGTATATACATGAAATGTAGTACACCTCTACATATTCATGTCTTTAGGAAACATCGAAGTCCCCTGAATAGAGAGCTGAAATTTTCAGGATATTTAGATAATTGTCTGACTAATTGATGGTTAAAATATGGCTATGGTAAAATTCTTCGTTTACGAGATATAGCTCCCATATCTCACCCGGTATATACATGAAATGTAGTACACCTCTACATATTCATGTCTTTAGGAAACATCGAAGTCCCCTGAATAGAGAGCTGAAATTTTCAGGATATTTAGATAATTGTCTGACTAATTGATGGTTAAAATATGGCTATGGTAAAATTCTTCGTTTACGAGATATAGCTCCCATATCTCACCCGGTATATACATGAAATGTAGTACACCTCTACATATTCATGTCTTTAGGAAACATCGAAGTCCCCTGAATAGAGAGCTGAAATTTTCAGGATATTTAGATAATTGTCTGACTAATTGATGGTTAAAATATGGCTATGGTAAAATTCTTCGTTTACGAGATATAGCTCCCATATCTCACCCGGTATATACATGAAATGTAGTACACCTCTACATATTCATGTCTTTAGGAAACATCGAAGTCCCCTGAATAGAGAGCTGAAATTTTCAGGATATTTAGATAATTGTCTGACTAATTGATGGTTAAAATATGGCTATGGTAAAATTCTTCGTTTACGAGATATAGCTCCCATATCTCACCCGGTATATACATGAAATGTAGTACACCTCTACATATTCATGTCTTTAGGAAACATCGAAGTCCCCTGAATAGAGAGCTGAAATTTTCAGGATATTTAGATAATTGTCTGACTAATTGATGGTTAAAATATGGCTATGGTAAAATTCTTCGTTTACGAGATATAGCTCCCATATCTCACCCGGTATATACATGAAATGTAGTACACCTCTACATATTCATGTCTTTAGGAAACATCGAAGTCCCCTGAATAGAGAGCTGAAATTTTCAGGATATTTAGATAATTGTCTGACTAATTGATGGTTAAAATATGGCTATGGTAAAATTCTTCGTTTACGAGATATAGCTCCCATATCTCACCCGGTATATACATGAAATGTAGTACACCTCTACATATTCATGTCTTTAGGAAACATCGAAGTCCCCTGAATAGAGAGCTGAAATTTTCAGGATATTTAGATAATTGTCTGACTAATTGATGGTTAAAATATGGCTATGGTAAAATTCTTCGTTTACGAGATATAGCTCCCATATCTCACCCGGTATATACATGAAATGTAGTACACCTCTACATATTCATGTCTTTAGGAAACATCGAAGTCCCCTGAATAGAGAGCTGAAATTTTCAGGATATTTAGATAATTGTCTGACTAATTGATGGTTAAAATATGGCTATGGTAAAATTCTTCGTTTACGAGATATAGCTCCCATATCTCACCCGGTATATACATGAAATGTAGTACACCTCTACATATTCATGTCTTTAGGAAACATCGAAGTCCCCTGAATAGAGAGCTGAAATTTTCAGGATATTTAGATAATTGTCTGACTAATTGATGGTTAAAATATGGCTATGGTAAAATTCTTCGTTTACGAGATATAGCTCCCATATCTCACCCGGTATATACATGAAATGTAGTACACCTCTACATATTCATGTCTTTAGGAAACATCGAAGTCCCCTGAATAGAGAGCTGAAATTTTCAGGATATTTAGATAATTGTCTGACTAATTGATGGTTAAAATATGGCTATGGTAAAATTCTTCGTTTACGAGATATAGCTCCCATATCTCACCCGGTATATACATGAAATGTAGTACACCTCTACATATTCATGTCTTTAGGAAACATCGAAGTCCCCTGAATAGAGAGCTGAAATTTTCAGGATATTTAGATAATTGTCTGACTAATTGATGGTTAAAATATGGCTATGGTAAAATTCTTCGTTTACGAGATATAGCTCCCATATCTCACCCGGTATATACATGAAATGTAGTACACCTCTACATATTCATGTCTTTAGGAAACATCGAAGTCCCCTGAATAGAGAGCTGAAATTTTCAGGATATTTAGATAATTGTCTGACTAATTGATGGTTAAAATATGGCTATGGTAAAATTCTTCGTTTACGAGATATAGCTCCCATATCTCACCCGGTATATACATGAAATGTAGTACACCTCTACATATTCATGTCTTTAGGAAACATCGAAGTCCCCTGAATAGAGAGCTGAAATTTTCAGGATATTTAGATAATTGTCTGACTAATTGATGGTTAAAATATGGCTATGGTAAAATTCTTCGTTTACGAGATATAGCTCCCATATCTCACCCGGTATATACATGAAATGTAGTACACCTCTACATATTCATGTCTTTAGGAAACATCGAAGTCCCCTGAATAGAGAGCTGAAATTTTCAGGATATTTAGATAATTGTCTGACTAATTGATGGTTAAAATATGGTTATGGTAAAATTCTTCGTTTACGAGATATAGCTCCCATATCTCACCCGGTATATACATGAAATGTAGTACACCTCTACATATTCATGTCTTTAGGAAACATCGAAGTCCCCTGAATAGAGAGCTGAAATTTTCAGGATATTTAGATAATTGTCTGACTAATTGATGGTTAAAATATGGTTATGGTAAAATTCTTCGTTTACGAGATATAGCTCCCATATCTCACCCGGTATATACATGAAATGTAGTACACCTCTACATATTCATGTCTTTAGGAAACATCGAAGTCCCCTGAATAGAGAGCTGAAATTTTCAGGATATTTAGATAATTGTCTGACTAATTGATGGTTAAAATATGGCTATGGTAAAATTCTTCGTTTACGAGATATAGCTCCCATATCTCACCCGGTATATACATGAAATGTAGTACACCTCTACATATTCATGTCTTTAGGAAACATCGAAGTCCCCTGAATAGAGAGCTGAAATTTTCAGGATATTTAGATAATTGTCTGACTAATTGATGGTTAAAATATGGTTATGGTAAAATTCTTCGTTTACGAGATATAGCTCCCATATCTCACCCGGTATATACATGAAATGTAGTACACCTCTACATATTCATGTCTTTAGGAAACATGGAAGTCCCCTGAATAGAGAGCTGAAATTTTCAGGATATTTAGATAATTGTCTGACTAATTGATGGTTAAAATATGGCTATGGTAAAATTCTTCGTTTACGAGATATAGCTCCCATATCTCACCCGGTATATACATGAAATGTAGTACACCTCTACATATTCATGTCTTTAGGAAACATCGAAGTCCCCTGAATAGAGAGCTGAAATTTTCAGGATATTTAGATAATTGTCTGACTAATTGATGGTTAAAATATGGCTATGGTAAAATTCTTCGTTTACGAGATATAGCTCCCATATCTCACCCGGTATATACATGAAATGTAGTACACCTCTACATATTCATGTCTTTAGGAAACATCGAAGTCCCCTGAATAGAGAGCTGAAATTTTCAGGATATTTAGATAATTGTCTGACTAATTGATGGTTAAAATATGGCTATGGTAAAATTCTTCGTTTACGAGATATAGCTCCCATATCTCACCCGGTATATACATGAAATGTAGTACACCTCTACATATTCATGTCTTTAGGAAACATCGAAGTCCCCTGAATAGAGAGCTGAAATTTTCAGGATATTTAGATAATTGTCTGACTAATTGATGGTTAAAATATGGCTATGGTAAAATTCTTCGTTTACGAGATATAGCTCCCATATCTCACCCGGTATATACATGAAATGTAGTACACCTCTACATATTCATGTCTTTAGGAAACATCGAAGTCCCCTGAATAGAGAGCTGAAATTTTCAGGATATTTAGATAATTGTCTGACTAATTGATGGTTAAAATATGGCTATGGTAAAATTCTTCGTTTACGAGATATAGCTCCCATATCTCACCCGGTATATACATGAAATGTAGTACACCTCTACATATTCATGTCTTTAGGAAACATCGAAGTCCCCTGAATAGAGAGCTGAAATTTTCAGGATATTTAGATAATTGTCTGACTAATTGATGGTTAAAATATGGCTATGGTAAAATTCTTCGTTTACGAGATATAGCTCCCATATCTCACCCGGTATATACATGAAATGTAGTACACCTCTACATATTCATGTCTTTAGGAAACATCGAAGTCCCCTGAATAGAGAGCTGAAATTTTCAGGATATTTAGATAATTGTCTGACTAATTGATGGTTAAAATATGGCTATGGTAAAATTCTTCGTTTACGAGATATAGCTCCCATATCTCACCCGGTATATACATGAAATGTAGTACACCTCTACATATTCATGTCTTTAGGAAACATCGAAGTCCCCTGAATAGAGAGCTGAAATTTTCAGGATATTTAGATAATTGTCTGACTAATTGATGGTTAAAATATGGCTATGGTAAAATTCTTCGTTTACGAGATATAGCTCCCATATCTCACCCGGTATATACATGAAATGTAGTACACCTCTACATATTCATGTCTTTAGGAAACATCGAAGTCCCCTGAATAGAGAGCTGAAATTTTCAGGATATTTAGATAATTGTCTGACTAATTGATGGTTAAAATATGGCTATGGTAAAATTCTTCGTTTACGAGATATAGCTCCCATATCTCACCCGGTATATACATGAAATGTAGTACACCTCTACATATTCATGTCTTTAGGAAACATCGAAGTCCCCTGAATAGAGAGCTGAAATTTTCAGGATATTTAGATAATTGTCTGACTAATTGATGGTTAAAATATGGCTATGGTAAAATTCTTCGTTTACGAGATATAGCTCCCATATCTCACCCGGTATATACATGAAATGTAGTACACCTCTACATATTCATGTCTTTAGGAAACATCGAAGTCCCCTGAATAGAGAGCTGAAATTTTCAGGATATTTAGATAATTGTCTGACTAATTGATGGTTAAAATATGGCTATGGTAAAATTCTTCGTTTACGAGATATAGCTCCCATATCTCACCCGGTATATACATGAAATGTAGTACACCTCTACATATTCATGTCTTTAGGAAACATCGAAGTCCCCTGAATAGAGAGCTGAAATTTTCAGGATATTTAGATAATTGTCTGACTAATTGATGGTTAAAATATGGCTATGGTAAAATTCTTCGTTTACGAGATATAGCTCCCATATCTCACCCGGTATATACATGAAATGTAGTACACCTCTACATATTCATGTCTTTAGGAAACATCGAAGTCCCCTGAATAGAGAGCTGAAATTTTCAGGATATTTAGATAATTGTCTGACTAATTGATGGTTAAAATATGGCTATGGTAAAATTCTTCGTTTACGAGATATAGCTCCCATATCTCACCCGGTATATACATGAAATGTAGTACACCTCTACATATTCATGTCTTTAGGAAACATCGAAGTCCCCTGAATAGAGAGCTGAAATTTTCAGGATATTTAGATAATTGTCTGACTAATTGATGGTTAAAATATGGCTATGGTAAAATTCTTCGTTTACGAGATATAGCTCCCATATCTCACCCGGTATATACATGAAATGTAGTACACCTCTACATATTCATGTCTTTAGGAAACATCGAAGTCCCCTGAATAGAGAGCTGAAATTTTCAGGATATTTAGATAATTGTCTGACTAATTGATGGTTAAAATATGGCTATGGTAAAATTCTTCGTTTACGAGATATAGCTCCCATATCTCACCCGGTATATACATGAAATGTAGTACACCTCTACATATTCATGTCTTTAGGAAACATCGAAGTCCCCTGAATAGAGAGCTGAAATTTTCAGGATATTTAGATAATTGTCTGACTAATTGATGGTTAAAATATGGCTATGGTAAAATTCTTCGTTTACGAGATATAGCTCCCATATCTCACCCGGTATATACATGAAATGTAGTACACCTCTACATATTCATGTCTTTAGGAAACATCGAAGTCCCCTGAATAGAGAGCTGAAATTTTCAGGATATTTAGATAATTGTCTGACTAATTGATGGTTAAAATATGGCTATGGTAAAATTCTTCGTTTACGAGATATAGCTCCCATATCTCACCCGGTATATACATGAAATGTAGTACACCTCTACATATTCATGTCTTTAGGAAACATCGAAGTCCCCTGAATAGAGAGCTGAAATTTTCAGGATATTTAGATAATTGTCTGACTAATTGATGGTTAAAATATGGCTATGGTAAAATTCTTCGTTTACGAGATATAGCTCCCATATCTCACCCGGTATATACATGAAATGTAGTACACCTCTACATATTCATGTCTTTAGGAAACATCGAAGTCCCCTGAATAGAGAGCTGAAATTTTCAGGATATTTAGATAATTGTCTGACTAATTGATGGTTAAAATATGGCTATGGTAAAATTCTTCGTTTACGAGATATAGCTCCCATATCTCACCCGGTATATACATGAAATGTAGTACACCTCTACATATTCATGTCTTTAGGAAACATCGAAGTCCCCTGAATAGAGAGCTGAAATTTTCAGGATATTTAGATAATTGTCTGACTAATTGATGGTTAAAATATGGTTATGGTAAAATTCTTCGTTTACGAGATATAGCTCCCATATCTCACCCGGTATATACATGAAATGTAGTACACCTCTACATATTCATGTCTTTAGGAAACATCGAAGTCCCCTGAATAGAGAGCTGAAATTTTCAGGATATTTAGATAATTGTCTGACTAATTGATGGTTAAAATATGGTTATGGTAAAATTCTTCGTTTACGAGATATAGCTCCCATATCTCACCCGGTATATACATGAAATGTAGTACACCTCTACATATTCATGTCTTTAGGAAACATCGAAGTCCCCTGAATAGAGAGCTGAAATTTTCAGGATATTTAGATAATTGTCTGACTAATTGATGGTTAAAATATGGCTATGGTAAAATTCTTCGTTTACGAGATATAGCTCCCATATCTCACCCGGTATATACATGAAATGTAGTACACCTCTACATATTCATGTCTTTAGGAAACATCGAAGTCCCCTGAATAGAGAGCTGAAATTTTCAGGATATTTAGATAATTGTCTGACTAATTGATGGTTAAAATATGGTTATGGTAAAATTCTTCGTTTACGAGATATAGCTCCCATATCTCACCCGGTATATACATGAAATGTAGTACACCTCTACATATTCATGTCTTTAGGAAACATGGAAGTCCCCTGAATAGAGAGCTGAAATTTTCAGGATATTTAGATAATTGTCTGACTAATTGATGGTTAAAATATGGCTATGGTAAAATTCTTCGTTTACGAGATATAGCTCCCATATCTCACCCGGTATATACATGAAATGTAGTACACCTCTACATATTCATGTCTTTAGGAAACATCGAAGTCCCCTGAATAGAGAGCTGAAATTTTCAGGATATTTAGATAATTGTCTGACTAATTGATGGTTAAAATATGGCTATGGTAAAATTCTTCGTTTACGAGATATAGCTCCCATATCTCACCCGGTATATACATGAAATGTAGTACACCTCTACATATTCATGTCTTTAGGAAACATCGAAGTCCCCTGAATAGAGAGCTGAAATTTTCAGGATATTTAGATAATTGTCTGACTAATTGATGGTTAAAATATGGCTATGGTAAAATTCTTCGTTTACGAGATATAGCTCCCATATCTCACCCGGTATATACATGAAATGTAGTACACCTCTACATATTCATGTCTTTAGGAAACATCGAAGTCCCCTGAATAGAGAGCTGAAATTTTCAGGATATTTAGATAATTGTCTGACTAATTGATGGTTAAAATATGGCTATGGTAAAATTCTTCGTTTACGAGATATAGCTCCCATATCTCACCCGGTATATACATGAAATGTAGTACACCTCTACATATTCATGTCTTTAGGAAACATCGAAGTCCCCTGAATAGAGAGCTGAAATTTTCAGGATATTTAGATAATTGTCTGACTAATTGATGGTTAAAATATGGCTATGGTAAAATTCTTCGTTTACGAGATATAGCTCCCATATCTCACCCGGTATATACATGAAATGTAGTACACCTCTACATATTCATGTCTTTAGGAAACATCGAAGTCCCCTGAATAGAGAGCTGAAATTTTCAGGATATTTAGATAATTGTCTGACTAATTGATGGTTAAAATATGGCTATGGTAAAATTCTTCGTTTACGAGATATAGCTCCCATATCTCACCCGGTATATACATGAAATGTAGTACACCTCTACATATTCATGTCTTTAGGAAACATCGAAGTCCCCTGAATAGAGAGCTGAAATTTTCAGGATATTTAGATAATTGTCTGACTAATTGATGGTTAAAATATGGTTATGGTAAAATTCTTCGTTTACGAGATATAGCTCCCATATCTCACCCGGTATATACATGAAATGTAGTACACCTCTACATATTCATGTCTTTAGGAAACATCGAAGTCCCCTGAATAGAGAGCTGAAATTTTCAGGATATTTAGATAATTGTCTGACTAATTGATGGTTAAAATATGGCTATGGTAAAATTCTTCGTTTACGAGATATAGCTCCCATATCTCACCCGGTATATACATGAAATGTAGTACACCTCTACATATTCATGTCTTTAGGAAACATCGAAGTCCCCTGAATAGAGAGCTGAAATTTTCAGGATATTTAGATAATTGTCTGACTAATTGATGGTTAAAATATGGCTATGGTAAAATTCTTCGTTTACGAGATATAGCTCCCATATCTCACCCGGTATATACATGAAATGTAGTACACCTCTACATATTCATGTCTTTAGGAAACATCGAAGTCCCCTGAATAGAGAGCTGAAATTTTCAGGATATTTAGATAATTGTCTGACTAATTGATGGTTAAAATATGGCTATGGTAAAATTCTTCGTTTACGAGATATAGCTCCCATATCTCACCCGGTATATACATGAAATGTAGTACACCTCTACATATTCATGTCTTTAGGAAACATCGAAGTCCCCTGAATAGAGAGCTGAAATTTTCAGGATATTTAGATAATTGTCTGACTAATTGATGGTTAAAATATGGCTATGGTAAAATTCTTCGTTTACGAGATATAGCTCCCATATCTCACCCGGTATATACATGAAATGTAGTACACCTCTACATATTCATGTCTTTAGGAAACATCGAAGTCCCCTGAATAGAGAGCTGAAATTTTCAGGATATTTAGATAATTGTCTGACTAATTGATGGTTAAAATATGGTTATGGTAAAATTCTTCGTTTACGAGATATAGCTCCCATATCTCACCCGGTATATACATGAAATGTAGTACACCTCTACATATTCATGTCTTTAGGAAACATCGAAGTCCCCTGAATAGAGAGCTGAAATTTTCAGGATATTTAGATAATTGTCTGACTAATTGATGGTTAAAATATGGCTATGGTAAAATTCTTCGTTTACGAGATATAGCTCCCATATCTCACCCGGTATATACATGAAATGTAGTACACCTCTACATATTCATGTCTTTAGGAAACATCGAAGTCCCCTGAATAGAGAGCTGAAATTTTCAGGATATTTAGATAATTGTCTGACTAATTGATGGTTAAAATATGGTTATGGTAAAATTCTTCGTTTACGAGATATAGCTCCCATATCTCACCCGGTATATACATGAAATGTAGTACACCTCTACATATTCATGTCTTTAGGAAACATCGAAGTCCCCTGAATAGAGATCTGAAATATTTAGGATATCTAGATAATAATCTGACTAATAAAGATGGTTAACACACGATTATCGTAAAATTCTTCGTTTTCGAGATATTTGTCTTATATCTGGATTATTGTGTATCACACTCGTCAATTCTGGTCTTTTTCTGTCGGATATTGATTTTTAGGAGCATTGGAAGCAACGGAAACAACACTATCGTTTTTTGTATATATCTTTATCATGCAAAGTATTTCAAATCATCAGTTGTATGCAATTAACACTGAATTCCACTTTAACAGGTACGCGAGTAGTATAGGACTTCCTTGATATCAAGGTCTGGAAAACTGCAAGCACCGCAGAAGTTATGACGTAATTTTTATGACGTTAGTTCTATGACGTCAGTGAGTGGTGTTGAAATTGTCTTCAGGAGCTTTCTTATCTCATTTGTGTCTCACATATGCCCTTTGCCGTGTGGAGCTCGTAAAAAAAATCCCTGCAAGGGTTTTTTCCCTGACATATCGTCATAGCACTTTCTATAGACATAACATCAGAAAATGCATGGTTTTTTTTAGATATGTTTACATTTTCGTGAACATCGACGGCGGGTGCGGATAGCCAAACTAGGGGCACCTAGACCCACCTCTATCTTGCTATGGGTCCTAATTTGGTGCTCTATTGTGTGTGCGTTTGACATTGTTTTCAGGATTTTCCTTATCTCATCAGAAAAGTCAGACCTTTTTGAACGATTTGGGGTTCCGCATGGAACACCTCTGGAAGCACGAGTACGATCGTCGGTGAAAGGATGGTCTAGAATTTGGAACGTTCGCCAAGACCAAATCGTGGACCCCTTACAGCCCAAAGATGCATAATTTGGAGGCAGAACCAATGCGACTCAACTCTATTGCGATGAAGGAGACATACATTCGCTACATTGATGTCTGATCCCTCTACCCCTCTGTTCTGAAGCACAACACCTGCCCTATTGGACATCCTGTACGTTCTGACCATCGAGAACTTTGGCTCAACAGAGACTACACTGGCTTAGTCAAGTGCCGCATCATTCCGCCACACAAGTTGTCGCATCCGGTATTGCCTCATCGTTATGGAGGCAAACTACAGTCCACCTTGTGACCCAACTGTGTGGAGATGAAAGAGAAGATAGGTTCAGATTTCAAATGCACACACAACGCCCAAGAAAGAGCTCTGATCGGAACTTTGGTGATCGAGGAAGTCAAGAAGGCCTTGGAAATGAGATTTGTCTTTTATTGTATCCATTAAGCGTGGAATTTCCCCCAGACTTCCAGGACCCTATTCAAGCATTACATTGATACCTTCGTGAAATAAAAAAGGAAACCAGTGGTACCAACCAGGTTGTGAGTGTGGAACAGGAGATATAATTAAAAAATAATTCAGAAAAAAAACATATGTCTCCCGCTCTAAGTTACTTTGATCTTGGTCACATGACCGTGGGCCAAGAGGATGTTAAACCTTTGAATCATGGGTAATATCATACTAAAACATGAAAATGATTTATTGATATCGTTTTTAAGAGGAATAATCCGAACATGATCAGCATACTAGTTTACAATTTCATTATAAGCATACTGGGTGACTTTGACTTTGGTCACATGACCTTGAATATATAAAACCTTTAGATCATAAGCAACACCATACTAAATTATGAAAGTCATATGGCAAAGAGTTCAAGAGATATAGCCCGGATAGGAATGTATCTAAAAATTCATTAAAAATGTACTAAGTAACATTGGCAAATGACATTGGGTCAAGATGATGTAAACCTTTGGGTCATAAGCAACAACATACTTAAATATTAAAGTGATCGGGAATGTGTGTATAGTTTCATTTATAATGTACTAAGTGACCTTGACCTTTGTGAAAGTGATCAGGCAAAGTGATCAAGAGATATAGCCCGGACAGGAATGTATCTACAATTTCATTAAAAATGTACTAAGTGACTTTGACATTGGTCACATGACCTTGGGTCAAGGTGATGTAATCCTTAGAGTCTTAAGCAAAAACATACTAAATGAAATGTATTGTTGATCTAAGGATCAATGATACCCCCGCCCGGCATATTTTACATATAAGCAATGTATAAGAAGTATGAAGGTGCACAATTCACCACAAAAATGAGGAACATGACCTTTTCTTTGGACTTGACCTGTATTTCTAAATGTAAAGCTATATCTAAGAAATAAATTTATTCCCTGTCACAGTTTTCATTTAAATGTCAGGTAAGCACAAAATATTGATTTTTTCCAAGTTTGAAGGGGCACAACTCTGCATGAAATTGAGCCATATTCAAATCTAACCTGTAATTTTTGGTATAATAGCTACATTCAAGAGAAGAAGTTATTATCTGTAACAATTGTCCTTCTAATGTCCAGAAATAAAAAAAAAATGAATTTGTCTGAGTTTGAAGGGGCATAACTCTGCACGTAATTGAGGGACATGGCGTATATTTGAAGTTGACCTGTATTTCTTGGTGTGAAAGGTATATGCAAGGAATGAATTGATTACATGTATTTGTATCAGTTTTCCTTTAAATGTCCGGAAACCACAAAATTGTGAATTTTTCTAAGTTTCAAGGGGCATAACACTGCACGTAATTGAGGGACATGACCCATATTCAAAGTATTTCTTGGTGTAATAGCTACCTGCAAGAAATGAACGATTTTCCTTTAAACGTCAGAAAACCACAAAATTTTGATGTTTCAAGGAGCTTAACTCTGCACATAATTGAGGGACATGACCCATATTTGAACTTGACCTGTATCTTGGTGTAAATGCTATATGCAAGAAATGAATTGATTATCTATGACAGTTTACCTTTAAATGTCCGGAAACTACAAAATTTTGAATTTTTCTAAGTTTCAAGGGGCATGACTCATATTCGAACTTGACCTGTATTTCTTGGTGTTAAAAATATATATTAGAAATGAATTGATTATCTATAAAAGTTTACCTTTAAATGTCCGGAAACCACAAAAATGTTGAATTTTTCTAAGTTTCAAGGGGCATAACTATGCACAAAAATGAAGGGACATGACCCATATTCGATCTTGAACGGTATTTCTTGGTGTAAGAGCTATATCCCAGAAATGAACTGAAAATCTGTAACGGTTTTCCTTCAAATGTACGGAAACCACAAAATTTTGATTTTTCTAAGACCCATATTCGATCTTGAACTGTATTTCTTGGTGTAAGAGCTATATCCAAAAAATGAATTGAAAATCTGTAACGGTTTTCCTTCAAATGTTCGAAAACCACAAAATTTTGAATTTTTTTTTAGATTTCAAGGGGCATCACTCTGCACAAAATGCAGGGACATGACCCATATTCGAACTTGACCTGTATTTATTGATGTAAAAGCTATATGCAAGAAACGAATTGATTATCTATAACGGTTCACCCTTAAACGTCCGGAAACAACAAAATTTTGAATTTTTCTAAGTTTCAAGGGGCATAACTCTGCACAAAATTGAGGGACATGACCCATATTCGAAATTGACCTGTATTTCTGGGTGTAAAAGCTATGTATTAGAAATGAATTGATTATTTATAACGGTTTACCTTTAAATGTCCGGAAACCACAAAATTTTGAAGTTTTCTAAGTTTCAAGGAGCATAACTCTGCACAAAAATGAGGGACATGACCCATATTCGAAATTGACCTGTATTTCTTGGTGTTAAAGCTATATGCAAGAAATGAAGTGATTATCTGTAATAGTTTTCCTTTAAATGTCCGGAAACCACAAGTGGGACGGACAGACGGACGGACGCAAGCACGCACGCACGGACTAACACACGGACGGACAAGTGCATCATTATATATCCCCACCATTATATGGCGGGGATATGAATATGAAAGCGATCCGGCAAATGGTTGAGGAGATATTGCCCGGAATTTTGCCATAACCATATTTTAACCATCAATTAGTCAGACAATTATCTAGATATCCTGAAATTTTCAGCTCTCTATTCAGTGGACTTCGATGTTTCCTATAGACATAAATATGTAGAGGTGCACTGCATTTCATGTATATATCGGGTGAGATATTGGAGCTATATCTCGTAAACGAAGAATTTACCATAACCATATTTTAACCATCAATTAGTCAGACAATTATCTAGATAACCTGAAATTTTTAGCTCTTTATTCAGGGGACTTCGATGTTTCCTATAGACATAAATATATAGAGGTGCACTGCATTTCATGTATATATCGGTTGAGAAATTGGAGCTATATCTCGTAAACGAAGAATTTTACCATAACCTTATTTTAACCATCAATTAGTCAGACAATTATCTAGATATTCTGCAATTTTCAGCTCCCTATTCAGGAGACTTCGATGTTTCCTATAGACATAAATATGTACAGGTGCATTGCATTTCATGTATATATCGGGTGAGATATTGGAGCTTTATCTCGTAAACGAAGAATTTTACCATAACCATATTTTAACCATCAATTAGTCAGACAATTATCTAGATATCCTGATATTTTCAGCTCTCTATTCAGGGGATTTCGATGTTTCCTATAGACATAAATATGTAGAGGTGCAATGCATTTCATGTATATATCGGGTGAGATATGGGAGCTATATCTCGTAAACGAAGAATTTTACCATAACCATATTTTAACCATCAATTAGTCAAACAATTATCTAGATATCCTGAAATTTTCAGCTCTCTATTCAGGGGACTTCGATGTTTCCTATAGACATAAATATGTAGAGGTGCACTGCATTTCATGTATATATCGGGTGAGATATTGGAGCTATATCTCGTAAACGAAGAATTTTACCATAACCATATTTTAACCATCAATTAGTCAGACAATTATCTAGATATCCTGAAAATTTCAGCTCTCTATTCGGGGGACTTCGATGTTTCCTATAGACATAAATATGTAGAGGTGCACTGCATTTCATGTATATATCGGGTAAGATATTGGAGATATATCTCGTAAACGAAGAATTTTACCATAACCATATTTTAACCATCAATTAGTCAGACAATTATCTAGATATCCTGAAATTTTCAGCTCTCTATTCAGGGGACTTCGATGTTTCCTATAGACATAAATAGGTAGAGGTGCAATGCATTTCACGTATATATCGGGTAAGATATGGGAGCTATATCTCGTAAACGAAGAATTTTACCATAACCATATTTTAACCATCAATTAGTCAAACAATTATCTAGATATCCTGAAATTTTCAGCTCTCTATTCAGGGGACTTCGATGTTTCCTATAGACATAAATATGTAGAGGTGCACTGCATTTCATGTATATATCGGTTGAGATATTGGAGCTATATCTCGTAAACGAAGAATTTTACCATAACCATATTTTAACCATCAATTAGTCAGACAATTATCTAGATATCCTGCAATTTTCAGCTTTCTATTCAGGGGACTTCGATGTTTCCTATAGACATAAATATGTAGAGGTGCAATGCATTTCATGTATATATTGGGTGAGATATTGGAGCTATATCTCAAAAACGAAGAATTTGACCATAACCATATTTTAACCATCAATTAGTCAGACAATTATCTAGATATCCTGAAATTTTCAGCTCTCTATTCAGGGGATTTCGATGTTTCCTATAGACATAAATATGTAGAGGTGCAATGCATTTCATGTATATATCGGGTGAGATATGGGAGCTATATCTCGTAAACGAAGAATTTTACCATAACCATATTTTAACCATCAATTAGTCAGACAATTATCTAGATATCCTGAAATTTTCAGCTCTCTATTCAGGGGACTTCGATGTTTCCTATAGACATAAATATGTAGAGGTGCACTGCATTTCATGTATATATCGGGTGAGATATTGGAGCTATATCTCGTAAACGAAGAATTTTACCATAACCATATTTCAACCATCAATTAGTCAGACAATTATCTAGATATCCTGAAAATTTCAGCTCTCTATTCGGGGGACTTCGATGTTTCCTATAGACATTAATATGTAGAGGTGCACTGCATTTCATGTATATATCGGGTAAGATATTGGAGATATATCTCGTAAACGAAGAATTTTACCATAACCATATTTTAACCATCAATTAGTCAGACAATTATCTAGATATCCTGAAATTTTCAGCTCTGTATTCAGGGGACTTCGATGTTTCCTATAGACATAAATATGTAGAGGTGCACTGCATTTCAAGTATATATCGGGTGAGATATTGGAGCTATATCTCGTAAACGAAGAATTTTACCATAACCATATTTTAACCATCAATTAGTCAGACAATTATCTAGATATCCTGAAATTTTCAGCTCTGTATTCAGGGGACTTCGATGTTTCCTATAGACATAAATATGTAGAGGTGCACTGCATTTCATGTATATATCGGTTGAGATATTGGAGCTATATCTCGTAAACGAAGAATTTTACCATAACCATATTTTAACCATCAATTAGTCAGACAATTATCTAGATATCCTGCAATTTTCAGCTTTCTATTCAGGGGACTTCGATGTTTCCTATAGACATAAATATGTAGAGGTGCAATGCATTTCATGTATATATTGGGTGAGATATTGGAGCTATATCTCGTAAACGAAGAATTTTACCATAACCATATCTTAACCATCAATTAGTCAGACAATTATCTAGATATCCTGAAATTTTCAGCTCTCTATTCAGGGGATTTCGATGTTTCCTATAGACATAAATATGTAGAGGTGCAATGCATTTCATGTATATATCGGGTGAGATATTGGAGCTATATCTCGTAAACGAAGAATTTTACCATAACCATATTTTAACCATCAATTAGTCAAACAATTATCTAGATATGTTGAAAATTTCAGCTCTCTATTCAGGGGACTTCGATGTTTCCTATAGACATAAATATGTAGAGGTGCACTGCATTTCATGTATATATCGGTTGAGATATTGGAGCTATATCTCGTAAACGAAGAATTTTACCATAACCTTATTTTAACCATCAATTAGTCAGACAATTATCTAGATATTCTGCAATTTTCAGCTCCCTATTCAGGAGACTTCGATGTTTCCTATAGACATAAATATGTACAGGTGCATTGCATTTCATGTATATATCGGGTGACATATTGGAGCTTTATATCGTAAACGAAGAATTTTACCATAACCATATTTTAACCATCAATTAGTCAGACAATTATCTAGATATCCTGAAATTTTGAGCTCTCTATTCAGGGGACTTCGATGTTTCCTATAGACATAAATATGTAGAGGTGCACTGCATTTCACGTATATATCGGGTGAGATATTGGAGCTATATCTCGTAAACGAAGAATTTTACCATAACCATATTTTAACCATCAATTAGTCAGACAATTATCTAGATATCCTGAAATTTTCAGCTCTCTATTCAGGGGACTTCGATGTTTCCTATAGACATAAATATGTAGAGGTGCACTGCATTTCATGTATATATCGGTTGAGATATTGGAGCTATATCTCGTAAACGAAGAATTTCACCATAACCATATTTTAACCATCAATTAGTCAGACAATTATCTAGATATCCTGCAATTTTCAGCTCTCTATTCAGGGGATTTCGATGTTTCCTATAGACATAAATATGTAGAGGTGCAATGCATTTCATGTATATATCGGGTGAGATATGGGAGCTATATCTCGTAAACGAAGAATTTTACCATAACCATATTTTAACCATCAATTAGTCAGACAATTATCTAGATATCCTGAAATTTTCAGCTCTCTATTCAGGGGACTTCGATGTTTCCTATAGACATAAATATGTAGAGGTGCACTGCATTTCAAGTATATATCGGGTGAGATATTGGAGCTATATCTCGTAAACGAAGAATTTTACCATAACCATATTTCAACCATCAATTAGTCAGACAATTATCTAGATATCCTGAAAATTTCAGCTCTCTATTCGGGGGACTTCGATGTTTCCTATAGACATTAATATGTAGAGGTGCACTGCATTTCATGTATATATCGGGTGAGATATTGGAGCTATATCT
Source organism: Pinctada fucata (assembly GCA_028142955.1). Taxonomy (NCBI): domain Eukaryota; kingdom Metazoa; phylum Mollusca; class Bivalvia; order Pterioida; family Pteriidae; genus Pinctada; species Pinctada fucata. Next base: position 101,360,482 of record AP027102.1, read on the forward strand.
CGTAAACGAAGAATTTTACCATAACCATATTTCAACCATCAATTAGTCAGACAATTATCTAGATATCCTGAAATTTTCAGCTCTCTATTCAGGGGACTTCGATGTTTCAGATAGACATAAATATGTAGAGGTGCACTGCATTTCACGTATATATCGGGTGAGATATTGGAGCTATATCTCGTAAACGAAGAATTTTACCATAACCATATTTTAACCATCAATTAGTCAGACAATTATCTAGATATCCTGAAATTTTCAGCTCTCTATTCAGGGGACTTCGATGTTTCCTATAGACATAAATATGTAGAGGTGCAATGCATTTCATGTATATATCGGGTGAGATATTGGAGCTATATCTCGTAAACGAAGAATTTTACCATAACCATATTTTAACCATCAATTAGTCAGACAATTATCTAGATATCCTGCAATTTTCAGCTTTCTATTCAGGGGACTTCGATGTTTCCTATAGACATAAATATGTAGAGGTGCAATGCATTTCATGTATATATTGGGTGAGATATTGGAGCTATATCTCGTAAACGAAGAATTTTACCATAACCATATCTTAACCATCAATTAGTCAGACAATTATCTAGATATCCTGAAATTTTCAGCTCTCTATTCAGGGGATTTCGATGTTTCCTATAGAAATAAATATGTAGAGGTGCAATGCATTTCATGTATATATCGGGTGAGATATTGGAGCTATATCTCGTAAACGAAGAATTTTACCATAACCATATTTTAACCATCAATTAGTCAGACAATTATCTAGATATGTTGAAAATTTCAGCTCTCTATTCAGGGGACTTCGATGTTTCCTATAGACATAAATATGTAGAGGTGCACTGCATTTCATGTATATATCGGGTAAGATATTGGAGCTATATCTCGTAAACGAAGAATTTTACCATAACCATATTTTAACCATCAATTAGTCAGACAATTATCTACATATCCTGAAAATTTCAGCTCTGTATTCGGGGGACTTCGATGTTTCCTATAGACATTAATATGTAGAGGTGCACTGCATTTCATGTATATATCGGGTAAGATATTGGAGCTATATCTCGTAAACGTAGAATTTTACCATAAGCATATTTCAACCATCAATTAGTCAGACAATTATCTAGATATCCTGAAATTTTCAGCTTTCTATTCAGGGGACTTCGATGTTTCCTATAGACATAAATATGTAGAGGTGCACTGCATTTCACGTATATATCGGGTGAGATATTGGAGCTATATCTCGTAAACGAAGAATTTTACCATAACCTATATCTTAACCATCAATTAGTCATACAATTATCTAGATATCCTGAAATTTTGAGCTCTCTATTCAGGGGACTTCGATGTTTCCTATAGACATAAATATGTAGAGGTGCACTGCATTTCATGTATATATCGGTTGAGATATTGGAGCTATATCTCGTAAACGAAGAATTTTACCATAACCATATTTTAACCATCAATTAGTCAGACAATTATCTACATATCCTGTAATTTTCAGCTTTCTATTCAGGGGACTTCGATGTTTCCTATAGACATAAATATGTAGAGGTGCAATGCATTTCATGTATATATCGGGTGAGATATTGGAGCTATATCTCGTAAACGAAGAATTTTACCATAACCATATTTTAACCATCAATTAGTCAGACAATTATCTAGATATCCTGAAATTTTCAGCTGTCTATTCAGGGGATTTCGATGTTTCCTATAGACATAAATATGTAGAGGTGCAATGCATTTCATGTATATATCGGGTGAGATATTGGAGCTATATCTCGTAAACGAAGAATTTTACCATAACCATATTTTAACCATCAATTAGTCAGACAATTATCTACATATACTGAAAATTTCAGCTCTCTATTCGGGGGACTTCGATGTTTCCTATAGACATTAATATGTAGAGGTGCACTGCATTTCATGTATATATCGGGTGAGATATGGGAGCTATATCTCGTAAACGAAGAATTTTACCATAACCATATTTTAACCATCAATTAGTCAGACAATTATCTAGATATCCTGAAATTTTCAGCTCTCTATTTGGGGGACTTCGATGTTTCCTATAGACATAAATATGTAGAGGTGCACTGCATTTCATGTATATATCGGGTGAGATATTGGAGCTATATCTCGTAAACGAAGAATTTTACCATAACCATATTTCAACCATCAATTAGTCAGACAATTATCTAGATATCCTGAAAATGTCAGCTCTCTATTCGGGGGACTTCGATGTTTCCTATAGACATTAATATGTAGAGGTGCACTGCATTTCATGTATATATCGGGTAAGAGATTGGAGCTATATCTCGTAAACGAAGAATTTTACCATAACCATATTTCAACCATCAATTAGTCAAACAATTATCTAGATATCCTGAAATTTTCAGCTCTCTATTCAGGGGACTTCGATTTTTCAGATAGACATAAATATGTAGAGGTGCACTGCATTTCACGTATATATCGGGTGAGATATTGGAATTATATCTCGTAAACGAAGAATTTTGCCATAACCATATCTTAACCATCAATTAGTCAGACAATGATCTAGATATCCTGAAATTTTCAGCTCTCTATTCAGGGGATTTCGATGTTTCCTATAGACATAAATATGTAGAGGTGCAATGCATTTCATGTATATATCGGGTGAGATATTGGAGCTATATCTCGTAAACGACGAATTTTACCATAACCATATTTTAACCATCAATTAGTCAGACAATTATCTAGATATGTTGAAAATTTCAGCTCTCTATTCAGGGGACTTCGATGTTTCCTATAGACATAAATATGTAGAGGTGCACTGCATTTCATGTATATATCGGGTGAGATATTGGAGCTATATCTCGTAAACGAAGAATTTTACCATAACCATATTTTAACCATCAATTAGTCAGACAATTATCTACATATCCTGAAATTTTCAGCTCTGTATTCGGGGGACTTCGATGTTTCCTATAGACAATATGTAGAGGTGCACTGCATTTCATGTATATATCGGGTAAGATATTGGAGCTATATCTCGTAAACGTAGAATTTTACCATAAGCATATTTCAACCATCAATTAGTCAGACAATTATCTAGATATCCTGAAATTTTCAGCTTTCTATTCAGGGGACTTCGATGTTTCCTATAGACATAAATATGTAGAGGTGCACTGCATTTCACGTATATATCGGGTGAGATATTGGATTTATATCTCGTAAACGAAGAATTTTACCATAACCATATTTTAACCATCAATTAGTCAGACAATTATCTAGATATCCTGAAATTTTCAGCTCTCTATTCAGGGGACTTCGATGTTTCCTATAGACATACATATGTAGAGGTGCAATGCATTTCATGTATATATCGGGTGAGATATTGGAGCTATATCTCGTAAACGAAGAATTTTACCATAACCATATTTTAACCATCAATTAGTCAGACAATTTTCTAGATATCCTGCAATTTTCAGCTTTCTATTCAGGGGACTTCGATGTTTCCTATAGACATAAATATGTAGAGGTGCACTGCATTTCACGTATATATCGGGTGAGATATTGGAGCTATATCTCGTAAACGAAGAATTTTACCATAACCATATTTTAACCATCAATTAGTCAGACAATTATCTAGATATCCTGAAAATTCCAGCTCTCTATTCAGGGGATTTCGATGTTTCCTATAGACATAAATATGTAGAGGTGCACTGCATTTCATGTATATATCGGGTGAAATATTGGAGCTATATCTCGTAAACGAAGAATTTTACCATAACCATATTTCAACCATCAATTAGTCAGACAATTATCTAGATATCCTGAAAATTTCAGCTCTCTATTCGGGGGACTTCGTTGTTTCCTAGAGACATGAATATGTAGAGGTACACTGCATTTCATATCAGATTCCTACTAAAAGGCAGAGAACGGACTCTTTTTTTACTGTTCAGTAAAAAATAACATTTTCTCTTTTATTCTCATTGAATTATTAAATAGAAATGATTGGTTGATATAAATTAGACATCGCTTATTTTTGAATGTTGAACCACGTTCTGGAACGTGGTTCAACATTCGAATGTTGAATGTTGAATGTTGAACCGCGTTCCAAAATCACACTACCATCGTTTGGACTCACTTTATTAGAGTCAGACATAGAAAGTAATCCCCTGGAAAACTTACCGATTCGTGACGGCCATATCCTGAATTTGGGTCCCGGATTTGTTACGTACAGATTCCTGCGGCCAACACACCCCAACCAACCATATGCAAATAGCCAAGTGTCGATCGTTGGCCGTCTTTTCGGCTATCATCCGACCAAAAGGAATATTTAAGGGAAAAAGTGAGACATCAGAACCCTCTAACATAAAAGATGGTCAAGTAATTATGTTATTGAGAGAGAGAGAGAGAGAGAGAGAGAGAGAGAGAGAGGTTGTTCATTTTGTGACTTTTGTGTGCATTTTGTGTCACTTAGATCTCCTACTGATAAATTTACCATTACATTAACTTGTGTAACTTTTAAGTATACAAACTCAAGTAGCTACAGATGTGACGAAGTTAAGAGATATTGAACGATTTACCTTGATCTCTCCGTATTCCCTCCCAAGTTTATATAGCTGTTGTATGTGTACTTGTTGATAATATTTATAATGTAGAACATTTGTTGACACAGTGAATTGGGGAGTTTTATGGATCGGCATGTATGACCTCTACATAAGTACATAAATACATGTGGGCATGGATCTACAACATAAACCTGTGATGATAAGTAATGGTCCAGAACAGCTGCTAAATTGATGCTGTGACAAAATTTGGTAAACAGTGAAAGCTACATGACGTTCTTACTGGGGGTGAAACGATACGCCAAAAGTGAATCGCGATATATTGCGATATTTTATTAGCTGTATTGCGACATATTGCGATATATTGTTTCTTTTCATTTTTATCATTTTAAATGTAATCATGTTCCTCTTTGTATTATGTCCATATTGTTCATATTCATATTGTCAAGGTCATTTGCTTGAAAGAAACACACATAAGTCATTGAAACCTTTTGATTGCTTTTCTTATAATTCATTTCATTTGTGATAGATGTGGACCTTTGGTTGCTTGTTTAAAATAAAATTGATCAAAATTAAAGTGATTCAATGATTTATTCATATAATCTATAAAAGCGCGATATAACGATATTGCGACACGCATTTCGAATAGCGATACGATACGAATTTATTAAATATCGCAAAATATAGATATATCGATATGTTGTTATACCCTAGTTCTTACACCGTTATGTGCGTGGTCTTCATTGTTTTGTTTTTTTTAAATACGTACATTTGATTCTTCGACTATCCTGCTTACGTTATTATATGACATATTATATTGTTCAATATATTTTGCAGGGTTGGGAGTTTACTTTATGTGCATTTACACTTCCAAGCTTGATCATGCAATTTTTGTGATATTAACGTTGTTGTCTAGATTTATTCGGGCAATGGAAATGTCTATTGAATATTGATACATCAAAGTGGCACATACTATAAGTAGACAATCTCAAATTCCCCGCCAAAAAAGAAACCCACTTCAAAAGGTTGAAAATTCCACATTGGAACTAAAAAGGACATGGTTAGATCGCCCTATATTGCTAGTGTGCTGCTTGGTATAGCCTGTAAGATTGTATGAACTTCTGTGTAGTATTTGCGAAGAAGAAGTCGCACGCTCTTCTAAGATTCTGTGAATTTCATGAGGGTTACATCTTTTCTATATCTTGATTTGATTTAATTGCATATATAGCAAGGGATTGGCGACAAGTAAAACATACTTAGAATTCGCCTCTCCAACAATTTTACAAAACCATACAATTATAATAGCATGCGTTAATTATATTGAAAAAATACGAGTAATACAAATGTTTACATAAATGGAATTTCAAATATTTTATGTTATTTTTTAAGGAGTGAAACGTGCTGATATTTACAAAGTGCAAAAGAAAAATTAAATGTGGTTTTAATACTCATGGTTACTAGAAGATAGAAGAGAAAGGGGGGGGGGGGGGGGGTCGCTACGCTACTAAAATCTTTTACTTTGAGATATGTATCTATGGACTGCTTTGAAAATTTCGATATTGTTAGTATAAGAAAGGTCAGGGTCACCATATAGAATAGTACCGATGTCAGGGCTGGCTCCAATTTGGTTCAATTTGGAAAATAAATCTCGTCTTATGGTGTTATATTGTTGACACTGAATAAAAAAGTGTAAAGCTCGCTCATCTTGTGCACCACAAGAGCACATACTACTGTTCGTAACATTAATTCGAAACAGATCACCATTTAAAGTGCTGCAACCATGTCTTAGCCGCGAGTGTAAAATTTGAAGTTTTCGATCTCCGAAATCAAAATGAGCCGAGCGAGTAGTTTCAGATTTTAATTTGGCCTTAAACTGGGATAAGGAGGTGCTGCTTCGTACGGATAGAGGGAGATCATTCCAGGCATTGATTGACGAAGGGATAAATGAGGATTGGAGAAGACTTGTTCTACAAAATGGTAAGTTAATATTTTCACTATTTCTTAAATTATAACTGTTTGAAGAGCCTACTTGGCTTGGAATAAGATTTGACAGATAGTCAGGAGCAAGATTATGTTGGACTTTATACATTAAATTCAATTTTCTATTATGCCGTCTTTCTTTCAGGGTTTCCCATCCTGTCTCAAAGTAGATAGCTGCCCTGCTACAGTACGATCGCCCAGCTTCAAATTGAAATTTCTCCAATCTTTCTTCATCAAAATTACTTAAATTGTCCCAAACTTCACTCGCGTACTCGAAAGATGGACGGATAAAGGTAAGATAGATGTTAGACAGAAAATTTCTATATCTTGGTTACGGAAGCCGACTAGTGTCAACCTTAGTGAAAATTTTAAGTCATAATTACTACTTATAGCTATATGTAGTAATCTTTATGTCGTAATTACGACTTAGTTTTCTCGTAATCTTGGTAGATCGATCGAGACCAAAATAACAAAACAAAAACAAAAACCCACCAACATTTCGATAGAGGACTTTGAGTACGTTGTGACTAGAGTGAACTACTCGTACTCTTACAACATTGAAAGAAGATGTAACGGATGACCCGACTTTACTGCAGGATGCCCTAAGAACGAACACCGTCACAAGATCCTCCCAGATTAGATGTATAAATCTTCATTTAAAGATGATTTGATTTACTAATCATGAAATTATTTTTCGAAGTGTCGCTGTAACCTTTAAAAGAGCAAAGAATAAATACCCAGTATGGCACGGTGGCCGTAAAGGACTGTGGTAAAAATAAAATTATTTCGTGGGAACGAAATAATATTTCGTGGCCTTAACCAAAATAATTATCATAATAAAGTTATCATGATTATTATTCTGGTTAAGGCCCAGTCTGGGTAAAGCCAAAATATTAATCATGATAGAAGGGAGATTTTATTCATTTTTTTTTCAATTTCGTCTCAAAATGATGGTCAATTTGAATAAGTCCTGGATTCATGTTTCGTGTTTTTAAAGTCAAGTGTCGTGTTGAATTTTTCAATATCTATACGTCAACAGTGAAAGAGGGAAGAATACAAATCATTAATAATATCAAGGAAGTGTTTTATAATTGACAGATTTTTACAAGACAAGTGCATTGATCTGTCCATATATAGACCCAGAGTAAGGGCAGTGCTAAATACAACTCCCCCAGGGGTCAGTGTAGTGTCAGTGTGATCGGTCGCCGTGTTGCCCGGGGCCTGGGGCCAAAATGACCGCAGACATGCATATAACATACACTCAATACACAACAACTCTGTCACGAAAATGTAATTGAATAAATAAATTAAAAATGCAAATTAGACGTATAAATATGTTTTAAATTTAGAATGCTGGAATTTCTTGAGATTCTGAAAACGCTTACATAATCATATAATTGATACACGAGTGAATAAATGTTAATGTTGATTAAAGACATCTGTCATTATATTGTATAAACCATGGTGATCATGCAGAAATATGCAAAGTTTTACTTCAGAAGGTCAATAGTGAACCTATGATTGATGGAGCATCGATCAATACAAGGTTAACCCTAAATTAACAGATGCCTCAAAACAGATTTTTTTTTCTTCCGTTTTTATTCTTTCTCTTCTTTTATTACTATATTTTGCCTTTTCTAATATATGTAATAATAAAAACCCACTCATAATCTTGAAGAGATGCAGGTGCGCTCGTAAAATCGGTCAGAAAAAGCTAATTATTATTGATTCTGAGTAATTAAAAATTAATAAGACAACAGAACAAAAAGGTCGTAAGAAGCAGAAGAAATGAAGACTAGTAGTCCATAATCCTACATTAAAATGTCATTGCTGGAACAAATTGTGCTACTTAAGCATAAAAAAAAAGGAGAAAATCAATTTCTTTTTTGTGTGCGAGGGTGGGGAGGTGGGGAGATTGGCAGGCTAATTGGCCATTTTTATAGGTTCCGCTGCAGAGCCGGGGCCTGTACATTTTGTCGGTTTAGAGTACTTTTTTCCAATGCAGAGTAAAACAATAATTCTAATAATTCAAAGTTATAGGATAAAAGAAACCACAAAACAAAAACAAAATATTGAAATGAATAAAAATTAAATGAATAGAGAAAATGAGTTTTTGCACTACAGAGTGGATGGGAGTTCTTCCCTGGAAACATTCTATATTTCATCAAGTAAGATAATAAATAAAGTTCATTACAAGCAAAGCAAGCGGGAAAATATTGAATTTGATTATCTATATGATTCAGATCTAAATTATTTCAGGAAAACATGGTTCTATATGCATTATTTTCATTTAAAAGTCACGCTCGTTGCCAGCTCATAGACCTGCTTAATTATAGACAACACATGTACTATAATTAATGTAACTTTACATATTAATGTTTTCGTGTTCCGATTAATCTTCATAAGGAAATTAATTATAGATTAAACTTCTATTTCAATCTGGATATTTTTTTTCAGTCTTGATATATAAAGACAAGTGACGTTGGCAAAACTGTAAAGTCGAGCCTTTTCATGCTTTTAGCCCCAAATTTGTGAATATGTACTCGATTAGACATTACGTTTAAGATGGGGGTATCTTGTGCAATATTACGGTGATTTGTATGTTATGTACATCACTTTTCCTAAATTGACAGTCGTTCACCTGCACGTCATTTCGCATGTCAGATTTATCTTCCTCTCTCATCACAAATTAATATCAGCCCAGGTTTTAGTGGACCTGTCCATGTTACCGATGCATGGTAAAGAGGGATGCAGAACGCTAAGGTAGGTGATCAGCTCTCATTTTCTCTGATCAAAATTATTTTCAATTTACTTTTTCCAACATGATAATGATATTGCTTCAAGCTTAGAATATAATGTTTCTTTGTAGGTAAAGAATTTTGAAACAATATTGTAATCTAAAGAAAGCTTCCCTGAATATAACTTGCAACCTAATGTATACACTGACACATGACACTTGCAATCTGTTTACGATTGTGTTGTCATGTTTCATGGATGTCTATGCTGGGTCTATTGTTGGTAGGTGTTCCTGGTGCGAGTGTTCGGTCGTGCTATTATTTTGCGAAGTTTTATTTGCCTTGAGTACGTATGTTTCTCTTTTTTTTTTTTTTTTTTTTTCGCTGTAACGTTTTGATGGAGATCTTTTACTTTTTCCTTTTGACAGCAATTCTTAAATATGTATTTTAAAGTACGAGATGGTAGAGGGGCGGATTCCACTGATCGTACCCTCTAGCTTGTGGTACCGACCCATCTGAAATCACTGTATGAAAAATACATAACGGGGCTCCGCCTCGTAACCTAAATGCTTTAAGTTATGTACATTTCAAATGCTGTGAAAAAAATGCTTCGATAACTGTATGGGCATATCGTCCAAAGATTGCTTTTTAAGAAAATAATGTATTGCAATTGCTCTTTAATGTTTCTTATAATTTTTATTTCCTTCGTAATTATCCTAAGCATCATAGAGACAAAATGCGCATGTGCAACACTTGAAATGTTCAAAGTTTCAACGTAAGATGAAGTCATAAAATAAATAATAAATATCTGCGTACGGTCATGATGCATTAAATGTAAATAAAACTATCTTTAAGAGCAAGGCCAGTATAAAATGATATTAATTAACACAATCAAGGAAGTTAGGTTTGGAGTGATTAACCACAAGAAATGTTTATCTCTTTCAGAACAACCAAACCTTTCTTAAAAATATGAAATTAATAATACCATGGTATTCAAGGTTGATTATGCGGAACTTGAAAAGTATTGATAAAAAAATTAAGTAAAACCAATGTTCAGTGTCATAGCATGTGTCCGTGACTTGTGTATCAGCCGGAAGGTATCGATTTTATCGCTAAAATTATCTATTAATTATCATAAATATTAAGCAAAAATAAATTATATACATGAAGTATCAAAAATAAATTGCCCTTGCCTTGAAATTAAACAGTTCTAGGAATTTGTATACTAATCATCCATTAAATATTTGCATCTTATGCAGCGTAGCAAAAACTAGCAAGGACATAAGGTTGTTATAATAAATATGAAATATTATACGTGGCATTCATAACTTATGAAATCTGAACGTGCTGCAAAAATTTGGAAATAATCGAAACGACTGTACATAATACCCTTTAATCATTAAAAGATGTGTAATTGGCATGATTTTGGAACTGCACAAACATGACCACAAAACAGAAAACAAATTCAACTAAGAAGGCTAGAGAGCATTTGACATTTTAAAATTAACAATTTCCAGTAAGTCTGACTTCTATTCTGAAACGTATCTCTATTTACAAGAATACAACAATTTCCAATTTATGATAAACAAAGATCATCATTGATGATAACATTATATATCTACGTATTACATTGTAATACATTATTTTACAATTAAAGTTTCAGAGCGGATTTCCGGAAATACATATTATTCACCATTGAATAAAGTCATTTTTACCAGAATTTGAAGACTTTTAAGTTTGTAATTTTTATATCATCATAGTGGATGAGATAATGCGTTATGATTAATTAAATGTACACGTACTTATTTAAGCATGACGGATGTTTTTCTCTGATTTGAAATACAAAGAAGTAATTTTTTATTCTTTTATCCACCATCATCTCACTTTTCCCATGTTCTTACACTTTAGATATACAACTGTTGGAAATGTGGTTCTACGTTCAAACAGCGTACTTCACTTTCCCGTCATCTGAGTGAGGTTCACGAGAGGCGGTACCGCTTCACGTGTCCTCTGTGTGGTACTCACTTCAAACGTAAAGGTGACTGTCTCCGGCATATCTCCAGGCGACACAAAGGTGCCGACATATCACCGGAAGATCTGACTGCGCATGTCTCAATCATAAAGGAGGAAGAACAGGAAGACTACGGAAGTATACAAGGGATTCAACTTGACCAAAGGGGTGACGAAGGACTTCCAAAATCGCCATGTTGTCTCTCAAGTGAGAGTGAATCGTGTGCATCGGACGAATCTGTCAACAAATGTCAAAAATCCATTCAAATTAGTAGTGTTACCACGGAAACGGTGAACGAAACACCGAGAAATAGGATAGGCGAAACAAAGAGACTTCCTTCATCCGGGCTACTGGTCAAACCTCACCTTCCGGTCTCCATTAACGGAAGTGACAACCTTTGTGTGCGAAAGAAAGTGAAAGTAACACGATATCCTGATGGAAAAACTGTGACGGTGACGACTTATTTCCGGCATTGTAAGTCTAACGAGTCTGGATACGGCTCGAGTTCATCGTCGTGCATAAGTGACGACGAACCGTAGACTGTGTCTGAAATATCTGTGTGTTGGTGATGAGGCCTCGACTCAAGGACTTTGAAATAAACCATCAGTAAATCTTCTTACTTCAATCTTATAGACTACGGAATACAATAAAAATCCATGATATATTGTCATTATCGTTAACCTGCTTAACTCCACGTTCTATGGGAGCAGAATTTGACTGACAGCGTATAAAATTTATGATTGTACTTGCTCAGTATTCCGTTCCTGGATGCCAATCAGAAGTAATTCTGGGATACAAAATAAAAAGTAGACCGAAGCTAGCGTAGTTTACGATTTTAAACATACTAGTATTCTAATAATTGATCACTTCCTGGATTTATTACATACCATAGTAGGGTCACATACAAGAGAAATAGATCTGTGATAGAGAGGAGTAATAGTTAATGTTTGCTGAGGAATAAATATTGTGTTATAATGATATTTCTGAGGCATCCAACGCTAGCCAATTTGTTGGGGTTTTTTTTACATTCAATTTTAAATTCAAAATTTGATGCTCAGATGTGGTCAATGATATCGCAGTATAAAGGTCACGTAGTGTCCCACCCCTTATCACGTCACGCACTAATTTCAGACAATGACCTTGCAGTGTCAGGGTCACGTGGTGTCTTACTATGACTGCAGTCAGAATCTTTGTTTCTTAGGAATAACACCCAGTATGAGGAAAGTAAATCCAAAACCTTTCTAGGGGAATCAATTCAATCAAATTGTGAGTGTGTTTAGAGTTGATGATGTATAAAGTTGTTCATGGTGATAAAGTCAAGGTAAAATATTATTGCACATACATCAATATTCAGATACAGCCCAAAACAAGACTTACTTTGCATAGGAAATCCATTATTCCAAGATTTGATATCATCCAGTAGCTTTGTTCGTGTTATAAATGACTGGTCACATCTCAGGTTTAAGACACTTATTTCCTTCAGTCAAAATTCAATAATCATAAATCAATAATTGAAGGTTAACCTATTAGTTACCTTCATTTAATTTAGATAACATGCATACTTTAACACTGGAGTAACATAAAAATACAATTTCCAATTATGAAACTATATAGATGTATACATGTGACTAGTTCGTATATAACATCGGTAAGGGCAGGGGGCGGTAAGGGGGTTTCTAGGCCCAAAATTGTTGTTAATTCCTAAGATTTAAAAATATTGAAATTGATACTAAAATTGGTAAAAAGAAGCTTGTCTTTAATAGATTCAACATGAAAAATGTTATATTTATTTTTTCCTTGGAGTTATCCCCCTTTGAAATCACATATGAAACCGGAAATGAACAAAAAAAATCAGTATATTTTCACATGCGATAGCAAAATTAGACTTGGCCACATGAAAACAACAAGTTCATATTTTTTCTGTATATCCGTATAAGTATTTTGTAAATGCTGTGAAAGTATGAATCTGTTGTTTTCATGTGGCCACATTGAAAACGGAAGGAAATCAATGACTGTTACCATGCGAGCGGGTCGTTTTGGAAACAGAAAACACCTTTTAACTTCTAGAATACAAGAATTATTTGAGTAAAATCGATACAATGCAATAGATTTTGTTCTGTTGTTATTGATGATATTGATTATTTATTCCTACATGCACGAAATCAAATAATACAGACAAAAATGTCTTTCAAATGTTATTATCCTCGTAACGTAACGGATATTCATGACGATAGAATGACGTCATACTGAATATATGACGTCATGTATGTGATTTTGATATTGCTTGTATTTTGCTAGAAAATTAAAGTCAAAGTGGTCATTTCATATGCATATTAAATCGAAACGACAGAGTATCTAAAAGGGTACTAGTACAGTCGACATTTATAAAATGTCAAACTTTAAGCCATATTTCATATGCATATTGAATCGAAACTACAGAGTATCTAAAAGGGTACTAGTACAGTCGGCATTTATAAAATGTCAAACTTTAGGCCAGAATCAACGAATTAGAATATTAAAAAAAAAACTGAACAAGAAACAAGAAAAAGAAGAAAAACTAAACAAACAACATCAACACCCCCAGCACACACAAAAATAAACCAAACAAACTATTATATTAAATGAAGATGTGAAATACAACCCTCCGTTTAAAAAAAATATATTTATTTCATATCAAATTGAGAAATGAAGGCCATATGAAATAGACACCACCGCGTATGATTTGCCGTCCAGGAGATATAATATTTTTGCAAATTCAGGGGAAATATATCTGCCATGTCTCATTTTCGACTGAGAAAAATCTTCTTATTTTATTGAAAATGTGTTATAGAAAATATGTTGTCAATATTTAAAACGAAAATTGTCCAAACGGACACGGCGCGTCAGTTCACGGTAATGGACATTCTGCGAGTATTGTGTACATACATGTATATCGATATTGTTCATGCCTTGTATTTGTATATAAATCATTTACAGTAGCACAATCTGTATCTTCATAACTTTTTCCTTCATTTTTTTTCATTGATGGATATTTCAATCATTAAAAGTGCAATCCACGAAATGTATACATAAAAAATAAAGAATCATCATCTTAATTCGGGGAGATGTATTTTAACATATATTTTGGGGTTACTGTCACAAGCACGTTAACGCTAACGTGGTGTGATGGACGTACGGAATGTAAAGGGTTGTCCGTACGTCCAGTAGAACTCTGTTTAGTTGGGGAATTAGCTTTTCTTGTGTTGTGTTGACTCTCTCGATCGATGCGCTCTTCACTTAAAAGTGTTCTGCAGCTGGAAGTATCAAGATTACACTTTAATAAGTTTTCAATCTTTATTGTTGTTACGTTTTTCGGAGAGTGACCAATATGGCCGAAGTTTGACCGTCTCCGAAAAACGCCCCACCCTTCCAGATACTGACCAATAACTTTCTTAGAATTTTGACTGACACATTTACCCGAATTTTGAAAAACTAAAATTAACCAATCAAATTTAAGAATTTTGGACAAAGAAGACGAGCCGGACAGGAACCGATAATTGACTTTCACACTTATGTCATGAATTAATTTACTCATCTCGGCGTCCTGTCCGAACTTTCTTCTGATGTCGTGTAATTTGTTTGTTTTCTAATAGCCTTAAGTAAATTTTGAAGTAATTCTTGTTATTTTTAAGACGGAAAAAGTAAAGTCACAAAAAGGAAAGGAATGTTATATTGTTCAGAGATTAACGAAAGATTAAATGCCAAAATATAGAAATGTTCAAAAATGATTTTTACAAATAACTTTTTACATACAAATAATTTTAAAATAAAAATATTAATTTTGATTTCCTGATCGATCATTGAATCTATCGATACCAAATTTGATGTGATAAATCAATTATAAAAAGATTTTGAATAATATTATAAATCTGTATAAAAATTGTAAGTTTTACAAAAATTTCAAACTCAAAAAGTGATTTCAAAAGTAATTATTGTAAAGAAATATGTCTTTTCAGTTATATTTTCATATGTGGAATAAAATATCTTTTTCAAAATAAAATTCAAACTTTAAATTTATTCTCAAAACTTAAGCGTCTGTCCTATGACATATTAAAATTAAAATTTTAAACATGCATTAATGACGACTTTCTACCCAACCTAATTACTTTCGTCCTCGAAAGTTCAAATTTTTACACAATATATACACTAGAGGAGGACGTTTAGATTGGAAATAATTCAAAAATAAAATAATGATACACATGGTTACATAATCAAGATCAATGTATGAGTTTGTTCAAGAGAGATATAGATATACTTCGACTTGTCGTGTATTTTAAACACATAATTCATATGTACACAAAGTTCACTATATCACATTGTCATTGCAAGTGTTCACTATATTCGAGGTCTTGGGTCACCATAAAGAAGCAAAAGTTAACATGATAAGAAAAAAAAAAAAAAAAAAAAAATGTAAGCATATATACATACAAAATATAACAAAGCTTAATTAAGGAGGTGAAGTACCGGAAGTGTGGTTGTTGAGCGAAAATCCATAATTATTGTGAATGGTCAACGCATATGCGCTGAAAGGTTGCTGAATAATTTTCTTAACTCTAAAGTAAGTGAAGAGGCTCAAATCAATGCTGCCTGGTACTGCCATTATTGTATCAGTACGTTTGTCTGTTACACAAAAGGGAGACCATTGTACATTTAACCTTAATGATGGAAAACTTGCCAAAGATACATCTCTAATGCGAGGTTTGGAAAAATGATAATAAGAAGGACACAGTGATAGATGCATTACAGGTACTGTTACACAATCACCGCCCGATGTCAATTCTAAAGCTATAAAAGTACACTTCCTTGTTTTAGACCTGTACATCAGTATCGTAATAACGAGCAATATAACGAGTACAACTGCACCTACTATCACAGACGCATGGGTCCATGAAAATTCAGACTGTAAAAAGTCAGTGTAAGAAGGTGTGGTCTGAGATTCTACATGGAAAATAAATGATGGTACAGTGGCTGAAGCAGAACCTTTAACTTGTTGCATGATAAGTAAACCAGCTGCCATTTTTCTCATTTTGCAAAACATTAATAATGAAAGTAATAAAGAAACAATGGCGATTCCTATTGCTGAAAATGCGATCAATGAGTTAACGTCTGGCCAACTCTGTGGAATAGATATCAAACCATCTAACAAAGGCTCTGCAAGATTATGAAAAATTTTCTGATCTTTCTTCACAGCTTTTGCAATCTTTTTCAAACTTAGATGATCTTTCTTATCATTAGCTAAAACATCAGAAAACGTATTGTTATAAAACTGGAATTTTGGTATACTGAAATTAATCGGCTTTGGAAATTTCGTATCACCAAATATATTGTTCAACGAACTGTCATCGAAAAATTGCTGAAATAAGGCTAAATTAACAGGATGTACAACTGTAACAGAAGTTGATGTATTATAACACTTAACTAATCTTGGTGAATAATACAGGGTATCTGTGGACAATGAACATGTACATGGTATATATACTATACAAAACGAACATCCGGGAATAATTTTCTTTTCCCTTGGACAATCTAATATCAAGTTCTTGCTGTTGTACACCAAAGCTGTCGTCTCAGACAACTCAATAATGTCAGGCTTAAGCAAATTTTGTGTAAACCTGAAATCACACAAATCTTGAATCTGGTGTTTGTTATTTGAGAATAAAGCCATAGTACAGTCTGGTGCTGTTATAGGTGTTAATGCAAGGTTAATGTCACATAACATTACTGAATCGTGTTGACAGTTGATTAGATCGTTAGAGGAAAGTGGTAAATAATGGTCGTGATGAGGTGTTATAGCGAAATAGTCAGGTAAAGTGAGAAGCTGGGTAGCATGCTTTGACGTGACGTTATGATGAACCGGAACCGGAAGTGATATTACTTTATAAAGCTTTAATGGTCGTTCGAGAGAAGAAAGAGGGAATTTAATTGTGATGTAAAGAGATGAGTGGTTACGAGAATAGATTAATTTACCCTTTGAGTAGTAGAAGCTCGGGTCGAGATGAGTAAGATAGAATTGGGGGTAGTGTTTTCTCATGAGATGTTTAATATTATGAAGAACGTTAGAGAGTGTATTGCGGTCAATGAGATGTGGAGTGATTTTGCCTTCTACAAGACTCTGAACGGACTGTCTAAGTCTGTTCAATCGACTCCTCAGAATGTTAGTTTGATCAACTTGCTCGAGAATCGTGCTAGAGATGTTAAGAACAGTGTGCTCAAAAGTTTGAAATTTGTTATCCATGCTTTGAACGAGGCTTGTTATAAGATTGTTATTATTTTTGACACCTTTCATCAAGTTTGTAAATCGTTTATCCGTGAGAGTAATAAACGATGACAAATGTTTGTTGTGCTGTTCAAGAGCTTTGGCAATACCGTTAGTCCGTTCAGCGATTGCGTTTATATGGCTAGCCATGATGTTAACGTCATCCATGGTTGCCAAGCCAAATAAGCCTTTATATAATTTGCCAATGAATGGTAACAGTGACCTTACTTGTCTCCCATTTTGGAGAATTTTTGTTTGTGGAACCAAAGTTCTTATTTCCTTTAGGGTTTCATTGTAATCGCTGAAAAGACTTTGATGCAAGTTATGTATTTGCGTAACTAAAGTATGTAACATTCTACAATCGTAGAGAACCTCGCACTTCGGCGTTTTACATTTGTACCCTACATTACAACTAGGTACTTTCGTTACCTGAAACCTTTTAGGTAACACAACATGAAACGTATGGAGCCAGTACTCCCTCGATATTAACAAATTTTGTTCTTGTCTAAAGACAACTCCATAATTAAGTCTGTCTATAACTCCTTGTTTCACTTCTAGGTTATCTGCCCTTTGAGTGATGGTACTTGTTGCGTTAGTGCTGCCAACCAATGTCATCATTATCACAGTCATCAAGGTCAGGTTACCAAGGATTCCCCAATTTTGACCTATAAAAAGAAAAAAAAAATGGAACCAATTTACTAAGAAAGTTGTGATAAGATTATCGTAGAATATACGACAATAAATGTGTGTAGACCAGCTACTATAAGTGAATGTTTTATCACAACTGCCTGAGAAATTAGCTATTTATCTAGTTTGTTTTAAAAATCCCCGATCGCCGAATGTTTCATAAAAGTGGGTACCCGTGGAGTTTCCTTGAAAATGAACTATGACCTCACTGTGAAAAATTACTAAGAAGTATTCCGATTTAACATAGTTGGGACACACACACAAAAGTATCTTTTCTGAAAACAAAATTATACATTAGTTTGCGAGAACTGCTTTCTCTTAAAGTATGTTTTTCTTAATTTGCCCATTTTCGTGAATCTCTTGTTCACGTACTCGAGCACATCTGGCGGGAAAACATCGTCTGGTTCCCAAGTTTTTTCTCCATTTTCCCATTCTACCCGTATTTCACGGCGGCCATTTTTAAAACGACCTACAGGTAACTTATTGATTTTCCATATTCTCTGAGAATTACCCTGACTGTTCTGTGAATCTGAATGAGATTGGGGAGTTCCCGTAGTCTCATCTGCAGATTCATCAGAATCTGTTTCACTTTCTGTTTCTGAATCTGATTGTGGTTCGAATCCCACTCTGAGAGTGTTTGGATCATGATAACGCTTCAAGTTTGTAGCGTTGATTAGAGAAGGATTTACCTTGTTGTCAGAACATCTTTTGATTTTGTACGTGTAGTTTGGTCCACATTCTATGATACTATACGGACCTTCGGCCTTGACATACAGTTTGCTTGACATCCCCTTTGGCGTCTTTGTGACCTTAAACATGACCAAATCACCTACTTTAAAGTTGGGCGTGTTTGCCTTGCGATCATGCCGAATTTTGTTTTTCTCCTTGTGGAACGCCTGATTTTCTTGCGAAATTTTGTGGGCAACCTTGAGGTTTTCCATAAACTGTCGCATAAATACTTTAGCATCCTTACCTAAGTTATCAGCTGGCTCCAAGGAGACATCAAACGGTAATCTCATCTCCTCGCCAAAAACAAGATAAAAGGGAGAGAACTCTGTGGAATGCATGCTCGGAGACTTACGGAAGGCCATCATAACGCTTGGTAATAACTCCGGCCAATTTGACTGCTCTTTTCCACAGTACGTTCTCAGGCTATTTACCAAGGTACTGTTCTGTCTTTCAACCATACCGTTTGTGTTTGGGTGGTAGGCTGACGTGTGGTGCTGTGTGACCTCAAAAATCTCGCACAGTGCGTTCACCAAATTCGACATAAAATTTCGGCCTCTGTCTGAAAACAAAACTCTAGGGGCACCATATCTGGTAAAAATTTCTTCATACAAAACCTGTGCTGTCTCGTTGGCACTCTGGGTTCTCAGTGGAAACGCTTCTGACCATCGGGTACAGGAATCTATGCATAAAAGAATGTATTCATACCCGTCTTTTGTTTTGTTCAATGGACCGACTATGTCGATATGCCAGCGCTCAAATCTTTGGGAAGTTGGCATGTGTACCATAGGTGGATGAAAAGGATGGTAATCCCGCTTTGACCTTTGACATGGATCACAAGATTTGACATATTTGATGATGTCATTGTGCATACCGGGCCAAAAGTATTTCTGCAAAAGAGAAGATTTTACCTTTTCGACTCCTAGGTGACCTCCCCCTGCCAATCCGTCATGATAGGATTTCAGCGCATCTTGTCGTAGTTCCGGCGGAAGTGCTAATTGTCTTACCTGTTTGATTTCTTTTTGTATTTTTCGACCTCGTCGCTCATACCAGTGATATAGTACACCGTCGACTAGACTATAGTACTTACTTTCGCCGATAACTCTATCTATACCGGCCTTGTCTGCTGGTAGATTGCCATCGACTAAGTATTGGTATATGAATTCGAAATCTCTACAGGATTTCTGCATTTCACCTATTTCCTGATTAGTGTGTTTCGTATCTAGGACGACATTGTCCTTAGCGACTGTGTCTGTCGCATAACAAAAGGTAACCGACACACCTTGCTTTGCAGACTCATGTACATTTTGCTCATCAGTAATTTCTTGTTTATCGTGCACCGTACTTACTGTTTGGACTTGGTTTGTCGTCTCTGTCTCGTCTGCCTCATACTGTCGTCTGCTCAGGGCGTCTGCTACACAGTTGCTTTTACCTGGCCTGTGTTTAATGTTGCAGTTATACTCTTGTAACTTTAAGGCCCATCTCTCTAATCTACCTGTGTGTTTAGCCGATTTTAACCACACCAAGGCCCTATGATCTGTAATGACGTCAAAATCACTATGTGCAAGATAGGGCCTATATGCTTCTATACCACATAGCACTGCTAAACACTCTTTCTCTGTCGTATTATACTTCTTTTGATCGGCTGTCAGAGATTTACCACCGTATGCAATTACATACTCTCTGTTACTATCGTCTATCTGACCTAACACATACCCAACAGCTGTATTTGAAGCGTCACATGTCAAAATAAATCGTTTCACTGGATCAGGGTACGAAAGCACAGGAGCTGAAATCAATTTTGATTTCAAAGACTCGAATGCTTCCTGACATGCTGGAGTCCACTGAAACTTTTTATCTTTTTTCAAAAGCCCATGTAATGGCGCTGCAACCTGTGAGAAGTCCTTAATGAACCTTCTATAATAGTTGGCCATGCCAAGGAAACTTCTCACATGTTTTTGCGTTTTGGGTCTAGGAAATTCGCTCACAGCCTTTGTTTTGTCAGGGTCTACCTCGATACCTTTACGTGAAATGATATGGCCCAAAAATTTGAGTTGCTTTACAGCGAAATGGCATTTGGATGGCTGTAATTTCAAATTTGCCTCTAGCAACCTGTTAAAAACTTGATCTAAGTGCATAAGGTGCTCTTGAAATGTGCTACTGAAAATAAGAATGTCATCTATGTAGACTAGGACTGATTTCCAGTTAAGTCCCCTCAAAACTGCTGCCATCAAAGTCTGAAATGAAATGGGTGCATTAGTCAATCCGAACGGCATCCTGGTCCATTCGTACACTCCTCGCTGTGTTATGAATGCTGCTTTATGTCTGCTCTCCTCGTCTAACTCCATCTGCCAGAATCCAGACATAAGATCTAGATTGGTGAAATAATTAGCTTTCGACGCGCCAATTGCATCGAATACACTTTCTATATGAGGCAAAGGAAAAGACTGAGGGACAGTAATTTTGTTAAGAGCACGGTAATCACATGCAAAGCGATATGTGTTGTTTTTCTTTCGAACTAGCACTACTGGTGAGTGCCATTCGGAGTTGGATGGTTTAATGATACCGTGCTTCTCCATTTCATCTATTTGTTTCGATAGCTCCTTCTCTTGGTGATGGGACGTCCTGTAAAAAGGAAGCCTAACAGACTTAGAACCTGGTTTGATATCTATCCTATGTTTATAAACAGACGTTTTACCAAGCTCGCCAAGATTAGAAGCAAATATGTCTCTTTTCTTGTGCAAAAAGCTAAGTAATTGACATTTCTGTTCTTCTGTCAAATCAGCATTCTGTAAATCAAAATCAAGTTCATTATTTAGCACTGTGTTTGATGCACTATTTTCAGTGTCGACTGCACCTACAAAAGAAGCACTATGGTCATCAGTCAAGGGGTATACATCTGTATGTATATCTACAGCATTTGCAAGCACTTTGCCTCTTGGCACTAAAATATCCGAATTTGTCGGGTTCAATAAACGCATGACAGCCTTTTTACCTCTTATTTTGACCAAACATCTGGCTGCCGCGAGATTTAGGAGTGTTAGTTCCTTTGAGGGCTCTAACATCACCTCTTCATTTTGTTTTCTTCGTGAAATTCTCACGCAAATTTCAGTTTCAGATCGTTTTGGAATAATTGTTTCAGTGCTTGCGCGTGCTAACCCTGACTGAGTATTTATAAGACAAATGTTAGGGGTTTCTGCGTCTGGGATCTCCATCGTGTTATTGCCTGAAAATGTTAATGTAACATTAAATGCACTTAAAAAATCAACACCTAAAATAAATGCATGATGTAGACCATCAACTACGTGGACCTGGTACTTGTATTTTACCTTGTTGATGGAGAATGACACATCACATTTTCCAAGAACAGACAACTGTGTACCACTCGCTCCTTTCACTGACTGAAAATCAGGTGCTTGTAGAACTGACTGCGAGAAAACAGTCTTATGAAAGAAAGCCTTACTCATTATTGACACTGATGCGCCAGAATCTATCAGAGCAGTAGTGTGTAAACCCATAACATTGACATCGACCGTATTCTTATGTAAATGTGTGACCTGATTTATTTCTGGTTGACCGTTACCATCACTATGCCCATCCTTAGAGAAATGACCAAGGACAGGCCCGCACCCCTATGTGGAAGCATTGATTTGACCTTTAGGTTTGTATTTTAGCTCACCAGAACCACCGTTTCTCATTACTTCCTTCCTTATTCGACATTGTTTCCAAAAATGATGTTGTTTGTTACAAAAATAACATAAATTATCTTTAGCTCTACAAAATTTAAGTGACCCACAAGACCTACCACATCGTCCGCACTGTCTTGATCCACTTTGTTGTCCATGAGTACCGCCATTTTCCTGCGTCCACGACACTTTGTTCACAGCTTGAATTTCCAGTTCTTTGGCGCGTTTCTTTTGGATTAACTTCTCGGATGTCTCGGCTTTCTGTGCAGCATCACGGAGGTCATCCATTGTTTGCGGATCCCGTTGAATGACGGCGTACTGGATCTTTTCGCGTAGTCCCTGTGTTACAACGTGAATTAGCCAGTCCGAACTAACGGTACGATCTGAGGTAGCGGTCATCACTCGGTGGATGTAATCTTCCACTGACTCGTACGGTCCTTGTTCCACGTCCATCAAGTTCATATTCAGTTTCGAGGAAGGCTTGAATCTCGTCATGAACGCACCTTTCAATGTCTCGAGAGATTGCTTTAAGGTCTCGTCCAAGTTGGCAAACCATATCTGTGCCACTCCTGTGAAATAAAATAGCAAGGAAGATATGGCCTCTGATTCTGATATTTTGGTCAGTTGGATGAAAGCCATGAATTGCGTCCACCATAATATGGCTGATTCCTTCCCGCTAAATTTTCCTAGCTGGACATTCACGTGAGGACGGCATGATACTTGTGGTTGTACAGCCGCAGTAGCCTGTGCGGGAGCGACCTGGGGCGTCTCTGGTGCGGGGTTTGTATGGCTGGACGCTGGCTGGTCCGCTGTTATGACTTGGACAGATGGCTCCGATGTTTGCTCGGTTCGGTCCGGTTGACTATTTGGGTGGCTCTCGGACGGAGCGATCTGCACCGTAGCACTGGTTTGAGGACTTGGTTGGTGTTGTAGTCCTCGAATTTGTTGTTGGATGTGTTCCCACATTTGCTGATTTGCAGTCTGCGCTTGGATTTGCTGTTGCATAGGACATTACCATGCGTGTGTTTTACAAAAACTGACAGGTTATCGGCGCGGCGAATCCCATGTCAGAAATTGAGTTTTACCGCAAGGATCAGGGCGTTTAGAAAGTAGGAAACACCCTTACTTTACCAACAGCAAAATGTGCATATCTAACTAAAATTCAGCTCTCTTTATTTCGTAATCTATGTAGTTTACGAAATAAAGAGAGTTGAATTTTAATTAGACTGTAAAATGATGCAAAATACAGTAGAAATTATTGAGTGCTGAACTGGATTCTGGAAGGTATTATAGGTGGCGCTATGATACACAATTTTATGTTTAAATTATTGATTACTAATAAACTTTATTAGCATACTTTTGAATTTCTTAATCAATTCCTTTTCTATGTAAAAAAACAATGTGCAATTATATAATAATGCAGTGGCGAATCTAGGGTCTCAGAGAAAGGGGGGGGGGGGGGGGCGAAGACAAGTTTTAAAGAAAATTGTTAATAGAAAAAAGGGAGATAAAAATCGAGAAAAGTCTTATTGAGTTGTACGGCAGCCAACGCATAATTGAATTATTTATTTATTTCAATATTTTATTTATTTTCTTTTTTTTTGATAAGGGATGCATCAAATTGTTGTGTTGAAATTGAGACATGCGAGGTACTTCTTGAAACTGGTGAGCGGTAGCTAGCCAACGAATCTTTTAAAATAGAAAAAAACCCATTTCTATTAGAAAAGACAATGTTGACCACCACAAAGAGGGGATCGGAGCCCGCTCATACCCCTCTAAATTCGCAAATGAACACACATTAGAAAAGACATCACAATGCAAAGTAAGCTGAAAAAAGCATCAAATAGTGCCAACAATTCTGAATCAATGACTTTATGCGAAGGGAGGGGGGAGGCTTCGTTTTTTTTCTCTTTATCTGCGTTGGTCTTCTGGGATGAATCGGACGAGAAAAAAAAAATGAGCCGGAAAGGGAGGTGTTAAAATAGGGTCTGCTGGGTTACATGTACCGGAAATACACATAAATGTCTTTTTTATAAGACCTTGGTGAAAAGTATCATTATTTCCATAAGTCAACAAAGGCGTGTACAAATTACCCCTAATTTATGATTATATTATAGTGAAACCTACCATGTACATATACTAGTATTATATCGTGATATTGATAGTTTATCTACACAATTAATAGCATAAATAGTATTAGAATATAGCAGCAAATTACCTATAGGCAACGTCGCATTACAATGTGATCGCAACGTCATATGACGTCAAAATCAGTGCAAAATATAGCTGACCATCCTGTCTTCAAATTAGTGTAGAAACGCAACGGGATGTCCTATTCTCAAAATTCAAATTGATTTATACTCTGTAAATCCTGTATTTTCAATTACCAATGTTTGTCCCAGTTTTGAAATTGGGCCGATTTTGGCCCTTACCGCCCCTTGCCCTTTCCGTCCAAATTCGCTGAGTTACCACTACATACTCTTATGAGAATCAGATCAATGTGGACTTGCGGGAAACCAAGTAATACTATGAGGTATGAGATTGGATATGTAGTCTCCAGACTCAATGACAGACAGCCAGACAAACGGACCTCTAACTAAGGGTTCTCTTCCACTGTTTGGCACTAACATAAAATTTATGCTTTGACGATGGCTTTCCCTGTATTGGCTCCGGTAAAAAGTCCAACAAACGCTGTGCACATGTTTTCAAAGCCTTCAGTTATTGTCTCTCTGTACTTCATCTTACCCTGTAATGCACACATACAAACAAGTATAATACCAAACAATTGTACGCTATCCACGGCAAGTAGTACATGTATAATAAAATAAAAGCGGTTTGGGGAATATATTTATAATTGCGATAATTTTGACCGCTTCTGATTGACTAAGACCTTTACTATCTGAGCAATTTCCTTATTTACAAAAATATGAAATGGTGTTGTTGAATGGTTGAGTGCGAAATATCGAACAGACCCCGTTTAAGTCAACTTCCTCATTGCAAATGAATCTCTATGGATTTCTATTGTAAAAATTGAATTTTTCTACAGATGGCGCCTGGGTTTTTTTCAAATTACAATAGTTATGAATTCATAAAATTGTCTTATAATTCAAATAACTCTGGTATACAAAAACCCTTCGAAGATTCCATCCGCAGTGCCCTATCACGCTTGGACGTGGTATCTGAAGATCAATATTTGAATCAAAGAAACAGGACTTCCTTACAGATTTATCTTGATACACTGTTACTACTATTATAACGGTTTACCTGCTCTATCCACTCTCTCATTTGAACGATTCCTTTTGGCCAATCCTGTACATGATTCCATCCCATAATGCCCTGCACACGTAGCTGCTTCATCAGAATCAAATTATATGGATGTTTTCCTGAAAATTGAGGAGTCAGTTGATCCAAAATTCAAATCGAACAAAGGCTAAATAGAGTATTTTTGAAATTATGCAATCTTGTTCATGAGCGCGATACGTTCCTAATTGTACTTTAATCAGATGTTCATGAGCCTGTGATGTTCCTAATTGTACATTTATTTTTTTAAATCAGAGTAATCAGTGCAGCTAAATACTATACCGTCATGCTTTTGACTTCCTGTATATTCCGCCATTGTACCACACACTGCCACACGACCATTCTTGTTCATGTATGTCAGAACATCATACGTAAAATCACCACCAACCTTGTTATAAAAAATACAGACGTTCACTCAATCAAAACCAAGGAATGAAACGAAGATATAATAGAAATATCCTCTTACAGAAGAGATTTGATATTTTTAAAGTGTTATCAATAATTCACCCGCATCAAAGTCAGATACAGAGTCACTCCTTGTGACATTAACTTTCGATATCATTCAAAACATAAAATACACAATACATGTATAAGGATACCAGTCTATTACATGTAATTCTAATATCTAGTTGATAATGGGGTATTGCAATTATGCGCCTGTATGACGATTTATCTTAACTCTACTGGCAGAAACAATCTCAGCAGAGTGAATCGATGACTTATGTCCATTTGAATGTTTACAATTGGACATTTTTCAAGTTAAAGTACTTCGGACTTCGCACTCCGGACTTCGCACTTTATGGGTCATATAAAAGAAACCAGGCGCGATTAAAAACGTTAAATCAGAACACACATGGACGAAATGACAATGGACAACTTTAATACTAGTATGTACATTGTATTTATACAAATGAAAACAAATAAATTCTTCACGCAGAGTACTCTAAGTTCGTTGGAACAGAATTTATATTTTGCGTTTGTGACAAAGTCCCTTCGAAATGCGATGTCCGAAGTCCGCGAGCATGAAAAATGTCCATCAATAGCAATAATATAGTGAACTTACGTTGTCGAAATAACAGTCAACTCCTTTACCATAAGATTTCAGGACTTCTTTTACATCCTCCTTTTTATAGTTAAACACCAGATCAAATCCAAGTTCCTCCTTCATCCATTTTACTTTCTCGTCGCTCCCCGCACTGCCGATAACATAACAATCCTAAATCAGGAATTCATTGATATGTTTAATTATCAAGATCAAGAAACAACTTCAATAATTTCATGAAGAGAGCATGTGATTTTTATTTAAAGATTCATCATTGTGTGCTTATTGTATAAAGCAATACAAAGTATGTGGACACTTCTCAACTTCTGGAAAGGATACCCTGTACTACTGTTAATCAGGCTGTCGTACTGAATGCCGTTTTATTTATGTTTCATTTAAAACTATGCTACATATGTAAAAAAAAAAATAAAAAACAGACGAACGAACAGTCAAAGGGATGTACAATTAGCTAGAGTGACAAGAAACTCTATAATTTTTTTCTAATTTGTTATGCAAATAGTGTACTCCTTAAAACAATATGAAAGGTCAAACTTGACATTATTGAAAAACAGCAAGCAAGAGTTCTTACATACCGTAATTCGCATAATTCTTGACCCATTGTGATGATATCCATAATAGGGCAAGGAAGAGTCCAATTGATTTTCAGGTAAAATTGGCATTTTGGAAAAGAAATCCCTCAATTTCTACACTATAATTCTTGTTTTAGAATGAGGCTTAGAATGAGGCTTAGACTGATGAAACTTCAAACAAAGATTGTCTACGAGATATGAGGATCTCTAATCATTTCGGTGTCAAAAAGTCAAAATACATGGTCATAACTTGACGTGTATGGAAAGTATTTCCACACTGGTAACTCATTTCTTGACCTACAGTGATGAAACTTCACACATGTATTGCTAGTGACTCAAGTCAAGAATTTGAAATTCAAGGGTCAAGGTCAAACTTAGCATGTATGAAAAACAGAATTTTATTACAGAGTTTGGGTCAACTAAAACCGATCATGCTAAAACTTGGCACTATGGAAAACAGGCTATTTGGACAAAAAATTCAAATGGGATTATTCTTCATAGAGACAGATTCCCTTTTTTTTTACTACAGAATCCACTGACCTTTATTGTAACTATCGACCAACAACACTGCTCAATGTTCCGGCCGCTGTGCTGACTATCACTGATCCTTACTATTACAGAATTAACTGACCTTTATGTTAGCTATCTGTCCATCAGTACTGCCCACTGCTCCAGCCGCTGTGCCTACCATCACTGACTCTTATTTTGACAGTGTCCACTAACTTTTATTCTAACTATCTGTCCAACAATACTGCCCACTGCTCCAGCCGCTGTGCCTACCATCACTGACTCTTATTTTGACAGTGTCCACTAACTTTTATTCTAACTATCTGTCCAACAATACTGCCCACTGCTCAAGCCGCTGTGCCTACCATCACTGACTCTTATTTTGACAGTGTCCACTAACTTTTATTCTAACTATCTGTCCAACAATACTGCCCACTGCTCAAGCCGCTGTGCCTACCATCACTGACTCTTATTTTGACAGTGTCCACTAACTTTTATTCTAACTATCTGTCCAACAATACTGCCCACTGCTCAAGCCGCTGTGCCTACCATCACTGACTCTTATTTTGACAGTGTCCACTAACTTTTATTCTAACTATCTGTGCAACAATACTGCCCACTGCTCCAGCCGCTGTGCCTACCATCACTGACTCTTATTTTGACAGTGTCCACTAACTTTTATTCTAACTATCTGTCCAACAATACTGCCCACTGCTCAAGCCGCTGTGCCTACCATCACTGACTCTTATTTTGACAGTGTCCACTAACTTTTATTCTAACTATCTGTCCAACAATACTGCCCACTGCTCCAGCCGCTGTGCCTACCATCACTGACTCTTATTTTGACAGTGTCCACTAACTTTTATTCTAACTATCTGTCCAACAATACTGCCCACTGCTCCAGCCGCTGTGCCTACCATCACTGACTCTTATTTTGACAGTGTCCACTAAGTTTTATTCTAACTATCTGACCAACAACACTGCTCACTGCTCCAGCCGCTGTGCTGACCAACACTGACCCTAATTATTACAGAATTAACTGACCTTAATTTTATTTATCTGACAAACAACACTGCCCATTGCTCCGGCCGCAGTGCTGATCAAGGAATGACCCTCATTATTACAGAATCAACTTACCTATATTGTAGCTATCTGACCACCAACACTACCCACTACTCCGGTCGCTATGCTGACCTTTATTAATATAAGTGTCCACAAACCTATAAAGCTATCTGACCAACAACACTACCCACTGCTCCGGCCGCTGTACTAACTATTACTGACTCTCATTATTAAAAAAAACTAAACTAAACTTTATTTCAGATATCTGACCAACAACACTGCTCCGGCCGCTGTACTGACCATCACTGACCCTCATTATAACAGTATGCACTGACCTTTATTTTAGCTATCTGACCAACAACACTGCCCACTGCTCCGGCCGCTGTGCTGACCATAACGGTCTCTCCAGCTTTAGGACTACAGCCTTCCAGAAATCCAAAATAAGCTGTCATTCTATGTAAAACAGAAAAAAACAGTGAAAATCGATCAAAATCGAAGACTTAGTTTGAGATTTGATATAAATGTAACTTTATATACTTATTACTAAAATTCTATAAATGAAGAAAGACATATCAGCAATAAAAAGATTTGATTTCTCATCTAATACAATCTTACCCTGGCATACCCAGGATTCCAAGGGGTAGAGACAGGGGGAGACTACCTATGTCGGGGACCTTTGTTAGCTGTGACACGTCCTTGACCAGGGTGTGGGTCCTCCATCCTGACATCAGAGATACTATAGTACCCACGGGGAAGTCTGAGTGACCACTACCTATAACTCTGTCACGGGAAAGTACATGTAAAAGTCGAACATCTAACAAACACACACGATGTGTACTCAGTCTGATTTTTCTATCCTTTGAGATTTGTGCAACATCAAGACATTTATTATAAATAATGTTGTACGAAAATATGACACAAAGGATTAATTTATTTCTCTTTCGAATTTCATCAGTTAAGATATTTCGGACAAACTTCACGTGAACGTTATCAGATATAAATTAATGGTACTAACCTAGCCACTTGTTCGCCGACTGCCACATCACCCACTGGTCCCGCAAATATTCTGAAAAAATACAGACATAGGAGCTGTGGCTACGTGCTCTGTGATCACCCGATCTGTACGTGTCCTCTTAAATGTCCACAATTTATTCCCAAGACTGACAGACCTTGACATTGAACTTTCATTCCTGACCTTCCAACAGACATTTTCTTTGATTGCACATTACAACCATCATCTTTCGCAATAGTTATCACAAAGATGCTTTCAGCGACTTTATGTATTATAGAAGTTCCTAGATTCTAAGTATATTAATTGTAATGACAAAAAGCTATCTATGAGAGAACATTCTCGCTGCTTTTGACAATTTGAAGACCGAAAAATGTTGTTTTAAATTTCTCAGTAGACTACAGAATAAGGATCTTGACGGTCAAGTATAATGAATGTAACTTACGTCATGTAGGGGTCCACGGATAGGTACAGCGCCTCACACAACACCTCTGTAATATGAAATCTTAAACGTTACGGATATCTCAGATTCTCTCCGCTATTTTGATATAATAATTTCCGTCACTTTTTGAAAATTGCATCTGTACTTCATGTTTGTAGCTATTACACCCTTTTTGAATGTTTATGCTATCTTTTATTCGTTTTTTACATCCTTTAACATAATTTCACGCTATTTTCATAACAATCAATATGAACATTCTTTTTCGTAGTAAAAGAAAGGTGGAGATCCCCTACAAGACTCGGTTGTAGCACCTTCAGCAAAACACCAAAACACCCAAACACGGAGTAGACATACACAGAAAGAGACGTGTGCAATATGTGATGAACCAATTGTCGCCGACAATCGATAGTCTTTTTGATTCCTACATGTATAATCGATTTCAAATATTAATCGATTGTCGCTGATAGGGAGATGCTTTAGCTTGAGGTGTTTCTAATCTTTCCCTCATATTCAACGTTACATTTACGGTTACTTTTTGATTTGTCGGCAAAGGTGGTAAAACAAGCAACTGAATGCCATATATTTTGTTTTTAACACAATTTTTCTCAATTTTATGCTGAGAAATAAACCACTTGAAATAAAAGTAAAATAAAAATTTGACTGGTGATTTTTTTCTTTTTACCAGACAAATTGTCTGGTAAAAATTTGGAACTTAGACGATGCCTGTAAATGCTGCAATTTATTTAAAATATTGATTTTCGATTTTTAAAAATCGATAATCGATCGGTTTCCGATTATTTTCCGATTATCGATTCCTGAATGTCATCAGATGTACAATACTAATGACTACACAAACAAGAAAGAATGTAAGAAATGTCCACGGATTTCGCCGCCATTGTTTTTCTTCCATTTTTCCTTACTGCGAATTGGTGCTCACAAGATTACATAGAGTTATATAGGAGAAAATGACCACACCCATTTTCCAAGACCCTGGGGGTAAGGGGCTCAAACAAAATATCAGGTGCACAACTATACCACAGGCCCATTTAAATAATGCAAAAAAATATTTTGAACTGTTCACAGATTCAGAGGATTCGCGCTCACAAGAAAAGTTTAACGGACAGACAGACAGACGGCCGGTGCAGTTAATTTAAGTTTGGTAGTTAAACAAGGCATATACCACCAAAATAAAGCAGAAGGTTAAGTTTTAACATATTCACTATTCCAACACAATCTTGTTATATACCCGCATATCAACATTGCTATATATTATGTCTCAATAAATACCTCCGTTTCGTGGGTTGTCTGGGAGGGTCTCCTCCTCCATTCTGAAGTTTGACAGTTTTGGGTCACCACTGTATGCCTCAGCAAGTATCCATTTCTTAGCTTTCACCATGGTAACTACCACTTTTACAAGAGATCGAGGAGTTTCTGTGATGCACGCGGACCGTTTGACGTTACAGTTTGTGACCTGAGGGCTGCTAGTCTCGTTGAGATAAGTCATAGCTGGACAGTTCGACCAAATCTTATATGATGTATAAATAATAAAAATTAACCATACGGAAGTAATCCCTGGCTTTTTAATGTTGTATATTATGGAGTGTAAAAGTATTAGAGACTCAAAAAGCTAGAGTCCTGCTCTCTGCGGAACTGAAAAAAAATATATATTTTACCGCGCATTGAACATTCCTATGACGTCATTCCTTTGTCGGTTCTTATATGGGTATATTGTACCTACTGGTGGTCTTGATATTATCATTGCCATTTTAATTGCTGCATGCCAGAAACTGATTTTATATGTAGATTGATTGCGTTGATTTTTTTTATCACTACAACTGCCTAATGTGCGTAGCTGCCCATACGCAAGTAAGCAAATGCGTACACATCACTTTGCCCCCCACCCCCACCCCAAATCAATAAATGAATAAATAAATCAAAAGAAAATGTTAAGAAAATTATCAAAGAAGAATCATTTAATTTCCATTGTCATTTTCAAGAAACGAAGATTCTGATTGGCTGAGAAATTTTGTTGATACATCGATCAACACAATTTTTCACGGAAGTCTATTTATAGCACTATTTTTAGAACCGGGGGTTCCCTCAAATACGAATGAACTCGTTGCTGAAAATACAATTTGTTGATGTTTGCTTATATCATTTCAAGGCTACCATTTCTTTTCTACTTACTCAAAAATTAACAGTGTATGTAGAATTTGCTCAAACTGGTCCTTATCCCAAAGATATAGAGAGACAATCGTTCGCTGATTGAATCATGGCGCCTTCCATAACTTGTTTTGGCAGACGTATCACTGCGAAACCCTCCGACTTACAAAATATAGTGCGGTGATTGATTGTTTTTAGATCCAAGAAAACAGTCTGTTTTCCATAAATAGATGATAATAAAATGATAAGAAATGCGCATTGATGCAGTTTTCTGTCCAATTTTTGGGGTGATAACTGCATCAACAGAAAAAATATAAAGCCGCGTTTACACTATTAAAGTTTTGTTGGTCAAAGTCCGTCAGAAAAAACTTGGTCAAAGTTTTCTTGGACAAAGTCATCTGTTTACACTATCAAAGTCCTTTGACGACTTGTATAAGAAAACGCGGTAGATATGCACCAAAACAAAGATGAATCCTGCCAATATTGTAAATATTTCTCATGAAAACATTATAATTTTTGTTTGTAATTGCTTATCGGAGTTATTACATAATATGGACACGATTTCAAGGAAATTTTCCCGTGATTTCTAAAATTATCGCAGATGAAATTCACTGCATCGCATCGTTTGTCTTTGTCTCTACATTCTGTAGTTTTAACATTTTCTAAATTGCTTTTACTTCTTTCTTCAATACTTAAATACTACTGCTTTCTTCAATACTTAAGTACTACTGTATGTTGTCATTTTGAATCTCTATTCTGATTGGTCGATTCCCGTCAAAGTCCGTCCAAGTTTCAAGAAAAATAGGATGGAGTTCTATTCCGTAAAAGTCCATCCAAGTTCTTTGACGGACTTTGATCAAAGTTTTCTTGGAACGTTTACACTATCAAAGTTTGCGTCAAAAACTTTGACCAAGTTTTCTTGTACAAGAAAACTTTGATAGTTTAAACGGGGCCTTATATGAAAAAAAATGTCGTTCGTAAGTAAATTAAATTTGAAGCCTTCTCTAAGAACTTTTATCCATACGTCGTTGGGTGTAGTTGTATATTTAAAAATAATTGTACTACGGAAATAGAGGAATTACGTAAACATGTTATGAACATTAAAAAATGTAATTATATATATATATATATTGAATCGAACTTCGACATTTGCCTTATACTTGAATATTTAAGCCTTTTTGCAGTGGAAATTGGGTGTTTCAAATTGCCATATTTCATGAGCTTCCGGGGGCTTCGCCCCCTGGACCCCTACCAGGGTTTCGCCCTGGATCCATCGGAGACCTTATCACGGTCCCCCTGCCTAGACTGATTTGAGTACACATCATTTTTACTCTAGCTACGCGATTTTATTTAATGAATATGGCTCTCCGAAATTTCTTCGACGCATACGTTTCATTTAACTTGATTATTAAATGCAGTTTTCGAGGCACATGTATGTATCTGACTTTCTGAAAATACATTTCTTTCACCGATTTTTAATTAATATACATGTACTAGTATTTGAAACTTTGGTTTTATTGGACACACAATCTAGTACGATCGATCTGGCGATATATATATGAAATCTAAATTTTAAACGGTATTATTTCACAATCTGTAGAGATAGCAGGATATTCATGTTTCTTTTGAAATTGAAGTGTAAAAAAAATAAATCATAAAAATAAAAGCCTTCCACATGTGTTCTGTACTTGAGACAGAACCAACGGAGATTCTAAGAGACCTCTTTTAAGAACCCCACCTCGAATTCAAAGACAAACGGATATTTCTCATTCGTCATTCAATGACTCCTGACGATGGTTTAACCCCGAAACGCCTCAAGTCGAACATTGTCATATACGAAACAATGTACGGTCGGTATTTACAAATATCAAATCGAAAGTACGTTTCATAACAAGAAAACAAGATATAGGACTCTATAGTGACACACACGTTATAAACGGGAACTGATATTGGTCAAGGTGACAAAGATGGTCTGACTGATAATAAATGGTAAGTAAATAATCTGTAAATATCACAAAAATGTAAGTTACAGCAGAAACTGATGATTTTTGAAAGCATATGACTTGTGTTTGGGCTAACATTCACAGTCTGTATGTATGTACCAGGGCTCGTTGATGATAAACAAAGACGATCCTGATTGGGTTCTGAATTTATTGATGATATGCAAATAGACCCTACAATAACATAAAACAAAATATAAATACAAATACAAATGTTCGTTCATACACAGTTCAATAAATAGAATATATAATATTCTCAATATTCGTGTAATTGATTGGTAATGTAATTGAAAAATACCAAAAAAATGATTGCAAGTTATAGATAAAATAAATGTTTATTATTTATATGTACCTGTTTATGGAACAGGGTCTTTTCCCAATTTATCGGGCATGGTGCCCGTTTTACAGCACGTCTGACCAGGGGATATATTTTACTAAAAGAAATAATATAATCGGCAATGTATCTAATGCCAAATACTCTAATAATACATTATTTATTCACAAGTATCGAAATTAAACGATAAAGTTTACGTCCAGAGTTAATTCGTTAAGTTCTCAAAAATACTTTTAAAATCTCCAAAAATACAGAAAATGTTCCGAAAACATAAAATGTAATTCAGAATTCAAAGTTTATCAATTCAGTTCAAAATTATTTCTAAAATATAAAAACTTACATTTTGTGCAGAAATGGTCATACGGCGATACACCTGTATAAGGTACGTACGAGTAGGGTATAGTCGATAGAAGGGGTGGTCAACTTAAATACTAGCTCGTGCGGCGGGAATGTGTATCGCCTGAGCGAAATGACCAATCACTGACCATTAAAATTGTAGTTGAACCAATGAAATTTAACTAAGTGGAGGAACCAGGTAAAATACGGTGTTCAGTAAAGTATCTAGAGAACCTGCTGTATTACATTTAAAGAGCCACTGTATGACTCGCGCGGGACGGCGCAAATATGAACGCAAAGCGACCGCAAATACTAATTTGTTAGTAAGAGAATGAAAACGGTTAGTAAATAATTTAAGAAGTATTAAATAAAGAAACTTATTTAATTAATGAACGTTAAATATAAAAACTATGTAGAAAACCACACTATCACATTCTCCCCCCGCTTCAGAAATGACTTCCACGTCATTCCCAAATGGAAAATAGTGAAGAAATTCTACCGTATAAAACAGGGATGAAAAGTTTCCGAATGTTTACCACTTTTCCAAATCCAAATAAAAACGAACCAACTCAGAAAGAATCAATCCTGAGAGAACACAAATAAACATGCAATTATGTACAACAAAAACTCATATCAGTATTCAGCTCATGAAGATTTGTCTGTCAGAATATTAATGAAAGCATTGGAAATAGAAGGGTCGGTCATTAGATTCTCTGAAACCAATGACTTTAGGTAATCGGCCCTGCTTTTCCAATCAGCATTTGAAACTACGACATTTGATATTTGATATTCTCCTGTAGTCATCCACTTTGGTTTAGATCTTACTCTTTCAGATCTTCTAGTCTGAAGATTTACATCTTGGGAATTGACCTCTTGTGGATGGGTAACTTGAGTGACCTCGTGTGGATTGGTAACTCGAGTGACCTCTTGTGGATGGGTAACCTGAGTGACCTCTTGACTAGAGTTATACCGAGAAGTATCCGTAACTGATGGTGCATTTGATAAATCTGATGATTGAACAGATTCATAGGAAGTTGTACTAGTATCCGAAACGTGAGATCTCGTGCTATCATTTGTATGACTAAGCTCAGTTTCTGCAGACATGCTAGACTCAGATCTAACACGTGTAACTGGCTTCTGTAACAATACTACATCATCATTTTCAGAATCTGAATCCAAAATTGTTGCTGTTTCTGAAACAGGTTTTGAATCAGAACTGACTACATTCGTTTCAGTATTTGTCAAAACAGACTTTCTCGGTATAGGTTTAGACTTTGACCTTTCGTTTGACCTTTTCAACTCTGTTTCATCAAGTTTCAACCTTGACCTTTCAACATCTTTACCAGGGCTCGTTGATGATAAACAAAGACGATCCTGATTGGGTTCTGAATTTATTGATGATATGCAAATAGACCCTACAATAACATATAACAAAATATAAATACAAATACAAATGTTCGTTCATACACAGTTCAATAAATAGAATATATAATATTCTCAATATTCGTGTAATTGATTGGTAATGTAATTGAAAAATACCAAAAAAATGATTGCAAGTTATAGATAAAATAAATGTTTATTATTTATATGTACCTGTTTATGGAACAGGGTCTTTTCCCAATTTATCGGGCATGGTGCCCGTTTTACAGCACGTCTGACCAGGGGATATATTTTACTAAAAGAAATAATATAATCGGCAATGTATCTAATGCCAAATACTCTAATAATACATTATTTATTCACAAGTATCGAAATTAAACGATAAAGTTTACGTCCAGAGTTAATTCGTTAAGTTCTCAAAAATACTTTTAAAATCTCCAAAAATACAGAAAATGTTCCGAAAACATAAAATGTAATTCAGAATTCAAAGTTTATCAATTCAGTTCAAAATTATTTCTAAAATATAAAAACTTACATTTTGTGCAGAAATGGTCATACGGCGATACACCTGTATAAGGTATTTATATTTTATATTTTAGAAATAATTTAAGAAGTATTAAATAAAGAAACTTATTTAATTAATGAACGTTAAATATAAAAACTATGTAGAAAACCACACTATCACATGTACTCGGGACAGACGTTGCGCAATCACTATTGAGTAGATAGGACGAAATTATTGAAAAAATTGTATTTCATTAAGGAGGTATTGAACACTTGGACGCCAGATTCAATTTTTCTAAAAATTTCTGAAATTATATAATTTTTGTCTGTCCTTGACTAAACAAACTTACATTTGATTCTACCCACAGGAAAATTTTCTACGAGACTTTGAAATATGCATTAATAGACTTATTCGTGAATTTCTTGATGACGTCATAATATTGAAAGTGTCATTCCAGTTCTCATAAAGCTATCAGACATTAATTTTGATTTAACTTCCAAAATATCCATAAATATATTGCACTTACATATGGAAAAGATGAAATGAATTGTGTTTTAAACACAGGCAGAATACTTGAATAAAAGATGACACTGTCGCTAAAAAATTGCAATTTCGTGCCAATTTACTGTAGTTGCCAGTTAATTATTAGGAATCCTGTGGATGAATCTTTGTCAAAAACTATCAAAATTATCAAGAATGTCCAGAGATGATTTCATGATAAAATGGGAAAAATTGAATTTAGGATTAAAATTTTATAAGGCTTTATATTTTCCAACTTTTTCTACCAAAATCGTCCATTTTCAATGAATTGAAACCCCCTTTCCTGTAACGTAAATTTGTCAACGAATACACTGTGATGAAGATTTAATTTTCTATTTTATACATGCTAAGTTTCAATGCAATATGTTTAGTAATAATGTTTTTATTGCATTTTGAATGCGATGGTTTATGATGCCATTTTTCCCGATGACGTCGAAATGACGTCGTGGTTTGCTCATGGATAAAACTCCCAAAGTCATAAATTTTGAAAATCGCCATAATTTCTTCAAATGACGCCGGAAATTATTCAAACTTCATCAGGATACTCAAATGCGTATGTCAATCAGAGTATCAAATGTTTTAAGAGAGTTAAGACTGTACTTTTCCTAGGAAGCGAGAAAACAAATAATGCCGCCGCCATCTTGGTGTTCAAACCCTCCTTAAATGTCAATTTGCCATTGAAAGAGTCAGAGAGTACTTAGCAAAGAGAAAAAGATGCCCCAATTTTAATTTGAAAAAGAAAATGTAAGAAATCAACTAAAGGATGAGACTCAGAGAAAAAATCATGACAGTGGCAAACCAATTTTTGCACACTCCTTTTCTGACACTTGCAACCAAATGACTGCTTTACTTAATGTACATTACATATTATATCTTTACAAAACACTAGCTGATGTGAATTACCTCTGAATTACATGTCATAGCCATGATAGCAGGTACAAATTTATAAACATTCAGCAAAAACTTGTATATTCTGAATTTTGGCACAAAACGTCGGAAAATTTCTTTTCTGGTTTTAAAAACATGTAAGCTAACCCTTCTTTGGTTGAACATGTAACCCATCTGACACAGAAAAGGATATCCCCTCCTTTCTTTTATGTTATGCATGACCTTTCATAAATATCAGTACCTATATTATCATAAAATACAACCGATAAGTTTATGATTTAGCCCTATATGTTATATGATATAGGTAGCGCTGTCAGGGCATTTACATTTAGCGTCTCAAGTATACATGTACAAAAAGTCAGAAATATAGGTTTACAGGGGCAAAATTCGATTTATAAAGGGAATAAAATAAATGTCGTATTATTTAATAGGTATTCATGTATCGCAACGCCGACAAGTCATTTCAAAATATTCCAATTTTAAATATCATCGACATGAGAGAGCATGAAGTAAGATCTCCGTCAAACACACAGAAGATAGTTAACTTAAAAAAAGAGGACTAATTCACAGTTTTAAGCCTCATTCAGGGTAATATCTGGTTAAACATGTACCCATTCTTTACACACTGACACAGACTCTGACAAGACTTTCCATATCACCAAAAAGAAATAACCTAAAATAGAAAACTGTAATCAAATCTTAAAAGCACATGCTATTTTTGCATTTGAATCCCATTTGTTGTGCATAGCAGAATCGGAAAGAAATAATTGACGTTAGTTACTCCCCATAAAGTCACTATATATATTTATTTTTCGTTTTAAGAATTCAAAATATCTATTGAGGAGTTCCCGAATTTTATAGAACATTGCAAGAAGAAAGAATAAAATGTTTAACGTCTTCAAATTCAATAGCATCATTAAAGAACAGATAAATTTGCATCATGAACCTGACATGCACGTTTCGGGTACTAAACCCTCGTCAGTGATTCTCAATCTAAACAATGTAATATTACCAAAGACTGTGAAAGTTAATATGTCCAAAAATGTATCGAGAAAGACGTAGCAGGATGGATGGGATATAATGCTATAGGACCCTCGTTTTATCATTTTGATAACAGAAATGTTCGAATGCGTTGAAGAGAAGATTAACCGAAGTTGATTGAACTTGGCTACATGTGTCCTCCGGGACTCCTGGTCCACCAACAGTGACACTCACCAAGTGGTAAAAATATTTAATATCTTCAAATTCAATAGCATCATTTAAGAACAAATGAATTTGCAGCATGGACCATACGTGCACGTTTCGGTTATGCTTAACCCTCGTCAGTGAGCAAAACCCCACACAAACTCATTCACCTACCAATATTTTCTTTCAGACATAAAACGATATTAGGTTACATTGCAACTTTTTCATTTGAACGAATAACAGAGAGAGTTGAATCAAGAACCATCATGTTTGATGGCCGTTCGACGCATCTTAGGGGGTGATTAAATACTTTAAATATTTGAGCTGACAATACATGTGTTTACTCTTACTCTTCATATAGCCTGTGGCTACGTGGCTGATAAAATTAGGTCAGCGTGCCGCGGGTCAAAAAATGACGAGAAGAAGGAGGTCAAGGGCATCCGGGAGAGGCAGTGTGTACTAGCATCAAACCATGATGGAAAAGGTAAGATTTAACGGAAACTAGAATAAAGGGATTTCAAGAAAAAATGATAATTTGAAATGTTTCATCTGTACATCAAAATGTATATCGAGACAATCACCGAATTTGACAGGTTTCCATGGAGCTGTTTCGACGGGTGTTGCATGCAATCAGGAGACGCTGACTCTCCCCGGGCACCTGGTCTCACTTCGGAATGTTGTTCATTCCGGGGCTCGCAACCGTTCTGATGGGAATTCTCATGATTTTGCCTTGCCTTGTCGACTTCGAGACTGAATAACGGTTAGGTACTTCTTTGATATTTATTGGTACTTCTAGGTACCTGGATAATATTCTTAATATCGACAATCCTGTCTTTGAAAAGTATTAATATGTTATTTATCCACATGAATTGACTATAAACAAGGCAAACGTTA
The DNA here is from genome assembly GCA_028142955.1 of Pinctada fucata. Lineage (NCBI taxonomy): Eukaryota > Metazoa > Mollusca > Bivalvia > Pterioida > Pteriidae > Pinctada > Pinctada fucata. The sequence goes on from AP027102.1 coordinate 101,401,341, forward strand.
CAGAAACATCATTTTTGGACCTAAATATCAAAATTGTTAATGGAGAGATTCATACAAGTGTGTATGACAAATAGATTATTTAGGATTCAACAAGGTAAATTTTCCCTGGCTTGACGGTGATGTTCCTAGATTACCTTCATACGATATCTACATTTCGCAGCTCATCCGGTATGCTAGAGCATGTAATGATGTTTTGGATTTCATAGTAGAAATTTACAAGTTACCAAGAAACTTTTAGGTAAAGGTTTTCGCTTTCACAAACTAGTAAAGACTTTTTTGGAAATTAAAAAAAAGATATTGTCAGCTTCTTTTAAAATTCGGATCCATACAAGCAACAGAGTATATTACTTTGGATATTTCACAACCTGCATTTTATGGTGACATAGTTAACAAAATAAGAAGGATCAAAGGTAGATAGAATTACCACCGAAATTGTGTTAGAATCATCCTTTTCCGTGGATATGATCCATCTGTCACCAGACGGACACTTGGCTTGGTACTAGAACAACCTGCAGCCTTGTATCAGCGCATTTTTAAGAATTACACTCTGACTGACTGTGACGACAGGACTCCATGATGGGTCATGTCTAAACCTAATGAGACAGGGTCCGACCACCTGTCCTCTCTGAATGTCAGTCTAACTCCTCGGGTGATCACATGAATGATCAGCTTCAACCGGCATAGCACGGACTGTATTTCGTATGCCTTCTGTTTTTATATCCATTTACATATCCATCCGTGTGTTTCTTGGACCCCTGCGTCATGTTATCTGTTTGATTGTTCATCTTACAGTGAGGAGATTATTTTACACCACAATTGTGCGTTCTTCGAGACCTTTGGGTAATCGGAAAAGTGGAAGGGATATGCACACGTAATCCGGATAACCATACCGTCTGCTACTTGCGTGGCAGATGGCTGTCCTAAGTTGGTGTCTTTTGTTTCATGTTTCTATGGTGTGAGTTGGTGTTCCTTTCCAATTTCAGTTTCTTTCTGTGGGTTTCTGCTCTGTGCTTTTGCATTGGGTGTTTTTGAGTTTTGCTGTGGGTACTGCAATCGAGAAATCTCCTCCTTTCTTTCAAGGGAATATGGAAATGATAGCGCGTTCTTTATAAATTGTGATGAATAAGTTCAATTTCCTTGATTCAAGCTAGAAAAGAAGAGATCATATCTACAATAAAACTATGATGTAAAGATAAAACAATCGAGGTTCCAGAGAACGGAGGTTAAGAGAATCTTGAAAAGGCAGTGCTGTGGATAATGAGTTTACTTCAATCAGTAGCAGAACCGCGATAATTCTTTGAATGCCTAACATCTCACTCCCATATCGGGAGTTCGCTTCTTTTCATGTGATGGAGGTTTTTGTCTGTTTTATCCTGATTTTGTATTCCTTCTGTTTCTGATTTTCTGAATTATCGATTTTGTGCTGTATACAGGGATATGGTCATTATCCATATTTGTCATGCGTTTGATATATATTCAAGAAGTTGTGTTTTGTTGGTTTTCACTTGGTGTTTTGCACTGGGTGCAGCAATCAGGTCTTGTTGGATATCCCCTCCTTTCCTCAAGATGATCGTGTTTAAAATATTTTCCTCATTCCTTAAATTCTTAGGAGTAAAGTGGACTACCATTACCAAGAATTTTATTTCTGTGATTTCTTGCAGTGACATGATATAATAATAATGCTATGTATATTTTTCAGGTTTACAGAATGGGAATGTGTATGCTGATAACACTGTAGTATCCGCTGATGCTAACAAAGATTGCAAGAGTAAACCAGGTGGATGATAATACTCTAAATACCAAGAAGTCAAAGAAATCATGAGCTGGATATTGACTTTTTCATCTCAAACTAAACTAATGATATTACCTTATTACTTTAATTGGTACCATACTTCTTTCCTTATAAATTTGTATCTTTACCACGGATTGATTTAAGGAGTAATAATCTTATTACTGAATCATTGAAAAAAAAAGCAAATCCAAGCGTTTCTGTCACATAATTTTATTTATCAATCCTTGAAAATGTTTAGGGGCGATTTATTTTTTACTAAAGAAATCAAAGAGGTGTAATGTGAAGGAAATGTGACGTTTCAAAACTCTATGTAACTTTAAAGAACCTATTAGATTTTATAGAAAAAAATAATCGCGATCATTTTATTTCTTTAAGGAATTAAAAGTCTAATAATGTATAGGTTGATACATTGTTTATTAGTCCCCTCCTTTCTTTCATTTTACAATTGTATTTCTTGTGTGTGTCGTCTAAATTTTGTGAAGTTTAAAAAAGAAATATTTGTTGAATTTCCATTTTTGGTCATCGTTTACAGCTCTTTATTTTTAAAGTACTTACTTTTATAGATATTTCTGTCAAAGATTTAAAATCACCATTCTCTCTAAGGTTAAGACTTTGGATAATGCAGATTGAACCTAGGAAATTAAAAAAAACCTTCGAATTCCTACTAAACTAATTTCTCCATTATGAACATGTATTGTATTATGTCTAGTTTATATGATGATATTGTCATTGATTAATTAAGTTTGCTCAGGTTTGTATGTTGTTGTTTAAATCAGCAGAAAAGAAGTACATTTCACATTAAGAACTAATGATGTTCTGATTATAAATCTTACATAAAAAGATCAGAATGGATTACTACAATCTTGTGTGAAGTGGACCTCTAATCTCTGAATTTACATATCAATGTGATAATCCATACATATTTATCTTAATGTTGTTTTTATCATTAAAGCTACCATAACCCAAAAGTTTGATGTTATTGTTTTATAGTCATATTTCAAAATCAAGACGATGATATCACCTGTTTCTCACTCACCTACGCCTTGAGACAAAAGAAAATATATAGACGTAGGAGTTTGAGATTTAAGAAATAAATCTTATATTTTTTCTGTTGATGCAGGTATCACCCGAAAAATTGGACAGAAAACTGCATCAATGCGCGTAGCGCGTTGATGCAAAAGTTTTCTGTCCAATTTTTCGGGTGATACCTGCATCAACAGAAAAAATATAAGATTCATTTCTTATCATTTAATTATTATCTATTTATGGATTGTTGGATCTAAAAACAATCAATCACCGCACTATATTTCGTAAGTCGGAGGGTTTTGCAGTGATACGTCTGCCAAAACAAGTTATGGCAGCCGCCATGATTCAAACAGCGAACGATCGTCTCTCTATATCTTTCGAATAAGGACCAGTTTGAGCAAATTCTACATGCACTGTTAATTTTTGAGTAAGTAGAAAAGAAATGGTACCCTTGAAATGATAAGCAAACATCAAAAAATTGTATTTTCAGCAACGAGTTCATTCGTGTTTGAGGGAACCCTCGGTTCTAAAAATAGTGCTATAGATAGACTTCAGTGAAAAATTGTGTTGATCGATGTATCAACAAAATTTCTCAGCCAATCAGAATCTTCGTTTCTTGAAAATGACAATGGAAATTAAATGATTTTTGTGTCACATACTCCACGTGAAACATATGACGTCATAGAACATAACGTCACGCCATCTCGATTCTTATTTTAGGAATTCATTTCCATGATAATTGAATGAAATGAGTGAGAAAAATAATCAGTCACGACGTTGTGACTGAGACAGGGGAATCTCATCCACGACTCTACAAGCCTCTTTTACACTCGGATGACCATGAGTGCATGTCTGGTCCATGATGCTAATTCATCTGTTCTTAAATGATGCTATTCTATTTGAAGACGTTTAACATTCGCCTGTCTCGGTCGAAACATCGTGATATGTTATATCAATCTCACGTAGTCACAACTCGCATCAAGAAATACTAGTACTTGGTGTACAACGAAAATAGTATCTTTTTGATAGAGAAGAGACAAGTATATTATAGATGTTTAACCTCTTCAAATTCATTAGCATCATTTTAGAGCAGATAAATTTACAGGATGGATCAGACATGCACGTTTCGGGTATTTAACCCTCGTCAGTGATCCTCAATTTAAACAATGTAATATTGCCAAAATCTGTGAAAATTAGTCAGTGATCCTCAATTTAAACAATGTAATATTGCCAAAATCTGTGAAAATTATGTCCTAAATATACCGAAAGACGCAGCAAAATGGCTGGGATATGATGCTACAGAACCCAGGTTTTAGAAATTTGAGAAACTTTTGTAAACAAAAATTTTCAAATGCGTTTGAAGAAACGACCAATCGAAATTAATTCCGTTTGGTCACTACAATGTTGCTTTCTTGGAGATCTTTTCCCTATTATTGATGTACATTGTAGAAATCCTTTATCTAGATATTGCATTGCAATTGAACTGGATTTTCTTTTTGGATGTGAACAAGTTTTGTTGATACCTATGTAGATCTGGATACTGAGCAAGTTTTTCCTTCATGACCATCTCGGGGTATATTCGGAAATAAGATTCAAAATAAAAGATATCTGTCTGGCGGAAAGCTCTGTCATCAGATTGTTCTGGTGGTAGCCTGTCCCAAAATGTTTACCTTGAATGTACTATGTATTCCCGGAGTGGCATGTAGAAATGTCCATATGGTACACTGAAGCTACGTACTATGTATCATTATGTATCAGATAACTGTGGGGTTTTTTTTTATTTTCGTCTTCCTTCGAGGGAAATTATCAATTTAACTTGCTCATCAAGCGAAATAACGAGTCAAACATAATATATCTCTTTAGAATTTATCATCGTTTAATAAAATCAACAAAGAAATGTTAAATAAATAAAGTCCGGATGAACCACAAAAGTTGTGTAAAGATGAATAAATAATGATGGTTAAAATTAGAACAACACGAGAGAATCTAACACGACGCCCCTCTCACCTCAGCACATTATTTAAAACATGGTACAAACATGTGGTATATAGGAAGGTTTACATTTAGTCATTGTTTTGCCGATCTTGGTGTGGTTATCAAGAATATAAGTTTAAAACATTTCGCTTGACTTGAAAGCAAGGAAAAGCCAGACATTTTGCCACAAAAACATTAGCAATAAGCATATGCAGCCTTCTTGTAAAAGGTTACTACAAATTTCCAGAAGAAATAACAGCTTTCATAATAAACAGAATTTGGAGAATATATATACCTTTAGTTAGGTACTGTAAAACGAAATTAATTACATTTTTAAATTAAAATATTTTCATGATTTGGTTGCAAATCGATTATACTGGACACTTGTAGAGAACAAAACCATGAAATACTGCACATTATTATATTTACAACTTCAGAAATGACAATGACATGAGTTATTGTGAAATAAGAATATTGATGCATTTTAAAATTGGAATGATTTTTTTCGGACTCGAGCAACATTGAATGGTAACAACAACAAACTTTCGTCAGAATGTATGAGACTTGCACAAATGGACTTTGATAAACAAAACAATTGTTAACACGGTTGCCATGACAATATAAGTATGATATGTAATGGGATGTATCTGATATGTATTGGGATTTCTTTCAGATATTACAATAAAAGATACAATAAAATATACATGACTAGCAAAGAAACAAATACGAAATGCATAAATTAATCTGAAAATTGTAAAAAGAGACATTTTCAGACATTTAAAGATCATTGTTTCTGATGTAGAACAGTTTCTTATATCATGTACAGGATTATGATCCATCTTGTGTTTTGTTACTGTCCTCTTTTTCTTTGATCTTTTTCTGAGCTCTCGATCCATCACCCCCTCAATATCCCTCCTTTCTTTTCAAACTTGACGTGATGATGGATGATTGGGATATGAAGATGTTCCGAAATATCCTGTACAGAATTATTGCCCTCCCCCTTGTGCTTTGCTCTTGTCCTCTAATTCTTGTATCTTTTTAGAAGTCTCCATCATCCCTTCCCTATCTCCACTGGCTTCTTGTGCATAACGTAAGTGGATCCAGAAAGGAAGTAAATCTGGTTTTAATTTTGTTCCCTAAATTTAAGATTATACGTTACATATTATGTCATTAAGCTTTATTAACAATACTCAAACGATATTTATACTTTTAACATTTAACATATTTTTCCTTATAACGTTTTCATGTCTGTTATAAAGTTTTATCTAGTTTGAAAAAGGTAACTGTATAAGCACGCAAAGAAACATCTCTGTCGTTTTCAGACGGAAATCACAATGAATTCATATTTAATTTTTAGTTTACCTTTTACCAATCGGTATACGATAATGACAACTTAATCTATAATGAACAATCTCCAGAGTCCGGTGCAAGTACGTGAATGTATTGTATGTGGCGCTTTAAAAAAAGATGCACAAATCTCTATGCATTTACTTACCTCCCTAAACATCACTGCAGCTTCTTTTGGTCGTTTCTGTGACATCAGGAAATCCCCGTATGTAGCATGGATATCCCAAAGTTTGGGGTTAATATTGAGAAGCTCCTTCAGAATTTCCTCTGCTTCTTCGCCACGCTGCATCTAAGATTGAACAAAACTTACACATTTTTCCCTTGAAGCCGACAGAATTTCTGATCGAGAGCAATTTATACAGACAATATTTTGGTATGTTTTACTATGTTGGGAAACTAAAAAGTTGCACAATTTGGAACAGATATTATTGACCAAAATTACAACAACTCTGTGAATTCATCCGTATTGTACTTTTGTACTGAAATACTTCTAAGTTTTCCTGAGTAAACATGTAATATAACAGAGATGATTACCTGCATCAGTGTCTTCGCTTTGTTAAGTTTGGCTATGATGAAGTAAGGATCCCTGTCTATTGCTGCCTGTGTATTTGTCAGACCTTCGTCAACTCGGCCGGAATCAGAGTATATCTGACCTGACTTCATCAATACCTCCGTGCTCTCTGAAAACAAACCAACAACGACATCAAATACAACCAACCCTAATCCTCACCCAACTCGGCCGGAATCAGAGATCTGACCGGACTTCATCAATACCTCCGTGCTATCTGAAAACAAACCAACAGTGACATAAAATATAACTTACCCTTATCCTTACCCAACTCGGCCGGAATCAGAGTATATCTGACCTGACTTCATCAATACCTCCGTGCTCTCTGAAAACAAACCAATAACGACATCAAATACAACCCTTATCCTTATCCAACTCGACCGGAATCAGAGTATATCTGACCAGACTTCATCAATACCTCCGTGCTATCTGAAAACAAACCAACAACGACATCAAATACAACTAACCCTAATCCTCACCCAACTCGGCCGGAATCAGAGTATATCTGACCTGACTTCATCAATACCTCCGTGCTCTCTGAAAAAAAACCAACAACGACATCAAATAGAACTAACCCTAATTCTTATCGAACTCGACCGGAATCAGAGTATATCTGACTTGACTTCATCAATACCTCCGTGTTCTCTGAAAACAAACCAACAACGACATCAAATACAACGAACCCTAATCCTCACCCAACTCGGCCGGAATCAGAGTATTTCTGACGTGAATTCATCAATACCTCCGTGCTCACTGCTCTCTGAAAACAAACCAACAACGACATCAAACACAAGAAGGGAGGAGATCTCCAACAAGACCCCGTTGTAGCATCAACTGCAAAACACCAAAACACCCGATGCAAAAACACAAAAGACGAGTGCAGCACGAGACGGAAAAGAGACACACTGCATGTAAACATCAAACACAAAAGACTAAACATAAACCGACGAGACCAATGGGCAACCGGTGCCGACTTTGGACGGCCATTTGTCACGCAAGTAGCAAATGGTGTGGTTATCCTGGATTACGTGCGCACAACCCTCTCACTTCTCCAAGTACCCAGAGGTCTCGAAGAACGTACAATTGTGGTGCAAAACAACCTCCTCTCTGTAAGATGACCTCACACAAACAATACCGCGAAACTACATGTAACCCTAATCTCTATCCAAAATCGGTCGGAATCAGAGCATATCTGACCAGACTTCATCAATACCTACGTGCTTTCTGAAAACAAAGAACGGCATCAAACACAAGGGCATATACCTCTCCTGTCTATGTTGTATCCATAAGTCAATACATATTTATACAAATTATATGGACTTCGTTCTAAGAACATGATATCTTTCAAGCTAACCTCTTTGTTGGAATATCATTGACAAAGGACGTCCTTATGAAAGTCAAGATTACATCATAAGGATCAAGGCATATATAAAGATCGAGAAAGTTATAAGATATGACAAATGGTATTCTATTTTTAGAGATTTGGATCACTGAATCACCCAAAATTGGAATTTACCGCATTGACTGTTTTCTATTGAACTGAAGTGACAGATGAAGCATCCTTCTCCCACTTCCTAGACAATACAGCTCATGTCGTGTCACTCGGCAAAAGTTCCAACAGCCTTTCGTAAATCTCTACTTTCTATTGGAGCACTTTAGCCATGTTGTCTCTATATTGACGTTCACTTACCCGGCAAGAGTTCTAACAGCCTTTCGTAAATCTCTACTTTCTTATGGAGCACTTTACCCCTGTTGTCTCTGTATTGACGTTCACTTACCCGGTAAGAGTTCTAACAGCCTTTTGTAAATCTCTACTTTCTTTTGGAGCACTTTATCCCTGTTGTCTCTGTATTGACGTTCACTTACCCGGCAATAGTTCTAACAATCTTTCGTAAATCTCTACTTTCTTTTGGAGCAATGTAACCCTGTTGTCTCTGTACTGACGTTCGACTTGAAGCTCTGATATAAAGCAAAACATAATAAAATATGAATAAACTACCTGAATCAACAAATAATTGTACGGTACGCAATTAAAGATCATTTTTAAAGGAGCTAATTCAATCGAAGATAATTTTTCTTTTTCTGCACAGTATTCAAAGAGATTTAGAATTAGTAGAACAATCACTTTTGTCAGCTGAAATGAACATCTTCTGTTGTCTTACCATCATAGAATAACTTTTCTGTTTCTATGGTAGCGTCCTTTTTCTGTATTCCTATGGCCACAGTATCTCCAAGGTTGATTGTTCCATGATATGTACCTTCTGGCTATAAAAGATAAATATGGGTATACCCGTGAAAAAGTTACTGGTAATAGATTCTATCTTAGAAATACTAGAATTGGTCAAATAAGAACAAATAAAAATGATATTCAGGTCGAGTTTGGACACATTCTTAAATTGCTATTCTGAGTAAGAGAAAAGTAAGGTACCCTTCATGATCCAATATATAAACGTTAGTGTAAAATAAGACATATAAGTACTCAGTAACATTTGCTGTAGAAATTACGTTTTGGATTGCTGAATTCGATAGACACTTCGGCTCCATAGATCTATAGATTTTAAATACCACGGATACAGATTATGACTTCGAAACATGTATGTATCTAATGCAGTGAATTTGGTTCTTTCATGGCGACTGGTACCTGACAACAGGGTTGAATAGCTTCGCTTCTTTTTAAAAACATCCGGATGAAGTCTTTCACCTTACCAAGTAGAGTATTTCCCCAGCTTGTTGTATACATTCCATTGGCTGGTCGTCCTCCGCCAGATTTGGATAAACTATGTCATACCATTCTATTTGAGTAAAACCTGGATACACACCTAGGAAATAAACGAACAAGATTCGGATAAACTATATCAGTCTGGAATGTTATAAATGCTGCATTTTGATACTTCATATTTGACTACATTACGATCCGATATGTAAAACTCACCGCCAGGTGGAGTATGTGATGAGGGGTAAAGGAACCATCGTTTCTGTCCGTAAATGACGCCATTCCACGCGTCAGCGTGCTTGTGGAAAGTGACGCCACTACCTGACGCCCCTAGGAAGAAAATACTGTCATCGATCCCATCCTTAAATAAATGTACCGAACAATTAAAATACGAAACTGCATGTATGAAAAACAATAAAACATTGAGTAACATCTAAACTGTTTAAAAGGGCAGAATGGTATAGGTATTCAGATTATATGTAACCTTTTCGTAAAAGCAATAAATTGAGGTGACATGAGCAATATTTATGTTCTAAATTGCTAGAAGTGAAAGAAGTAAGATAATACAAAGCGATAAGATACCCGATGAAAGAACCTTGATTTGGAAACGGTCTGTACGCTTCCTTTTCTAATTGGCAAGATGTGAATTCAAACGGGCATAAAAATATTGAGAATTCTCAAACTCACTTTAATTTGAAAATACTTTGGTGGCTTGAGCGTTCTTGGAAGACTAGAATCATTGTAAAAGGCTCTGTCGAATATGTAGCTGTAATGAGATGTATCAAAACTCAAAAGCATTGAAAAACAACATCGTCCTAAAGCAGAGTTGGAGCACATTGTTTTACCGTATGAATGTTAAAATATTAAAATTGAACAATAATAGACAGTTTTAGAGAAAAAAAATGAAGGCATCTACAGCAATAGGACCTAAGCAGTCATTTTGAACATTTTTCGAAATAAGAATGACAAATCGTATGAAAATCAGAATTATTACAAGCTGAATCATAAATATCTAGAAAATGTCCAGAAACCAGAGGGCTTTCCAGCATTATAATACATTGTCCTTATAAAAAGGTATCAAGGGAGATAATACATACAATGGTTCACCACCCTCATCCTTATTGTCCATCAGTCCGTCCACGTACTCCGTGAAGGATGTCTGTACGTCCCCATTGCCTCCTCTCCGGACTATTTCCCGAGAATTACCGGACAATACCGACCATAATCCGTATTCACGCTTGAGACTATTTAAAGTCCACTTCTTAGGATTAGTCCAGTCTTTTGCACCGTTTGGAAACCTGACTATTACAGGTTTTTTATACCTATATTCCTCTTCAAACCTATCTTTTGTGAGTGTCTGAGCATCCACCCTATCTATATTACATATCTGAGATCCAAATCTTTTAATGGCTGATTGACTAGCTTTTCTCCACTTTTTTGTCTCTTTTTTCTCTGTCTTTGACGCTGCATTTGAGGCCCTATTTTGATCGGACGGTTTATCATTTCTACTATTTACTGCAGCTTTGTCTTTGCTCCCCAGAAATTTAAGAAAGTCCGTTTGTATGAACACTACAGCTATAATTATGACTAGTACAGCAGCACTTATTTGGAGTAGTAAAGGGGAAGCACTCTCCTGTTTCTTGTTTTTGCCGGTTTTACCATGAATTACTCCATTGGATTCTTTCTTGTGTGATTTAGTGGATGCTGCAGTTCCATTACTGACAGAAGCATTTCCTTTACCTTTCTTTGGCATCGTATAAACAGAACTGAAAAAAGTTATATGTCAAAAGACAAAGATCAGTTTGCAATACATGTAACCAGACAAAGATCGTATTGTGTATATAGAACAGACAAACGGTATTGCATACGTTGAAGTAGAAAATAATTCAAACGAACTGAAAAAAATGAACAAACCTTTAAATCATCTGCCTTAAAAAGCATAAGAAGAATTTTTATGCAACTCTATCACCCAGTATGTGAAATATGTTGAACTTTGACTCCTCTATACCATATTTATACCAAGTAATAACTATTTAAAGTTTCTTTCTTTCACAAAGTCAGATCTTTCATTATATACAGGCTTTCATTATGTAGAGGTAATCCTATATTTACATGTGTAGTTAACTACACTGGGTTTTAAATGCCCTTGCTTGTCCTCAATAAATGGGGTGCACTCAGGTTTTGCACATAATGATCTATTTTCCTTGGCGCATTAGCCATTAAAATGCTCGTTGTAAGTCGGAATTCGACCTCATTACCATTTCTTGTCTTCATACATTTATTATCCTTCTAAAGGACTTCAAGATGGGTACATGTACAAATTGTACCCCATTTACCTTGACGGTCCATTCCCTAATTCGATGCGTGGCATTAATGCTAATCTGACATATGCTCCTAATTCTTTTTTCCATTTCTTTATAACTTTAAATGCTAGATTCTCTCAACATTTAATTTTGACACGAGAAGAATTAGGCTAGAATAACGGTTGAGTTTCCCATTTTCGGTTTGTTTTTGTTTTGTTTTGTTTTTTGTTTGTTTGTTTGTTTGTTTTTTTTTTGTTTTTTTGTTGGTTTTTTTTTTGCAGCGAGTGCTGTAGCGAGTCCAGTTGGAGATCCCTCCTTTATTGTGTAGTATACCAAAAATGTATATTCCCTTCTAATAACTTTTTCTAGCTGTTATAACTTTGTGCTAACTTGTCATTTCATTTTGTTTTTTAAACAACTATTTCAAATTCAAAACTTAAGAATTTGAATGCTTTCATAGCTAAAAACTATCATTTATTAGTGTACCTCTCTGATAAAAAATTGAATAAAAAAATGTTAATACAGGTAACAATCCACAGAATTTTGTAAACTATGACAAAGGAAAAAACAAGTGATAAATATGACGGTTTCTACTTCTGTTTCACAAATTTTGCCTATCTGGATGGAAACATTCCATCATCACTTGCACATCATGTATCTTTTCAGCTATGGCTTAGATTGGGGTAAGCTTGGCTATGACTTTATTCAAAGAAAACAATTTTTTTTTGGATTAGGCTTTCATCGATTTATGCTATTGCCGACTCAGTTAAAGCCACAGAAATGTCTCAATTCACAATTAATGTCAGGACTAAAGCAATTATGACTATAATACATTTAACTTTGACAGTATTTTCAGTCATGGCTAAATTGTGCTCTTGTTGAAAACTTATGCTATGGCCAAACTCAAAATTTTAACATATCCGCGTTTGATTCCCCTTCAGATTTGTTATAGTAATTACGTTAGGAAACCTACCTAAATATATTATGTTAAGATGTAGATCCAAGTAAATTTGCGTTTCCATTGACGCACCTGTTTCATTCTGATGACCGTTACTTTCATGTTTTAAATATTTGATGTATTATCTACCTTACACATACATCACACATGCTTTCCTATTGAAGATTTAGTCCTTTATATAGTTATACCTTTACTTTTATTGACCTATATTCCTCTTATCTACTCCTGTGTCAATAGGTGCCAGACAGCACTAACAAACATAAAAGTCGTGTTGTGTCTTTGTTGATAACACTGAGTGTACATGTTTTCAAATGTGAGAGTGGACACATGTTCCAGAATAGATCAATTTGTAGAAAGAATCATAAGATAGATGCATGACGATTAGTCCGAAATACCGGACAAACTTTGACGGTTATTGGTTCCAAGTATTAATTTTACTGTTGATGGTTCCACATATCAGTTCCTGACCTTTTCCAGCAAGTTTGGAACTTTATATTTTCAGAAAAGATGGTAATTATTGAAGCATATTTATATGTGCATGTATTTTCAAAATATTTTTGTAACTATAAATGTGTAGTCTAAGCCATCTTGCCATTGTGTGTATGGTTTGCCTTCATTAAAACCAATCTCCAGGGTCTTTACATGTAAGTTCTTTCCATACATTATTCCTTTTTTGATCTCTTACAGATCTATGTTTTGGTCCATATAAATAAAGTAGTGCACTGATTGGTAATCTGTTCCGCTTCAATGTTGACATTTTTAGTGGTACATATCCTCGCTATTAACTTATAATATGTATGATTTATGATAGATGAAGTCTGTATGAGCATTACAGAATTAGAAATATCCTTTTCCAATGTCCCTTTTAAAAGCAGAACGAAATATTACAAATGAGGAATAGAAGATCTTAATAATCAGAGAATGAAATTCAAACACAAAACCTAAAATCAGAATCCAAATTTCATAATATATAGCCATGATACAAATTCTTGAAAAATATATTATATAATGTTATAGTAACAAAACAGAAATGGTGGGAAGGAGGTCCCCAACAGTGAAAACCTCGGAAAGTATTTTGAAAAAAAAGTTATTGGATACATTATTGTTCACACTTCAAAATAAAGTATTCATTCTGCGCAAAAATGGTAAAAAAAATCTTTGCGCCATGTGCTGGTATTTTTGATATCGGATTTGAGTAATCGCATTATATCAAGGTTAAATATAGTGGTACCTATTCTTCTATTCGTACTAAACACACAACATGGCTGTTCCCTTACAGATTTTACATGTTTTCTCAGATTTACATATTCCATGGGAATGTGCTAATAGTTATAAATTTGTATTTGGTCATCGGCTGTAAAATTTATACAGTAATCCATGTACCAGATGTTATAATGGCTGTTTTGGTCGTACAAATCACATGGGATATTTCATCCAGTAATAGGATCTGATTTACATGATTTTAGGAAGGAACAGCATGTATTAAAGAAATAACAACTAGCTAGCCGTGGTTTATTGTCCAGTAATTCCACGAGTCGCATGAACCAATCAAATTATCACCGAGCCGCGAAGCGGCGAGTTGATAATTTGATTGGTTCATGTGACGAGTGGAATTACTGGACAATGAATCACGGTTAGCTAGTTGTTATTTCTGTTCTAATATAGCACGTGAATGGGCGGAGCTTAGTGCACTGGAAGTTTGTTGGAAATTTTACACCAGGCGAGTTCTATGGTACATATAGGGAGAAAATTTCTATTCATATTAGAATATAATTTTTAATCTTTTCGATATATTCTATACGATATAAATACAATTTGGAAACTTCACAGCAACAAGCAAAATTGAAACCAAATAAATAATCTGATACGGAGCTGTTTTCTCTGTCCTTTCTATTGCTATAATAGCTCCGTACTTATAATATTAACGTTATATATGATTATGTTGATTACACTAGCAATTTCAAATGTTGATAACAACACAATTTACACTTTCTCTACAAGACAATGCGTAAGAAAACGAGAAAAACACGTACGGAAAACAATAATACGACTGGTCAAACCTTTCAAAAAGATATTATATTTGGCGGTCGACAAATTCAGTGTTACTTCATGAAAAAAGTTTCCAGATTAACAAAGGATCTAAAATTCTAATAACGAATAACTGTCACTTAAATAATTTGAACCATACAATGAAGATATGCCAGCTAAAAACCATCCACAGTGTATGGAACTTGACACATTTGTCTGTTTTTACCTTATCTACACGGCTAACGTGACCAGTGTTCTTAGCAAGCAGTAGATACTTACTCCTCCCGGGTACTTAATCACATCTTCATTAAGGACTGGCAGAATGTTTTAGTTGTTTATATTTTCCCTGGTTTTGTATGCCCATTATTATGAGTGTTGAAATCTGATTTTGGATTCCTTTTTTATCAATAGGTCTACCTAAAATATAGCCTAATCCTTATAGCAAACATCTTCACATCGTTGATGACAACCAATTGCCAGAGTGTAGATGTACCCACTTTGATATTTCAGCTATTATCAGTATTATAGAGTTTAAAAGTATAATCTAAAATCTATGGACAGACAGATTGATACCTCGATATAGAATGAAATTAGAAATGATGTATGATTCGAGCATGAGTAAACACTGAAAGTTGTAGAGATTTTATATGTAACATGTAATGCCCATATGACAGCAATCTTCATCCGTATACATGTCTATTATGAAACATCTCCTATATCAATTATGTACAATGAAGCCACCTGAAATCTCTCACAGTTTGTAACATATGGGACTATAATACTGAGTAAAAGTTGTTTTTTTTTTATCTTGTCCGTGTTTCACTGATTTACTTGAACTGCAGAAAGAACATTGGTTATTTTTATCTACAGCTATCGTCACGTTGTCATACGTTTTGTCTAAAAAATATACCTTTGTTGGATTAGTATTCTTTAGGATTTGATTATAATATAAAGGATAATTTTGCACTAGATAGGTTATTTCTAAGTTTGAAGTTTGCACTCTGGTACCTGGTTCGAACTTCGCCTTCGGAATGTTCTCACTTTCGGTAAAATTGTGGGAAAAGTTAAAAGATAGATAAATCCAATACCTAGATATATATGCAAAGGGTTTGACAAAATCTGACAGCTATCAACGACTTAAACCCTTTACAAATCCACGACACGCATCTTCAATTTAATCGTTATTTTAATAAAATTTCAAGTTTTATAAATGGCTTTCAAAATGAAATTTTGATAGTTGAGCAATAAAGTCCTATAGAGAGTAAATGATGCATTGCCGAGGAGAAATGGTGCCTCTCATTCCAGCATTGATGATTTAGAATAACTTGTATCCCTTGACTGATTAAAGGGTCCACAGGTAAAACGGAGTTATAGATGGGAGACATATATAAAAACTTGTACCTGATGGATTAGATTGGCCGCACAAAAATACATATTTTAGACATATTACATAGACATGCTCTATATATAAGAAAATAAAAACGCATTCAGTTCGATATAGAATTGTAGTGGTATTGTTTTATTATTTTTTCCAAAAATCAAATATGAAAAATGATAAATATATTATTGATTCAATTAAAGTCTAACTTTTCTGTAGTCATAGATAAAAAGATTCAAGATAAGTGTATTTGTGATATTTTTGTGTGTTTTGCTTTTATCTTATATAATGTTTACATGATAGTTCAATGCTGTTTATCATGTATCAGAAAATCTTTGAAAAGAAAACATATAATCAATGTATTAATTGCATAAATTTTGTAGATTTACCTTTAACATGCACTTCCAGTAGCCTGAAATATCTCCTTTTAAAGTAGTTTTACATATCAACGTGTTGTCAGATTATAGAATCATACCTGCTGCAGGTTTTATATGGAACAATATGTTGTCTTCATGGTAGTTTGTTACAAGCCTGATCGATCGTACAAAGCATACAGACACAGACGAGGAGGAGTTTAACATACAGCTATCCTACACATCAAACAAAATCATAAGCTCAAAATCTGATACTAACTTGTCTTCCGACATATTGGATCACAAATAGCAAAAAAAAAAGCGCCTTGTTTTGGATATTAGATGGGTGTTAAATCGAGCGTTCGGCTTCATGTACCTTTTACTGATGAATTACAATGGTTAAAACCGGTAAAATCTTTCCATTCAAAAGCTTAAAGGACAGCGTGTCAAAATATAGAAAGTGAAAGACATAGTTTAAATTTGTAAAACACTGAGACTCCATGACTTTCTCTAAAGTAAAATATATCGTAATACGACAAAAGTGGATGGCGTATTCAACCAAACAACAAAAACACCATACGAGTACAGCTGTACCTCCTTTTAATTTGGTTGGGCTATAGAGTCTAATATTGATAAGACTGGATACTAAAGCATTATTTGAAAGTAATCTTAAATGCATCATGATTACATTTTTGATTCACCTAAGGGTTTAACCAAAAATGTAATCATGATAACTTAAGGCCTCTAGGTGAATAAAAAAACTTTATCATGATCATTCATTAATTGTTACGTTCGAATCGAAATATTTTATATCGTTATTTACTTTATTTTCTTTTCTTTTCTTTCTTTTATTTATTTATTTATATATATATTTTTTTCATTTTTTTTGTCTTAATGAAAAGTCCACAGTCTTTTCATAGTAATAAGAAGTAAGAAGTTGATCATAACAGCTACAAAAAACCCCACTTATATGGTGTATAAAAACAGGACCAGGGCTCAGCATCATCGTGATCGTACGCTTTCAAGAAATCAACATGACTCATGGAGAAAGACGGAGAGATACATGTACACAATGTTCAAGACAACCAGACACCCAGAGCTTTCGTTACTTACATGTTTCTCTGCGTGCCATTCGGCATATCCGAGGCGCTGTTACCATAACTTGATGTCAGTGGCGTAGCTCGACGCTTACAGCTTCTCCCGGTGGTTCGTACTTTCAGTAGCGGGGCCGATGGCATAATTCCGGCTCATATCTCTATCAAAGATGGCTTGGCCTATATCAATACACAGCAAATACAGGTGCATATATGGATTGATTGCCATGCATTCAATGATGAATAATTTATCAAGAGGACATTACGTATACCTATTGTATATATAGATTTTATCACACGATTCTTTTGGATCTGTCACTGAAAATTTCGATCTTACAGAAAATTTGAAACTTGTTCAGAATTTTCAATAGTGCTTTATTCATTATTTACATGTGTCCCTCTTTAGTGTTAAGTTTTGCTATCGATGTCAATTATGAGTATTATATATCCCGAACATGCACATTGTGTTTTTTCATTTTTTTGTTATGCACCACAGAGTGAGAACTTTTCTCTCTGTCTAGACTGATAATTTTTGATACTCATATGTTTTGAAATTCTGACAGTATGATCGACGTAAACCCCAAGGTTCTGTTCCAAGAACTTTCCAAAGTCTCCTCGCTGATCTCCTACATACATTGTAGTTTACCAGCGAAAAAGCAGTTCTGAAAATTTGCTTTATATATACTGCATTGATCCTGTGTTGATTCCCTTCCTGGTCGCGTTATTGCAAAGACTAAAGTTATTGCAAAATACTTTATGCAACCAAATATAAAGTTATAGATTTTACATATGGCATACATAAAAGGGAAGTTGAAATTACATTATACTTTCTATTATTTAGAGATATTCGTAAGAGACATTTTGTCTAAGCATGAATATGCACTTACTGTTCAGAAAAGTTTCTAATATCTCATGTGCTGTGTATGTACATTTACATGTAAAATCAAATCTGTCCTTTAACAAGATTATTTCTGCTGCAGTTAACCCAATACTATATCGCGCAGGGTCAATACTCAATTTCAATCAATTACTATTCTATTCAAGCGATTCGTTTGCGTCTGTCCTTGGATCCGACATAAATCAATGCAATAAATTGAGCAGGTACTTGTACGAACTTAAAAGAGCTTTTTCTGTTGTTAGGGTTAATATCGATCAAACCATTAGTATAAGACAGTGTTTTTCTTATTTTAAATTCTATAAATGTATATCAATATGAGTCAACCTAGCAACTGTTCCCTTCCTCCAAGTAATACGATATTCTAATGCAATGTCGCTTTAATGTCCAATTTCATTGGTTCTTTGCTCCTTAGTTACGGCTGTAAAACTAGAACATACTATGCTTTGGAATTGCTAACGTCACATTTCGTTTTATATTCACAAAAACATAGATTGCATTATAAGGGGAAAATGTTATGATCGCTGAGCGATATAGTCCCCTACCGGCGGCATATATTTATGTCCTGCAACTCTGCCTATGAATTACTCTTCAATTATTCATATATGAGTTTAAATTAAACTTACTGTCTGCGCAGCTCAGTTCTGAGGTTTTATCTGCTTTATTGATTCGAAAAAGAGGTCAAGCGTGACGAAAATTGAACTTGCTCTGTAACTATCCAAGACTAAGCTGAGTATCAAATTTCACCTGAATATCTCTATTTGTTGCAGAAAAAAGTCTGGAAAACTGACAAAAACTGAATATTCCAAGTCATAAAGGGGCATAACTCCTCGAAAAATAGGTCAAGCGTGACAAAAGTCGAACTTGCTCTGTAACTATCCAAGACCAAGCTGTGTATCAAATTTCATCTGAATATCTTCATCCGTTGCAGAATAAGTCCGGAAAACTGACAAAAACTGAATTTTCCAAGTCATCAAGGGGCATAAGTCCTCGAAAAATAGGTCAAGCGTGACGAAAGTCACACTTGCTCTGTAACTATCCAAGACCAAGCTGTGTATCAAATTTCATCTGAATATCTCCATCCGTTGTAGAAAAAAGTCCGAAAAACTGACAAAAACTGAATTTTCCAAGTCATCAAGGGGCATAACTCCTTATAAAATAGGTCAAGCGTGACAAAAGTCACACTTGCTCTGTAACTATCGAAGACCAAGCTGTGTATTAAATTTCATTTGAAGATCTCTATCCGTTGCAGAAAAAAGTCAGGAAAACTGACAAAAACTGAATTTTCCAAGTCATCAAGGGGCATAACTCCTCGAAAAATGGGTCAAGCGTGACGAAAGTCAAACTTGCTCTGTAACTATCAAAGACCAAACTATGTATCAAATTTCATATGAATATCTCCATCCGTTGCAGAAAAAAGTCAGGAAAACTGACAAAAACTGAATTTTCCAAGTCATCAAGGGGCATAACTCCTCGAAAAATGGGTCAAGCGTGACGAAAGTCAAACTTGCTCTGTAACTATCCAAGACCAAGCTGTGTATCAAATTTCATTTTAATATCTCTATCCGTTGCAGAAAAAAGTCCGGAAAACTGATATTCGGACAGACTGACAGACGGAGGGACAGACAGCCAGACAGACGGACAGACAGACGGACGGACAGACAGACCGAGAGGAAACTAAGAGTCCCCTTCGGCGTTGCCGGTAGGGGACTAATAACTACTAGTAGATATTGACGTTATGTTTGCGGACGGTAAATGCTGATTTTACGGTACAAACATCCGTTTTTCTGCCCCCGCTAACGCGTCGCCAGAAAAACTCAGTTTGCGACCGTAAAATCAGAATTTACCGTCCGCAAACATAATGTCAATATCTAGTAATTCCCTGATTTACTAACATTTTTGTGTATTTTATGCAGAAATTAATTAATGAAAGTCAAACCAATTAGAATCCATAATCAATACAATCAATAGAAATTATACCAATTCCTGGGAAAAAATAAAACAGAGCAAAGATAGTGAGGATATTACCCAATGTTGAAAACAGCGGATCGTTCTCTCCAAAAAAGAAAAAGCAGACGAACAGACGGAGACAATAAAACAGCACCATAGAAACACGATGGGCAAACAGGCGGAGACAATAACACAGCACCATAGAGACACAAAGGACAAACAGACGGATACAATAACACACCACTATAAAGACACAAAGGACAAACAGACGGAGACAATAACACAGCACCGTAGAGACACAAATGACAAACAGACGGAGACAATGACACCACTATAAAGACACAAAGGACAAACAGACGTAGACAATAACTCAACACCATAGAAACAAGAAGGACAAACAGACGGAGACAATAACACAGCACCATAGAAACACAAAGGAAAACAGACGGAGAAAATAACACAGCACCATAGAAACACGAAGGACAAACAGAAAGAGACAATAACACAGCACCATAGAAACACGAAGGACAAATAGACGGAGACAATAACACAGAACCATAAAGACACAAAGGACAAACAGATGGGGACAATAACACAGCACTATAAAAACACGAAGGACAAACAGACGGAGACAATAAAACGGCACCATGGAAACACGAAGGACAAACAGACGGAGACAATGACACACCACTTTAGAAACACGAAGGACGAACAGACGGAGACAATAACAAAGCACCATAGAAACAAGAAGGACAAACAGACGGAGACAATGAAACAGCACTATAGAAATACGAAGAACAAACAGACGGAGAGAATAACACAGCACTATAGAAACACGAAGGACGAACAGAAGGAGTCAATAGCACAGTAACATAGAGGCACGAAGGACAAACAGACGGAGACAATAACACAGCACTATAGAAACACGAAGGACGAACAGACGGAGTCAATAGCACAATACCATATAGGCACGAAGGACAAACAGACGGAGACAATTGAGTTAAAGAAGATCCTGACGACAATCTCAACAGCACTCACAACAGACCACCAAATTGAACATCGACGGACCCCTAGCAAGCTAGAGGTGGGACCAGGTACCCGGGAGGAGTAAGCATCCCCTGTTGGCTAGCCGCAGCCGCCGTCGATGGTCATGCAAGAACATGAAAAGAATAACACACCACTATAGAATCACGAAGGACGAACAGACGGAGACAAAAACACAGCACCATAAAGACACAAAGGACAAACAGACGTAGATAATAACACAACACCATAGAGACACAAAGGACAAACAGATGGAGACAATGACACAGCACTATAGAAATACGAAGGACGAACAGACGGAGTCAATAGTTCAGCACCATAGAGGCACGAAGGACAAACAGACGGAGACAATAACACAGCACTATAGAAACACGAAGGACGAACAGACGGAGTCAATAGCACAGCACCATAGAGGCACGAAGGACAAACAGACGGAGAAAATAACACACCACTTTAGAAACACGAAGGCCAAACAGACGGAGACAATAACAGAGCACCATAAAGACACAAAGGACAAACAGACGGAGACAATAACACAGCACCATAGAGACACGAAGGACAAACAGACTTAGACAATAACACAGCACCGTAGAGACACAAAGGACAAACAGACGGAGACAATAACACAGCACCATAGAGACACAAAGGACAAACAGACGGAGACAACAACACAGCACCATTGAGACACAAAGGACAAACAGACGGAGGCAATAGCACAGCACCATAGAGACACAAAGGACAAACAGATGGAGACAATGACACAGCACCAAAGAAACATGAAGGACAAACAGACGGAGACAATAACACAGTACTTTAGAAACACGAAGGATGAACAGACGGAGACAATAACGCAGCGCTTTAGAAACACGAAGTACGAACAGTCGGAGACAATTATAACAAAGCACTTTTGAATCACGAAGGACGAACATACGGAGACAAAAGCCCAGCTCCATAGAAACACCAGGGACGAACAGATGAAGCCAATAACACATCGATACAGAAACACGAATGACGAACAGACAGAGACAATAACACAACACCATAGAAACACAAAGGACGAACAGACGGAGACAATAACAAAGTGCTATAGAAACACGAAGGACGAACAGACGGAGACAATAACACAACACTATAGAAACACGACGGACAACACAAACTCCAGAGTTCAGTGCAAGAACAAGGTTTAATGAAATTGACGCTGTTAAATCCACACGCTGTATTGATTAGTTTACTTTGTTGAACAAAATTATTCAAATATATAGTGAAAGTTATCCTTCATATAAGGTATCTTGATTAATATTCAAACCTGTATGGAACTCATCATGACAAATATTTTAGTTCATGATCATGCTAGGTAGAGCCATAATATTGATCATGATAGCAAGAATCAATAAATTTATTTCTTTCCCTAGAATTATTCATATTTTCAATTAGCTTTGATTCTAACAACTAAATACATGCGGATGTAGTCCCAAATATATGATGAACTAAACTTTTGATGGTTGATGGACGGATAGTTAACCAAGCCACTTCCAAATAACCGTCAAAGGCGTGGTTGTTTCGGACTAATACAGTTGAAAATCTTTTTACGAAGCATTGCTTATTTCTCGCGTTATAGCAAACTGAAATACTTACCAACTACAACATCCACCTATATAATTAAAAAGGGAAAATATTAAAGTCTTCTCTAAAATTATACATAGATGAAATAAATACAACCATAGACAATTTAAACAAACCAAAAATAATTCGATATCTATACTAGTCTAGATAACAGTTAAAAGATCATAACATTTAGTTACTTACCTTCAAAAATGGTTCACCATAAATTGATGGCTTTATGAATTACGAATTGGATCTATAGATAAATATAACTGAACCAGCTGACATGTAAAGATCTAACTACCTTTTCTGTGAATCATTCCAGCCACAAGTTCTTCCTGGTCTAGTTAACATAGATAACATAGAAGGGTATGTAAACAAAGAACTCCCATTCCTTGTTTCATGTCCTATACTGTATTATACTATCTGTATGTATCAATTTAACGTTGCATGAAAGAAGCTTTGTTTTGGTCATTGATCGATTTGACATCATAAATATTGTTTTGCTATTTCGAAAACTTTTGTCAGTCCATTCAAAACAATCACTGAAATTAAAGGAGGTTAACATCTAAGCACCATCCCTCCTATGTTATTTTGAACATATTTTCTTTTTTTTTTTTTTTTTTTTGGATATGCTACTGAATCGACCCTACAGGAAATTTGGGACCGCGCACTCTCTGTAAAGAAAATGTACAAATCTAAAGGTATCAGACCCCAATTATTTTTTCCTATATATTCCTTTGTAAATTATACTAATATTACGATTAAATACTCGAATCGCACCACCATTTTTTGCTTGAAACTTTTATATCTGCTAGATAGTATCAAAATAAGCTCAGAAATGGATTCATGCAAAATCTGTCGCTTAGTAGACTTTTAATATCATTTTAAACCCGAAAGGGGGTATCTGTGGCTCTAATGTTCTACAATCTATCAATTCTAGAGCCTCATAACACATCTGTCATTCCGCGATTAGGATGATGCAGTATCATTCAACATGCTAGAATATTTTTTTTCAACTCATCTGCGACTCATTGACGTAAAAAACGAATCATCTAGTGTAAAAAGAGTCGTAGAAATTAAATGTTAGAAGACGAGGGATTGAAATAATCAGGAACTATTTGCGTGATCAACGAACTTTCAAAATTAATTGTGATCTGTAATCTAAATTCAAAACATTAAAGAGGGCGCTACTGAAATGAATTTTGGTGGCTCTGCTAGAAGCATCACTGATGAGAATTTAATATTCGAAACACGTGTCTTGGTTTGGAATTTTCTTCATGAAGGTATAGAGTTGGTATACTTCCGTATTATTATTATAAACACTTATTTCATGTCGCAGTGTGGAGCAGTTAAAATCGTTCCCCGTGACCTGATGTTTAGAAGTGTATTAATTACTTCTTTCCATTTCTGTCGCCTGAAAGAAGCTTTGATTTGTCCCTTTGTCGATTTGACATCATAGATTTTATTTTGTTATTTCGAAAACATTTGTCATTCCATTCAAAACTATCACCGAAATTAAAGGAGGTTAACATCTTAGCACCATCCCTCCTATGCTATTTTGAACATATATTTTATTTGGATATGCTACTGAATCGACCCTACAGGAAATTTGGGACCGCGCACTCTCTGTAAATTAAATGTACAAATCTAAATTCAAAACATTAAAGAGGGCGCTACTGAAATGAATTTTGGTGACTCCGCTGGAAGCATCACTGATGAGGATTAAATATTAGAAACACGTGTATTGGTTTTGAATTTTCTCTATGAAGGTATAGAGTTGGAACACTTCCGTATTATTATTATAAACACTTACTTCATGTTGCAGTGTGAAGCAGTTAAATCGTTCCCCGTGACCTGATGTTACGAATCATATTAATTCTTTCTGGACAGCTCTGTCGCCTGAAAGAAGCTTTGTTTTGTCCCTTTGTCGATTTGACATCATAGATATTACTTTGCTATTTCGAAAACTTTTGTCATTCCATTCAAACCTATCACCAAAATTTAAGGAGGTTAACATCATAGCACCATCCCTCCTATGCTATTTTGAACATATAGTTTATTTGGATATGCTACTGAATCGACCCTACAGGAAATTTGGAGACGCGCACTCTCTGTAAATTAAATGTACAAATCAAAATTCAAAACATTAAAGAGGGCGCTACTGAAATGAATTTTGGTGGCTCCGCTGGCCGGAAGCATCACTGATGAGAATTTAATTTTCGAAACACGTGTCTTGGTTTGGAATTTTCTCTATGAAGGTATAGAGTTGGAACACTTCCATATTATTGTACTGATCACAGGAAAGCAGCAATACTATCTGTAAGTATCCATTTTGTACTGATCACAGAAATGCAGCAAAACCTCCTCAACAAACAACACGGGACAATGAGACACACATACTTATCAAACTTAACAACGAGTACAAGATTCAGCTATCAAGTTTAGTTTCTAGTATAATGCAGATTGCTAAATTATAATATATTTATATGTAAACAAAAGATTATGATTATTGCACCAGACATAATTTAATAAATGGTGCAAAGCCTACAGCAAAGTTGTCATGGAAACATGCAAACGATGACATATCCGTGCAATAATAACTTTAAAACAAACTCATATTTTGATTTGATTTTTTTATGATTCTTGAACGAAACTGACACTACGTATCCTTAACAATATCAACACAAATAACACGAACGAAGAATGATGGCAATCAACACTACTTGAAGCTGAGTCACAAGGCCAATTCTGTTAAAACAAATTTGAAGTCCTAGGTGAATAGGAAGAGTTAACTTTATCTTGTAAACTCCATTGAAAATTCTTATTCAAGGTATTACTTTACATGCTTACAAGATTTCATGGCAATAATTGGTGTTTTTGAATTTCGTTTTATTAGAGACAGGAGCTAAATATTCAGTTAGATAGTTCTTTACTGACAGCTCTTATTTAAAATCCAATTTCTCTGTTTATTTTATGACTCTCCAAGTGGTGGTCTGCCGTTTGAACCCCGCAGGTAATTTTTGAATGAACCTGAATCTTTACAGATTGGTTCATATATCAATTACTGTTATATCTGACTTTGCTAAAAAACAGGAATATTGTAACCTTCCTTAAAACAGGAATATCGTACACAACCTTACTTAAAAAAACAGGAATATTGTAACCTTGCTTAAGGTATCCGATGTACAATTGGGCATTTTTTCATGCCTGGTAAGGTACTATAAACTATATATTTTCTGAAAGGTTACAATGCCCACTGCTCAAAAATAATAATTTTGGGGTCAGAAAAATAAAGGGGAATAGCTGGTGAAGCATTTAAAGGGTCTATTTTCCCTATATAACTTATGCAAAATGACAAAGTTGAACAAGAGTTTTTCCCCTTTGATTTTTAAGACCTGGGAGTCTTATATCTGTACTCAGGACATCATTACCTTTCAGAAAATATATAATTTATGGTACCTTACCAGGCATAAAATTTACCATACTTTACAATGGAGATGATTAAAACGCTATGTAAAATGACTCTATTGTACAACGGATACCTTAAAAACAGGAATATGGATTCACATCTGCTGTAAATCTTGAAGATGGCCTTTCTAAGTTGGCACTGGATACTAATTGGTCTCCCTCATTGTATGTATGTGTTGCCTTTCGCGTTTCTATTTTTATAGTTTCAGGGGCCAATAGTACGACAGAATGTATATTTTACATGTAATCATAAATAAAGACTCATTTGAACGATTTTGAAATTCTGTGACGCCACCTACAATGAATATGGTGATTTATTTATATAAGCTGGAGTTAAAGAAGATCCTGACTATAATCTCAACAGCACTCACAAAAGAGTACCAAATTGAGTATCGACGGACCCCAAGCAAGCTAGAGGTGGGATCAGGTGCCCGGGAGAAGTAAGCATCCCCTGTTGCCTAGGTGCACCCGCCGTAGATGTTCACGCTCTTAAATGATAACAAACCTAGTACAGGGTTGTCTTTAATGTGACTGTTTGGTGATTATACTTATATATACTGGTACAGGGTTGTCTTTAATGTGACTGTTTGGTGATTTTATTTATATATACTGGTCAGTACAGGGTTGTCTTTAATGTGACTGTTTGGTGATTTTATTTATATATACTGGTCAGTACAGGGTTGTCTTTAATGTGACTGTTTGGTGATTTTATTTATATATACTGGTCAGTACAGGGTTGTCTTTAATGTGACTGTTTGGTGATTTTATTTATATATACTGGTCAGTACAGGGTTGTCTTTAATGTGACTGTTTGGTGATTTTATTTATATATACTGGTCAGTACAGGGTTGTCTTTAATGTGACTGTTAGGTGATTTTATTTATATATACTGGTCAGTACAGGGTTGTCTTTAATGTGACTGTTTGGTGATTTTATTTATATATACTGGTCAGTACAGGGTTGTCTTTAATGTGACTGTTTGGTGATTTTATTTATATATACTGGTACAGGGTTGTCTTTAATGTGACTGTATGGTGATTTTATTGATATATACTAGTACAGGGTTGTCTTTAATGTGACTGTTTGGTGATTTTATTTATATATACTGGTCAGTACAGGGTTGTCTTTAATGTGACTGTATGGTGATTTTATTGATATATACTAGCACAGGGTTGTCTTTAATGTGACTGTATGGTGATTTTATTCATATATACTAGAACAGGGTTGTTTTTAGTGTGACTTGTGATTCTATTTATATATACTAGTACAGGGTTGTATTTAATGTGACTGTTTAGTGATTTTATTTATACATACTAGTGCAGGGTTGTCTTTAATGTGGCTTACTGGTGGTTCTATTTATATATACTAGTACATGATTGTCTATAATGTGACTGTTTGGTGATTTTCTTTATATTTAATATACCTTCACTTGTTTTTTCTTATATAAAAAGATACTCATTAAAAAAAAATGTTATGATCGCTGAGCGATATAGTCCCATACCGGCGGCATATATCTATGTCCTGCAACTCTGCCTATGAATTACTCTTCAATTAAACATATATGAGTTTTATTTGTTGCAGAAAAAAGTCTGGAAAACTGACAAAAACTGAATTTTGCAAGTCATCAAGGGGCATAACTCCTTGAAAAATAGGTCAAGCGTGACAAAAGTCAAACTTGCTCTGTAACTATTCAAGACCAAGCTGTGTATCAAATTTCATCTGAATATCTTCATCCGTTGCTGAAAAAAGTCCGGAAAACTGATAAAAACTGAATTTCCAAGTGATCAATTAAAGATTGTTTTTCAGCTTTTGCGCTTATCGGTGTGTATTGGCAGAAGGGAATGGAAACAAAATATGTAAAGCACGAAGTGCTTTTCATGAATTTTGTTTCCATTCCCTACTGCCAATACACACCGATAAAGCACAAAAGCTGAATAACAATCCTTATATTTACATTATACGTGTTAATTAAGTTGTTTCTGTCTCTTTTCATCCCGTTTCTTTATATTTGAAATGTCACTACGGAGGGAGAACGTTACTTGACGTAACAGCAAACGAACGTTCGGCGTTTTATGCTAGTTTCGAAGTAGTACCTTCTGTACGGAAGCATTGTAGAAAAATAAAGAATTGAATTTTGTTTATGATTGTATTTTGAACATTTCTATCAAAACTGAATAAAAAATGAATCGTACAAAATCGCGATTTTGTCCCACATGATAAAGACCAAGCGGATGTTTAGTCTGGAGAAATGTCACTGAAATTGAAAGGAAAACATTTGAAAACTGACTGGAACACACTGTTAATTTGTTTATAAACCTATGAAATCAATCGGTACCATTATTCAAGCTTCTGTAAAGTTACTCTGTTTCTTCTGGATGTATTTAGAACAATGCAAAATTCGAGTACAGCCGTGCAAAACGATTCAAATACACGAAATTTTCATGACCTACCTCAACGTGACACAAAATGTGCTGATACTCGAAATAATTCTGATCTGTATAATTCCATAAGAAGCAAAAATAAATTCACTGTTGATAAATGACACAAGTGGAGCAAATCCTCATCCTATATATTGAATATTTGATCCACTAATGTCTGAATTCGCTCATCCAAATATGGCATCATTCCGAAGACGACAGTGCAGGTCGTCCTTGAATTTCGTCTGCTGTGACGCGCGATCGACTTACTACGTCACACTTCTTGGAAGTGTACATGTGGGTGACCTAGATTTTGACCCATTTAATCACTGGGGGTAGACGGCATCGATTGATAATGGAATTTTGAATCTGTGTTGAAGCAGTAAATAGAATGGGCATTTTATGGGAAATTAATCCGCATTTGTTCAAATGTCACGTGATAGGCTCTTGCGATTATCGAAAAATGCAGTGCAGTTGGTTTGGTACCTTCATATAAGGGAAACGCAGTAGGAATGTAAATATTGAGTTAAAGAAGATCCTGACGATAATCTCAACTGCACTCACAATAGAGCACAAAATTAAGCATCGACAGACCCCTAGCAAGCTAGAGGTGGGACCAGGTGCCCTGGAGGAGTAAGCATCCCCTGTTGGCTAGCCGCACCCGCCTTCGATGTTTAAGCACGAAAATGAAAACAATATCTAAAATTCATGCACTCTCTGACGTTATATCTAGTATATAGAAAGTGCTATGGCGACGATGTCAGGGAAATATATTCAAAACACTTACTGTCAAACCCCTCGCGGAACTTTTTTACGAGCTCTACACGGCAAAGGGCATAAGTGTGACACAAACGAGTTAAAGAAGATCTTGACGATAATCTCAACAGCACTCAACAGCACTCACAATAGAGCACAAAATTAAGCATTGACGGACCCCTAGCAAGCTAGAGGTGGATCCAGGTGCCCATCAAGGGATATTACTCTCTAAAAATTTAGTCAAGCGTGACGAAAGTCAAACTTGCTCTGTAACTATCTAAGACCAAGCTGTGTATCAAATTTCATCTGAATATCTCCATCCGTTGCAGAAAAAAGTCCGGAAAACTGACAAAACTGAATTATCCAAGTCATCAAAGAAGGGAGGAGATCTCCAACAAGACCCCGTTGCAGCATCAACAGCAAAACACCCGATGCAAAAACACAAAAGACGAGTACAGCACGAGACGGAAAAGAGACACACGACGAGACCAATGGGCAACCGGTGCCGACTTTGGACGGCCATTTGTCACGCAAGTAGCAAATGGTGTGGTTATCCTGGATTACGTGCGCACAACCCTCTCACATCTCCGTTTACCCAGAGGTCTCGAAGAACGTACAATTGTGGTGTAAAACAACCTCCTCACTGTAAGATGACATCACACAAACAAGACCGCGAAACGCAGAGGCCCCAGAAACACAGATGAATATGTAAATGGATATAAAAAGAGGGCATGCGTAATACAGTCCGTGCTCTGCGGGCTGTAGCGAGCTCATGTATGTAATCACCCGAGGAGTCCGACTGACATTCAGAGAGGACTGGTGGTCGGGGCCCTGTCTTCTCTAGAGAGGTTTGGACAGGGCCCGTCATGGAGTCCCGTCGTCACAGTCAGTCAGAGTGCAAGTCTCAATGATGCGCTTGTACAAGACTGTAGATTGGTCAAGTACCAAGCCTAGTGTCCGTCTGGTGACATTAGGAGCATATCCACGGTATAAAAGGCGTTTGATGATTCTGACGCTTTTTCGATGGTTATGCTGCCTACCTTTGATCCTTCTAATTTTGTTTATCATATCACCATAAAAGACAGGTTGTGTAATACCCAAAGTAATGTACTCTGTTGCATAACTCCTTGAAAATAGATAAAGCGTAACGAAAGTCAAACTTGCTCTGTAACTATCCAAGACTAAGCTGTGTATCAAATTTCATCTGATTATCTCCATCCGTTGCAGAAAAAAACACGGAAAACTGACAAAAACTGAATTTTCCAAGTCATCAAGGGGCATAACTCCTCGAAAAATAGGTCAAGCGTGACGAAAGTTAATCTTGCTCTGTAACTATCCAGGACCAAGCTGTGTATCAAATTTCATCTTAATATCTCCATCCGTTGCAGAAAAAAGTCTGGAAAACTGATATTCGGACAGACGGAGGGACAGACGGACAGACGGACGGACAGGCAGACCGAGAGGAAACTAAGAGTCCCCTTCGGCGGGACTAACTAGCAGTAACCCGCCTGATGAGACTATTTCCCAGCAAAGGGTGTTTTAGTAGTGATATAGCTTCGAAATGGGGCAGAGCTACAGCGCGTGACTTCGAAATGGGGCAGAGCTACAGCGCGTGACGGTATAATAAAACAGTTAAAGTATACCATTGAGGGAGTTAGCATGATTCTGGTTTCCCGATACTAGACCTATTTCGCCTCGGGAAATAGGTCTAGTCTCGGGAAACCAGAATCATGCTAACTCCCTCAATGGTATACTTAAACTGTATAATACTAGTACAGGGTTGTCTTTAATGCTTAAATAATGTGATGTGATTGTTCTCGTGGTCTCTGTCTGTTCGTTCACTTGTTCTTTTCTTATGCGTGTGGTCTGCTGTGATCAGTGCAACATCGTCATCTCCTCCTCATCTTAGTATGTGGGAGTATTTGTATTGGCTCTAACTGATTGCTGTTGTGGCTGTTGTATGTCAATTGATTGTTGTTATATTTCATGAGACGGTTTTCACAGATCCTCTAGTTTATTGTATTCGACTTCTATTTGAAATTTTGGCTGCTCATGACCTCAGACCCTTCAAAGGATCGTAAGCTAATAGCATTTTTTCAAAATATCCCCAAACCACACTTGATACATGAACTGGTGCCGACCTTTTCTACACAGCTGAGGTGATGGGGGTTGTTCTTAGCTAGAACCATCCCAAAACCACACTTGATACATGTGACATCATAGTTATTTTTGCTATTTCAGAAACTAGCTATTTCACCGATAAATATCATCGAAATTAAAGGAGGTTAACATCTTAGCACCATCCCTCCAATGCTATTTTGAACATAGATTTTATTTGGATATGCTACTGAATCGACCCTACAGGAAATTTGTAGCCTCGCACTCTCTGTAATGTGGTGTAAAAATCTAATTTCAAAAAATTAAAGAGGGCGCTACTGAAATTATTTTTGGTGGCTCCGCTGAAAGCATCACTGATGAGAATTTAATATCCGAAACACGTGTCTGGTGCATGGAAATTGGTTTGGAATTTTTTTCAAGAAGGTATAGAGTTGGAACCCTTCGACATTATGAGCTGTTGCTGACCTTTTCTACTCGTCTGATGTGATGGGGGTTGTTCTTAGCTAGAACCATCCCCAAACCACACTTGATACATGAACTGGTGCTGACCTTTTCTACACATTTGAGATGATAGGGTTGTTTTTACCTAGACCCATCCCCAAGCCACACTATAAACATTAATTGGTGCTGACCTTTTCTACGCGTCTGAGGTGATTGGGGTTGCTTGTAAGCAGGAGATGATTACTCTCCCCAATACATTAATGATTTGAAGTAGTATGCAAATATAGTCTAGAAAACAAAATTTTAAGTTAGGTTAAGTACCCCGAAACTTGCATGTCTGATCCATGCTGCAAAGTTACCCGTTCCTAAATGATGCTATTGAACTTGAAGACGTTTAACATTTCAGTAATGTCTTTGATTAATTTCTGTTTTACAAGCTGTATAAATGATATGACTAGTTATTATATATAGATGCTTTGCAATAAGCGATCTTGAATCTCATGATAAATACCTAGTGATTAAAACATCGTTACTTGTATTTCCAATCCAAACTTGGTTTGTTTCATCATCTACACAGATTCCCCAGGGACAAACCAATCCTTCTACATCTTGTATAATCTTGATCAACCTTCCGTCACTGTCGATGATAAGTACACTGTTATTGTAAACATCAGTGATGAGAAAGTTATGGAAGTTGTCCACACTTACACCGCATGGATCAAACGATCCTCCAATATTGTTCGGCGTATCATCATACACCCACCTCACAACTCCCCTATTGTCCACACACACTATATCACTTCGATAATTAACCACGCATATGTCGTCGCCATTTTGTACTACACGATAAGGGTCTGTGATATGTTGTTTACCCTGACCATCGATTCCTCGTATCTTGCATATCTTCCCTCCTGTACTTAAAGAGAATACTGCCAGGTGATTCGCCATGTTCTGATCTCTCATACACACAACTAGTCTATCCTCGTCGATAAGGCAAACACCCGATGGCTCAAATGGCTCAGCATTTATTAGAGTAAGCACCTGACCATCCTTAGAGAGATGTCTCACTTCCTTATCCCAACAAGTCACGATCATCTCCTCAGATCTTGTTATTGCCATGTCATTAATGCCTTTACAATTCTTCACTACGATAGACTTTACCACCTCACCACGTGAGTCATACAGATACATGGTATCACTGCTATTATACATGATCCATGCTTTGTTGTTACCAGCTATAGTGATGGATGTAACCCCGATTTCACAGCTAAAGGAAATTACCTTAGGAATATTTATTTTTGATAAACATATATTTGATGCTTTAGATGAGGAAGAAGATGGGGCACATTTTGTATCAGAACAGTCATCAGTCCATGTTAAGGTCCCTATCCTTTTTCCTAATATGGTCAAAAGATCTTTCCTTGGAGAAAAAATAGGAGTAAGTAATTTCGGTATGGGAACATCGGGGATCATGGTGCTTACAGCAGGTGGGGAGTACTTTATCATTGCTAAGTCACCCTTTTGTATAATTCTATCTATTTCTCCTATCAATACCCTGATTTTGCCAATTTGATTTTCTATTTCTGTGATAAGGCCATCTAATTCAATGTCATTTTTATCAAGTTTCTCTAAAAGATCGTCGCAAGATTCATCAACTACTTGCTTCATCTCTTCTCTGAAGGCGTCAATCTCCTCCTTGACACTGTCAATCCGGACTCTATTCTCAGATCTGTCCTTCTTCATCTTACCCGCGACGCTTTCCAAACTCGGCAGGACATCTTTCTCTAGTTCCTTGACATTATCATTCAGTCTTTTCTCAGCGGAAAGGTACGCGTCTTCGATGGAAGCAAAATCATGTCCCTTATGAGCCTGTAGAAGACATATTACACAGCAGGGAACTTGACATTCGTTGCAGTATGTTGATATCTCCTTGTCAAGATGAGTTTGGCATTGCTCTGCAATTTTTGATGGACCGTACAACCTCACAACTTCATTGGTGCGAGGAACAACGGTGTGGTTCTTGAACAAGAGGATGGTGAGGTGTGAGTCTTTACAGCTGTTACACAAAGATCCGGGGCACCTCTTACAGAACCACCTTATACCATCAGTGGTGCCACAGAAGCCACATGAGACAGCTAACTGAGTAGGATAGGCTGAGGCACCGTCATCACTCATAGTTAATACACTGTTGTCGTTTTGCTGCAAGACAAATGTATACACGTGTCAAGCATTGATCATTAATCGACAAAGTTTATCCTTAATATTCTTAAACGGGAATGTTTGCGGACCCGAATTAGTTCATCTTGCTTGCCAATTTTTAGTTTTCTAGTGCAGAGAAATTGTTAATTGCCGTTATGCAAGTACGGAATTAATGGAAAGTTGTAGACCCTGTAACCTCTGGTATATTGAGTACCTTATTTAATCTTATTGTTTTGCTCTTATTAGGTAAAATGCTTATAAAATGTCCACTTGTACCGGGTACACAAACATAGCATCTTTTTTGTGTGTGTCTTTTAGCCATCGTATTTACAATGTTTGTAAACATACTCTTGAGAAATAAAGTGAGCTGATCACACGAAGCTTAAATTCATCATTTCTGGTTATCAATCTTGAAAGGTTTGAGTGCTTGTTAACTACCTGCTGATCCATCCTTATATACCCTACAATACGATGATAATCTATGTCGTTATAATTTAGATTCATAATCATGGTAATGCGCACGCGTCACATCAGGTTTTTCCATTTTTGCTGTAAACATTGTGAGCCAGAAATATTTACAAGAAAATCTTGGAGGAATTGAGTACTATAAAGGAGCTGTTAAGTTAAGGGCCGTATTTAGCCCTGAATCTCGTGACTTATTTCTTGCGCATGGCGAATCGTATACAGAAAAACATGAATCATTGTTGAAATATAATGTTTTTGCAGGACTTTTACATGTTTTACATTATGTTAAGGAACTCTTAAGGTTGTAAAATTAAGGTCGAAATAGGTAGGGGTGCTCGGATAGAAAATCCGATAATATCGACAAAAAAAAGTATACATTTTTGAATATTTTGTCTAAAATGGATAAATACAAGGTAAAAGACATCAAATATGTCTACATTGTGTATCAGAAATAGATTTCGAACGTTCTACCTCCTTTAATCGGTAATGAAATCCGGAACTTAAAATACGGTCTTATTCTTCATTTAATGGCTACAATGTAAGCCTTTTAGCGCGAAATACACATTGACAGAGAAATGAACATCACTCTTGCTTATTTCGTTCCTAATTCTTGTATCTTTCATTCAATCATACTGAGTACACAATGTTTGATGGATTAAAGAGGAAAAATAGTCAAATGTGCTATATTTACTGGTCAAAAAGAGCGATTCTTAAAAAAATGCACCCCCCTTTCCATTTTTAGTTTTTCGTCTCTGGGGTAGTGTTCCCCCCGGAGATACAGAACCCCACTTTGCCAAAAAAATTGTATCATGGATACACATCTCCAGTAAAAGTGACTTTCTGTATATCCGGGGGGAACAATGTTCAATAACACTTTTCCGTTTTCTATTGATTTCTATGAGAAAAATACAAGTTTTTATACCAAAATTAGCAATATCATGCAAAACAGATAAAAAATAACTTCATATTCTGATGGGATGCCGTATAGGTATACATTTTACCAAAAAAGGTTCTTGAAATTTCAATTTTCAAAATTCCACTTTTCAGGGCTGATTTTGCGCCTTATCTTAACAGCTCCTTTGTACTTCATGGGAAGTTTAAAGCTTTTGTAGTACTAGAAAAATACAGTTTGTGTTCTTTATCTTAACTTTAATTCAATTAGTCGATTACAGGGGATACATCATTAAGAAAAAATGAAGAAAAAAAAACGAATCACGAAAACCGCTTGAAAGGGAGATATGCTTTATTAAGATATACCTAGCTAAGAGACCGATATATATTTGAGAAATAATTCGCATTGAACAATGATAAGAGATATCAATAAAGAATAAGATAAAATATGCTCAGACAAACCAACAAAGACAACAACTAGGCAAAACTGCTATATGTCACCTGGTCATTGCTAGCTTGGGACGAAAAATGTTTTGTGTTCTATAAGAGCTTTACCAATAACATACGGTTGTTTGCCGACGAAGTACGTCCGAACGAAACGCGACGAAACTCGCCAAACATAAGGGGTCGTGTATAAAAATCATGATTTATCTTTTCAAAATTTAAACAAAAATTCTATTAGTACTGCAGTCAGTAATAAAAAAAATAAATAAATACATATATAGTTATATGTATTCGTCTCAATAAAGTTTTATTTAAGTTTTTGAAAGATACATCATTTTTTTTTTATACACAACCCCTTATGTTTGGTGAGTTTCGTCGCGTTTCGTTCGGACGTACTTCGTCGGCCAACAACCGTCTGTTAATGATAAAGCTCTATATAAAGTGCTACGGTAAGCTGGAAATTTCGTTCGTTCCGAAAGCTAGGGCTTATTAACTAAAATTATAACAGAAAAGAAACATTCAAGGTCATCCAGCTATTGAGTAAAAGTAAACAATTTCAATGGGAGTGAGATCAGAAAGGAAAGGAGGGGTTATCAAACAACACTCGCGGTTGCAGCAGCCACAACAAAAGACCAAAGACACGCACAGCAAGAGCAAGGTATCTGGGGAGAGTAAGTATCTCATGCTTGCATACAAATACCATCAATTTGCCAAAATGATGATGCCGATTCAGAAACTTAAAAACTAGGTATGCAATATTGTGTTAATAAAGTTTTGTATATAAAGATATAAATTATGAAAGATGCATTAACAAACCTTTAAACAATTCAAATGTAACTTTCTGCGATTGAGAAATACATTGCGATTGAATGGCTGTCATCATCATCAAACAAGAAAAAATTACCTGATATGTACATCGATATGTACCTCGAGATAATTACCAAATTTGTCAAGTTTTCATGGAGCTGTAGCGACGGGTGTTGTGTACAATCAGGAGACACTGACTCTCCCCGGGCACCTGGTCTCACTTCGGAAAGTAATTCATTCCGAGGTTCGCAACCGTTCCAATGGAAAGTCTAATATTTTTGCTTTCCCTTCTAGACTTTGAGACTGAACAACTGATGGGTACTTTATTTATGTTTATTTCTGTTATGCACGGCCTATGTGACGGGTTTTGCTAGCAAACATGAGGTACTTATTCTCCTCGGGCATCTGACCTCATCTGCATTTGGGATTCGCTTAAAAATTGCTTTGTAGGATGTTTAAAAGAAAGGAGGTGGTCTCCAACAACACTCGGTTGCAGCAGTCACAGCGAAAGACCAAACACCCTATGCAAAAACACAGAGCAGACACGTATATCAAGAGGTACAAAAGGGACAAGGAACACGAAAACACGACACAGAAACATCAAACACAAAAGACTACCTTACTGTAAGATGACCATACAAACAAGACAGCAAAACTTAAGGGCCCAAGCAACACATGGATGGATATGTAAATGAGCAAAAATACAGAAGGCTTACAAAATACAGTCTGTGCACTGCCGGCTGTAGCGAGCTCATGCATGTTATTTCCCGTGGAGTCCGCATAGAAACATCAAACACAAAAGACTAAACATAAACCAACGAGACCAATGGGCAATGGTTGCCAACTTAGGATGTGGTTTTCCGGATTACGTGCGCACAGCCCTCCTACTTTTCCGATTACCCAGAGATCTTGAAGAACGCACAATAGTGGTGAAGAATAACCTCCTTACTGTTAGATGACCATACAAACAAGACAGCAAAACTCAGGGGCCCAAGCAACACATAGATGGATATATAAATTAATATAAATATAGATGGCGTACGAAATACAGTCAGTGTCCTGCCGACTGTAGCGAACTCATGCATGTGATCACCCTTATAGTCTGACCGAGATTCGGAGAGGACAGGTGGTCGGGCCCTTTCTTCTCTAACAAGTTTGGACAGGGCCCGTCATGGAGTCCAGTCGTCACAGTCTTTTAGAGTGCAATTCTTAAAAATGCGCTAGTACAAGGCTGTAGATTAGTCAAGTACCAAGCCTAGTGTCTCTCTGGTGACATTAGTATCATATCCACGGTATAAAAGGCGTTTGATAATTCTGACGCATTTTCGATGGCTATTCTGTCTACCTTTGATCCCTCTTATTTTGTTTATTATGTCACCATAAAAGGCAGGTTGTGAAATGTCCATAACAAGAAAAAGGAAGGATCTCCAGCATGACCATCATGCACACACCCAGTGAAACAAACCCACAAGAAAGTGACACATATATAGCAATACACTCTGTTGCATGTATGGATCAAAATTTCAAAAGAAGCTGACAATAATTTTTGTAAAATTTCCAGAAAGTCTTAACTAGTTTATGAGTGTGAAAACCTTGATGTAAAAGTTTTTTGATGATTTGTAAATTTCTACTATGAAAATCCAAAACATTAGTACATGCTCTAGCGTACCCGATAAGATGTGAAATGTAAATACCGTATTATGGTAATAAAGAAACATTAAGTTCAAGTTGATCGTATTATTTGTTTTGAAAATATTTTCTATGTCGGTATGGTGGTCTTCAGTGTGTGTCATGTTTCTGTTTTGTCATTACATATTCCATTAGTAATCATTATTTTCGGCAGGATTTGGGATCAATGGAATTGATTTTCTTTTTAATATAGTGTACATCTAATTTCTTCATTGTATTGTTTCAAAATGGCGCCAATTACATTGATTTTGGTAATTTTTCCTGTTCTAAATTCAGATACCGCGGCCAATGAGCAAAGCGTAGTGAAGCGGTTTTACGCAAAATTTGTGATACGACAAACCAAAGTTCATACTCCAATAAACGGTCAATTTTTATTTTCTGTTAAATTGTTAAAAAACAGAAGAATTGAATATTTCACTTGAACATAACTACCTTTTGAGACAAATTTTGTATTATCATTGACGACCTCTTTTGTCTCTTTTGAAAGAATTTAAAAAGATGAATCCGTGACTCATGTCAGATTTATAAACAGCTAATATAACAATGTTGTCCTATTTTTGAATACATGTGGAAACCGAAGCTTTAGTTTTAATCAAAAATGAATGAAAGATTGTTACAAACTTACCACTTCTGAAACTGAAATTCCGATTTGAAACAATGAGACATTGTCAGTCAACAGAAAATACGTGTACAAAATATTCACCGTTCAAAATATAGATTGTCTGTTCATTTTTCCAACTGATAACCCCTGACTGATAACAGCTCGGTTATTTACAGTAGATAAAACCAAGTCATATGAGCACTCTTGAGAGTTTTAGAAAAAATAAATCCGATATTCATTTTGGACGATTGAATTTTCATATCATCATATCTAAAAAATATGCATCTTTATTATAAAATGATTAATCTTATATCACTATACAGTTGTTGACTGGAGTTGAGGTCAACAGCTAATTTGTTGGACCCGTGGATGAACTGTTGACCGAGGCCGTAGGCCGAGGTCAACAGTTCATCCAAGGGTCCAACAAATTAGCTGTTGACCGAGCCCCTGTCAACAACTGTTTTGTTATACCTTTTTCGATCTAAAAAAGAATATTGAGACTCCGTTCTATGACTGTTTTGTTAATGTTATACTTAGTCAATTTCTCGGCTGTATAATCAGCGATCAGCGACAGATTGAGATTAATGGAACATTAATATTCTACGAGAATTTTCAATGAAGTTCTTATTGCATTCTTAGTGTTTTTACCTTCTCTGTTTCAATATTATTGTTATATCTTCCTCCGTCGCAGAGGCAACTCGCTGCCATTTCAGCTGATTAGGGAAGATAACTCCTATATTTGATCTATTCAAGAGGTCCCACATGGGGAACGTTCCTTTTTTCAAATACAATTCATGACCGAAAATGATCAAATTTACATTATTCAGCGTTTTTAACTGAGGAAATAAATAAAATAACCGAAATAAACAAGAAGTTTGTTGTCATAACAACACTAAAATATCTTGCCGGTCGACAGTTCGTCACGTGACCGGCCCAACAGTCGATTTTAACAGTTCGTTTGGACCGGCTGTTTCTAACAGTCATTCTGTTGCACTGTTTTCTTGTATAGAATATTAAAGGGAAATATCTAAGGGTATAACAATTAATAATATTATTATTGTTTATATGCATCTCTCAGTCTCTCTTTCTTTCATTCTCTCTTTGCTGTTTTTCATCTCTCCTTCTCTCTCATAAAAAGTTGTAACTGTGCTGTTAATGACTCTTTTATTAACTCTTTTATTGACTCTTTTATTCACCTGTATACTATATTTGCATACTTACCTGTATTTACATGTTAGACTCCTAGTCAGTGCTCCACTTTCGGAGTGGTATCTACTTTCAGTATTGTTTGAACACTTCCGGGTTTGATTGATTACAAAGTTTTCCATTTCCTTTTCTGTATCTTTGAGTTTGGATTATATCTTGTAAACTCACAGTGTAAGTCTGATTTACTTACTTTGATTGTTTTCTACAAACGTTTATTGATCGTTAAAGTAATATTATGTTGACAGTATATTGATTATTTGCATTTTGTTTTGTTTCTCCAATGTATGAAACACCTTTTTTGTCATGACCGTAAAATATGTCAAATTACTACGGATGTTGCTAATTGATTTTCAAAACTATGGAAACCTGTTTATATCATATCTCTACATTTTTGTTGTGATTTTTTCTATCGAACTTTTTCATATTTTTTATAGCTTTTCACCATCATAAGACAATGTCAACTTCAAGAACCTGGAATAAAGACATTTCACGCACACAGACATTGTTTTTGGTTTATCTTGCTGCATGCGAGGCAGTACAGTGAAAAGACTAAGTGAAGGTTCGAATGCTGCTTTACATTTATACACCCAACGTATAAATTGGATCCGTCCAAAGGCACATTGACCGACAAGATGACATCGTTACCTGAACAAGATCCGGAACGAAATGTCCGTGTTAGAACCCTTACCGAGAAGGGACAACAACAGTATGATGACAGGAAATTGACTTTCCTACAAGCTATTGAATCATCGCATCGGATTCTGTCAGAGTGTAAAAGTGACTTTGATCCGTTTCCTGAATCCGCATCACGTTTTCGATTTGCTGAAAGTAGTTTGCGTCTTTCCTATGAACGCTACGAACGTGATTGAAACGCATACTTTGGCTTCTTGTCTAACACTCGTTCTACGCAAAGTAACACCGATCTTAATGAATACTGGCCTGTGTTCAAAAAGATGAAGTCATCAATTTATGCTCTTTTCGACAAAATAGATCAACATAAAGTGCAGACTCTTGAAACTGCATCACATACATCTGGACATACAGCATCGAATGCTGGCAGTGTTAGTAGTCATGTTGCGAGAAAACGAGCCAAGGCTGAAGCTGCTAAGGCGAAACTGAACTTTGCAGAGGAACAGGCCCGACTAATGGAAGAACAGACTAAAGTCAAAGTGAAATTGGACCTACTTTCACAAAAGGCCGAAGTTGCGGCTGCCGTAGCCGAAGCTGATTATCTTGAACAAGAAAGCCTCGGAAGACATAGTCGTTTACCATCACTGATACTCGCTCCTCCAAAGGAATCTATGACTCCGTTCGACTAGACGATGCGTTATCTCGATGATTTAAGTTTAAATGCTAACGCACAGCCGTTTGTGCCTCACGCTGAAGAAGTTCATGCTGACAATTCCGTTCAACAGGAATCCTTCTTTCAACCTGAACCGAAGGAGGCTACACAGCAACCTTTATCTGGTGATCTAGCTCGTTATCTCTTAAAGAAGGAGATCATGATTCACAAATTTAGAAACTTCAATGACAAACCCGAACATTACATCGCATGGAAGGCTGAGTTCAGAAATTTGATTCAGGATCTTCAGTGTTCCCCCGTAGAGGAACTAGGACTTCTCACAAGTCATCTTGGACCCGAATCTACAAATCAGGCTATGGAGATCCGTACATCGTGTGCAAACAACCCAGAATTGTGCCTTAATACGATATGGACGCGTCTCGAAGAAAGATTCGGATCGCCCGAACTCGTGGAAATCGCATTAAAGACAAAGATTCAGTCTTTTCCAAAACTTACAGACACGAAGAAGCTTTACAATCTTCATGATATATTAACAGAGATCGAGACAATAAAGCGTCAACCTCAGTTCAAGGACATTTTCTCGTATTTTGACTCTTCTGTTGGAGTTAAACCTATTGTACAAAAACTTCCACACGCACTCCAAGAAAAATGGATTACGAGGGCCGCTGCCTACAAGAATACTCACAAAGTTATCTTTCCGCCGTTCAGTGAGTTTGTCAAGTTTGTGGCTGAAATGAGCCGCATCCGAAACGACCCTGGCCTAGTATCCGACTTCGTACAACGTACTTATCCACGAAAGGATATTGTATCAGTGAAGAAATTGTCCCTCGATACGTCACAAACGACTGGAGAAGCCGATGGTGTCAAAGGATCGACGTGCATTCTTCACAAGAATTCTAAACACTCTACAAACGAGTGCCGCGCATTCCGGAAGCAACCTATCGAGGAGCGCAAAACCCTTCTTAAGGAAGCTA
Source organism: Pinctada fucata (assembly GCA_028142955.1). Lineage (NCBI taxonomy): Eukaryota > Metazoa > Mollusca > Bivalvia > Pterioida > Pteriidae > Pinctada > Pinctada fucata. Next base: position 101,444,148 of record AP027102.1, read on the forward strand.
ATATATGTTTTCGATGTTGCGAGACTTCGGATCACTTTAGAAAGAAGTGTAAAGCCCAAATTAAGTGCGCAGAGTGCAACAGCAAATACCACTGCACGGCTCTTCATGACGATAAGCCTCGGCAAAACCACGGCGAGGAGGAAACTAAACCGCTCACTGTTGAAACAGTCAGTACTAAGTGCACAGAAATATGCGGGGAATTCAATGGAAAATCATGTGCCAAAATTCTGTCAATTATCGTTTATCCCAAAGGACGCCGCACATGCGCTATGACTATCTATGCGATGCTTGACGACCAAAGCAATAAAACTTTAGCCAAAGGAAAACTCTTTGACGAATTGTGCATCGGGTCTACTTACTTTGAATATGTCATGAACACGTGTTCCGGTCGAACTACATGTTATGGAAGGACAACAAATGAGTTAGTTGTTGAATCCTTAGACGGTCAAACTGTCATGAACTTACCTCATGTTCTCGAATGTGAAGACATACCTGAAAATTACGCTGAAGTACCTACCCCAGATGTGACTCGATACTACGCTCATCTTAATGACTTGGAATCCAAGATAAAACCGTTGGACAAATCTCTGGAAATTCTGCTTCTGATCGGACGTGACTTCAGTGATGCGCACATAGTACTGGATCAACGAACGGGACTTCCGAATACACCATTCGCACAAAGATTACCATTAGGTTGGACCATTATAGGTGAAGCCTGTCTTTCAGGACAACACATACGGATTTCTGCAAACACTTACAAAACCTTCGTGTGTAATCGATCATCTTTGTTCGAACCGTGCGAACAGTACTTACATATACGAACAACTACCGGAGACTCCTCCGACGACCTTTTTCACCGTTCACCGCAAGACAATAAGCAAGGCCCTTCTATCGAAGATTGCCAATTTCTTAAAATCATGCAAAAGGACCTGCACCTCGATGACGAAGGACACTGGATAGCGCCGTTGCCTTTTCGGGTACCTCGTCGGCAATTACCAAATAATTACTCACACGCCCTCAGACGAGCGAAAACATTGGACTCCTCTTTGATGAAGAATGAGTTAAAGCGGGAACATTTCATAGCTTTTATGCAGAAGTTATTCGATAATGGACATGCAGAACCCGCTCCACCGCTACCGAATGAGCAGGAACGATGGCATCTCCCCCTCTTTTGGGTGTATCACCCGCATAAACCGCACCAAATAAGAGGAGTTTTCGATTCTTCCGCAAAGCACGAAGGGATCTCTCTGAATGATGTACTACTCCAGGGACCAGACTTAGCGAACAACCTCCTTGGTGTCTTGATTCGCTTCAGACGAGAAATAATAGCTGTTGTTGGCGACATCCAGCATATGTTTCATTGTTTTGTTGTACGCGAGAAGGACAGAGACTACCTGAGATTCCTGTGGCATAGAGACAATAAACTAGAAAATGAACTTGTGGAGTTTCGCATGAGGGTACATGTTTTCGGGAATCGACCATCACCCTCTATCGCCAACTACGGTCTCTTGAAGATAGCCGCACTATCTGCAGAAACACATGGTCCCGACGTTAGAGATTTCATCACACACAACTTTTACGTTGATGATGGCCTAATATCTATTTCATCTACCGAGAAGGCTATTTCCCTCATTAAGGATACACAAAACGCACTCAAGACACATGGAGGTCTTCGTCTGCATAAATTCGCCTCCAATGACTTATCAGTCATGCGTGCATTCAATCCCGAAGACTTAGCTAAGGACGTTCTAGAGCTAGACTTTGAGAAGGATGTTCCACTACAAAGAAGCTTGGGTCTTGTTTGGAGTTTACACCTTGATTCTTTCCAGTTTCACATTTCGTCAGAACCGAAGCCATTATCACGCAGAGGTGTACTGTCCGTCGTTAACAGTGTATACGACCCCCTAGGCTTCTTATCTCCGATTACAATCTTCGGAAAAATAATCCTACGTAAGATTGTCGCATCTACATCGGATTGGGACGAGCCCTTACCGGACAGTCTTGCCGCAGAGTGGAACACTTCGAAAACGTCGTTGTTCGACATTGAGGATCTCCGGATTCCTCGTGTTATAGTACCTGATCTCAGTGCATCCACTTACAAGGAGCTGTTGATATACTCCGATGCATCGGAACTTGCCATATCAGCTGTGGCTTATCTCCGTGTTCGGTACAAGGACAGTTCCACTGCCATTGGATTTGTACTAGGGAAATCGAAAGTCGCACCTGCTTCGGGACATACAATCCCGCGTTTAGAATTGTGCGCAGCCGTGCTTGCCGTCGACATCGCACAAATTGTCCAGGAACACTTACAGGTCGACATTGATTCTATACTATACTTTACCGACTCACGTGTTGTACTAGGGTACATCAGTAATGAAAAGAAACGATTCTTCATGTATGTTGCGAATCGAGTAGCACATATACGTAACCTCAGCGAACCTCACCAATGGAGCTACGTCAATACGAGTGTAAACCCAGCAGATGTCGGTACCAGGGCATTTCACCGAAGGACTTGGAGAACAGTCTGTGGTTATCGGGGCCAAACTCGCCTCCCGATGACTCGTCTTCCGTTGATCATCCGCTCGTTGACCCTGAAGCTGACAATGAAGTACGTTGCAAAGCATCCGATGCCGAGCTCGAAATTCGTTCTGGCCTCGGCTCTCATAGATTCTCACGATTCTCTTCTTGGAATTCGCTTGTTGAAGCTATCGCTCTTCTACAGAGATTTATTGACTACCGCAAGGGTAAAACAAAGGAACTCTCCAAGAAAACCGTGGAGTCATACAAGAAGGCTGAATTCTTTGTCATCAAGACTATTCAAGCCGAAACGCTATCTGACGAACTAGAATGCCTTAGATCCTCTAAACCTCTTCCAAGGCACAGTCATATTTTGACCTTGGATCCCGTACTGGACGATTCAGGCATCATCCGAGTAGGAGGACGACTTAAGCTCACTAAAACCGACTCTACGTACAAACATCCGATATTGATTCCTGGTAATCATTACGTGGCGACACTTCTGGTTCGAAAACATCACACAGACGTTTATCGTCAGGGGCGACACCTTACTGAAGGTAGAGTGAGATCATCTGGAGTTTGGATTACAGGATGTAAGCGATTGGTGTCGTCTGTAATCCATAAGTGCGTTGTATGCAGGAAGTTAAGAAGGAATCTTGCAGCTCAGAAGATGTCGGACCTTTCGGTAGATAGGGTGACACCAGGACAACCGCCGTTCAGCAGTTGGTATAGACATTTTCGGACCATGGGAGGTGGTAACGCGCCGTACACGAGGAGGCTCAGCTAACAGCAAACGATGGGCAGCATTGTTCACATGTATGGCGACTCGCGCTGTTCATATTGAAGTAATTGAAGAGATGTCGTCATCATCCTTCATAAACGCTCTTGGAGGTTTATAGCACTCCGAGGTAAAGTGCAGATCATTAGATCCGATAGAGGAACCAACTTCATTGGAGCCGTTTCTCCTCTACAGATGAATGCGGTAAACGTCGAAGATGGCCCAATTAGTGATTTTCTTCATAAAAACGGAACCACGTGGATCTTCAACGCACCCCACTCATCCCATATGAGAGGGGTATGGGAAAGAATGATTGGCATTACGCGTCGCATTCTGGATTCCATGCTACTGGACCACGGATCTCGCACGCTGACACATGAGGTCCTCGTTACGTTTCTAGCCGAAGCTAGCTCCATAATAAACTCTAGACCGCTCATTCCTATTTCGAGCGATCCTACTTACCCAAAAGACTGACTCCGATTCTGTTAGTGAAGGTGATCTTGAACTTGATCAGAAGGACCTACTTCAGAAACAATGGCAACGCGTGCAGTATCTCTCTTCATTGTTCTGGAAAAGATGGCAGTCTGAGTACTTACAAACACTACAGTGCCGCCGCAGATGGCACAATACTCAGCGTAATATCTCGAATGGTGATGTTGTGTTGTTGAGTGACAAAGACATTCCACGCAACCAATGGCCGATGGGTGTTGTAATCAGAGTGTTTCCTAGCAAGGATGAACGTGTGCGTAAGGTGGAGCTACAAGTTGTGAGAGAGGGTAAGATAGCGACCTTTGTGAGACCCGTGCATGAGCTTGTTGTTCTTTTGGAAAGTTAGATCCATATGACTTTGGTACATGTAACATTTTTCTGAATGTGTGAGTGATATAAAGTAATATCAGGCGAGGAATGTGCTGTTAATGACTCTTTTATTAACTCTTTTATTGACTCTTTTATTCACATGTATACTATATTTGCATACTTACCTGCATTTACATGTTAGACTCCTAGTCAGTGCTCCACTTTCGGAGAGGTATCTACTTTCAGTATTGTTTGAACACTTCCGGGTTTGATTGATTACAAAGTTTTCCATTTCTTTTTCTGTATCTTTGAGTTTGGATTATATCTTGTAAACTCACAGTGTAAGTCTGATTTACTTACTTTGATTGTTTTCTACAAACGTTTATTGATCGTTAAAGTAATATTATGTTGACAGTATATTGATTATTTGTATTTTGTTTTGTTTCTCCAATGTATGAAACACCTTTTTTGTCATGACCGTAAAATATGTCAAATTACTACGGATGTTGCTAATTGATTTTCAAAACTATGGAAACCTGTTTATATCATATCTCTACATTTTTGTTGTGATTTTTTCTATCGAACTTTTTCATATTTTTTATAGCTTTTCACCATCATAAGACAATGTCAACTTCAAGAACCTGGAATAAAGACATTTCACGCACACAGACATTGTTTTTGGTTTATCTTGCTGCATGCGAGGCAGTACAGTAACCAATTAAGTCAATATTTAAATTGGTCTCACAAAATTCTGCTTTCATTTCCTAGATTCATTTACAAAAGAACATAAACATGTAACGGCGTTTTATACAACAGTATCGTATGAATGACAAATATGGATAATGACCATATCCCTATATCCAGCACAAAATCTATAATTCAGAAAATCAGAAACCGACGGCATACAAAATCAGGATAAAACTGGAACCAAAGCAAACAAACAAAAACCTCCACCAATAACACGGAAGTGTGAATTCCAACTCTATAAACCTTCCTGAAGAAAATCTCAAACCAATTTCTATGCTCCAGACACGTGTTTCGAATATTAAATTCTCATCAGTGATGCTTCCAGCCAAAGTGCTTTTCATAAGCCGCCCAAATTCATTTCACTAGCGGCCTCTGGTTTTATTTTTAGGATTTAAATTTGTGTATTTACTTTCGTGATGTCATTCGTGTTTTAGGGAACTTGGATCCGTTTCTTTGTTCAGTCTTCTGTGGTTGAGTTCGTTATCTCATATTGTTTACGGTGTAGTGGTTTGATGCCCGTTGTAAGTTGTTCAAATATCATCAATATACAGCCAATAGTGGGGATTCCAATGGGAACCTACTGTATTCCAATTCTTCCTGATGCTTTTTTTCTAACGGTATAATTCTCTGAATCAATTGAAGTTAAGTCAGAATAAATTTTGCAAGTTTTCTTATCCTAGTTCTGATCTCATGGCCGAAGGGTTACTCACTATTAACTATAACTATTTTCATATCAATACGGTGCCGCATTGACAGGAGTGGCGCTACCTATGATGGATTTCGGTTTTTGCACTGTACTCCTTGGGGATTGTTCATAAATTGCCCTTTGTGTCTCTATGGTGCAGTGTTATTGTCTCCGTCTGTTTGTCCTTTGTGTCTCTATACTGTTGTGTCATTGTCTCCGTCTGTTAGTCCTTTGTGTCTCAATGGGGCTGTGTTATTGTCTCCGTCTGTTAGTCCTTTGTTTCTCTATGGTGCTGTGTTATTGTCTCCGTCTGTTAGTCCTTTATGTCTCTATGGTACCGTGTTATTGTCTCCGTCTGTTTGTCATTTGTGTCTCTATACTGTTGTGTCATTGTCTCCGTCTGTTAGTCCTTTGTGTCTCTATGGCGCTGTGTTATTGTCTCCGTCTGTTTGTCCTTCGTATCTCAATAGGGCTGTGTTATTGTCTCCGTCTGTTTGTCCTTCGTGTCTCTATGGTGCTGTGTTATTGTCTCCGTCGGTTTGTTCTTTGTGTCTCTATGGTGTTGTGTTATTGTCTCTGTCTGTTGTCCTTTGTGTCTCTATGTTGCTCTGTGATTGTCTCCGTCTGTTTGACCTTTGTGTCTCTATGGTGCTGTGTTATTGTCTCTTCTGTTTGTCCTTCGTGTTTCTATGGTGCTATGTCATTGACTCCATCTGTTTGTACTCTGTGTCTCAATGGGGTTGTGTTATTGTCTCCGTCTGTTTGTCCTTCGTGTCTCAATTGGGCTGTGTTATTGTCCCCGTCTGGTTGTACTTCGTGTCTCAATGGGGCTGTGTTATTGTCTCCGTCGGTTTGTTCTTTGTGTCTCTATGGTGCTGTGTTATTGTCTCTGTCTGTTGTCCTTTGTGTCTCTATGTTGCTGTGTTATTGTCTCCGTCTGTTTGACCTTTGTGTCTCTATGGTGCTGTGTTATTGTCTCTGTCTGTTTGTTCTTTGTGTCTCTATGGTGCTGTGTTATTGTCTCTGTCTGTTTGTTCTTTGTGTCTCTATTGTGCTGTGTCATTGTCTCTGTCTGTTTGTTCTTTGTGTCTCTATGGTGCTGTGTTATTGTCTCTGTCTGTTTGTTCTTTGTGCCTCTATGGTGCTGTGTTATTGTCTCCGTCTGTTTCCGTCTGTGTGTCCTTTGTGTCTCAATGGTGCTATGTCATTGACTCCATCTGTTTGTCCTCTGTGTCTCTATTGTGCTGTGTTATTGTCTCCGACTGCTTGTCCTTCGTGTCTCAATGGGGCTGTGTTATTGTCTCCGTCTGCTTGTCCTTTGTGTCTCTATGGTGCTGTGTTATTGACTCCATCTGTTTGTCCTCTGTGTCTCAATGGGGCTGTGTTATTGTCTCCGTCTGCTTGTCCTTCGTGTCTTAATGGGGCTGTGTTATTGTCTCCATCTGTTTGTCCTTCGTGTCTCAATGGGGCTGTGTTATTGTCTCCGTTTGTTTGTCCTTTGTTTCTCTATACTATTGCGTTATTGTCTCCGTCTGTTTGTCCTTTGTGTCTCTATGTTGCTGTGTTATTGTCTCCGTCTGTTTGTTCTTTGTGTCTCTATGGTGTTGTGTTATTGTCTCTGTCTGTTTGTCCTTTATGTCTATATGGAGTGAGTTATTGTCTCCATCTGTTTTTCCCTCGTGTCTCAATGGGGCTGTGTTATTGTCTCCGTCTGTTTGTCCTTTGTTTCTCTATACTATTGTGTTATTGTCTCCGTCTGTTTGTCCTTTGTGTCTCTATGGGGCTGTGTTATTGTCTCCGTCTGTTTGTTCTTTGTGTCTCTATGGTGTTGTGTTATTGTCTCTGTCTGTTTGTCCTTTATGTCTATATGGAATGAGTTATTGTCTCCATCTGTTTTTCTCTCGTGTCTCAATGGGGCTGTGTTATTGTCTCCGTCTGTTTGTCCTTCGTGTCTCTATACTATTGTGTCATTGTCTCCGTCTGTTAGTCCTTCGTGTCTCTATTGTGCTATGTCATTGACTCCAACTGTTTGTCCTCTGTGTCTCAATGGGGCTGTGTTATTGTCTCCGACTGCTTGTCCTTCGTGTCTCAATGGGGCTGTGTTATTGTCTCCGTCTGTTTGTCCTTTGTGTCTCTATACTATTGTGTCATTGTCTCCGTCTGTTAGTCCTTTGTGTTTCTATGGGGCTGTGTTATTGTCTCCGTCTGTTTGTCCTTTGTGTCTCTATACTATTGTGTCATTGTCTCCGTCTGTTTGTCCTTCGTGTCTCTATTGTGCCATGTCATTGACTCCAACTGTTTGTCCTCTGTGTCTCAATGGGGCTGTGTTATTGTCTCCGACTGCTTGTCCTTCGTGTCTCAATGGGGCTGTGTTATTGTCTCCGTCTGTTTGTCCTTTGTGTCTCTATACTATTGTGTCATTGTCTCCGTCTGTTAGTCCTTTGTGTCTCTATGGGGCTGTGTTATTGTCTCCGTCTGTTAGTCCTTTGTGTCTCTATGTTGCTGTGTTATTGTCTCCGTCTGTTTGTTCTTTGTGTCTCTATGGTGTTGTGTTATTGTCTCTGTCCGTTTGTCCTTTATGTCTATATGGAGTGTATTATTGTCTTCGTCTGTTTGTCCTTTGTGTCTCTATGGTGCTGTGTTATTGTCGTCGTATATTTGTCCTTTGTGCCTCCATGGTGCTGTGTTATGGTCTCTGTCTGTTTGTCCTTTGTGTCTCTATGGTGCTGTGTTGTTGTCTCCGACTGCTTGTCCTTCGTGTCTCAATGGGGCTGTGTTATTGTCTCCGTCTGTTTGTCCTTTGTGTCTCAATGGGGCTGTGTTATTGTCTCCGACTGCTTGTCCTTCGTGTCTCAATGGGGCTGTGTTATTGTTTCCGTCTGTTTGTCCTTTGTGTCTCTATACTATTGTGTCATTGTCTCCGTCTGTTTGTCCTTCGTGTCTCTATTGTGCTATGTCATTGACTCCAACTGCTTGTCCTCTGTGTCTCAATGGGGCTGTGTTATTGTCTCCGTCTGTTTGTCCTTTGTGTCTCTATGTTGCTATGTCATTGACTCCATCTGTTTGTCCTCTGTGTCTCAATGGGGCTGTGTTATTGCCTCCGACTGCTTGTCCTTCGTGTCTCAATGGTGCTGTGTTATTGTCTCCGTCTGTTTGTCCTTTGTGTCTCTATACTATTGTGTCATTGTCTCCGTCTGTTTGTCCTTCGTGTCTCTATTGTGCTATGTCATTGACTCCAACTGTTTGTCCTCTGTGTCTCAATGGGGCTGTGTTATTGTCTCCGACTGCTTGTCCTTCGTGTCTCAATGGGGCTGTGTTATTGTTTGTCCTTTGTGTCTCTATACTATTGTGTCATTGTCTCCGTCTGTTTGTCCTTCGTGTCTCTATTGTGCTATGTCATTGACTCCAACTGTTTGTCCTCTGTGTCTCAATGGGGCTGTGTTATTGTCTCCGTCTGTTTGTCCTTTGTGTCTCTATTGTACTATGTCATTGATTCCATCTGTTTGTCCTCTGTGTCTCAATGGGGCTGTGTTATTGCCTCCGACTGCTTGTCCTTCGTGTCTCAATGGTGCTGTGTTATTGTCTCCGTCTGTTTGTCCTTTGTGTCTCTATACTATTGTGTCATTGTCTCCGTCTGTTTGTCCTTCGTGTCTCTATTGTGCTATGTCATTGACTCCAACTGTTTGTCCTCTGTGTCTCAATGGGGCTGTGTTATTGTCTCCGACTGCTTGTCCTTCGTGTCTCAATGGGGCTGTGTTATTGTCTCCGTCTGTTTGTCCTTTGTGTCTCTATACTATTGTGTCATTGTCTCCGTCTGTTTGTCCTTCGTGTCTCTATTGTGCTATGTCATTGACTCCAACTGTTTGTCCTCTGTGTCTCAATGGGGCTTTGTTATTGTCTCCGTCTGTTTGTCCTTCGTGTCTCGATGGTGTTGTGTTATTGTCTCTGTCTGTTTGTCCTTTATGTCTATATGGAGTGTGTTATTGTCTCCGTCTGTTTGTCCTTTGTGCCTCTATGGTGCTGTGTTATTGTCTCCGTCTGTTTGTCCTTTGTGCCTCTATGGTGCTGTGTTATTGTCTCCGTCTGTTTGTCCTTTGTGTCTCTATGGTGCTGTGTTATTGTCTCCGTCTGTTTGTCCTTTGTGTCTCTATGTTGCTGTGTCATTGACTCCATCTGTTTGTCCTTTGTGTCTCTATGGTGCTGTGTTATTGTCTCCGTCTTTTTGTCCTTCGTGTCTCTAAAGTGTTGTGTTATTGATTGTCTCCGTCTGTTTGTCTTTCGTGTCTCAATGGGGCTGTGTTAATGTCTCCGTCTGTTTGTCCTTTGTGTCGCAATGGGGCTGTGTTATTGTCTCTGTCTGTTAGTTCTTCATGTCTCTATGGTGCTATATAATTTTCTACATCTGTTTGTCCTCTGTGTCTCAATGGGGCTGTTTTATTGTTTCCGTCTGTTTGTCATTCGTGTCTCAATTGGGCTTTGTTATTGTCTCCGTCTGATTGTCCTTCGTGCCTCAATGGGGCTGTGTTATTGTCTCTGTTTGTTCTTTTTGCCTCTATGGTGCTGTGTTATTGTCTCCGTCTGTTTGTCCATTGTGTCTCTATGGTGCTGTGTTATTGTCTCCGTCTGTTTGTTTTTTGTGTCTCTACGGTCCGGTGTTATTGTCTCCGTCTGTTCGTCCTTCGTTTATCTATGGTGCTGTATTATTGTCTCCGTCTCTTTTTCCTTAGTGTCTCTATGATGCTGCGTCATTGTCTCCGTCTGTTTTTCCTTTGTGCATCGATGGTGCGGTGTTATTGTCTCATTCTATTTGTCGTTTGTGTCTTTACGGTGCTGTGGTATTGTCTCCGTTTGTTTGTCCTTCATGTCTCTATGGTGCTGTGTCATTGTCCCCGTCTGTTTGTCCTTCATGTCTCTATAGTGCCGTGTCATTGTCCCCGTCTGTTTGTCCTTCATGTCTCTTTGGTGGTGTGTCATTGTCTCCGTGTGTTTGTCCTTCGTGTCTATATGATGCTGTGTCATTGTCTCCGTCTGTTATCCTTTGTTTCTCTATGGTGCTGTGTCATCGTCTCCGTCTTTTTGTCCTTTTTGTCTCTAAGGTACTGTGTCATTGTCTCCGTCTGTTTGTCCTTAGTGTCTCTATGGTGCTGTGTTATTGTCTCCGTCTGTTTGTTCTTCCTGTTTCTATGGTGCTGTGTCATTGTCTCCGTCTGTTTGTCCTTTGTGTCTCTATGGTGCTATGTCAGTATCTCCGTCTGTTTTTCCTTAGTGTCTCTAAGGTGCTGTGTTATTGTCTCCGTTTGTTTGTCTTTTGTGTCTTTAAGGTGCTGTGTCATTGTCTCCGTCGGTTTGTCCTGTGTGTCCCTACGGAGCTGTATCATTGTCTCCGTCTGTTTGTCATTCGTGTGTCCATGAATCTGTGTCATTGTCTCCGTCTGTTTGTCCTTTGTGTCTCTATGGTGCTGTGTCATTGTCTCTTTGTCCTTCCTGTCATTGTCTCCGTCTGTTTGTCTGTTTTTCTCGCCTTTTGAGAGTACATTACGCTGTTTGTACTATCTCTGCTTTTTTTTTCTACACTTTTCCTTTTATATTGACTCCTCCTGTGCAGCTTGTCCCACCTATAGCTTGCTAGGGGTCCGTCGATGCTCAATTTGGTGCTCTATTGTGGGTGCTGATGATATTTCGTCAGCATCCTCTTTATCTCTTCTATATTTTTCAAGAATTTGTATGCCTGTTAATTGTGTTTTGAATTTCGGGTTTTCTGTTTGACTTTCATTCACTGACTTGTACACTGACGGCTTTAGGTTTTTGGTTTGACTTTCATTCACTGACTTGTACACTGACGTCTTTAGGTTTTTGGTTTGACTTTCATTCACTGACTTGTTCACTGACGTCTTTAGGTTTTTGGTTTGACTTTCATTCACTGACTTGTACACTGTCGTCTATAGGTTTTTGGTTTGACTTTCATTCACTGACTTGTACACTGACGTCTTTAGGTTTTTGGTTTGACTGTCATTCACTGACTTGTACACTGTCGTCTTAAGGTTTTTGGTTTGACTTTCATTCACTGACTTGTACACTGACGTCTTTAGGTTTTTGGTTTGACTTTCATTCACTGACTTGTACACTGACGTCTTAAGGTTTTTGGTTTGACTTTCATTCACTGACTTGTACACTGACGTCTTTAGGTATTTTGTTTGGCTGTCATTCACTGACTTGTACACTGACGTCTTTAGGTTTTTGGTTTGACTTTCATTCACTGACTTGTACACTGACGTCTTTAGGTTTTGTGTTTGACTGTCATTCACTGACTTGTACACTGACGTCTTTAGGTTTTAGGTATGACTGTCATTCACTGACTTGTACACTGTCGTCTTTAGGTTTGGTGTTTGACTGTCATTCACTGACTTGTACACTGTCGTCTTTATGTTATGTGTTTGACTGTCATTCACTGACTTGTTCACTGACGTCTTTAGGTTTTTGGTTTGACTGTCATTCACTGACTTGTACACTGACGTCTTTAGGTTTTTGGTTTGACTGTCATTCACTGACTTGTACACTGTCGTCTTTAGGTTTTAGGTATAACTTTCATTCACTGACTTGTACACTGTCGTCTTTAGGTTTTAGGTATGACTGTCATTCACTGACTTGTACACTGACGTCTTTAGGTTATGTGTTTGACTGTCATTCACTGACTTGTACACTGACGTCTTTAGGTTTTGTGATTGACTGTCATTCACTGACTTGTACACTGTCGTCTTAAGGTTATGTGTTTGACTGTCATTCACTGACTTGTACACTGACGTCTTTAGGTTTTAGGTATGACTGTCATTCACTGACTTGTACACTGTCGTCTTAAGGTTATGTGTTTGACTGTCATTCACTGACTTGTACACTGTCGTCTTTAGGTTTTTGGTTTGACTTTCATTCACTGACTTGTACACTGACGTCTTTAGGTTTTTTGTTTGACTGTCATTCACTGACTTGTACACTGACGTCTTTAGGTTATGTGTTTGACTGTCATTCACTGACTTGTACACTGACGTCTTTAGGTTTTTTGTTTGACTGTCATTCACTGACTTGTACACTGACGTCTTTAGGTTATGTGTTTGACTGTCATTCACTGACTTGTACACTGTCGTCTTTAGGTTTTAGGTATGACTGTCATTCACTGACTTGTACACTGACGTCTTTAGGTTTTTTGTTTGACTGTCATTCACTGACTTGTACACTGACGTCTTTAGGTTATGTGTTTGACTGTCATTCACTGACTTGTACACTGACGTCTTTAGGTTTTAGGTATGACTGTCATTCACTGACTTGTACACTGTCGTCTTTAGGTTTTAGGTATGACTGTCATTCACTGACTTGTACACTGACGTCTTTAGGTTTTATGTTGACTGTCATTCACTGACTTGTACACTGACGTCTTTAGGTTTTATGTTGACTGTCATTCACTGATTTTTGGTTTGACTTTAATTTATTGACTTGTCCTCTGACGTCTTTAGGTTTTGTTCGCGGATTATATAGTTTTTTTCTATACCTCGATAGACAGAAAATTATTAGAGTCATTTCTTAATTGTAGCAAAGTATTTCATAACTATATTAAATTAAAAATATATGAATGACTTGCAGCAATCTTTTTCTTTTGTTCTTTCAAATTAGTTTTAGTGGTATGCATTTCGCAAAAAAATGATAAAAGTTCCTTCTTTCCAATTTCAGATATAACTTTAGGCATTTTGTCATATGATGAATGAAAATTTAAATCATTGTTTCTGATATATTTATCAGTAAATGGATATAACCCCAAGCGTTTGATAGTTATATGTAAAAATGGAACGATTGGGTTATAAACAATATTTCCAGACATTTGAGTTTTCAATATCTAAAAAACATTCTTTTGTTAACATGTTCATTTGATATTTTAAAATGATAATTTTCTTGTCATGTCCTTATTTCATTTTTATTGTACACGCTAATATCGCTTTTCTTTTTACGTTTCTTGCATTTTTATTAGATATTTAATTGGGAAAAAGTAGCATTTTGAAAAATCCAATATCGTTTCAATTTGAACAAAATTGATTTGATGACAGTATAAATACTTTCTGTAGAGAAAGGTATTTTCAGACTCCGGATGATTCTTTGTAAAACATATTATTACGATGCATCTGTTAAGTAGCGTCCTTGTAATCTTAATAGCAGCTACTTTGGCCCAGGCACCTGCTCGACCAAATAAGGTAAGGATACAATGTTATAAAAGTTTTGTTTTTGGCAAGTATATCTTTTGAAATTTTATAGAATATTCTCCTTTTTTGACATCTTCGATAAATGTCTATAATACCCGAAACGTGCATGCGTGGTCCATGTTGCATCTGTCCTTTAATGATGCTATGAATTAGAAGGCGTGTAGCATTTGTACCGCTTGGTGAGTGTCACTGCTGGTGGACCAGGAGTCCTCGAGGGCACATGTAGCCAAGTACGATCAACTTCGGTTGATCGCTTCTTCAAACGCATTCGAAAATTTCTGTTTATACAAAATTTTCTAGAATTTTCTTAAGTGTGGGTCCTGTACCATCATATCCCACACACTTTGCTATGTCTTTCGGTATTTTTGGACATAACTTTCACAGTCTCTGGTCACATTTCATTGTTTAGATTCAGGATCCCTGCCGAGGGTTTTTAAAATACCCGAAACGTACATGCCTGTTGCTCTTACGACACGAAATATTTTAGCTCACAAACAGACGGAGACGACAACATACACAAAGGACATTATCACATCACAGACACATAAACTACATCACATTATAGGTACGCAAAGGACAACATCACATTATAGATACACAAAGGACAACATCTCATCATTGATACACAAAGGACAACATCACATTATAGATACGCAAAGGACAACATCTCATCATTGATACACAAAGGACAACATCACATTATAGGTAGGCAAAGGACAACATCACATCATAGATACACAAAGGACAACATCTCATCATTGATACACAAAGGACACCATCTCATCATAGATACACAAAGGACAACATCTCATCATTGATACACAAAGGACACCATCACATTATAGGTACGCAAAGGACAACATCACATCATAGATACACAAAGGACAACATATCATCATTGATACACAAAGGACAACATCACATCATAGATACACAAAGGACAACATCTCATCATTGATACACAAAGGACAACATCACATTATAGATACGCAAAGGACAACATCTCATTATAGATACACAAAGGACAACATCTCATCATTGATGCACAAAGGACACCATCACATTATAGGTACGCAAAGGACAACATCACATCAAAGATACAAAAAGGACAACATCTCATCATTGATACACAAAGGACACCATCTCATCATAGATACACAAAGGACAACATCTCATCATTGATACACAAAGGACACCATCACATTATAGGTACGCAAAGGACAACATCACATCATAGATACACAAAGGACAACATATCATCATTGATACACAAAGGACAACATCACATCATAGATACACAAAGGACAACATCTCATCATTGATACACAAAGGACAACATCACATTATAGATACGCAAAGGTCAACATCTCATTATAGATACACAAAGGACAACATCTCATCATTGATACACAAAGGACACCATCACATTATAGGTACGCAAAGGACAACATCACATCATAGATACAAAAAGGACAACATCTCATCATTGATACACAAAGGACACCATCACATTATAGGTACGCAAAAGACAACATCACATCATAGATACACAAAGGACAACATCTCATCATTGATACACAAAGGACAACATCACATTATAGATACACAAAGGACAACATCTCATTATAGATACACAAAGGACAACATCTCATCATTGATACACAAAAAACGCCATCACATTATAGGTACGCAAAGGACAACATCACATCATAGATACACAAAGGACAACATCTCATCATTGATACACAAAGGACAACATCACATTATAGATACACAAAGGACAACATCTCATTATAGATACACAAAGGACAACATCACATCATAGATACACAAAGGACAACATCTCATCATTGATACACAAAGGACAACATCACATTATAGATACGCAAAGGACAACATCTCATTATAGATACACAAAGGACAACATCTCATCATTGATACACAAAGGACACCATCACATTATAGGTACGCAAAGGACAACATCACATCATAGATACAAAAAGGACAACATCTCATCATTGATACACAAAGGACACCATCTCATCATAGATACACAAAGGACACCATCACATTATAGGTACGCAAAGGACAACATCACATCATAGATACACAAAGGACAACATATCATCATTGATACACAAAGGACAACATCACATCATAGATACACAAAGGACAACATCTCATCATTGATACACAAAGGACAACATCACATTATAGATACGCAAAGGTCAACAACTCATTATAGATACACAAAGGACAACATCTCATCATTGATACACAAAGGACACCATCACATTATAGGTACGCAAAGGACAACATCACATCATAGATACAAAAAGGACAACATCTCATCATTGATACACAAAGGACACCATCACATTATAGGTACGCAAAGGACAACATCACATCATAGATACACAAAGGACAACATCTCATCATTGATACACAAAGGACAACATCACATTATAGATACACAAAGGACAACATCTCATTATAGATACACAAAGGACAACATCTCATCATTGATACATAAAGGACACCATCACATTAGAGGTACGCAAAGGACAATATCACATCATAGATACACAAAGGACAACATCACATCATTGATACACAAAGGACATCATCACATCATAGATACACAAAGGACATCATCACATCATAGATACACAAAGGACATCATCACATCATAGATACACAAAGGACAACATCACATTATAGATACACAAAGGACAACACCCCATCATTGATACACAAAGAACAACATCATATCATAGATACACAAAGGACAAAATCACATCATAGTTACACAAAGGACAACATCACATCATAGATACACAAAGGACAACATCTCATCATTGATACACAAAGGACATCATCACATTATAGGTACGCAAAGGACAATATCACATCATAGATACACAAAGGACAACATCACATCATTGATACACAAAAGACACAATCACATTATAGATACAAAAAGGACAACATCACATTATAGATACACAAATGACAACATCACATTATAGATACACAAAGGACAACATCACATCATAGATACACAAAGGACATCATCACATCATAATTACACAAAGGACAACATCTGATTATAGATACACAAAGGACACCATCACATTATAGATACGGAAACGACATCACATCATAGATACACAAAGGACAACATCTCATCATAGATACACAAAGGACAACATCATGTCATAGATACACAAAGGACAACATCACATTATAGATACACAAAGGACAACATCACATTATAGATACGCAAAGGACAACATCACATCATAGATACACAAAGGACAACATCTCATCATTGATACACAAAGGACAACATCATATCATAGATACACAAAGGACAACATCACATTATAGATATACAAGGGACAACATCACATTATAGATACACAAAGGACAACATCACATTATAGATACACAAATTACAACATCACATCATAGATACACAAAGGACAACATCACATTATAGATACACAAAGGACAACATCCCATCATAGATACACAAAGGACAACATCACATTATAGATACGCAAACAACATCACATCATAGATAGACAAAGGACAACATCTCATCGTAGATACACAAAGGACAACATCATATCATAGATACACAAAGGACACCATCACATTAAAGATACACAAAGGACAACATCACATTATAGATACACAAAGGACAACATCACATCATAATTACACAAAGGACAACATCACATCATAATTACACAAAGGACAACATCACATCATAATTACACAAAGGACACCATCACATCATAATCACACAAAGGACAACATCACATCATAAATACACGAAGGACACCATCACAATATAGATACACAAAGGACAACATCACATCATAGATACACAAAGGACAACATTTCATCATGGATACACAAAGGACAACATCCCATCATAGATACACAAAGGACAACTTCTGATTATACATACACAAAGGACACCATCACATTATAGATACGCAAACGACATCACATCATAGATAGACAAAGGACAACATCTCATCATAGATACATAAAGGACAACATCATATCATAGATACACAAAGGACAACATCACATTATAGATACACAAAGGACAACATCTCATCATTGATAAACAAAGGACAACATCACATTACAGATACACAAAGGACACCATCACATTATAGATACACAAAGGACAACATCACATCATAATAAAACAAAGGAAAACATCACATCATAGATACAAAAAGGACACCATCACATTATAGATACTCAAAGGACAACATCACATCATAAATACACAAAGAACAACATCACATCATAGATACATAAAGGACACCATCACATTATAGATACACAAAGGACAAAATCACATTATAGATACACAAAGGACAACATCACATTATAGATACACAAAGGACACCATAACATTATAGATACACAAAGGACAACATCACATCATAGATACACAAATGACAACATCACATCATAGATACACAAAGGACATCATCACATTATAGATAAACAAATGACAACGTTATATCATAGATACATAAAGGACAACATCACATTATAGATAAACAAAGGACAACATCATATCATAGATACAAAAAAAGACAACATCACATAATAGATAAACAAAGGACAACATCATATCATAGATACAAAAAAGACAACATCACATTATAGATACACAAAGGACAACATCACATTATAGATACACAAAGGACAACATCACATTATAGATACACAAAGGACAACATCTAATAATAGATACACAAAGGACAACATCACATTATAGATACGCAAACGACATCATATCATAGATACACAAAGGACAACATCTCATCATAGATACACAAAGGACAACATCACATTATAGATACACAAAGGACAACATCACATCATAGATACACAAAGGACATCATCACATCATAATTACACAAAGGACAACATCTGATTATAGATACACAAAGGACACCATCACATTATAGATACGGAAACGACATAACATATTAGATACACAAAGGACAATATCTCATCATAGATACACAAAGAACAACATCACATTATAGATACACAAAGGACAACATCACATCATAGATACACAAAAGACATCATCACATCATAGATACACAAAGGACAACATCATATCATAGATACACAAGGGACAACATCACATTATAGATACACAAAGGACAACATCACATTATAGATACACAAAGGACAACATCACATTATCGATACGCAAACGACATCACATCATAGATACACAAAGGACAACATCTCATCATAGATACACAAAGGACAACATCACATTATAGATACAAAAATGACAACATCCCATCATTGATACACAAAGGACAACATCTCATCATTGATACACAAAGGACAACATCTGATTATAGATACACAAAGGACAACATCACACTGTAGATACGCAAACGACATCTCATCATAGATACACAAAGGACAACATCTCATCATAGATACCCAAAGGACAACATCACATTATAGATACAAAAATGACAACATCCCATCATTGATACTCAAAGGACAACATCACATTTTAGATACACAAAGGACAACATCACATAAAAGATACACAAACGACACAACATCACAGATCCACAATGGACAAAATCCCACATAAATGGACACAGAAGGGCAACATCACATCATAGATGCACAAACAACATCATATCATAGATACACAAAGCACAACATCACATCATAGATACACAAAGCATTTTCAAATTATAGACACACAAACGACAACATCAAATCATGGACACAAAAAGGACAACATCTTATCATAGATACACAAAGGACATCATCACATCATAGATAAACTAACGACAACACATCATACATACACAAAGGACATCACATCATAGATGCACAATCGACGTCACATCATCGATGCACAAAGGACAACATTACATCATAGATACACAAAGGACAACATCACATATTAGATACACAAATGACATCACATCATAGATGCACAAACGACATCACATCATAGATGCACAAACGACATCACACCATAGATGCACAAACGATGTCACATTATAGATACACAAACGACATCTTATCATTGATACACAAAGGACAATATCACATCATAGATGCACAAAGGACAACATTACATCATAGATACACAACGGACAACATCTCACATGCACAAACGATATCACATCATAGATACACAAACGACATCTTATCATTGATACACAAACGGCATCACATCAAAGATGCACAAACGACATCTTATCATAGATACACAAACGACATCACATCATAGATACACAAACGACATCTTATCATAGATACACAAACGACATCACATCATAGGTACACAAACGACATCACATCATAGATGCACAAAGGAAAACATCACATCATAGATACACAAAGGACAACATCTGATTATAGATACACAAAGGACAACATCACACTTTAGATACGCAAACGACATCTCATCATAGATAAACAAAGGACAACATCTCATCATAGATACCCAAAGGACAACATCACATTATAGATACAAAAATGACAACATCCCATCATTGATACTCAAAGGACAACATCACATTTTAGATACACAAAGGACAACATCACATAAAAGATACACAAACGACACAACATCACAGATCCACAATGGACAAAATCCCACATAAATGGACACAGAAGGGCAACATCACATCATAGATGCACAAACAACATCATATCATAGATACACAAAGCACAACATCACATCATAGATACACAAAGCATTTTCAAATTATAGACACACAAACGACAACATCAAATCATGGACACAAAAAGGACAACATCTTATCATAGATACACAAAGGACATCATCACATCATAGATAAACTAACGACAACACATCATACATACACAAAGGACATCACATCATAGATGCACAATCGACGTCACATCATCGATGCACAAAGGACAACATTACATCATAGATACACAAAGGACAACATCACATATTAGATACACAAATGACATCACATCATAGATGCACAAACGACATCACATCATAGATGCACAAACGACATCACACCATAGATGCACAAACGATGTCACATCATAGATACACAAACGACATCTTATCATTGATACACAAAGGACAATATCACATCATAGATGCACAAAGGACAACATTACATCATAGATACACAACGGACAACATCTCACATGCACAAACGATATCACATCATAGATACACAAACGACATCTTATCATTGATACACAAACGGCATCACATCAAAGATGCACAAACGACATCTTATCATAGATACACAAACGACATCACATCATAGATACACAAACGACATCTTATCATAGATACACAAACGACATCACATCATAGGTACACAAACGACATCACATCATAGATGCACAAAGGAAAACATCACATCATAGATACACAAAGGACACCATCACATCATAGATACACAAACGACATCACATCATAAATACACAAAGGACAACATCTCATCATAGATACACAAAGGACAACGTCATACATTGATAAACAAAGGACAACATCTCATCATAGATACACAAGGACAACATCTCCCCGTCGGTACACAAAGGACAACATCTCATCAAAGGTACTCGAAGAAGAACATATCATCATAGATAAACAAAGGACAACATCACATCATAGATACACAAAGGACAACATCTTATCATAGATACACAAAGGACAACATCCCATCATGGATATTAAAAGGACCATATCCCATCATAAATACACAAACGACGTTTCATCATTGATACACAAACGACATCACATCATAGAAAGACAAAGGACAACATCTCATCATAGTTACACAAAGGACACCATCTCATCATAAATAAACAAAGGACAACATTACATCATAGAAACACAAAGGCAACATCTCAACATAGTTACACAAAGGACACCATCTCATCATAGATACACAAAGGACAACATCTCATCATCGATACACAAAGGACAACATCTCATCACAGATAAACAAAGGACAACATCTCATCATAGTTACACAAACGACGTCACATCATAGATAAACAAAGGACAACATCTCATCATAGTTACACAAACGACGTCACATCATAGATACACAAAGGACAACATTTCATCATAGTTGCACAAAGAACAACATCTCATCATAGATAAATAAAGGACAACATCTCATCATAGATACACAAAGAACAAAATGTCATTATTGATATACACAGGACAACATCACACCATAGATATACAAAAATTCCATCATAGACACAGAAGGGACAACATCACATCATTGATACACAAACGACATCACATCATAGATACACAAACGACATCAAATTATGGACACGCAAAGGACAACATCTCATCATAGTTACACAAAGGACATCATCTCATCATAGATACACAAACGACATCACATCATAGATACACAAACGACATCACATCATAGATACACAAACGACATCAAATCGTGGACACACAAAGGACAACATCTCATCATAGTTACACAAAGGACAACATCTCATCATAGATACACAAACGACATCACATCATAGATACACAAGAACAACATCTCATCATTCATACACAAAGAATAACATCACATCATTGATACACAAGCGACATCAAATTATGGACACACAAAGGACAACATCTCATCATAGTTACACAAAGGACACCATCTCATCATAGATAAACAAAGGACAACATCTCATCATACATACACAAAGAACAACATCACATCATAGATACACAAAGGACATCATCACATCATAAATACACAAAGGACATCATCACATCATAGATACACAAAGGACAACATCTCATCATTGATACATAAAGAATAACATCAAATCATAGATACAGAAACGACATCACTTCATGGATACATAAAGGACAACATTACATTATGGATACACAAAGGACAACATCAAATCATAGAAACAAAAGACATCACGTCATAGATACACAAGGGACAACATCCCATCACAGATACACAAAGTACAACATCAAATCATAGAAACAAAAGACATCACGTCATAGATACACAAGGGACAACATCCCATCACAGATACACAAAGGACATTTTCAAATTATAGACACACAAAGGACAACATCACATCATAGATACGAAAAGGACAAAATCAAATCATGGACACACAAAGGTCAACATATCAGCATAGATACATAAAGGACAACATCGCATCATAGATATACAAAGGACAACATGACACATCATAGATAAACAAAGGACAACATGACACATCATAGATACACAAACATAATTACCATTCTCATTAACAAAGAAAAACATAATAACAATACTCATTAACAAAGGAACATATAATAACCATACTCATTAACAAAGGAACACATAATAACAATACTCATTAACAAAGGAACACATAATAACCATACTCATTAACAGAAACACATAATAACCATACTTATTAACATCAACAATAATAAAAATGTCCTCATATTAGAACAGCATTTTTCTAAATCATTCTTTAAAGAAGCAAATGTGAATCTCAAATGTAGATAAGATCTGCTTGGAGATAGTTTAACAGCGCCCGGGGTAGTGGAAATTCCCTGTATGCTGGTAACACCAGTCAATAAGGCAGTGCAGAAAAAGTCAAAATAGGTAAATGTGTCGAATTCAATTATGTTGGATGGTTCTATGTATTCAAGTATGATTCCTGAAATGTGAGCCTTCAGTGGCATCAAACCAAGAGAAGAAGAAACAGCCTGTAGATTACTTTCACATCGTCGCCATGAATATGAGATTTTTTTCTTGTTTCAAGAAGGAACCATTACTCGAAAACTATTGTTTCTTCAAATAACATTATCTAAATCTTGATTTCGGTTGAATAAGCAGATAGCCGACCAAAGTCGTATTCTTAATCATTTTATGTGTTTTCATTCATGTTTCCTGTTTCTTTTAGTTGCTTCGTAGATATGTCTGCGTGCTTGTTTTGTATAATGTTAAATGTTCACATTTTTGTTGTGTTGAATACAAAACTCCTTTTCCTTATTCCTGGAATGATTCATAATGAAATTTTCATTACACCATCGGAATACAGCATAAAGGAATTATCTAAACAAGACATCATCGCAATGACCCAAGTGGACTACATCACAGAAAGCAACATCTCACGGGCACCTCTCAGAACAACCTCAACAGGCGGAAACAGAGAAAGAACATTCACGCCAAATGACTAACTCATAAAACAAACTTATTCACTGTCCAGACTTGAAAGATGAATGATAGTTAGTAAAAGGAAATGGACAAATTAAAAACCAGGATCAGTCTTATTTTGTGAAAGAGTCGGACAACGAAGCTCCTAAATCGGTCCTATTTCTTATAGCATGGGAATTCATCGAAAATTTATTTGTGATTTGATACTTTATAAATGTCTTTTCGTTTCGAAATATGAAATCTGGAATATGCTGTCTCATACTGCGAGAAAACATATTCCAGAAATGGAATCAATCAGATGTGTATCCTAAAGAATTCTAAGGCACTTTTGGAAAATTTAAAAGCCACCAATTTCAATCATATCACCAGCAAAACGTATTTCGACATCTCCAAGCTCTTCACTACCATACCACATCAAAAACTTATAAAACATACTAACCAATATTATTCGCAACACCTTTATTTCAAAATATGAGAGGAGGAGATACAAATACCTTCTCATAGGGCTGGAGGCTACTTATCTCGTTGATGAGTTATGAAAGATCCGGACGATAATCTCAACAGCACTAACAATAGACCCCAAAATTTAGCATCGACGGACCCCTAGCAAGCTAGAGGTGGGACAAGGTGTCCGGGAGGAGAAAGCATCACCTGTTTGGCTAGTCGCACCCGCCGTCACTGTTCACGCACGAAAATAAAAAAGACATGCACTGTCTGAGGTTATGTCTTTATAGAAAGTGCTATGGCGACCATGTCAGGAAAAAATATTCAATACACTCACCGTCAAAGCCCTCACCGGAAACTTTTTTAAGAACTCCACACGGCAATAGGCATAAGTGTGACTCAATTAAGTTAAAGAAGATCCTGACAATTATCTCAACAGCACTTACAATAGACCACAAAACTGAGCATCGACGGACCCCTAGCAAGTCAGAGGTGGGACCAGGTGCCCGGGAGGAGTAAGCATCCCTTGTTTAGCTAGCCGAAACCGCCGTCGATGTTCACGCACGAAAATCAAAACAATATATGAAATACATGCACTGTCTGAGGTTATGTCTTTATAGAAAGTGCTATGGCGACCATGTCAGGGAAAAACATATTACGAAAGGAGGGGATCTCCAACAAGACTCGGTTGCAGCATCAACAGCAACACACTAAACTCTCCAAGTGTAAACACAGAGAAGACACACACACAGCAAGAGACAAACAACAGCAAACGAGACATCAAACAGCGAACATAAAAGACACACATAAACCAACGAGACCCATGGGCAGTCGGTGCCGACGTAGGACGGCCATCAGCCACGTTAGTAACAGACGGTTTGGTTATCCTGAATTATTCTTGTTTCTCAGCTGATTCGGTACACCAGGGCATGTTCCAATTTTGAAGATTTCATTGTTAGAGACAGATGGCTTACAAGTAAGCTACTTGTTCAGGGTTATATTACACAGCGGCTGTAATCATCTTTGAGGAAATTCTTCGATGGCTACGGGGATACAATAAAAGCATATCAGATCCCCCTTTCCAAAATGATCAGTGACATTCTGGATTGCGATTGAATGGCTGTCATCATCACCAAACAAGATATATTTACCTGATCTGTACATCGAGACAATCACCGAATTTGACAAGTTTCCATGGAGCTGTTGCGACGGGTGTGGTATGCAATCAGAAGACGCTGACTCTCCCCGGACACCTGGTCTCACTTCGGAATGTTATTCATTCCGAGGTTCGCAACCGTTCCAATGGAAATTCTATTGATTTGTCCTTGCCTTCTCCGATTTGAGACTGAATAAATGATCTTTGATGTTTATATTTACCAAAGTATGAGTTGATATTTTGTAAAGAAAAAAAATTAACCAGAGGCTTTAAGCTTTTACGAAATATTATATAGTGCCCTATCAAACTGACTTGAATTTTGATATGACGCGCTTTGGATGACCGACAGCCGGTGATTCCTTGGATAGTCAAAACAGACAGTATATGAACTTCCATAATAAATTGTAATCATATTGCATTTATAGAGATTTTTAAGATATGTTTCAATCGTTTAAATAAATATTCCACCCACTTTCTCAATGTAGAAATATCTCTTATCATTTTTATAAGTAAATTAATACTGAGCAATGCATGATACTTACTTTTGGTATGGGTATTTGGGTATTTCACAACCTGCATTTTACTTTGGGTATTTCACAAACTGCATTTTACTTTGGGTATTTCACAACCAGAATTACTTTGGTAATTTCACTTGGTACCTGACCAATCTACAGCCTGGTACCAGCGCATTATTAAGAATTCTGACTGGCCGTGACGACAGGACCCCATGACGGGCCCTGTCCAAACCTCTTTAGAGAAGACAGGGTCCCGACCACCTGTCCTCTCTGAATCTCAGTCGGACTAATCGGGTTTTCACATGCACGAGCTCCTCGAGGGCACACGAGTCCCCGAAGGCACATGTAGCAAAGTTCGATTAATTTCGGTTGGTTGTTTCTTCAAACGCATTTGAAAATTTCTGTTTACAAACTTTTCTCAAATTTCTGAAACCTGGGTCCTGTAGCATCATATCCCAGCCTTCCTGCTACGTCTTTCGGCATATTTAGGACATAATTTTCACAGATTTTGGCCATAATTCATTATTTAGATTGAGAATCACTGACGAGGGTTAAATACCCGAAACGTACATGTCTGATCCATGCTGCAAATTTATCTGCTCTAAAATGATGCTAATGAATTTGAAGACGTGAAACATTTGTACCCCTTGGTGAGTGTCACTGCTGGTGGACCAAGAGTCCCCGAGGGCACATGTACCAAGTTCGATCAATTTCGGCTGGTCGTTTCTTCAAACGCATTTGAAATTTCTGTTTTCAAACTTTTCTCAAATTGCTGAAACCTGGGAAATGTAGCATCATATCCCAGCCTTCCTGCTACGGCTTTCGGCATATTTAGGACATAATTTTCACAGATTTTGGCCATATTTCATTATTTAGATTGAGGATCACCGACGAGTGTTAAATACCCGAAACGTGCATGTCTGGTCCATGCTGTAAATTTATATACTCTAAAATGATGCTAATGAATTTGAAGACGTTAAACATCGCTACAGACGACAGAGCACGACTGTATTTCGTATGCCTTCTGTTTTTTTTAATCCATTTACATATCCATCTGTGTGTTTCTTGGGCCCCTGCGTCATGCTGTCTGTTTGTATCTTCATCTTACAATGAGGAGTTTATTTTTAGACCACAATTGTGCGTTCTTCGGCACCTCTGGGTAATCAGAAAAATGGGAGGGTTGTGTGCATGTACTCCGGAAAACCACACCATCTGCTACTTGCGTGACAGGTGACCATCTTAAGTCGGCACCGGTTGCCCATTGGTCTCGTTGGTTGATGTATTGTCGTTTGGGTTTCATCTTTCTATGGTGCGAGTTGGTCTCGTTGGTTTATGCGTGGACTTTTGTGTTTCATGTTTCTAAGTGTTGAGTTGGTGTTCCTTGTTCCTTTTGCGTCTCTTTTGGTGGATTTCTGCTCTATGTTTTTCTATTGGGTGTTTTGGAATATTTCTGGGGATGCTGCATTGGGGAATTGTTGGAGATCCCCTTCTTTCTTTTTTGCCCTGACATTATGCGATGTCATATATGTTAAAATGACGTCGCAAACAGTATACCATAACCCCACTTCCCTTGAGTGTATTTTGCTACATCAAGGCGTTAAATCACAAAGGTGGCCAACTGTAAAGTGCTGGAATATTGTATCATCAAGATATAAAAGATGAGCCCGGTGACCAAATAGGCCGATTGTGTCGTTCATTGGTCTGGTCCTATAGTTGATATTGAAACATCCCCCTTTTTTAGACTGATTTTACCAGATTGAACATTGTTCCCCAGTGATACAGCATGCCACTTTGAAACTACTCCGTTAACTACTGACATGACAGATGGGCGTCCTAAGTCGGCACCGACTGCCCATTAGTCTCGTTGGTTTAAGTTTAGTCATTTGTGTTTGATGTTTCTATGTGATTTGGCATTCCTTGTATCATTTGCGTCTCTTTCTGTGCGTGTTTGCTTTGTGTGTTTGCAGTGGCTGTTTTGGGAATTTGCTATTGGTAATCCAACCGGATGTTGTAGTAGATCCCCTCATTTCTTTAATATCATCTGAAATATTAATATTGTAGGTATTAATATTGTAACTTAGGTGTCCCTAGAATTAGCTTACACGACATTAGAGATGAAACATTTGTAGTTAGTATCAACCATGAGTTTTGGTATAAAGATGCAGATGGGTATATTAAAATCAAGCCCTGTAAGATTGAAGAGGTCGATATACTAAAAGAGCACCTATTTTCACCAAGCGATTGCTCAATTTCTAAGTGTGGCATGAAGAACTGCAAAACTTGTAACATCCTAATAACAGACACTTCATTCTCAAGTAATCTCACAAAACAAACATTTAACACGCATAGTTTTGAAAACCTTAACTGCATGACATCTAATGTTGTGTACGGAATAGAGTGCTCACTTTGTGGATTGATTTATGTGGGCGAAACCAAAGGCCAGCTCCGAAAAAGAATGTCAGGACACCGGTCAAAAATAAATAATAAAGGAAGTCAACTCCTTTATCGACATTTTGACCAGGTGGATCATTCTGTTTTATCTATGAGAGTCAGAATCCTGGAGAAAATATATCACCCCACAAACAATCCCAATTTGAGCACACCTCTCCGTCGCAACAGAGAAGAGTTCTGGATTGAAAATCTTAACACTGCAGTGCCCTATGGGTGCAACGATAACATCAGCACTATAGGAAACTTAACAAGTCCCGGTTGTCAATCGGTAAATGTGACTAGCTTATTCAACACATCACAAAGAAGACATCGAAGTCATGGCATTCGAAAATATAATAGGCCTGAGATACATAGTTTCTCCTTCGATGACTTGGTTCCATTTTTGAATGAGCCTCTAGGCTTGCATTATATTCGTACCAAATTATACTCTGTTCCTTTACGGAAGTTACACGAAATCTACGATTATACGAAGGACCTCGCATATACCGATACACGTTCACCAGAATACAGACTACAAGGAGTCATCTTGGACATTTCTACTTTTCGTTTATTTCAAGCAGTTAGATCAGATAAATCAGAGGAGAAAACAAACCGCCCTTTCATTAAAGTAAGATTTGCAAACAAAGGTATTGATAACTTGAATCTTGGTCAAATTTTGAATCACAAAACTGTCACAGAAAAAAATCCCACCATATTTCAAAAGAAAAGAAACTCCTTGTATTTCCTATAGCTACACACCAACAGTTGCATCTAAAATTTACAATTACAAACGATTTCTGCAGTGTATTGTTTTAAGTAATCCCTCACTACATCCACTTCCCTGCGAATGTTCTTCATCGGATTTCAACTACTCTCCTTGGACACGTTATTACTGGTGGCCTTAGTATAGTCAAGAATGACAAGTTGAGAGAATTGTTAAAAAAGGGTCCCAAATACAGAGAAAGTATGTCCTTTACATGGGACCAAAATGTCAAAATTATCATGGACTCTTGTAAGGAGTATGCAAGACGTTGGGCAAAGAAAGAGGATGTACAGCTCGACACCCTTTCCGAATGGATAAAATCAATCAGAGGGTTACTTTTATCTAGAATTAACCGATTAAAATCAACTGTGAACACCAGATTCGTGTCTATATTTAAAGACCCTGATGTTATCACAGAACTTACCTACCCCCAAGAACATTATGTCATCACACCAGCGGACAAAGCCTCAAATAATTACACATTTACTTGCAAAAAGTACTATTTCGACAGTCTAGTTAAAGAGTTGGGTTTAAATTCGACACCTGGAAATCCCACTTACACCCCAACAAACCTTTCTGCCTCTGAAATAATAGATAACCACAAATCAGCTCTTGCTTCCTTTGGCTTCGACACTACCAATTTAGATTTAGATTTACCATACTTATACTGCATACCTAAAATGCATAAGAATCCGTACAAACAACGTTTCATCGCTGGTTCCTCAAAATGTTCTACCAAATCTGTATCGATCTTACTCACCAGAGTTTTATCTGAAATCAAATCTGGGCTACAAAAATATTGTTCGACAGTATTTTCTCGCAGTGGTATCAACCAGATGTGGATTGTAAAGAATTCGAAGGAACTTTTAGAACATATGAAATCCACTCATTTTAGTAGAGTCCATTCGATCAAAGCCTTTGATTTTTCGACACTTTACACTACAATTCCACATTCTAAATTGAAAGAAAGACTCGCAAAAATTATAAGTAACGCGTTTACAAGTAAGAACGGTAAACGCAAATACAAATTTATTGTTGTTAACTATGACAAAACCTACTTTGTAAAAGAAAAGTCAGATTCTGAAAATAAGTACACTGAAACAGACATTATTCAGATGTTAAACTTTCTGATCGACAACATTTTTGTGGTGTTTGGAGGAAAGGTCTTCCAGCAAATTGTCGGAATTCCAATGGGGACCAATTGTGCCCCACTCCTTGCCGACATTTTCCTTTACTCGTACGAAGCTGAATTCATTCAATCTTTGGTCTCTGAAGGGAAAAGATACTTAGCTTCTGACTTCAACTTCACTTACAGATACATAGACGATGTGTTGTCCATCAATAATCCAAAATTCGCGGATTACCTGAGCAGTATCTATCCTTCGGAGCTTGAAGTCAAAGAAACTACAGAGACAAATAATTCAGCATCCTATTTGGACATTATGTTGTCCTACGACACTGATGGTCACATGAACACCTCACTCTATGACAAACGTGACGACTTCCATTTCAGCATTACGAACTTTCCTTTTCTGAGTAGCAACATCCCTTCATCGCCTGCTTATGGCGTGTTCATATCTCAGTTGATACGCTATGCCAGAGCAAGTACCAAATATACGGATTTTGTTCTGAGAGCTAGGCGTCTTTCAGATAAGCTTCTCAGTCAGGGTTATGTTTGTGACCAACTAACATCGTCACTGAGGAAGTTCTACGGTCGATATGGGGAACTCGTCATACACTATGATGTCCCACTATCCAGAATGGTGGATGATATTCTGTCATAGACCATTTGAACCATCCAACCAAAGATTGTACTCTATATCTTCCAAAATGGAAGTAACCGGATGTGACAGTTCTACCGAATTGAAGCGACGGGTGTTGCATGCAAGCAGGAGATGCTTACTCTTCCTGGGCACCTGGTCTCACTCTCATATCGGGAGTTCGCTTCTTTTCATATGGTGGAGGTTTTTGTTTTTGTTTGCTTTGGTTCCTGTTTTATCCTGATTTTGTATGCCTTCGGTTTCTGATTTTCTGAATTATCGATTTTGTACTGTAGACAGGGATAT
The DNA here is from genome assembly GCA_028142955.1 of Pinctada fucata. Classification (NCBI taxonomy): domain Eukaryota; kingdom Metazoa; phylum Mollusca; class Bivalvia; order Pterioida; family Pteriidae; genus Pinctada; species Pinctada fucata. The sequence goes on from AP027102.1 coordinate 101,475,519, forward strand.
GGTCATTATCCATATTTGTCATTTTTACCACTGTTCATGTGTCACTGCTGGTGGACAAATTGTCCCCGAGGGCACTTGTCGAACAGTCTTTTGCTTAAATGGATAGAACTCAAGAGACCTACAAAGTGGCTGGGGCGTCGCCCACTATAAAAAGGCCCCAACCTGTTGCGTCTACGGACACTTACGCAACAGGTAACTTAGGTGTCCCTAGAATTAGCTTACACGACATTAGAGATGAAACATTTGTAGTTAGTAACAACCATGAGTTTTGGTATAAACATGCAGATGGGTATATTAAAATCAAGCCCTGTAAGATTGAAGTGGTCGATATACTAAAAGAGCATCTATTTTCACCAAGCGATTGCTCAATTTCTAAGTGTGGCATGAAGAACTGCAAAACTTGTAACATCCTAATAACAGACGCTTCATTCTCAAGTAATCTCACAAAACAAACATTTAACACGCATAGTTTTGAAAACCTTAACTGCATGACATCTAATGTTGTGTACGGAATAGAGTGCTCACTTTGTGGATTGATTTATGTGGGCGAAACCAAAGGCCAGCTCCGAAAAAGAATGTCAGGACACCGGTCAAAAATAAATAATAAAGGAAGTCAACTCCTTTATCGACATTTTGACCAGGTGGATCATTCTGTTTTATCTATGAGAGTCAGAATCCTGGAGAAAATATATCACCCCACAAACAATCCCAAGTTGAGCACACCTCTCCGTCGCAACAGAGTAGAGTTCTGGATTAAAAATCTTAACACTGCAGCGTCCTATGGGTGCAACGATAACATCAGCACTATAGGAAACTTAACAAGTCCCGGTTGTCAATCGGTAAATGTGACTAGCTTATTCAACACATCACAAAGAAGACATCGAAGTCATGGCATTCGAAAATATAATAGGCCTGAGATACATAGTTTCTCCTTCGATGACTTGGTTCCATTTTTGAATGAGCCTCTAGGCCTGCATTATATTCGTACCAAATTATACTCTGTTCCTTTACGGAAGTTACACGAAATCTACGATTATACGAAGGACCTCGCATATACCGATACACGTTCACCAGAATACAGACTACAAGGAGTCATCTTGGACATTTCTACTTTTCGTTTATTTCAAGCAGTTAGATCAGATAAATCAGAGGAGAAAACAAACCGCCCTTTCATTAAAGTAAGATTTGCAAACAAAGGTATTGATAACTTGAATCTTGGTCAAATTTTGAATCACAAAACTGTCACAGAAAAAATCCCACCATATTTCAAAAGAAAAGAAACTCCTTGTATTTCCTATAGCTACACACCAACAGTTGCATCTAAAATTTATAATTACAAACGATTTCTGCAGTGTATTGTTTTAAGTAATCCCTCACTACATCCACTTCCCTGCGAATGTTCTTCATCGGATTTCAACTACTCTCCTTGTGGACACGTTATTACTGGTGGCCTTAGTATAGTCAAGAATGACAAGTTGAGAGAATTGTTAAAAAAGGGTCCCAAATACAGAGAAAGTATTTCCTTTACATGGGACCAAAATGTCAAAATTATCATGGACTCTTGTGAGGAGTATGCAAGACGTTGGGCAAAGAAAGAGGATGTACAGCTCGACACCCTTACCGAATGGATAAAATCAATCAGAGGGTTACTTTTATCTAGAATTAACCGATTAAAATCAACTGTGAACACCAGATTCGTGTCTATATTTAAAGACCCTGATGTTATCACAGAACTTACCTACCTCCAAGAACATTATGTCATCACACCAGCGGACAAAGCCTCAAATAATTACACATATACTTGCAAAAAGTACTATTTCGACAGTCTAGTAAAGAGTTGGGTTTTAATTCAACACCTGGAAATCCCACTTACACCCCAAAAAACCTTTCTGCCTCTGAAATAATAGATAACCACAAATCAGCTCTTGCTTCCTTTGGCTTCGACACTACCAATTTAGATTTAGATTTACCATACTTATACTGCATACCTAAAATGCATAAGAATCCGTACAAAGAAGGGAGGAGATCTCCAACAAGACTCCGTTGCAGCATCAACAGTAAAACACCAAAACACCCGATGCAAAAACACAAAAGACGAGTACAGCACGAGACGGAAAAAAGACACACGACATGTAAACATCAAACACAAAAGACTACACATAAACCGACGAGACCAATGGGTAACCGGTGCCGACTTTGGACGGCCATTTGTCACGCAAGTAGCAAATGGTGTGGTTATCCTGGATTACGTGCGCACAACCCTCTCACTTCTCCAATTACCCAGAGGTCTCGAAGAACGTACAGTTGTGGTGTAAAACAACCTCCTCATTGTAAGATGACATCATACAAACACGACCGCGAAAAGCAGAGGCCCCAGAGACACAGATGAATATGTAAATGGATATAAAAAGAGGGCATGCTTAATACAGTCCGTGCTCTGCCGGCTGTAGCGAGCTATTGTATGTAATCACCCGAGGAGTCCGACTGACATTCAGAGAGGACAGGTGGTCGGGCCCTGTCTTCTCTAAAGAGGTTTGGACAGGGCCCGTCATGGAGTCCCGTCGTCACAGTCAGTCAGAGTGCAAGTCTCAAGGATGCGCTTGTACAAGACTGTAGATTGGTCAAGTACCAAGCCTAGTGTCCGTCTGGTGACATTAGGATCATATCCACGGTATAAAAGGCGTTTGATGATTCTGACGCATTTTCGATGGTTATGCTGCCTACCTTTGATCCTTTTTATTTTGTTTATCATATCACCATAAAAGACAGGTTGTGTAATACCCATAGTAATGTACTCTGTTGCATGTATAGATCCGAATTTTAAAAGAAGTTGACTGTAATTTTTGTAAAATTTCCAGAAAGTCTTAAATAGTTTATGAAAGCGGAAACCTTGACCTAAAAGTTTTTTGGTAATTTGTAAATTTCTACTGTGAAAATCCAAAATATCAGTACATGTTCTAGCGTACCGGATGAGCTGTGATATGTAAATGCCGTATGACGGTAATCTTGGAACATCACCGTCAAGCCAGGGGAAATTTACTATGTTGAATCCAAAATCATCCCTTTTGTCATATACACTTGTATGAATCTTTCCGTTTACAATTTTGACATTTAGGTCCAAAAAGGGTGTTTCTGTATTTGAAAGGTTTGCCTTGTTAAGGGTTAATTCTTGTGGATAAATTTCATTCTTATATAATTCAAAAGCAGGATTGTCAATGGTTAGAATATCATCCAGATACCTAGAAGTATTATTGAAACATTTCAGCTCATCAAATTTTCTTTGCTTTTGAAGATTTTGGATAAATTCTTTTTCATAAGTGTATAAAAATAAATCTGCAACAAGAGGCGCACAGTTAGTACCCATAGGAATTCCTACAACCTGCTTGTATAGATCCTCATCAAATCTAACATAAATATTGTCCAAGAGGAAGGACAAGGCATTACACAGGTCACTACATGTCCATGATTTGTATGATTTGTAGTCTGTCGAGGAAAAGAAACCCTTCGATTCAGATGTGTACAAATGTAAGTTTTTCGCTCTCGATCAAAACACCATTTAATGAGATTAGATAATCGATCATTAATTTTGTCATGAGGAAGTGTGGTGTACATATTAGAGAAGTCGTATGAAGAAATCGTATTGGCTTGGAAATTTCCAGATTTCATTTTTTCAATCACATCCCCTGAATTCTTAATAGACCAAAATAGATTTACATCGCTCCTGTTTAGAACCGTTTCACAATATCTAGTTATGTGTTCTTTAATAGCAGTAAGTGCTGACGTCAGATTTCTAGACAAAATTGTAGTGGAGCAGTTACTAGAATTAGCAATAAATCGAAATTTGTAAGGAGACTTGTGCAGTTTCGGTATGCAATATAGTGTTGGGAGATCCAATTTAGAAATAGAGATATTGAATGAAGACAGTTCACTGTTATGCTTGCCTAAAATGTTAGATGCACTTTCATTGCTTTTGATATATGTATTAGTAGACAACGTTTCATCGCTGGTTCCTCAAAATGTTCTACCAAATCTGTATCGATCTTACTCACCAGAGTTTTATCTGAAATCAAATCTGGACTACAAAAATATTGTTCGACAGTATTTTCTCGCAGTGGTATCAACCAGATGTGGATTGTAAAGAATTCGAAGGAACTTTTAGAACATATGAAATCCACTCATTTTAGTAGAGTCCATTCGATCAAAGCCTTTGATTTTTCGACACTTTACACTACAATTCCACATTCTAAATTGAAAGAAAGACTCGCAAAAATTATAAGTAACGCGTTTACAAGTAAGAACGGTAAACGCAAATACAAATTTATTGTTGTTAACTATGACAAAACCTACTTTGTAAAAGAAAAGTCAGATTCTGAAAATAAGTACACTGAAACAGACATTATTCAGATGTTAAACTTTCTGATCGACAACATTTTTGTGGTGTTTGGAGGAAAGGTCTTCCAGCAAATTGTCGGAATTCCAATGGGGACCAATTGTGCCCCACTCCTTGCCGACATTTTCCTTTACTCGTACGAAGCTGAATTCATTCAATCTTTGGTCTCTGAAGGGAAAAGATACTTAGCTTCTGACTTCAACTTCACTTACAGATACATAGACGATGTGTTGTCCATCAATAATCCAAAATTCGCGGATTACCTGAGCAGTATCTATCCTTCGGAGCTTGAAGTCAAAGAAACTACAGAGACAAATAATTCAGCATCCTATTTGGACATTATGTTGTCCTACGACACTGATGGTCACATGAACACCTCACTCTATGACAAACGTGACGACTTCAATTTCAGCATTACGAACTTTCCTTTTCTGAGTAGCAACATCCCTTCATCGCCTGCTTATGGCGTGTTCATATCTCAGTTGATACGCTATGCCAGAGCAAGTACCAAATATACGGATTTTGTTCTGAGAGCTAGGCGTCTTTCAGATAAGCTTCTCAGTCAGGGATATGTTTGTGACCGACTAACATCGTCACTGAGGAAGTTCTACGGTCGATATGGGGAACTCGTCATACACTATGATGTCCCACTATCCAGAATGGTGGATGATATTCTGTCATAGACCATTTGAACCATCCAACCAAAGATTGTACTCTATATCTTCCAAAATGGAAGTAACCGGATGTGACAGTTCTACCGAATTGAAGCGACGGGTGTTGCATGCAAGCAGGAGATGCTTACTCTTCCTGGGCACCTGGTCTCACTCTCATATCGGGAGTTCGCTTCTTTTCATATGGTGGAGGTTTTGGTTTTTGTTTGCTTTGGTTCCTGTTTTATCCTGATTTTGTATGCCTTCGGTTTCTGATTTTCTGAATTATCGATTTTGTACTGTAGACAGGGATATGGTCATTATCCATATTTGTCATTCATGCAAAAGGCTGTATCACGGGGGAACAATGTTGAATAAAAACTGTCAAATTTAACTTTAGAATATCAAGAAATTCATCACATTTCCCATTGATCAGAACAACAATTTTTTAAAGATACTTAAGATTTTGAGGCAACATTTAAAGCAATATCAAATAAATGTGCATCTGGTTAGAATTCTATTTTCAGATTTTAGGTGGGCATTTTTATTAATGAAATCCGATGTTTTCCTTACACGTCTATTGTATCTTCTTGTCCTGAAAGATTTCTGTTTGTTTACGCATGAGGCCACATAAACTTCTCCACTTAAGACACATTTTCTTGTAATTTTGGTTATGTTTTGTCAATAACGTCAAAATAATGTCACTTGATCACGTCATAAGACTTCCTACTGTGCTTCGTTCGGTGAAATATTCCTATCATTAAAAGCATTCATTTGATATACCAAGTAATTCTAATCAAATCTTATCTTAAGGAATATTGCAGGCCCAATTTTGGGGTTTCGAGGTCCTATTCCTTTAGGTTCTGATCCAGATGCCCGTAAACAATCTACACTAACGTATCAGCATCATTTTAAAGCGTTGCAAGCTGCGAAACTCTTATTTTCGGACTTCATGACAGGAATTTTCTTAAATATCGACAGAGAATATTCGACTGGTCGCTCATTTCTTGTCCTATCTAAGATTATTCGCTTGATCATTATCTCATGCCAGTCATCATCACACGCATATGTTTGTATGCTTACCAGTTTAAATGGGTTCGTCTAATTACATTGGCTTATAATTTGTTTCTGGTTATTTAAATAATAAATGTTTTTGTCCCTTTCAGACATCTGAACCATCAGAAAATGAATTCAAACAAACACCGTCAACAAAACAGGCACTTTTAAGAAATAGCACTTTGAAAGATTCCTATTCTTGCAATGAGTATGCAAATTGCAGTCATCCTCAGAAGGTGTGCAGTTGCCTTCCCTCGTGTGAACTCTTCAATAATTGCTGCAATCTGGATTTTGAGAGGATTTCATTCACTGAGACACAAAGACTGACTGCTTCCGTTCACAAGACGTGCATGCGCACTGCACAGACTGAACGGGCATGGATTATCAATGGATGTCCTTACAACATTACGGCGGACGTTATCCCCGATGCCATGGCTCAGCTTAACAATATACTACCGGTGATGGATGGTTTTAACATTTCTTACCTTAACAGAAGAGTTGCACATTGTAACGGAGTGTTGACGTATACGCCATGGAGATTTTCATTCACGTCACTGCATAAATGTCGCTATCGGAATGCTGAACCTGGATCACCTGTAGCGGAACCCATCATGAACATTATAACAAGTACCAATTTGTCAACCCCTAGTCTAGTCGACCTACTACTTGAAAGCAAATGTTATTTGGACTATTTTCCTCCGGATGGACGAACGGGACATTATTGCAGGAATTTCAACATCCAGTCACAGGGTTGCTCTCCTATTTTCCAACCTGTCCTTGATAAGGACGAGAATAAACAAATCTTTCATAATTTGGAATGTTGTAAAAAGAACCAATTGTGCAAAACTGGATTCCGCTGTATAATGAAACCGGTTACAGTACAGAACCCATTTGTTATTTCCAGAGGGCATCTTCTATCAATGCCGAGCATGATCTTGTTTGATCTAAGCGAGGTAATTTATTTAAAAAAATCTAAAACAACATGATTGCATTGCAGTGACCACTGATAACCAGGCTTACTATACTTACATAAAACTACCAGAAAAAAGAAGCGTTTACCTGTTTTGTCATAGACATGCCATCCTGGACATTTACAATTCAACCTCGATATACAATGCATGCATGTTTTGGTTATCGGTATCGGGGTTTGACAATAAGTGTTTTGAATGTCTTTTCCTGACATGGTCGCAATAGTAATTTCTATATAGACATAACCTCAGACATTGCATGTTTTGTGGATATTGTTTCCAGTTTCGTGCGTGAACATCGACGGCCGGTGCGGCTAGCCAAACAAGGGATGCTTACTCCTCCCGTGCACCTGGTCCCACCTCTAGCTTGCTGGGGGTCCGTCGATGTTCAATCTTGAGCTCTTTTAGAGAAGACATGGCCCCGACCACCTGTCCTCTGTGAATGTCAGTCGGATTCCTCGGGCGATAACATACATGAGCTCGCTACAGCCGGCATAGCACGGATTGTATTACGTACGCCCTCCTTTTATATCCATTTACATATTCATCTGTGTTGCTTGGGCCCCTGCGTTTTGCGGTCTTGTTTGTGTGTGGTCATCTGACGGTAACGAGGTTGTTGTGCGCACATAATCCAGGATTACCACACTATTTCTTACTTGCGTAGTAGATAAGCTTCCTAAGTCGGCACCGGTTGCCCAATGATCTCGTTGGTCTATGTGTAGTCTTTTGTGTTTAATGTTTCTATGTTGCACGTCTGTCTCTTTTTCGTCTCTTGCTGTACTCGTCTTCTCTGTGTTTTCGCTTCATGTGTTTTGGTGTTTCGTTGGTGGTACTGCATTCAGGTCTGGTTTGAGACCCCCTCCCTTCTTCTACTGTGAGTGCTGTTGAGATTGTCGTCAGGATCTTTTTTATCTGATGAATCATCGGTATCAACATTGATGACAAAATACTTTATTGTGGTGGAAAATATGTCCCCGGGCACCTGGTCTCATCGGGTACCTGGTCTCACTTCGGAATGTTGTTCATTCCCGGGTTCGCAACCGTTTCGATGGGAATTCTCACGATTTTGCTTTGCCTTCTCGACGTTGAGACTGAATAGCTTTTAGGTACTTCTTTGATGTTTTTTTATCCCAAAACCATTGAAAGGTCCTTTAAAGGGCGTTTACCCCCCCCCCCCCCTACTACTTTGACTCTGATTTAGCATGAAAAAGGAGAAACGAATGACATGACGATTCCTCCAACCCTTTCCACTTAAAGGGCTATGGGATTTGAATCGTTTTCCGGACAACAAAACGATTTCACAATACAAAAGTAAAGAGAGTTTCAAATATTAGCACAATCTTTGCGTCCCTATAGACATATTTGAAGCTGTTGAAAAATATTCATTTGTTGACATCCTAGACTAAGATTGAATAATCCAGTAAATCTTTAGCAATAAATAAACAACGAAGAAGTAGCTATCAGTTATTCAGACTCAAATTCGAGAAGGTAAGCCAAAATCAAAAATCCAATGCAACAGTTGCAAATCCCGGAAAAAAACAATATTTCGAAGTAAGTCCAGGTGCCTGGGGAGAGTTTCAAATACGGTACTAGTACAATCTTGGTGAATCCATAGGCTTATAAATATGAAACTGTTGACAAATAATTGTTTGTTGACATCTTAGGCTGAAAGTGAATAATCCAGTGAATCTTTACGACATCGAATAGCCCGATCAATTAGATATATGTAACAAATGACTTAATAACGGAATAAATAAATGACAAAATAAGAAGGATCAAAGGTAGACTGAATTTCAATCGACAATGCATCAGAAATATTGTGGATATGACCCGGATATCATCAGAAGGACGCTCTGCATGATTCTTGACCAATCTACATTCTTGTAATATTGTATTTTGAGATTGCATACTGACTGACTAATATGACTATGAGACCATGGAGGGTCATGTACAAACCTCGTCAGAGAAGACAGGGCCTCGACCAACTTTCCTCTCTGAAAGTCACTTCCATTTTCTTTGACTTGGAATTGTTTACGTAAATTTGGATTATATATGCAGAACCCGTCCATCTTTCTATGTACTTTTAGGACTCTGAAGCATGTATGTTTTGATATCTAGCTTATCTGATGAGTTGAGAAATATTCATATTGCAGGCGACCGTCTATATTAACTTCACTATTATTACTAGGTACCTGCTTATTCCGAAAAAGCGAAAACTGTCGTGCAAAATACGTATTCACAGCAAAAACAAAAACACAACTAGATAACACATTGTAAGACTACATTCAAATTCTTACGAAGTAAATCATTATAAAAATGGGAAAAGGAATCGTATGCTCAATGTGGGGTACTTTTGCGGCATCCAAGTTTCAAGGGTGTGAAACGATTCCCTGGTTTTGTAATTTCAAAAAGGGAGTTACTCATTTTATGATTATTTTACAGTATTTCATATTTTTGTGTTTTTCAGATGAGCCAGAGAAAAGATGTAACTGTTCAATATTTGAATATTGAGTACGAAAGGAAGTTTGTCTTCGATGTTTCAAATAGAATAGACAAAGACAGCATGATATCCATGTATTGCTTGCTCAAGCAATACTTTGAATCAATGAAAAATGCTGTTAAAATTGATGAATCTGAGCTAACTCTATATAGAACACAGAATGGGTCAGAGTCGTTTAGATACGTTGCTTCCTTTTGGTTTCTTTTCAATTCTCAACGAATTTTCGAAGATATAGATGAAGCTAAACGTTTGAGGCTGTGGTTGGAGTACGTGAAGGTACGAGCTGAGATACGTGAAGAATCCAAGCATGTCCAGTTCAGGGATCTGGGATACACACCCTCCGTAAACACCTCCGAGCTGGAGTTGGTTCATCAACTTTTGCAAAGAGGAAGGCAATTAGCTTATTTCAAATTCGTGTCATTATCTAGAAGTCCTGCGTGTCGTTACCTAGCGACGGTCACGACGTCCCCTCGTGGATGGTGTAGTCATCTAGATATGGAGATTACGGCTACAAATGGTACGTACAGTGTCATATGGCATTGTACAGCATGGGATACCAAGCTCAAAGAACAACAGCTTGTTAATATTGCTAGACGTCCCTGTGAAATATTATGTATCGATATTATGATAGGTTTGTTCCTTCTACATTGTTGTATTACATAATATGAAAGTGAACTTCCAATCAGAAATATATGAGCATGGAAGCTAGCTGTTATCATCACAAACTTCAATGACATGATAAGAGATTAATTTCTTGCAGCTCTACGACAACTTTAGGTTATTGTTGATGAACAGATGCAATATATGCTGCATAAATTGGTGTTTTACCCCATATACATTCACATCCTCTATTATGCACATAGTGCAAATAATAATGGGTCAAATTAGGGTTTGACACTAAGGCAACATGAAGTGTTTGTCCGTTTACTAAATATACACAGTAAACAAGTGATTGAGCAATTGTGATATCAATGACAAATATGGATAATGACCATATCCCTGTATGCAGCACAAAATCGATAATTCAGAAAATCAGAAACCGAAGGCATACAAAATCAGGATAAAACAGGAACCAAAGCAAACAAACAAAAACCTCCACCATATGAAAAGAAGCGAACACCCGATATGGGAGTGAGACCAGGTGCCCAGGAAGAGTAAGCATCTCCTGCTTGCATGCAACACCCACCGCTTCAATTCGGTAGAACTGTCATATCCGGTAACTTCCATTGTGGAAGACATAGAGTACACTCTTTGGTTAGATGGTTCAAATGGTCTATGACAGAATATCATCCACCATTCTGGAGAGTGGGACATCATAGTGTATGACGAGTTCCCCATATCGACCGTAGAACTTCCTAAGTGACGATGTTAGTTGGTCACAAACATATCCCTGACTGAGAAACTTATCTGAAAGACGCCTAGCTCTCGGAACAAAATCCGTATATTTGGTACTTGCTCTGGCATAGCGTATCAACTGAGATATGAACACGCCATAAGCAGGCGATGAAGGGATGTTGCTACTCAGGAAAGGAAAGTTTGTAATGCTGCAATTGAAGTCACGTTTGTCATAGAGTGAGGTGTTCATGTGACCATCAGTGTCGTAGGACAACATTATGTCCAAATAGGATGCTGAATTATTTGTCTCTGTAGTTTCTTTGACTTCAAGCTCTGAAGGATAGAAAACGTTTGTGAAGATGAGAACCTTATCTAAAGTTTTTTTTTATTGAATATTCAACTTACAATAAAGACAAGGCAATGCATTTTGTTTGTTTTATTTTTTCTTTCGTCGGAAAACCGCTATCACTAATCTCGACCTTCGTGGGCCAGAACACCAGATAAGAGACAATGCTGTTTAATATTTGAATATGCATTTTGAAACCGATGTTTTCGTTATTTGTGATTTCAATGGTCAATGTGCTATATTTGTGTTCGTTCGTTCAATTTGTTGTTATTATAGTGGAATGTGTTGGTTTGCTCTTTGTGTTGGAGTTATACAGATAGTAGATAGTTTGCGTTATTTTGTTATGTTTTCCATCGATGTTGTCATGGGTTAATTTGTATGACTTTTGATAATGATATAGGGCAATAGAGTATCTTTACCAAAATGTTTTCTCCTTGCGTGTCATATTGTTTCCTTTCAGGGAAATTATTTGTTTCTGTTATTTTTGGTACCTAAATGCAAAGTTTATCGACTGAATACTTAAGAAATGACTGTCTTACAGGACACTCTTTGTAAAATTAATGTACAAATCTAAATTCTAAAACTAAAACAAGAGGGCGCTACTGAAATGAATTTTGGCGGCTCCGCTGGAAGCATCACTGATGAGAATTTTAAAACTGGTTTGATATTTTCTTCGTGAAGGTATATAGCTGGAACACTTCCGTATTATTATTATTATTATTATTATAAACACTTATTTCTTGTTGCAGTGTGGAGCAGTTAAATAGTTCCCCGTGACTTGATGTTTAGAAGCGTATTAATTACTTCTTTCCAGCTCTGTTGCCTGAAAGAAGGGTCTGACCCTTAATCGATTTGACATAATATATATTATTTTGCTATTTCGGAAACTTGTCATTTTATTAAAAAATATAGTCGAAATTTTGGTCGAGGTTAACAAATCAGCACCATATCCCTTCAATGCTATTATTTGGATATGCTACTGAATCGACCCTACAGGAAATTCGGAGCCGCTCCCTGTAAAATAAATAACAAATTTAAATTCTAAAAATACAGCAAGAGAGCGCTAGAATTTGGCGGCTCCGCTGGAAGCATCACTGATGAAAATTTAATATTCAAAACACGTGTCTGGTGCAGAAAAATTGGCTTGACATTTTCTTTGTGGAACACTTCCGTATCATTACCTTTGGTGTTCATGGGTGTATAATTCTGGTTGGTCACGTGCAAATTTTGTGAATCGAGTTTCTCGGAAAATTTACACGTGTCCAACCAGACTTACACACCCATGAACACCAAAAGTCAGACAGTCAATACTTACATTTACATTCATTCTAATTATCGGTCGTTTTTTATTTGCATATACATTGCACATTTTGCCTGTAACAGCGTCAATAGTATTCTAAAAACGTTGGTAAATTCTCCCTACATGTAAAACTTGAAAGTGACGTCATAATATCAACCCAAGTTATTGGAATATAATTCTAGTTGCCTTATGGCGTTTAACATGGGAAATCTATTATTAATGTAAATATAACCACTTGATTGGTTACATACCGTCAGAATATTTTCGGGTGATCTCTTTTCCTTGTTACATGTTTTTGTAAGAGGATATCAATTTTAGAAAGTTACATCTGTCGCTTGATTTACTATTGAGGTTCATCAAGCTGGTGCCTTCTACATGTGCAAATGAATGTCAAACGTCTTCAAATTCATCAGCATCATTTAAAAGCAGATAAATTTACAGCATGACCAGACATGCACGTTTTGGGTATTTAAACAATGAAATATGGCCATAACATGTGGAAATTACGTTCAAAATATACCGAAAGACGTAGCAAGATGGCTGGGATATGATTCTACAGGACCAAAGTTTCAAAAATTTGTAAACAGAAATTTTCGAATGCGTTTGAAGAAACGACCAACCGAAATTGATCGAAAATGTGTTGTTTTCATATACAACTTTTCCGTACTATATAATTTTTTTTTTTGGACTGAGTCTACTTTCTTTGTATGCTCTGTTCTCCATCATTAAATGCTTAAGAAATAACAACTAGCTAGCCGTGGTTTATTGTCCAGTAATTCCACGAGTCGCATGAACCAATCAAATTATCACCTCGCCGCTTCGCGGCTCGGTGATAATTTGATTGGTTCATGTAACGCATGCAATGCATTTCTATTCTAATATAGCACGTGGATGGGCGGAGCTTAGCGCACTGGAACTTTGTTGGAGATTTTACACCAGGCAAGTTCTATGGTACATACAGGGAGAAAATTTCAAGTCATATTAGAATATGTTCTGTATCTGTATCTGTTACGTTGAAGATACCACTTCTGGCTTTTATTCAACGGGAGAGAGTGCCGGATTTTACTGGCAGTGCGCTTTTAGAGCCGTCTTGAATGACTCTAAGGATTTTGCGCAAACAACGGAGTCTGGTAGTTGGGTTCAATGAATTGCTGTGTTGACGAAAAAAGAGTTCGTATATTGCTTTGTGTTTCCGGGTGGTACTTTAATTCCTCTGCTGTTGTTACATGAGTGTTTTTGAACAATGTTAACTGAACTGAAGTCTTTGAATTGGCGCGATTTAATTTGGCGTTTTTGAGTATTGAATTTAATATAATGATCAACGGGTAAAGACGGAACCAACCCCTCAACCACTTTGAACATCAGGATCAATCTAAGACTAATTCTTCGTTCTTCAAGCGTGTCTAATTCCAGATTGTTTCTCATGTTGGTAATCGATCCTGGTTTTCTGCTTCTGTAATCTTTCTTAATAAATCTTACTGCTCTATTTTGGATTCTCTCTAACTTATCTATGTCCCCTTTTAGATGTGGATTCCAGATGGTAGCTCCATATTCAAGTATTGATCTAACTAATGATGTGTATGCGGTCTTTCTGCATGATTATGGGACGTTTCTGAGGTTGCGACGTAAAAAGCCTAGAGTGGCATTGGCTTTTTTGCACGTGTTGTTAATATGTGTGGTCCACTTTAGGTCATTCGAAATCTGTAGTCCTAGGTAAGGATTATTTTCTACTTCCTGGAGGATATGGTGGTTAAGTTCGTAGAATTTTGAGGATTTCTTATTTATGGATAGTATATAGCACTTTTTGGCATTGAAGCGCATGCCCCAAGTGTTCGCCCATTTTTCTAGGTTTTGTATGTCTTCCTGTAGTTTTCTATGGTCTTCTTGCGATTTTATTTTCCTGTAGAGAAGGCAGTCGTCAGCAAAGAGACGCACTGATGACTGTACTGCCTCGGGGAGATCATTTGTATGGCAGAGGAACATGATCGGGCCTAATACTGTCCCCTGCGGCACCCCGGAGTCTACTGTTGTTTCGCTGCTTTTTTCTCCCTCTACTATGGTTCGCATTGTTCGTGTTGTTAGGAAGTTTGTTAGCCATTGATGGATTGGGCCTTGGATGCCATACTGGTGTATCTTATGTAGAAGCTTATCGTGAGGAACGGTGTCAAAAGCCTTCGAAAAGTCTAATATGGCTACATCTACTTGGTTGTTTTGGTCGTATTCTAGTAGGAAGTCGTTTATTGTAGTAATGAGCTGCGTCTCGCAAGAGTATCCGGATCTAAAGCCATGGTTCAAATTGGTAAGTATGTTGTTGCTCTCTAGATGTTTCATGATGTTTCTGCAGACGATGTGTTCTAATAATTTGCATGTAACAGATGTTAGTGATACGGGTCTGTAGTTCTCGGCAAGATGATTGTCTCCTTTTTTGTATATACTAGAGATGTTAGCATCAGTCCAATCTTTTGGTAGGTCCCCTGAGTCAAGCGACTTCTGCATGATTATTTGTAGAATAGGTGCAAGGTGTTTCGCACAATGTTGTAGAATTCTATTTGGGATGTTACATGTATCTGGTCCTGATGATTTTGACGGGATGACTTTCTTCAGAAATTTCTCCAGTCCATTTGTTGTTATTTGAATTGGCTTGATGTTGCTTTTGGCCCGTTTGCTTGTGTTTGGCATTTCGCCTTTTGATGGTTTGGTGAATACCGACTTAAATTGACTTAAGAGTATTTCTGCTTTGCCTTTACTGTCCGATATTAAAGCTGTGCCTTTCTTAAGTGGTGCTATCCCTCCGGAGTCCTGTCGTTTAGTTTTTAAGTATTTCCAGAAGGGTTTAGGATTGTTACTGTTGAGGCCGTCTATTATGTTTGAGTTTACGTAGTCCCATTCTGCACGTCTGAGGCTTCTTTTGCAGTCTTTTTGAAAGCTTCTATAATTGTTCCAGTTTTTGGTCTTCTTGGCTTGTCTATATAGGCGTTGTTTTCTTTTGATGATCTTTCTTTGTTTGATCCATGGTACGGAGTGTTTTGCTCGCAGCTCTTTGTTAGGTATGTTGTTATCCATAGTTTTGAATAGTGATGTTTTGAATGTGTCCCATAATTGGTTGACTGATTTTCCTATATTCATCTCTTCTGATATAATTTCTTGTAGTTCTGTTAGATCTTTCTCTATCTTTTCCCAGTTCGCCTTGTTGTACATGTAGCATTTCCTGGGTTTTTTTTTTTTTTTTTTTTTTTTTTGGTGTTGAACTTTTGTTTCAAAATCGGTGATAATGATGTCATGGTCAGATATTCCAGGGACGTTTAGTGATGACTTTACTAGTGTTGGGTTTGACACAAACACTAGATCTAGGAGGTTGTTCTCTCTTGTTGGTTTATCATGTATTTGCGTTAGTCCATTTGCACTTGTAATATCGACGAGTTCTTGTTATATTTCCCTGTCTGGTGTGTTTGCTGTTTGATTGTTCCAGTTTATATTCGGGCAGTTGAAATCGCCAGTTAGTATAATGTTGTTGTTTTTATTGTTGATCTTATCTAGTGAAGTTTTTAGTCCTTCTATATGATTGCTGTCTCTGTGTGGCATGTAATATGATCCTATTGTCACGTCTTTGTTGTTCTGCGTCTTAACTTTTACCCATTCAATTTCGCAATCCGTTATATATTCTGTTTGTTCTATGGATGTAAGCGACTTTTCTACCATTATGAATACGCCTCCACCTAGGGTGCCTCTATCATTTCGGTAAATATTGTAGTTGTCTGGGAAGATTTCGCTAGATTTAATTGCGTCATGTGTTGGTGGTTGACCTGGTTTGATGCCCTTTAGCTAGGATTCTGTTCCACAGACAATATCTGGTTTCAGATAATGCAGGGCAAGGTTGAATTCTGCACTTTTTTCTTTGATACTTCTACAGTTTACTGACATATTCCGAAGATTTTTCTTTTCTGGTATTTCATATGGGTTGCTTGATAACCTGGTCTTGTTGGATTTCACGCTGGAGTAGGTATTCTTTGTTGAGTTAAGTCTTGGGTGGTTTTTTTGGACTACTAGCTCGTAGTGGGCTGAATGTTGATTTTACCGAGTCTAAGGTTATGTCTAATCCTGATAGTGCTTCGTATATGTTTGAGGATTCAAGTTCATAACTTCTAAATGTGAATGAACTTACGTTTATGCTGTCGCACTTACAGCATAACCATTGTACATTGGACCGGTTTAGGAGTTCATAGTCATGGGTGCATAACTCTAGACATGACTTGTGTAAAAAAGTAACAAGAAGCCCAGGGGCCACAACGCTCACCTGAAAGCTACGTAAACTAAGCATATCAAACAAAAAGAAGTTTGTAAGATGAAAATAACCAGACTTCAGAGTGGAACAAAAATTAACAACACTTCTTAAGACATCTCTCTAGATAATCCTGATGCTTTCGGTATGTCGATACGTGCTTCCGTTCTGAAGAATGACAAATATGGATAATGACCATATCCCTGTATACAGCACAAAATCGATAATTCAAAAATCAGAAACCGAAGGCATACAAAATCAGGACAAAACAGGAACCAAAGCAAACAAACAAAAACCTCCACCATATGAAAAGAAGCGAACTCCCGATATGGGAGTGAGACCAGGTGCCCAGGAAGAGTAAGCATCTCCTGCTTGCATGCAACACCCGTCGCTTCAATTCGGTAGAACTGTCAAATCCGGTTACTTCCATTTTGGAAGATATAGAGTACAATCTTTGGTTGGATGGTTCAAATGGTCTATGACAGAATATCATCCACCATTCTTGAGAGTGGAACATCATAGTGTATGACGAGTTCCCCATATCGACCGTAGAACTTCCTCAGTGACGATGTTAGTCGGTCACAAACATATCCCTGACTGAGAAGCTTATCTGAAAGACGCCTAGCTCTCAGAACAAAATCCGTATATTTGGTACTTGTTCTGGCATAGCGTATCAACTGAGATATGAACACGCCATAAGCAGGCGATGAAGGGATATTGCTACTCAGAAAAGGAAAGTTTGTAATGCTGAAATTGAAGTCGTCACGTTTGTCATAGAGTGAGGTGTTCATGTGACCATCAGTTTCGTAGGACAACATTATGTCCAAATAGGATGCTGAATTATTTGTCTCTGTGGTTTCTTTGACTTCAAGCTCCGAAGGATAGATACTGCTCAGGTAATCCGCGAATTTTGGATTATTGATGGACAACACATCGTCTATGTATCTGTAAGTGAAGTTAAAGTTAATTGTCAAATGAGGGTACTTCCCATGACCTATTTTTGCCCGTGGTGGTGCCACCTGTTGACAGATCCGGACAAAAAACAACGATACTTGTAGGGGACCATGATTACTTCATTCCTACCAAGTTTCATGAAAATCTGTTCAGCGGTTCTGGGGAAGAAGTTGAATATGTATGAAAATCATCTCCCCCCTTCTTCTTGAGTAATCTAAGTAACCCGAGACAGACAGTTATAAAGAAGCTAAAGCAAAAATCTGCTAATAAATTACAGCCTTCTCCCCCTCCTTTCACTACGTTATGTAAATGTGAAGTTCTGTCTTTACATTAATATTTTGAGCTGCTCTCAATATTTTAATTTCAAAGTAATATATTTTAGTCTTCACAAGATGAATTTGAAAATACTTATTCATCTTTTTTGAATTATTTAATTTAAAATTCCTTTTGCATACTCATTAAATAATTCAAAATATATAGCATTCAAATGAATCGATAATCCAAGAATACATATATCTATATTAAAGAAAGACAACTCTTGCATATATGAGTTCTGCTGCCTCTTATACGAAACTAAAGTTACCAGGGTTTAAAATTCCTGATATAGATAAAAGAAGTACCAGAACTTGAACCCACAAGCCTTGGGTCCATGTGCCCAGTAAACATATCTATTCATGATTGGAATAAAACACCGCTAAAGACGGTATGGCCGGATTGCAAAGTAAGTTTTTGTCAACAACTGGGTCAAGGTCAATAGGTCAAATATTACAGCATACATTAAGAAGTCTTGTCAGAGGCAAACCTACATGTACATGTATAATACAAAGTTTCTACTGCATACAGTTCCTTAGATTTTGCTCAAACCAGAAACTTTAACCAAAATCTTTAACTAGGTCAAAGTCCAAGATCAAGGTCAAATGTTACAGCATATATTGAAAGGTCTTGTAATGGGCAAGCTTCATGCATAATATTAAGTTTCTACTGCATATAGTTCCTTAGATTTTGCCTCAACCAGGAACTTTAACCAAAATTTTTAATTAGGTCAAAGTCCAAGGTCAAGGTCACTGGGTCAAATGTTACAGCATAAATTGTAAGGTCTCATCATGGGCAACCTAAATGTCTAATATAAGGTTTCTATTGCAAACAGTTCCATAGATTTTGCTTCAACCAGAAACTTTAACCAAAATCTTTAAGTAGGTCAAAGTCCAAGGTCAAGGTCACTAGGTCAAATGTTACAGCATGAATTGAAAGGTCTTGTGATGGGCAAGCTTCATGCATAATATAAAGTTTCTACTGCATATAGTTCCTTAGATTTTGCCTCAACAAGGAACTTTAACCAAAATCTTTAACTAGGTCAAAGTCCAAGGTCAAGGTCAGTAGGTCAAATGTTACTGCATAAATTGATAGGTCTTGTGATGGGCAAGCTTCATGTATAATATAAAGTTTCTACTGCATATAGTTCCTTAGATTTTGCCTCAACCAGAAACCTTAACCAAAATGTTGACGGCAGACGGACGGACGGACGGACGGACAGACAGACGGACGGACATCGTCAATCTATAGACCGGAATTGCTTTGCAATCCGGCAAAAAATACTGATAAAAATCTGTTCAGCTGAGTTCTGGAGAAAAAGTTGAATATGTATGAAAATCACACCCCCCCCCTTCCTTTTCACATAAGAAAAAAAATTCCTAAAAAATCAAAAAATTAAAATTTTAGTATCAAATACATATCAAAGCAATGCTCAGGTGAGCTAAAAATTGTTGGGGTCCCGCCGGGGTTTGAAGCCACTCCCCATGGGTCCATTGGGCATGGAAAACATACATTATACTTATGTACAATCTTAAAAAATATTTCTTAAAAATGCAAAAGTTGATATCTTGACAAAATTCTTTCACTTGTAGGGTACCATGCATGAGTACCTCATACCTACAAATTGTCATGACAATCTGAAGAGTGGTTATAGAAAAGAAGCAGAAAATGTATGAAAATCACCCCACCCCCTTCCTTTTTACATAAGAAAAAAATTCATAAAAAATCAAAAAAATAAAATGTAAGCATAAAATACATATCAAAGCATTAAGTAAGTTAAATATGATAAATATGTAGTAAATGAGTGTGTAAAATCATACACTTATTGAGTTATTTAAAGAAATAGTGCAAAAATGTGCATTTCTGACAAAGTCCAAAAAGACGTCAAAAACGCGTCAAAAATTTGACTTCCGAGTGGAACCAAAAATAACAACACTTCTTAAGACATCTCTCTAGATCATCCTGATGCTTTCGGTTTGTCGATACCTGCTGTGGATCTGAAGAAGAAGTTTGTCAAAGGAGGGTACCCCCCGTAACCTACTTTTGCCTCTGGTGGCGCCACCTTTTGATGGATCCGGACGAAAAACAACAACACTTGTAGGGGACCATGATTACTTCATTCCTACCAAGTTTCATGAAAATATGTTCAGTGGTTCTGGAGAAGAAGTTGAATATGTATGAAAATCACCCCCCCCCCTTCCTTTTCACATAAGAAAAAAATTTAAAAAAAATCAAAAAAAATTAAATTTTAGAATAAAATACTTATCAAAGCATTTAGTAACTTAAATATGATAAATATGCAGTAAATGAGTGTGTAAAATCATACACTTATTGAGTTATTTAAAGAAATAGTGCAAAAATGTGCATTTCTGACTAAGTCCAAAAAGACGTCAAAAACGCGTCAAAAATTTGACTTCCGAGTGGAACCAAAAATAACACTTCTTAAGACATCTCTCTAGATCATCCTGATGCTTTCGGTTTGTCGATACATGCTTCGGTTCTGAAGAAGAAGTTTGTCAAAGGAGGGTACCCCCCGTGACCTACTTTTGGCTGTGGTGGCGCCACCTGTTGACGGATCCGGACGGAAAACAACAACACTTGTAGGGGACCATTAGTACTTTATACCCACCAAGTTTCATCAAAATCCCTTCAGCTGTTCTGGGGAAGAAGTCGAAAATGTGAAAAGGTTACGACGGACGACGGACGACGGACGGACGGACGACGGACGGACGGACGACGGACGCCGGACGGCACGCTATGACAAAAGCTCACTTGAGCTTTGCTCAGGTGAGCTAAAAAGTAAAAAAAGTTCCCCGCGAGGGGTTTGACAGTAAGTGGTTTGAATATTTTTCCCTGACATTGTCGCCATAGCACTTTCTATATAGATGTGGCCTCAGACAGTGCATGTATTTTATATATTCTTTTCATTTTCGTGCGTGAACATCGACGGCGGGTGCGGCTAGCCAACAGGGGATGCTTACTCCTCCCGGGCACCTGGTCCCACCTCTAGCTTGCTAGGGGTCCGTCGATGCTCATTTTGGTGCTCTATTGTGAGTGCTGTTGAGATTATCGTCAGGATCTTCTTTAACTCATTTGTGGTGCCAGATTTCACAGGCGTCGCAGCATACTCCTTGGCAGTTCCAAGTGACTGGTAATTCGCAGAGTCCACATGGAAATACGTTTTTGTAATTTGGCCCTGGATTGGTTTCGATGTCGCCAGCCAATATGATGATGAGTAAGGTGAGATTTAGTGTTTTGCTATTTTCAGACGGAATGAATAGCGGTCGTTTGCTTGATGTGCACATTTTGTTGTTAAGCAGTGCTTGGGTGAATTGTTGGTGCTCCCAGGATTTGGCATCATCGGTGTAGTTGGTAAGTATGAGGTGGGTAAATAGCAGTAGTATCAGTGTAAACATGGTGAAACAGTGTAGCGCGGAAAAACCCGTACTGACTGAATCTGTTTACCCTGATTATTGCTTGCTATTCGGATCCCAACAGTCTCTTTTTATTT
This sequence comes from Pinctada fucata, assembly GCA_028142955.1. Lineage (NCBI taxonomy): Eukaryota > Metazoa > Mollusca > Bivalvia > Pterioida > Pteriidae > Pinctada > Pinctada fucata. The sequence goes on from AP027102.1 coordinate 101,497,120, forward strand.
GTTCCGAGATTTTCCTTAACCACGCTTTAGCTAGGAGGGGTCCTGGGTGTATGCCGTCTGCATATAAATTGTAGTTATGTGATCTGATAGTTTTCAGTTGTCTCGAGTCTCCTACTTTGACTTTCCTGTTTGTTTGGATATCTGAAGAGAACTCAGGCGAGTGTGTTCCTAATTCTCTATTGATTTCTTTAACTTTCACGTTCAGTGCATAAATTTGTTGTTCTAGTTGTTTGTCCTGTTCGTCAAAAACATCTACGTTGGGATGTCCTTTTTAGCTCACCTGAGCCAAAGGCTCTAGTGAGCTATTGTCATAGCGATCCGTCCGGCGTCCGTCGTCCGTCGTGTGTCGTCTGTCGTGTGTCGTCTGTCGTGTGTCGTGTGTCGTCTGTCGTGTGTCGTGTGTCGTGTGTCGTCTGTCTGTCGTAAACTTTTCACATTTTCGACTTCTTCTCAAGAATGGCTAAAGGGATTTTGATGAAACTTGGTAGGTATAAAGTACTAATGGTCCCCTACAAGTGTTGTTGTTTTTCGTCCGGATCCCTCAACAGGTGGCGCCACCACAGGCAAAAGTAGGTCACAGGGGGTACCCTCCTTTGACAAATTCTTCTTCAGAACGGAAGCACGTATCGACAAACCGAAAGCATCAGGATGATCTAGAGAGATGTCTTAAGAAGTGTTGTTATTTTTGGTTCCACTCCGAACTCAAATTTTTGACGCTTTTTTGACGTCTCTTCGGACTTAGTCAGAAATGCTAATTTTTGCACTATTTCTTTAAATAACTCAATAAGTGTATGATTTTACACTCATTTACTGCATATTTATCATATCTAACTTAATCATTGCTTTGATATGAATTTTATGCTTAAATTTTATTTTTTTGATTTTTTATGAATTTTTTTCTTATGTAAAAAGGAAGGGGGGGGGGGGTGATTTTCATACATTTTCTGCTTCTTTTCTTTAACCACTCTTCAGATTGTCATGACATTTTGTAGATATGAGGTACTCATGCATGGTACCCTTCAAGTGAAAGAATTTTGTCAAGATATCCACTTTTTGATTTTAAAGGAATATTTTTTAAGATTGTACATAGGTATAGTGTATGTTTTCCATGCCCAATGGACCCATGGGGAGTGGCTTCAAACCCAGGCGGGACCCCAACAAAATTTTTTTCCCTTTTTAGCTCACCTGAGCCAAAGGCTCTAGTGAGCTATTGTCATAGCGATCCGTCCGGCGTCCGTCGTCCGTCGTGTGTCGTGTGTCGTGTGTCGTCTGTCGTCTGTCTGTCGTAAACTTTTCACATTTTCGACTTCTTCTCAAGAATGGCTAAAGGGATTTTGATGAAACTTGGTAGGTATAAAGTACTAATGGTCCCCTACAAGTGTTGTTGTTTTTCGTCCGGATCCCTCAACAGGTGGCGCCACCACAGGCAAAAGTAGGTCACAGGGGGTACCCTCCTTTGACAAACTTCTTCTTCAGAACGGAAGCACGTATCGACAAACCGAAAGCATCAGGATGATCTAGAGAGATGTCTTAAGAAGTGTTGTTATTTTTGGTTCCACTCCGAACTAAAATTTTTGACGCTTTTTTGACGTCTCTTCGGACTTAGTCAGAAATGCTAATTTTTGCACTATTTCTTTAAATAACTCAATAAGTGTATGATTTTACACACTCATTTACTGCATATTTATCATATCTAACTTACTTTTTTTCTTAGATTGTCATGAAACTTGGTAGGTATGAGGCACTCATGGTTCCCTACAAGTGAAAGAATTTTGTCAAGATATCCTCATTTGGATTTTTACGGAAAAACATTCATAGATACAATGTAGGTTTTCCATACCCAAGAGTAGTGGTTCAAACCCCGGCAGGACCCCACTTTTGCAGTTTTTTTTCTCCTTTTTTTATATTTATCGTTAGAATAGAAAGTGTGAAAGAATTCTGTCAAAATATCAACTTTTAGATTTTTCATGATTTTTTAAACAGACAAGCTAGTTTGGCTTTGTGTACTTATTTTCGTACGTCGAAATAACACATGCAATCAAATATATACTCTGAATTTATTTTTGAGATGTTGACTTTTTCCATACATGCATATTATATAACAATTTCCCTATATAATGATTATTTTCTCCGCTTTATTTTTGTATCTATGGTAGACAAAGTCGCCATATATCTTGTGTTACAGATTTGATTGGTTAATTCCTCCACGCCCATTTAATAGTCACGGTGGGTCATCTCGCAACGCAGAACACTAGGTTTATCTAAAATTTCGTGTATTACAAATTATTTTTCACAAAAAGGGAAATGTGATGCAGTGTAAAGATGCCTTAGATACGAGTTTTATCGAAAGTAAGAGAGGTAATATCCTTTTATAAGGCCGAAAAACTATCAGCATGATTGGTGTAGATGAAAGTGAAAGTAGAACGCCGATCGTGTTTGTGCATTATAAAAAGCTATAATATCCACCTTATTTTGGATACAACTCATAGTTAGGGCGTTGTTACACTGCATCACATTTCCCTTTTTGTAATAAATTATCTATTTTGCGCAAAAATATTGAAAAATAAATTGTTCTGCGTTGCGAGATTACCCACCGTGTTAGTACTGTACACGTGATACATTTCAGGAGATTAATAGATGATCTATCGTGCAAACAAAATAGTACTGCCGGTATTTAATAGATTTTATTTAATGTGCATATACTGGGAACACTTTCATGCTTGTTATTATTCATGTACTTGGAACAATTCCATACTTGTCATCGTTTATAAACTTAGCTCGAATTTCCTTTGTCTTAGACTCTCTTAGATGAATTGTATACGGACTGATTTCTTGAAGAAACATCTAATGAGTAATCCCTTCCCGAGGATTTTGAGAATGTATAGGACATTTGATATATCTGAAATTCTTGAAAACAAATGAGTAATTTCTTCCCGAGGATTTTGAGAATGTATAGGACATTTGATATATCTGAAATTCTTGAAAACAAATAATTCAGTTCAGAGTTCTTGAAATCTTTCAATGAAATGTTGGACCACAGGAAGCTGTTGTTTTAAAAGAGGAAATAAATTATGATTCACAACCTTAAGCCACTGTGTTCGACATCTTGTATGTATACAACATTTCTAAAGACGAACACAAGAGGCTTTGAAGGTCGTGAATAATAAAACATTTTCTCTCATAAAACGACAGGTTCCTGTGGTCAGACATTTGGGAATTTTTATCTGTCCAAATAATAGATAGAACATGAGTTTTTATCGGACCAAATGATTTTTTATCAGCAAATCCGATGCAGCTGATACTTTTCATGAACTCTGTCAGCTAATATTTTGTCCATGTAACAGTCCTATCATGAGGCGAAACATAGTTAACAGTAAATAACGATGTGGTAGGTCTGCTAGTTGGACAAGCTTTACAGTATCATGGGCCTATTAATTTGTTTCCCTAAAAGCAGCATACACCAGAGTATTAAGTTTATTTCATTGTTTTATTCTTTTTGTCTGTTTCTTCATCACTTGCTGCACATTAATGTGGAATTTTACAAAATGATTTTTTGATGTTGAATAATTGAACTATACACTAGCTGGGCATATGACTTTGGATCACATTATCCGTCTATTCAAATCAGTAAAAAAGATAATGTTTTGAAATGTTACTATTTCTTCTTGTTTGTACTTTTAAAGGCTGTAAAAAAAAATCTTGTCTGCATCCGGCAAAAATCATTTTAGAAAGAATGTAGGCTCAAATCGTGATACTGGCACTATCAATTTTACGTCTTATTCAATGTCAGTATGTCAATTAGAGCACCCATGGGTATCAGGTGAGCGTTGTGCCCTCCTGGGGCTCTTGTTTCTCATTCCATTTTTTGATCGAGTAAATGGGTGTCTCTAGAATGGTTATCTTGGACCCTGGATACTTCTCTATTATTTTGATGATCTCTCTGTATTTGCTCGTAATCTTTGTTACTTCGTCCGAGTCGTTTTCTAGACTATTCAAGCTTATATATTTCTTGTTTTTTTACGTTAAGTTGCATGTGTCTAGCCTAACGTACAGCCAGATGTCTCCATGTTGTATAATGTGTTTTGCGATGTTTCTTCGTAACCAATTTGTGCTATCCTCAATTCTTGCTCCTCCTTTCGCTAACCAGATTATTTCATTTTCAACTTTTGTTGTTTTTTGGTCTTTTATCCAATTCCCTTTACTATCCGAAAGGATGATGGGTTGTAGCTTTTTGTCGCCGATGACGGTCGATCTTGGCTTGCTGATAAATTTTCTTAGTTTATTCTCTGACATCTAGTATATTTTCATCGATAGAAAGTGATGGATGGCTCCGATAATTGATGGATTGAAATCGTCGGTCAGAGGAAGCGACGGATGGCGGTTCGCAAAGTGGTATATTTGGGCTGGGCCGACTTACCAACCTTTTTGCCTTACATTACGCGATGTAAACAATGTATCGCGTTTTATACTGGGTTTCTAACTAGTAATAACTGAATCAGCTTGACTTGGCAAGCTTGGTTACTTTAATTTCTCTGTCAATTTCTCTCTGCTAAAATTTTGCGTCCATTTCGTTGCGCATGCGCACTCTCTCCCATGTTATAGAATACAACTCTAAATGAATTCCTCGAAGTCAGATTATACGATACAAAGACCTTTATGAAACCCATTTATTTGTGTATATCTGTATTTATTAGAACGAATTTGAATTTATACATTTGCGCTACCGAAACACATGTCTGGTCCATTAAAATTTGTTTGAAATATTCTCAAGAAGGTAAAGAGTTTGAACACTTCCGGATTACAACAATGAAATGAAGGGGGATCTCCAACAAGGCTCGGTGAAGCCCCACAGCGAAATACACAAACAAGAGCCCCAGGGGGCACAACGCTCACCTGATACCCATGCACGCTCTAATTGACATACTGACATTGAATACTGATAGTGCCAGTACCAGGATTTTAGCCCACAACCTTTCTAACAAGATTTTTGCCGGATGCAGACAAGTTTTTTTTTTCAGACAACCTTTAAAAGTACAAACAAGAGAAAATAGTCACATTTCAAAACAACAACTTTTTTACTGATTTGAAAAGATGGATTATGCGATCCAAAGTCATATGCCCAGCTAGTATAGTTTGATTATGCAACATCAAAAATAAAATCATTTTGTAAAATTCCACATCAATGTGCAACAGAAACAGAATAAAACAATGAAATGATTTCATAAATTAAGTTTATTTAAAACAGAACATCAAACCTTTCATTATTAATAGCTAGTATGCCAGAAAATAATAAAGCCTGTGTTTGTGAAACACGAATGCCCCGCGGTGGCATCTTTGTTGGTATAAACACCATTTTCTGTTAAGTATGTGAGAGGTCAGGGTCAGAGTAATGTTGGTATCAATGGAAAGATCTTGTCACAAAGAATACACATGTACAATATGAAAGCCCTATCACTAACCATTCAAAAGTTATGCCCAATGTTAAAGTTTTTGAAAAGTAGGTCAAAGGTCAAGGTCACGAGGTCAAAAATTTTGGTATCAATGGAAAGGTATTGTCACAAGGAATACACATGTGAAATATGAAAGCTCTATCACCTTCCATTCAAAAGTTATGCCCAATGTAAAGTTTTTCGGACAAACAGACAGACGGACAGGCCAAAAACTATATGCCCCCGTATCTTTGATTCCGGAAGCATAAAAACAAAGACTTTTCAGTTTTGCCTTTATTCATATTAAATTATACAGAAATCTATGAATGAGAGCTTTTGAATAGTATTGATTTCATCTTAATACATGTAACGTAGTCAAAATCGTGTTAATCCAATTAACACAGACAAGTTGTTAGCGGACAATATTAATTCAAGTGAGTTGTGCAGAAATTGAGCCAATTTATTTTCCAAACAGCAGTGTACGGTGTATCAAACCTCATGACCCAGTGAAGCCACTTGGACAAATTATTTTCGGTAAATATGCTGAAATGCGGCACTTGGAAATGTATTTTTAGCATATTGAATCAATAGTCGTGATAAATTTAACTTCGAACTTGATCTTGTCTTTTATGCAATCTACAGATAGGTTTGAAAATATGCAAAATTCGGAACATTTTCGATGAGGACGCAGAGTTCCTGTAAAAAAAGTGAAATTTGCGAAAAAAGGACATGCATGACCCCCCCTTTTTCTTTACACTTTTATGCGTGCCAAAGATTCGCAATCAAAAATGACCAATTTTACAGACTTCCGGGCATTTCAAGTCAGTCAAAATTTTTAGTGTGCACCTTTTTATTTCCTGTAGTTACCCCTACTAAAGGGGCAAGGAGGTATTGAACCAATCAAATCTGTAACACAAGATATATGGCGACTATGTTTACCATAGATACAGAAATAAGACAGAGAAAATAATCATTAAATAGGGAAATTGTTCTGAAATATGCATGTATGAAAAAAAAGCAATCCAAGGAATGCTTGTGTCGCCTGCGTAGCGGATTTTTTTTTATTGAAATTAGGTCAAATATCAAGGGCAAGGTCACTAGGTTAAAAATTATGGAATGTTTAGAAAGGTCTTTTCATAAGGAATACAAATGTGAAATATCAAAGCCCTATCACTTACCACTCAAAAGATATAGCAAATCATAGATTTGTTGAAAAGTAGGTCAAATAAATAGGGCAAGTGCACGACGTAAAACATAGGTAATCACAGATTACGAAGCTCACCTTGTGACAGCAAAATTCAATTCAAACATATTTCTTAGTAAATGTATATTGGCTTTTAAAGGCAAAACCACTCAAGCAGAAAAAGTAGGTCAAGGTCATTTTATGAAAGTTTGATCAAAAATACATCCAATATGCAAGTTTGGTACATGTAGCAGTTATACTTTGCTCAATATTGGCTCTATAGAGCAAAATCACTCAAGCGGAAAAAGTAGGTCAAGGTCATTTTATCAAAGTTTGATCAAAAATACATCCAATATGCAAGTTTGGTACATGTAGCAGTTATACTTTGCTCAATATTGGCTTTATAGAGCAAAATCACTCAAGCGGAAAAAGTAGGTCAAGGTCATTTTATCAAAGTTTGATCAAAGATACATCTAATATGCAAGTTTGGAACATCTAGCACTTATACTTTGCTCAATATTGGCTTTTAAAGGCAAAATCACTCAAGCGGAAAAAGTAGGTCAAGGTCATTTTATGAAAGTTTGATCAAAGATACATCCAATATGCAAGTTTGGTACATGTAGCACTTATACTCTGCTCAATATTGGCTTTTAAAAGCGAAATCACTCAAATGGAAAAAGTAGGTCAGATGCTGCATCCGATGTATGGGTCCATCTCAGCATCCAAAGATGAATCACTTGTGCAAGTTTAGTTACTGTAGCATTAGTACTTTGTCAGATACTGAGCTACCCCAAACTTCTTATCCAAATCACTCAAGCGGAAAATGTAGGTCAGATGCTGCATCTGATGCATGGGTTCACCTCAGCATCCAAAGATGAATCACTTGTGCAAGTTTGGTTACTGTAGCATCAGTACTTTGTCAGATACTGAGCTACCCCAAACTTCTTAACCAAGTCACTCAAGCGGAAAATGTAGGTCAGATGCTGCATCCGATGCATGGGTTTACCTCAGCATCAAAAAATGAATCACTTGTGCAAGTTTGGTTACTGTAGCATCAGTACTTTGTCAGATACTGAGCTACCCCAAACTTCTTAACCAAGTCACTCAAGCGGAAAATGTAGGTCAGATGCTGCATACGATGCATGGGTTCACCTCAGCATCCAAAGATGAATCACTTGTGCCAGTTTGGTTACTGTAGCATTAGTACTTTGTCAGATACTGAGCTACCCCAAACTTCTTAACCGGACGCGGACGCGTGGGGTTATAGCATAAGCTCACTCAACTTCGTCGAGGTGAGCTAAAAAGTGGTTTTCAAATTTACAAACAGATAGTTGTCGTCGAGACGCTAGATGGAAACAGAATGATGCACGCGCATCGTAAGACCATGTAGAATTTTAAATGGGGTTCAATAAGGGGTGTATGCGAACATAAAACATTTTATATAAGATATAAATGATGGTATGTGAAGAAAGGTCTTGTCACATGGAATGCACATGTGAAATATCAAAGCCTATCACTCAGCAATCAAAAGAAATAGCCAATCTAAGATTTTTTGAATAGTAGGTCAAATATCTAGGTCTTGGTCATGAGGTCAAAAGTTATGATATGTGTAGAAAGGCCTTGTCACAAGAAGGAATACACATATGAAATATCAAAGCTCTATCACTTACCAATCAAAAGATATAGCAAATCTTAATTTTTTTGAAAAGTAGGTCAAATATCTAGGTCAAGGTCATGAGGTCAAAATTATGGTATGTGTAGAAAGGTATTGTCAAAAGGAATACACAAGAGAAATATCAAAGCCCTATCACTTGCTTATCAATAGATATAGCCAATCTTGGTTTTTTTTTAAAGTAGGTCAAATATCTAGGTCAAGGTCATAAGGTTAAAAAATATAGTATGTGAAAAAAGGGCTTGTCACAAGAAATACACACGTGAAATATCAAAGCCCTATCACTTACCAATCAAAAGATATAGCCAATCTTAGATTTTTTGAAAAGTAGGTCAAATATCTAGGTCAAGGTCACGAGGTCAAAAAATATGGTTTGCGTAGAAAGGTCTTGTCACAAAGATTACACATGTGAAATATCAAAGCCCTATCACTTGCCAATCAAGAGATATAGCCATTAGATTTTTAGAAAAGTAGGTCAAATATCTAGATCAAGGTCACAAGGTCAAACATTATATGTGTAGAAAGGTCTAATCACAAGGAATACACATGTGAAATATCAAAGTCCTATCACTAATCAATCAAGAGATATAGCCAATATTAGATTTTTAGAAAAGTAGGTCAAATATCTAGGTCAAGGTCACAAGGTCAAAAATTATGATATGTGTATAAAGGTCTTGTCACAAGGAAAACACATGTGAGATATCAAAGCCCTATCACTTACCAATCAAAAGTTATGGGGTGTGACACCCAAGTGTGACAGACAGACGGAGGGACGGATGGACGGACAGACGAACAGCGGACAAAGTGATCCCTAAGTGTCGCTGTGCTTCGCAGGCGACACAAAAAGTCAACATCTTAAAAATAAATTCAGAGTATATTTGATAGCGTATGTGGCCAAGTTAATTCGAAGTATGAAAATAAGTACACAAAGCCAAACTAGCTATAGCTTGTCTTATTTAAAAAATCACAGGAGGAGTTACGGCCCTTATCCAGGTAGCACGGCGAAATTTGAGCTCCGTCAAAAGAGATTTGTGTCATGAAATGATGTTATGCTGGAGCCCAAAAATGTCCTAGTCTATGGTATAGAGTGTGTGTGATTGAAAGTAACTTTGATTTTGGTTGAAATTGAAGTTATAAAGGTATGGTCAGCATTCTATATATTCATCACTAGAGATTTACCTCTCGCCATATTTGCAGTGGCAAGCATTGATCGTGACGGCCGGTGACGGTCAGTACACCTATACAGGTACATGTATATATATAAACAACTAGTGTTCCTATTGTTGCTGTTTACAATAAGTATGGGTGAAATATCACGCGAAATGTCGGTGCATTTCTACCATAAATTCATAAAGGGTGTAACTCATGCTGATGTTGTCGATTCATTGAAAGATATAGAAATGGAAACATCCGTGATTTCTATTCAGATAACTGAGGAGCGTTGTGTTATAACATGTAAAGACATAGAAACAAAACACGCCTTAATGGTTAAGGGATTGGACATCAAAAATAGAAATATTCAGCTTCTGGATGTAGAGAAAACTGTAACAAACGTTACGATAAAAGACGCACCCTATGAACTGCGCGATGAAGTTATTGTAACGTTTATGTCACAATTTGGTCAGGTCGTTCCCAGTAGTGTTAAAAGAGGAACAATAAAAGGCACTGAGATTGAAAACGGGACAAGATATCTTAATATCATAGGATGTGCTCCGACTCTGCCACTTAGAGCAAAAATAGGAAGGTTCGACATTAGAATATTTGCTAATAACAAACGTACCCCTTGTTTTCGGTGTGGGGAAAGGGATCACCCATCGTACAAATGCCCCAGAGTTGGCATGAAGGTCTGTCATGTCTGTAAGGGGACTGACCACTTGGCAAAAGAATGTCCAGAAAAAAGACAGCTTATCTGCTATTATTGTAATGAGAGTGGACATATCCAACGTAATTGTCCTATGCGTGATGTAGACGTATACGGTGAATATGCAGCTGAAGTAAGAGAAGGAAGGGAAGCAAATGATGCTGAAAGTACGGAAAATAATGTAGCCCCGCAAAAGCCTGAAAAGGTAAATGTAAAAATGGTCAAAACTGCTGTAGTACTCGGGGCATCTAATGTTCGTCGATTAAATATAAATGACGACGAATCTATTGTTGACGCCTCGATTTCGGGCGCTACCCTGCATAACATACGTCAAACAATCGATAAGGCTCTTGATGAAATCGAAAAAAACGAATCAAACATTGAAAAAGTCATCGTGAGCCTTGGTACTAACGATGTGTCTCAGAACAAACTAGACTCTGAACAAGTTATTCTTAATTTCACCGCCGCTATTAATGAGGTTAAAGCGGAATTCCCGAATGCAGAATTAGGCGTCTGTGGAATCATTCCTCGAAAAGGACGAAATGAGCGTGTAAAGAATTTCAATTCTGTTGCCGAAAGTGTGAACAGGTTTGCGTTAAAAATGTGTGCTAAAGATGACGCATGCACGTATATCGACACACCTGCTGCCTTTACACGTCAAGGAAAAATAGTTTCAGAATTTTATGACCCAAATGATCAGTCAGGTCTACATGTAAGTAAAACAGGTGCCGAGAAATTGAAGGACAAATTTTACGAATTCATTAAAACCGAAATTCTCAAACTCTCGGACGACACCACTATGACACCTGTATCCAGGAAGCGATTCATCAGCGGATCGACGCCGGGTTCGGCCGAAAAGCAGCTTCCGAAAATACATAAACCCGGAACTCCCAGCGCAGCGGAAACGCAGTGAACGAACTTCATTTCACCTGTCTATATTTGTTGCTTTGGAACAGAACTTATTAATTGTACAAATGATTTATGTTATAAACTGTAAAATCATCTTGTATTTCAATAATTAAATGGCTATAAGTTTAGCGACATTAAATGTTAATGGGCTCAGAAATAGAGAGAAAAGAAATAATTTGTTTTACTGGCTTAAAAAGAAAAATTATGATGTAATAGCACTTCAAGAAACACATTGCACTGATTCAGAAACGGCACAGTGGGAAAATGAATGGAAATCTATTGGTGGGGGTGAAAGTTATTGGAATAATGGCACATCAGCGTCTAAAGGCGTGGGGATTTTGGTGGGAAAAAATATAGCATTTGAAATAAAAGAAATAAAAAGGGATAAACAAGGAAGAATAGGAATTTACGAAGTAAAAAAAGATGAAAAAGAACTATTTAGAATCATAAATATTTATTCACCGAATACGGCAAATGAGCGCAAAACATTATTCAACGAATTATTAATATATACCACTGAATCAAGTAACAACAATAAAAACAATATATTGATGGGCGATTTTAATTGCACGTTATCGGCACAAAAAGATAGATTTCCACCTCAAAGAACTGAGGATAGTGGCAATGTAGAACTAAAAGATCTTTTATCGCGAGCAAATCTTTGCGATATTTGGCGCTTGCGCAACCCCGACGAAGAAAAATTTACATTCAAGCGAGGCAACTCTAAATCGAGAATAGACATGATCCTTATACCTCAAAACTTGAACTCTGATGTGGCGAAAATATGTATTAACAATTGCTTGTATAGTGACCATGCATTAGTTTACACGTCGCTTAAAACTGATGAAATCGAAAGAGGTCCAGGTACATGGCTTATGAATTTGAAGGTAATTCAATCAAATGAATTTCAAGAACTTTTTAAACTTTTTTGGGAGTATTGGAGAAACGAAATTTCTAAATATAACGACATCTTGTTATGGTGGGAAATTACGAAAAAGAAAATAAAAGAGATGACAGTTTCTGTCGCTAAAACAATAAATGCGCAGTATAAGAAGATAAAAGAGGATGAAAAAGAGTTGGAACGCTTATTAAAGGATGAAAATTCAAACAAGGACGAAATCACAAAATTGAAAGAAAAATTGCTTAATTATTATAGGAATAAAACAGAAGGTTATAGAATTCGATCGAAAATAAAGACATTTGAAGAAAATGAAAAATCTACTAAATATTTTTTCAGCCTTGAAAAAAGTAGGTCTAAAGACAAAGCTTGGAGAAAGATTAAATTAGATAATGGTGAATATAGAACTGATATAAAATCAATTATAAATGAGCAAATAAAATTTTATAAAACGTTATTTACTTCTGAAGGATGGGACGAAGAATCTGCAGATTATTTGATAAGTAAAATTGATAAACATTTATCAGAAGAGGATAAGATTAATTTAGAAAAGACGGTCACAGAAGAGGAACTGGAGAAAATTATTATGCATCTCAAGAAAAATAAATCTCCAGGCGAGGACGGAATAATCGCGGAGTTTTATCAGATCTATTGGCAAACCATTAAGAAAGAATTTGTAAAAGTTATACATGATATATTAGAAAAAGAAAAACTAACAGAATCACAAAGTAAAGGTATATTAACTTTAATTTATAAGAAAGGGGAAAGAGAAGATATTAAAAACTGGAGGCCCCTCACTCTTTTAAATGTTGACTATAAAATTATATCAAAATCTTTAGCAAACAGAATTAAACCATTACTTACAAAATTAATACACCCCAATCAAAAAGGTTTCATTCCAGGACGTAATATACAGGAAGCAAACAGACTGATTCAAGACATTATTGAATACGTAAAAATTGAGAAAATGAATGGTTCCATTATTTTTCTTGATCAGGAAAAAGCCTTCGATAGGGTAGAATGGGGTTGGTTAGACAAATGTTTGGAAAAGTATAATTTTGGTGATAAATTCCGAAAATGGGTTAGAATGTTACTTAAAGATGCAAAAACTTGTATAAAAACCAACGGATATCTTTCTTCTTATTTTAACATCTCTAGATCAGCTAGGCAAGGTTGTCCGATTTCACCTTTGTTGTACATCTTGCAAATAGAGCCTCTAGCTGTGGCAATAAGAAAAAATGATCAAATAAATGGAATAAAAATTGAAAATAATAACGAAGTGAAAATTTTGATGTTTGCTGATGATACACAATTATTTTGTGGAGACGAAAACTCTTTGAAGATTGATTTTGACATTCTAAAAATATTCGAGAAAGCTTCGGGATCAAAGATTAATCTGAAAAAAACCACTGGTTTATATATAGGAGGTTGGGTTGGAAAAGACCCTGAATTTTCAGAAATTATATGGTCAACAACATGTGTAAAAACCCTTGGTGTATATCACGGAAACGTAATAGATAATGACTTGATATGGAAAGAGAAGATTGATAAAATAAAAACATGTCTACAAATTTGGAAAACAAGGAATCTTACTTTAAGGGGTAAAAGTTTAGTTGTTCAGTCGCTTGTAATCTCGAAAATAGGATATGAAATCGAAATAAGAGGCATTCCGGATAAATATATAAATGAAATAAATAAACTTATATGGACTTTTGTTTGGGATAATAAAAGGGAACTTATTGATCGTAAAACTATGATGAGAGATTTTGAAAACGGGGGGATGGGAATTATTGATGTTAGATTATATACAATAAGTCTACACATAAAAACATTGTATAAAATGATTCACGCGCCAAAAGCACCATGGAATACAATAGGGAAAGACTGGTTAAAATCATTAGACTCTAGATTTGGAATAGAATATTTCTTATGTAAAATATCAAATGCAAAAGGTCTGGAAGTCACAAAGATGTCGGAATTTTATAAAGTACTGTTAAAAGCATGGAAAATGATATTTCAAATCACAGAACCTAAAGAAAATTCACAAATCCTCAAGCAATTTATCTTCGGAAACTCAAAAATTCTTTTGAATAAGGCACCGCTTTATTTTCCCTCTTTTACAAAAAGCGGCATCTTTCTGATCGAACATATTTGGAATAAAGACAATAAAACTTTCTATAGTGATAGAGATCTATATAATAGATTAAATGACAGAAGAAATTGTATTTCGGAATTATGTAGATTGAAAAAAGCTATTCCAACAGAATATGTAGAAAAACTTAAAAGTAATGAAAATAGTGATAATTCGAATAATATAAATTTAGATGAAAACTTATTTATTGTAGACAAAAAAGGTAATAAAATAGAATTTAAGAAATTGAAACTCTTCCGTATTTTAAAAGAATTAGTAAAAAACGAAAATTATACACCAAAGACTCATATTAAATGGGAGAGAAGTTTCAATGCTGATCTAAAATGGACAATCATTTGGAAAAATCTAAATAATCCTTTATTATCTAACAAAGTAAAAGTCTTTCAGTGGCGATGTATTCATAAAGTTTTATATCTAGAAAATATAATAGTTAAATTTGGCAATTCTGACGGAAAATGTCATTTTTGCAAATACTCTATAGAGACAAATGAACACTTATTTTTTGATTGCCAACTTATAAAAAATCTAGTGGATTTCATTTTCACAAAACTATCAACTATTCTGCCAGAAATTACAAGTCTTAAGCCACCAATTGAAAGAAAAATACTATTTTTTGGATTTACTGATGAAATTGATGATAAAAATATTCGAAATATTATTAATTTTATTTTATTTTCAATGAAATGGCATGTTTGGAAATTAAGAAACGAGCTCAAATTTAATAAGAGGAGATGTCAATCTTTTGAAATGATTAATCGAATAAATTGGATATTACGAAGTGAAATCAACTTTATTTTAACATGCAAAATTAGGAAGGATGAAATAAAAGAATTGTTAAATAATATCAAAGGCAGTTGGTAAATATTTTTCATGCTGATATATAACCAAAGATTTCATAAAATCATATCGAAAACTTGATTCCATTGATTTTCTCTAACTATGGATTTACTAACATTATAATAGTGCACAATAATAAGTACGCATTACAAATATACATATTGTTTTGCACGGATGGAATACATATTTGTATATATACGAAATAAAATAAGTTTAAAAAAGAAAAGAAGAAAGAAAAAAAAATGTGCGATGATGATACGGCTCATGAAATAACAATACACTAACGCATTAATAATTCTAACTTCACGCACAATTAGCACTAGCCAAATTATTGAGGGGGAGAGCCATTTACTGAGCACAAAAGAAAAAAAAAAAAAAAAAAAAAAAAAAAAAAAAAAAAAAAAAAAAAAAAAAAAATCATTAAAAATCTAAATGTTGATATTTTGACAAAATTCTTTCACAGTTTCATTTCTAGCGATAAATATAAAAATAAAAAGAGAAAAAAACTGAAAAAGGGAAAAAAAATTGTTGGGGTCCCGCCGGGGTTTGAAGCTACTCCCCATGGGTCCATTTGGCATGGAAAACATACATTATACCTATGTACAATCTTAAAAAATATTCCTTAAAAATCCAAAAGTGGATATCTTGACAAAATTCTTTCACTTGTAGGGTACCATGCATGAGTACCTCATACCTACAAATTGTCATGACAATCTGAAGAGTGGTTATAGAAAAGAAGCAGAAAATGTATGAAAATCAACCCCCCCTTCCTTTTTACATAAGAAAAAAATTCGTAAAAAATCAAAAAAATAAATTTTAAGCATAAAATACATATCAAAGCATTAAGTAAGTTAAATATGATAAATATGTAGTAAATGAGTGTGTAAAATCATACACTTATTGAGTTATTTAAAGAAATAGTGCAAAAATGTGCATTTCTGACAAAGTCTGAAAAGACGTCAAAAACGCGTCAAAAATTTGACGTCGAAGTGGAACCAAAAATAACAACACTTCTTAAGACATCTCTCTAGATCATCCTGATGCTTTCGGTTTGTCGATACATGCTTCGGTTCTGAAGAAGAAGTTTGTCAAAGGAGGGTACCCCCCGTGACCTACTTTTGGCTGTGGTGGCGCCACCTGTTGACAGATCCGGACGAAAAACAACAACACTTGTAGGGGACCATGAGTACTTCATACCTACCAAGTTTCATCAAAATCCCTTCAGCCGTTCTGGAGAAGAAGTTTAAAATGTGAAAAGTTTACGACGACGGACGACGGACGACGGACGACGACGACGACGACGGACGACGGACGACGGACGCAAAACTATGACAATAGCTCACTTGAGCCTATGGCTCAGGTGAGCTAAAAACCCACAGAGTAGACATACACAGCAAGAGACACAAAGTGGAAAAGGAACACCACAATACCGGTACGACATCAAAAACCCACAGAGTGGAAATACACAGCAAGAGACACAAAGTGGAAAAGGAACACCAAAATACCGGTACGACATCAAAAACCCACAGAGTAGACATACACAGCAAGAAACACAAAGGGGAAAAGGAACACCAATATACCGGTACGACATCAAAAACCCACAGAGTAGACATACACAGCAAGAGACACAAAGGCGAAAAGGAACACCAAAATACCGGTACGACATCAAAAACCCACAGAGTAGACATACACAGCAAGAGACACAAAGGGGAAAAGGAACACCAAAATACCGGTACGACATCAAAAACCCACAGAGTGGAAATACACAGCAAGAGACACAAAGGGGAAAAGGAACACCAAAATACCGGTACGACATCAAAAACCCACAGAGTAGACATACACAGCAAGAGACACAAAGGGGAAAAGGAACACCACAATACCGGTACGACATCAAAAACCCACAGAGTAGACATACACGGCAAGAGACACAAAGGGGAAAAGGAACACCAAAATACCGGTACGACATCAAAAACCCACAGAGTAGACATACACAGCAAGAGACACAAAGGGGAAAAGGAACACCAAAATACCGGCACGACATCAAAACACCAAACACAAAAGACTACACATAAACGAACGAGACAGATGGGCAATCCATTTTCATTGTTCGATTATATTTTTTTTAATTAAGGTTTTTAATGGAAAGATTATTCATATTTATATATTGTTGTCTTTCTTGTTTTAATGCGATGTTTTCGTTGCCTTTGTTTGTTCCCTTTTTCTTGACTCATGTTTGTGTTTCAATTCAGTAATGTATACACTTTTACCATCGATGTTTAAGGGCCTCAATACCATTTTTAAAGAACTCGTTATCCTAACTGATCAGAAAGGACTGCAATTATGACGTCATCATCGGACGGAAAGTGGGTGCCAGAAATAGCTGCTTTCAGTTTTGGGAATAGATAAAAGTCTGATGGAGCAAGATCAGGTGAATAAGGCGGATGCTCAATCAAATTAAAACCATAATCATGAATATCATCCATGGCAGTGACATTGTGTCCTGATTGAACAACAAACCTTTATAAAACTAGTGAGCTTTCCGCGGTGTTTAAGTTAAATATTGTCCCGTAAATGTGTTAGAAGTGAAAAATTGTATGTGCCACTGGTTGTTTGTCCTTTTTGGAGATAATGTATCAGCAGAGTATCTTCTGCAACCCAGAAAACCGACGCTCACAACATATCAATCAGCCCTCGTAGCTATAAGGTCGTCTTGTAGAGATCCTCTCACTCTTGTCCATTGGTCTCCTTAGTTTATGTGTAGTATTCTGTGTTTGATATTCATATGTTGCGTTTAGTGTACAATGTCCCTTTTGCGTCTCTCACTGTGTGTGTCTGATCTGTGATTTTCATGGAGTGTATTGATGTGGGTGTTGTTGGGGACCCTCTCCTTTCTTTTGTTTCTTTAGTTTCGACCCTACAGGAAATTTGGAGCCGCGCACTCTCTGTAAATTAAATGCACAAATTTAAATAAAAAAAAAATAAAACCAGAGGGCGCTACTGAAATGAATTTTGGCTGATTAAGAAAAGCGTTTGGCTGGAAGCATCACTGATGTAGATTTAATAACCATAACACGTGTCTGGTACATAATAGATTAGTTTGAACATTTCTTTAAGAATGTGTAGAGTTGGAACTCGTCCGAGTTGTGAAGGAAAGTTGAGAAAATAAACAAGGGTCAATTTATACAAGATGCCTTATTCAACAACCTATAACATGTAAGTACAGTAACATGATCACAATATATATTTTTTTCTTCCCAAACAGGCTAAGACCTGCAATTAGAATTAAATATAATTCATTTTCATTGTATATGGCAATAAGCAATAAGATTATATATCTAAAGTGATATATTAGGAAATCAAATTGAAAACATGAATCAAAATATAGACTAAAGAAAAAATCCAGGCAAGACATATATTTACTTGAGTTACTTTATGAAGTTTAAATCATTATATGGCACCCAAGAAATGGAACAGATCAAAATCACCATCTCTTTTGTCGTACACACTGGTATGATTTTCTGCGATTTGAAATGTTTCAATGGTACTTCTATGTACCTGGATAATATTCTGCTTATTGAAAATTCTCCTTTTAAAAAATGTGAGAGTGAAACTTCTCCGCAAGATTTAACGCTCAAAAGCAAACTTTACAACCAAAATAAACCCCACCATTGTTTAACCTTAGTATCGAAAATGTAGACGCAGAAATTTATACCAGTGTGTACGACAAAAGAGATGATTTATGATTCAACATAGTAACTTTTAAATTACCCTTTCTTGGGGGTGATGTTCCTAGACTACCGGCATTTGGTATTTACATATCTCAACTCATCCGATACGACAGCATGTACTAATGTTTTCGGTTTTTGTTCTTTGCTTAGATGATGAAGCAAACGTACAATCTTCTTTTTCGATCACACTTTCTTTGTGTTTTGATTCTATAAGAATATTCTCCATAAAATAGTTCGGTTAAGTACCCGAAACGTGCATGTCTGTTCCATGCTGCAAATTAATCTGTTTCTAATGAGTTAAAGAAGACCCTGACGATAATCTCAACAGCACTCACAATAGAGCACAAAATTAAGCATCGACGTACCCCTCGCAAGCTAGAGGTGGGACCAGGTGCCCGGGAGGAGTAAGCATCCCCTGTTGGCTAGCCGCACCCGCTGTCGATGTTTAAACATAATACAAAATTTATGCACTGTCTGACGTTATGTCTATATAGAAAGTGCTATGGCGACAATGTCAGGGAAATATATTCAAAACACCTACTGTCAAACCCCTCGCGGGGAGCTTTTTTAAATGATGCTACGAATTTGAAGACGTTAACATTCGCTATAACCATTAAACACAACATATACGTACGCTGCTTGCTCACATACAAAGTGCATTGCTGCATAACAGGACCCGTCTAACCAACCACTCAGTCCTCCGCGGATGAATACACAGTCTTCGGGATGTCCTCCGTAGTTATTTGGTTCACCGTACCTCCATCCCGACACGTACGGTCTGACGGGGGTCAATGTAGAAATATATAACCAGGCATCTTGTTCGAATATATCCGTTATGCCGATAAAATAGTCCACGTCTTTTGAATTCGGGATAACTGCAAAAAAATGTTTGCGATGTATAAATGTTTCTGTTACAAACTTCGTCAGAATACTATCGTTTGTCTTTAAAACCTAAGTACAAATCTACTGTAGTGCTGGTAGCGTAGTGGTTAGCGCGGTGGACGAATCCAAAGGTCGTGGGTTCGAGCCTCACCGTCGCCGATCATTGCAAACCATTGTAACCTTGGGCAAGTTACTTTACACTACGTTGCACTCTCTTCACCCAGGAGTAAACCGGGTACCTGGCACATGAGACGAGCTTGTAATGTGAATGAAAAGCATTAGCGCCTAAACGGCAGCTCTGCTTGTATACTCCCAAGGGAGTTGAGAAGGCACTGGATTGTACAGGTCTCGCCAGGGAGGTGATTGTAGAAGTCGCGTGAGGCTCAGGCGAACGAGACTATAAACCCTACCTTTTTACATAAAAGAAATTTAACTCCAGATGTTAGACTTGGTCAAGTTCTTATATCAAATAAAGTTATATAAAGAGAATTGCAATTATTAATTAAAATTTTAAAGTAGAAAAGGAATGCCCCTTTTAAAATTATAAGCAGTGACCAATTGGTCGCAGAGATGACTACATAAAGAGGACAGTAAAACGCAGGGCCCAAGCAACACAGATGAATATGTAAATGGATATAAAGAGGGCGTACGCTCACAGGGATTTATCACGCTAATACCGTTTGCAGTCTTTACTATATATATGTGTTATATAGTAAATACAGCAACCGGTATTTGAGTGATAAATCCCTGTGGTCATGCTCATTTACAGTCAAATCATCGTTTCAAAATGGCGGCCCCTTTATTTCTTTACTGATTCGAAAATAATTTATACCATATTAGAATAGGCGTTAAATATTACGGTTTATTCTAAAAGAATAAACCAAAAACTAGACTGAATTGACAAGTACAAAGAGAAAGCTTCTGAAGCGAGATGATTAAATGTTGTCGTATTTGAACATTTTGTACAGGAAACAATGCATTTACGTGACGTCTATGCTTCACAGAGAAACCCCCAAACGATTCCGATTGTAATGCCCGTTGCATTGTAGTTGAGATCTTGGACAAAATAATAGGCAAATCGCTTAAACTAATGTTATAATTATCTGAACTTTAACAAAATTATCCAGATGATAATTATTCCTTGTAAGTAGATGATAATAACGACCACCAAGGTTTGTTTCTACTCTCCTAAGCTATGGTCTTGTTTCTATGTCTCGTTGTGGCGGCCTTTGCCTCCTATAAGCTTGGGGGGGTCATACTATGATCTGATAGGAGGCAATCACGTGACGCGGTTCAGACAATCAGACAATTGGTAAAAATGTCATTTTCGGTAAGGTCATGATTAGGTTAATGTCTGATTGATTCAGCCTGAGGGTTTTTACTGTTTATTGTCATGCCCCAGAATGTCATTTAACATTCGGGAGAGGGGGACTTCATATTGTGTTGTAAGATCCCCGTATCGACCTCAGTGACGAGAGTAATGACTTAAATTTACAGGGGAGCTTAATAAGTTATGCAAATTATCCCTTAATTAAGCATATTATACTCTTGGAGTTCTAAAATGTCCTGGAGTGTGGAAAAAGTTTTTTTTTACTCCTGTCTTAATGGAAAGCCCATTTATTTCTAGACCGACGAAAGAGTTCTCTTTTTCCACACCACGCGTGCAAACTCAATTGTAATTTTATGAACATCTCCGGAGGATAATCTGCATACTTTAGGGAAAATTTGTTTGACCTAGCGCTCCTGGGCGTAAATCAGAATCCCGGTATGACACAAGTGCTCCTGTAGATGTAAAGACTCGGAATGGCTTGTCCATGGACGTGTATGGGTCTAAAATACACAATAGACTTATAAATGCTATAACATCCGATAAGTCACAAAAATGAAGTGGTATCCGGGTTTCGAAGGTCATTACTTTTTTTTAATTTATGAATCAGAATTAACAAATGAGTTGTTTGAAAATAATCGAAAAATTCATCCTAGTATTATTTGAAGTATAAGCGTCAACTTGCGCCATATCTACGAACTTTCAGAACACCATCGTACATATATAAAAAGAGTACATATTAATAACATTTATCGAGAAATCAAGTCGGTTTATAAGGGGGTCATTATTCTATGGGGGTCAATATTTATCACGAGGGGTTTGCAATTTTTGGGACTGGTGCCACTTATTCTACGGTCGAATAATGACCCCCTAAGTCGTCGAATAATGACCGGGGGGTAATTTTTCTATGTCGAATAATGACCCCCGGTCATTATTCGACGGGGGTCATTATTTGTCTTTACACCGACTGTAGCGAGCTCATGTATGTTATCGCCAAAGGAGTCCGACTGACATTCAGAGGGGACAGGTGGTCGGGACCCTGTCTTCTCTAAAGAGGTTTGGACTGGGCCCGTCATGGAGTTCCATCGTTACAGTCAGTCAGATTGAAAGTCTTCAGAATGCGCTGGTACAAGACTGTAGATTGTACCAAGCCTAGTGTCCGTCTGGTGACATTAGGATCATATCCACGGTATTAAAGGCGTTTGATGATTCTGACGCATTTTCGATTATTATGCTGTCTACCTTTGTTCCTTCTAACTTTGTCTATCATATTAACATAAAAGGCAGGTTGTGTTATACCCGAAGTAATGTACTCTGTTGCTTGTATAGATCCGAATTTTAATAGAAGCTGACTGTAATTTTTGTAAAATTTCCAGAAAGTCTTAACTAGTTTATGAAAGCGGAAACCTTGACCTAACAGTTTCTTCATAATTTGTAAATTTCGACTGTGAAAATACAAAATATCAGCACATGCTCTAGCATACCGGATGAGCTGTGATATGTAAATGCCGTATGACGGTAGTCTTGGAACATCACCGTCAAGCCAGGGGAAATTTACTATCTTTAAATCAGGGAATACTCCTTCAAAGAACAGTGAATAGTTTGTACATATGCTTATTTCTCAGTCTATAAGGACCTTTTTGTTAGGTGAACTGGTCATTCATTCGTTGTTCTCTGAAGTTTTCCCCCTCAATACGTCATTCAATTCTACCAATTTCTATTTTCCCCTTACTTTAAATGTGTTTCTCTAAGTTTAATCGCTTTTCTTCGATGTATTTCGTATTTCTTGTAGTCTGTTTAGTCCCTCTAACCTGTCACTTATTCGATTATCTCTAATGAGTTTTCTTTCTGTCCTTTGAATTTGCTGTTTCCGTCCTTTTATGTGTTGTCTTCGTTCTTCAGTATAAAGTCTATGTGTTGTTTATTAGTATTTGTGGAAGTATTTTCATTCTCTACCTCTTTGTTAGTGTGGTTGAAGTATATCCGTTGTTTATTCACTTTCTCCAGCTTCTATTTCAAAGTTTGGTAAGACGTGCACATTTCACAATTTCTCTCACATCGAGATGCGCAGTTGATTTCAGGCAGTCAGAATATATTTTGGTAATTTTATTTTCCTAGTTTTGATACGATGACTTTAGTACAATAGCAATTATTTGGTTACTTGTATTTATTTGAGCCAATTTGAATTTGTAAGACACCGCATTAATTCCTTTGTTTTTACAATTGGACTCCTTGCATATTATTTGTGTTTCTGTTTGCATATTCTCAATCAATCGCTGTACAAGAAAAGAAAGTTTATCTCAATACGTATTTGCTATTCTATGAACATGATAAAGAACTTCTCCTTAAGATGTAAAAGAAATTGTGAATTGTGCTATCAGAACCAAACTTAAAGCTTAAAACTTATCCATTGTTCTACAAATGAGTTTTTTACTTAACTATAATGCTTTTTGGCTCATTAACATTTCTACATATATAAAAACTTACCGCTAATTTGTTGTTCTATGAAGGAGTTTTCCCCTGAAGTTTGCGGTTCTGCAAGTTTACCACCGGATGTACTACAGTGGGCCTGAGATATACAAAAAAATTGTTATATTCAGCTTGCCTGAAGAAAAAACAAGTCAACAACAGTAAAGCTGTAACCTTGACACAAATGTAATAAAATAGTCGGTCGCCTGCTTTACAGAGGATATGATCCTAAAGTTAGTAATAACACTGGGAATGGTACTGAACCAATATACAGTTTTGTATCAGAGTCTTTCCCAATGTTGCACTTTGGCCAACTGTGACGACGGGACTCCATGACGGACCTTGTTTCAAAACCGTCAGAGAACACTGGGTCCTGATTCTCTGTCATATCTGAAAGTTGGTCAGACTTCTCGGGTAATTGATCTTGAGCTCACTTCAGCCAGCAAAGGACAGACTGTTACATGCATGCCATCGAATATTTTAGATCCATTCACATAGAGAATCTGTGATACAAGAGGCCTTTGCGATTAACTATCTCGTTTGTGGTGTCACCTTACAGTGAGAAGTTTGATGTTTATACAACAGTTGTGCGTCTCCGGATAAGTAAGAGGGCTGTGCGCACGTAATCAGGATAACGACACCATATGCTTATAGGCAGATGGCTGTCCGAAGTCAGCGCCGGTGGACGTTGGATTCCTTCCTTTGATGTGTTTTCAATAATGTTTGATGTTTCTGTACGTCTGTTTTGATTGCTTTGTATTGTGTTCTTGTGCATATTGCGTCTTTTTGCGGTTTGTAGTTTTGTCAGATGTCAATTACATGTCTCTTTCTTGTGGGTTTGTTTCGCTGGGTGGGTGTAAGGTGGTGATGATGTAGATCCTTTCCTTTTTCAATATACTGACCCCAGCTTCTGTGAATGTCAGTTTGTTGTCAGAGAATTTATAGCACTTGTTCTGGTATTTTTTAATCATGAAGGAAGATAATACTGACCCCAGCTTCTGTGAATGTCAGTTTGTTATCAGAGAATTTATAGCACTTGTTCTGGTATTGTTTGATCATGAAAGAAGATAATACTGACCCCAGCTTCTGTGAATGTCAGTTTGTTGTCAGAGAATTTATAGCATTTGTTCTGGTATTGTTTCCATCCACTAGAACAACCTGTAATGTATATCTGTAAAACAATCTAATTGTATAATACAGCTCATACATGTACAAACCATCAGCACAACATGGTCAAAATTATATTGACTTATGTGTTATCTTATCTCTGCTTCATATCTAGATCTCATGTTATCTTTTGACGAACTGAATACTTCATTACATGACAAACCACAGAGGCCCTAAGCTACGAAGGTGTATCCCTAAAGGCCCCATATAAGTAAAAAAAACCTTACCTTCGAGAAAACCCCAGTCTATTCTTGCCTTCTTTACGTACTTGTCAGGTCATATTTTACTTATATGGGGCCTTTAAGGATACACCTTCATAACTCCAAGCCTCTGTGGTCTTATCATTCGGCTATAACTCTTTTCGCACAGGTTGTTTGGTTTCGTATCAATACATGTACCTTGTGGTTTTCCCTTTTCAATTATTGAGAAAAAGACTTCGAAAACTTCTAAATAGAGCAAACTTATTTTTGAAGTTCCATGCAGGCAGCACTTGAAATGTAAGTCATCGATTATGGACAAAAGAGTTCATCTTAGATTCGAAATTTCAGTTCAATATCTTTTAAGAAGAGTGTAGATGATGTTTTCTTCTTTATCTTTGCCAACTTTGGTCCTCTAACGAAAAAGAGATAACTCACCATAACAAAGCGCAAAACTGCACAGCAATTCTACAAAAGTTATTGTTTGCCGGAATTTAATAAGCATCTTGTCTGAATGGATCTATATACAATGTCCCTGTTTATCGAGATTCACACAAAGTGCTCCACATTTATATCGACACTTGAGATTGATAAGACTCTTAATAATACAGATCAAAAAGTACATCCAAGACACAGGCATACTAGTATCTTTGTTAATATCATCCCTCTTGTTTGATCAATGGTTGTCTCTTTGTGTTGCTGTTCAATTGGTTGCGTCTAAGAAATATACATTGTCGTTTCACTGTAAGTCCCCGAGTTCTAAGTGTTGCCATTTGATTGGTTCTCTCTAGGTTTATACGCTGCCATTTCAACAGTTTTCTCTGTTATTTATATGTCGTCATCGGAATGGTTTTCTCTGATATTTTTGTAAGTTGCTTTTTGATAAGTTTACTCCAAGATGCCGATTGATTTGTTCGAGATGCATCACCGTTTCATTTGTTGTCTTTAGATTTTATACCCTGTAATTTGATGTCTCTTAATATGATTTATATTACCAATAAAAGGTGCCTTCGAGATCCACATGTCATATTAAACTTAGGGTGTATCAAAGGGAACAGAAAGATATATCACTTTGATTTAGATGAAGACGAGTTTAAAATGTCGCCGTTTTAGTATTATATAAGTAGATGTTCCACACAAGGCTGAGGGGACTGTCTAAGTACTTACTCTAACATTATGTAAGTAGATATTCCACACACGGCTGAGAGGGGGGGGGGGCTTTCTAAGTATTTACTCTAGAATTATGTAAGTAGATATTCCACACAAGGCTAAGTGAACTTTCTAAGTGTTTACTCTAGAATTATGTTAGTAGATATTCCACACAAGGTTATAGGGGCTTTCTAAGTGTTTACTCTAAAATTATGTTAGTAGATATTCCACACAAGGCTGAGGGGGACTTTCTAAGCGTTTACTCTAGAATTATGTAAGTAGATATTCCACAAAAGGTTATTGGGGCTTTCTAAGTGTTTACTCTAAAATCATGTTAGTAGATATTCCACACAAGGCTGAGGGGGACTTTCTAAGCGTTTACTCTAGAATTATGTAAGTAGATATTCCACAAAAGGTTGTTGGGGCTTTCTGAGTGTTTACTCTAGAATTATGTAAGTAGATATTCAACACAAGGCTGTGGGACTTTCTAAGTGTTTACTCTAGAATTATGTAAGTAGATATTCAACACAAGGTTGTTGGGGCTTTCTAAGTGTTTACTCTAGAATTATGTAAGTAGATATTCCACACAAGGTTGTTGGGACTTTCTAAGTGTTTACTCTAAAATTATGTAAGTAGATATTCAACACAAGGCTGTGGGACTTTCTAAGTGTTTACTCTAGAAGTAAAATAAAAGCAAGAAAGCAGTAAGAGCAAATAAGCAAGGGAACTGTTTTACACTAAATAGTTCCCTTGCTTTATTTGCTCTTATAGCTTTCTTGCTTTTATATAGTTTGGAAATATTCAGAAAATTGAGCTATGGAGGAAACGATACAAAGAATCCAAAGGCACAAGGATTTAGTTTTTAAGCTTATCTGAGCGAAGCTCACCGGAGCGAAGCTCAAGTGAGCTTTTGTAATAAGCTCCACTGTTTGTCCGTCTGTTTGTCTCTCCCTACGTCTGTCCGTGCGGTGTAAACTTTTTACATTTTCGACTTCACCTCTGGAACCGCTGTACAGAATTTCTCTAAACGTACTAGAGGTCATCTACCAAGTTTGTGCTTTTCGTGCCGATCGTTCAACAAATAAGGCCGCCGAGTGCTCTGATTGGCTGACGCATTTTTGATTCTCCTCTGGAACCGCTAAACAGAATCTTATAAGATATTACAGGAAGGAAGTACTCAAGATCTTCTACCAAGATTGTTTTTTTCGTGCCGATCGGTCAACAAGAATTGCCGCCGAGTGTTCTGATTGGTAGACGTACTTTGGACTTCTCCCCTGGAACCGCTACACAGAATTTCACGAAACCTTACAGGAAGCAAGTGCTTCAGGTTATCTATAAAGTTTGTCTTTGTCATGCCGATCGGTCAACAAATATGACCGCCAAGGGCTCTGATGAAGTAAGTACTTATAAGGTCCTCTACCATTTTAATGTTTTTCGTGCCGATCGGACAAGAAGTATGGCCGCCGAGGGCTCTGATTTGCTGACACATTTTCAACTTCTCCTCAGAAACCGCTGTAAGGAATTTCAGGAAACCTTACAGGAAGCAAGATCTCAAAGTATTCTACCATGTTTGTGTATTTCGTGCTGATCGGTCAACAAATATGGCCGCCGAGGGCTCTGATCGGATGACGTTTTTTTTTCCAATTCTCTTATGCAACCACTGCACAGAATTTTACAAAAAAAAAAACTGAAAGGAAGCGATTAAGTACTGGTGGGGCCTCCACCAAATTGTTCACTCTCGTTCTTTTGTTTGTATCTCAGGTGAGCGATGTGGCCCTTTTGGACCTCTTGTTTTATTTTTTATTTCAATAAGGACTACCTTACTTTAAGACTCTTCCTTTTCATTACTTTGACATTGAATGCATTGATGCATGACGAAGTAGAGCCTTGTTACGGCTTCTTTGTTCTGGTTGGCTGCTCTCGATGGGATAGTGTCTAAAACAAAATCTAGAGAAACTTCCTGACAACAAAATCAATAAAAAAAATTTGGAGACATAAAGCGTAAATGTTAGTAGAATGAGGCGAAAATCAGGAAAATCAAGCTTAAAATACACCGGAAGTCCCAAGAAAGTCATGCGCGATACAATCCATACCACGTTGTAAGGATACCTAAGACGGTGCATGGACGAATCCAAAAATTTACTCGATTGAAACAAGAAACTAGAGATAGAACAAGTATTAGCTTTTCAAAAAAGCTTGCCTCACCTTAACAAAATAACAGCGACCCTCCTCAACCCGTAGTCTTCACTTGATGGACCCTTGGGAAAATAAAACAAATAGGAACACGTTGAAATGAACTATAACTCAGTATAGTATACATTCCTGATAACTCCGTAGTAATGTACAGAAGTCCCCCCAACCACCAATAAAAAACAAAAACACGTGTATCTGATGTAAACAAAATGAGGGCTTCTGATTTTTCAAGTGGTCCGCTATCGTTTGCAATAGATATGTACTACATCTACCATCAGACACAATACTTTCTCATGTTTGCAACTTGCCACGATTTTGTACATGTACTCCCACGTTTTCGAGCTGAAAATTAAAATGAATTAGTGACCGCGTATAATATAAACGAAATAAAATTTTACGTTCGCACCGGGACTTGAACCCGGGTCGTATGCGTGAGAGATTAACTCCTTGACCACTCAGCCGCTTAGATATATTACGTACTGAAGAAAAAATCTTTGCGTATTGTCATAAGCGTACATGTTAAAGGAGCGATAACTCTTTCAAAGAGAATGCTCTTTTTGTCTGATCTTGTGAATGTTTGTAAACGGCGATTTGATCATTATTACATGCAAAGGCCGCATTTGTTTCATGCATTTCAAATCTAGGTGTGCCTGACCTCACGAGGTCAGGCAATGACCTCACGAGGTCAGGCAACTAGAGGAGGTCAAATATAAAAATAAAAATAATCCCTTTGATTTCAAACATTGATGATGACGTCTCATGTACGTCAGTTTATCAGGAACGTAACAAAATCGAAAACAGGAAGAACATACAGTTTATTTCTGATTTCAGTATAGATTGATAGATTTATTCAGGTTAAATATTATAACATGATACAGGATAAGAACATTTTAGTATAACAGATCTAAGCAAACAAATCGTTATCACATAAGCTTTGGTAACTAGATTATTTTGTGACAAGTATCAGAATAAAAATATCCCATATTGCATTACAGTTCATAAATAAATATTATCACAGATGATGTAATTCAAACATCACAGTCGGAAAAAGGTTTATCACATTTAGATCTTCATATCATTACAGTGCGTTTCCTTCTGAAGAAAGTATATTTCACAGAATATATGACAATGTATTACGGACTAGTTTCTATACGTATCACAGAGGAGAGGATCTCCAACAACACCCGGTTGCAGCACCACAGCAAAACCCCAAAACACCAAATGCAAAAACACAAATCAGACAAGCACGGAAAGAGACGCATAAGGGACAAGGAACGTCAACGCACAACACAGAAACATCATACACAAAGGACTACACATAAACCAACGAGGCCAATGGGCAACCGGTGCCGACTTAGGACGGCCATCTGCCACAGATGTTATTGACTTTAACCGTGGATGACCCATTAAAGCATAAATGCTTATTTCCAATTGGATCCATTGGTAAATTACATGAAACAACAAAATGGAAATATACAAAAAACTTTTGGCAAGACTTTGGCAGGTATAAAATTTTCATAAATAAAACCCTGTATCAGAGCATATACAAAGAATAACAATGAACAACAAATTAATAAAATATAAAGTCTGAGAGCTCTTGTTGACCAATTTGTTCCATGAGATGATCTTTAAGAGTGACCTTGAAACTATTCTTATTTGAGTTTGACCTTAATGCTGCTGGTAATCCATTCCATTTACATAAAATGTGCTAGATACAGATGATCTAGTAGAACTTCAAAATGAAGTTTTTCGGGGATATCTAGCCCACACCAAATTTTATTGAACAGGCCGTATAAAACAAATAGGAATAAGTGGGTACTTTTTTTCCTCAGTATATATATACTGACCTTCGCAACAGCTTCAGTACAGTCATCGAGTGTAATGTTGGCTGCGTAGTGGTTAGCGCGGTGGACTACGAACCAATAGGTCGTGGGTTCGAATCTCACCGTTGCCGGACCTTGCAAAACCATTGTAACTCTGGGGCAAGTTACTTTACACTACGTTGCACTCTCTCTACCCAGGAGTAAACCGGGTACCTGGCAATAAGAATGAAAAGCATTAGCGCCTGAACGGCAGCTCTGCTTGTATACTGATTACAGATCACAATCGTTGACCAACGCAAATAGTTCCTGATTATTTCAATCCCTCGTCTTCTTACATTTAATTTCTACGACTCGTTTTACACTAGATGATTCGTTTTTTACGTCAATGAGTCGCAGATGAGTTGAAAAAAAATATTCTAGCATGTTGAATGATACTGCATCATCCTAATCGCGGAATGACAGATGTGTTATGAGGCTCTAGAATTGATAGAGAGCCACAGATACCCCCTTTCGGGTTTAAAAAGATATTAAAAGTCTACTAAGCGACAGATTTTTGCATGAAAAAATGGTGGTGCGATTCTAGTATTTAATCGTCATATATTCCTATGGAACGCCATCGCTGTCTTATGATGAGATATTTCAATATATTGGATGGTTTAATCAATATATGCGGTGGTAAGTACATTATATGCCGTGGTAAGTACATTATATGCGGTGCTAAGTACATTATATGGAGTGCTTAGTACATTATATGCGGTGTTAAGAACATTATAGGGGTGGTACGTACATTATATGCGGTGCTAAGAACATTATATGCGGTGATAAGTAAGTTATATGCGGTGCTAAGAACATTATATGCGGTGGTAAATACATTATATGCTGTGCTAAGAACATTATATGCGGTGGTAAGTACATTATATGGAGTGCTAAGTACATTATATGGAGTGCTTAGTACATTATATGCGGTGTTAAAAACATAATATGGGGTGGTACGTACATTATATGGGGTGCTAAGTACATTATATGCGGTGCTAAGTACATTATATGGGGTGATATGTTCATTACATGGGGTGGTTAGTACATCATATGCGGTGCTAAGTACATTATATGCAGTGCTTAGTACATTATATGCGGTGCTAAGAACATAATATGGGGTGGTGAGTACATTATATGCGGTGCTTAGTTCGTTATGTGGTGATTTCGTTATGATAAACATTCTGATGACCAAGATTAGACATTTTTGAGATACGGTTTATCATTAACCCAAAAGGACACATAAACACAAAAGGAAGGATTCAACATTTTTCCCAGCTCTATCATGGGGGGGGGAAGAAAAGACCGGTATTTGGGTCAAAATAAGCATTTTTACACAGAAAACAATGGAAAACGGAAACGCTTTTACACAACAGCACCCCCCCCCCCCCTCGCTTTACAATGCCACATTCACCATTGAAGGTGTATATCAATAAAACACATTTTCTGGACAAGTGGGGTTCTGAAGCGAGGGGGGAAACAATGTCCACGGGCAAAAACGAAAAAAGGGGGATGGATGACTATTTTAAAATTTATCTCTAGAGCGATATTAAAAGTAGGTTATAATTGCCATCTTTTTCTTTTTATCTATTCATAGTGTGTTCCGATCAAATATTTAACCGTTTGGAAGGAAATAAATTTGTCTATATCTACACCGTGTGTATTTCGCGCCAGAAAGCTACATAAGTGGCCGAAAAGAAAGAAATACAACCGGTTTTTTTTTCAGTTTCTGGATTTCAGAGATTGCCGATTACATTGATATTCTGAAAACAGGGTGACGTGAAAATTCTATATCATTTTTTTTTTTTATTCTAATTATTATGTTTTTTTTCTCTCTCTCTCTCTCTCTCTTAGACCACGTAAATTGAATATCACAAGCTAAAATAAAAATTATAATTTATATATTAGTAACGTAGTGTTACAGAATTAATCTACTCTTTACTAATATCACATAATTTATCTGTACTGTGCAAAGCTCTTTTAATAAGTACAAGCATATACAATATACGGAAACAATGCCTATTGATATCATGGTGCCTCTCACTTTAAAAAACATAGGTAATCACAGATTACGAAGCTCACCTCGTGACAGCAAAATTCAATTCAAACATATTTCTTAGTACATGTATATTGGCTTTTAAAGGCAAAACCACTCAAGCAGAAAAAGTAGGTCAAGGTCATTTTATGAAAGTTTGATCAAAGATACATCCAATATGCAAGTTTGGTACAAGTAGCAGTTATACTTTGCTCAATATTGGCTTTATAGAGCATAATCACTCAAGCGGAAAAAGTAGGTCAAGGTCATTTTATGAAAGATTGATCAAAGATACATCCAATATGCAAGTTTGGTACATGTATCACTTATGCTTTGCTAAATATTGGCTTTTAAAGGCAAAATCATTCAAGCGGAAAAAGTAGGTCGAGGTCATTTTATGAAAGTTTGATCAAAGATACATCCAATATGCAAGTTTGGTACATGTAGCAGTTATACTTTGCTCAATATTGAACTTATAGAGCAAAATCACTCAAGCAGAAAAAGTAGGTCAAGGTCATTTATGAAAGATTGATCAAAGATACATCCAATATGCAAGTTTGGTACATGTATCACTTATACTTTGCTCAATATTGGCTTTTAAAGGCAAAATCACTCAAGCGGAAAAAGTAGGTCGAGGTCATTTTATGAAAGTTTGATCAAAGATACATCTAATATGCAAGTTTGGAACATCTAGCACTTATACTTTGCTCAATATTGGCTTTTAAAGGCAAAATCACTCAAGCGGAAAAAGTAGGTCAAGGTCATTTTATGAAAGTTTGATCAAAGATACATCCAATATGCAAGTTTGGTACATGTAGCAGTTATACTTTGCTCAATATTGGCTTTTAAAAGCGAAATCACTCAAGTGGAAAAAGTAGGTCAGATGCTGCATCCGATGCATGGGTCCATCTCGGCATCCAAAGATGAATCACTTGTGCAAGTTTGGTTACTGTAGCATTAGTACTTTGTCAGATACTGAGCTACCCCAAACTTCTTAACCAAGTCACTCAAGCGGAAAATGTAGGTCAGATGCTGCATCCGATGCATGGGTTCACCTCAGCATCCAAAGATGAATCACTTGTGCAAGTTTGGTTACTGTAGCATCAGTACTTTGTCAGATACTGAGCTACCCCAAACTTCTTAACCAAGTCACTCAAGCGGAAAATGTAGGTCAGATGCTGCATACGATGCATGGGTTCACCTCAGCATCCAAAGATGAATCACTTGTGCCAGTTTGGTAACTGTAGCATTAGCACTTTGTCAGATACTGAGCTACCCCAAACTTCTTAACCAAGTCACTCAAGCGGAAAATGTAGGTCAGATGCTGCATCCGATGCATGGGTTCACCTCAGCATCCAAAGATGAATCACTTGTGCAAGTTTGGTTACTGTAGCATTAGTACTTTGTCAGATACTGAGCTACCCCAAACTTCTTAACCGGACGCGGACGCGGACACGGACGCGGACGCGGACGCGGACGCATGGGGTTATAGCATAAGCTCACTCAACTTCGTCGAGGTGAGCTAAAAAAAAAGCAAGTACTTTGTAAAAATTTTGAAAAGTAAAATACATCCATGGCCAGGATCGAACTCGCAACCTTGGTAGTTGTAATTCTGCGTCTTCACCACTACGCCACCGCGCCATTGCGTAAAATGGATGAAATTGTAGAATAGATTTCACTGATTGCCAAAGATTTAATCTTTTCACTGTTTTGATTAAAATACAATGAAATATACCTCAATTAAACAACACAGTATTTATTTTATCTTCTCAGATAGATATTGTGTTTAAAGGCCACGAAAACGTTAAAACGAGGAGTGCCTTGACGTAGCTGCGATCCGAGTCTCAGAAATGTTCAATCTTGGTCATAAGAATGTTTATCATAACGAAATCACCACATAACGAACTAAGCACCGCATATAATGTGCTCACCACCCAATGTAATGTTCTTAGCACCGCATATAATGTACTAAGCACTGCATATAATGTACTTAGCACCGCATATAATGTACTAACCACCCCATGTAATGAACATACCACCCCACATAATGTACTTAGCACCGCATATAATGTATTTAGCACCCCATATAATGTACGTACCACCCCATATAATGTTTTTAACACCGCATATAATGTACTTAGCACTCCATATAATGTACTAAG
Organism: Pinctada fucata; assembly: GCA_028142955.1. NCBI lineage: Eukaryota > Metazoa > Mollusca > Bivalvia > Pterioida > Pteriidae > Pinctada > Pinctada fucata. The sequence continues at coordinate 101,531,226 of AP027102.1, forward strand.
CACTCCATATAATGTACTTACCACCGCATATAATGTTCTTAGCACAGCATATAATGTACTTACCACCGCATATAATGTTCTTAGCACCGCATATAATGTACTTATCACCGCATATAATGTTCTTAGCACCGCTTATAATGTACGTACCACCCCATATAATGTTCTTAACACCGCATATAATGTACTAAGCACTCCATATAATGTACTTACCACTGCATATAATGTACTTACCACGGCATATAATGTACTTACCACCGCATATATTGATTAAACCATACCATATATTGAAATATCTCATCATAAGACAGCGATGGCGTTCCATATATTCCCAAGGGAGTTGAGAATGCACTGTATTGTACAGGGGTCGCCAAGGAGGTGATTGTGGAAGTCGCGAACGAGACTATAAATCCCTACCTTTTTTTAACCTTTTAAAATCTACGGAATTTGTTATTTCTGACCGGGTAAGGCAAACAAGTTGGTCACCACTTGTTTTTCCTCGGTCTCTACATGTGTTTATCTCTTGGTTTCTGCTAGATTAAAAATCAAATTTGAACAAGAGTTGCGTCTCTTTCCTCGTAATATTTCCAGTTCGCACGCAGCTGGCCATTTGCCATTTTGACCCTGAATGCTATGCTATGTGTGACAAGGAGCCCTTGACCACTTTGCGTCTTGTAATAGACCAACATTTATAAATGCTGAAAATGGAAGGTTATGCAAATACAAAATATAACAAAACAAAATTTAAAGTACGACATACAAAACAAAAAAAAAAACAGATTCCACTTACAAAACAATATGACACAAACGGGCAAATTAACATTCTAACGATCGACAAAACCCTAACAATTTCCCCCTCCATTAATATATTCATGTTTCAATCACTAAGAGCGTTGTTGCTCAGTTTTGTCGATCACCTCGCAATTATATGATTTAAAATCAAGCCCAGTGATCCTGACCTTTGACTTTTGGCCTTTGAAAAAAAAGGGATTAGCCTCTCCCCATGGAGAGAATATTATGGATGGTTTGGTGATCTGATGATGATTTCTATGTTGTTAACATTAGAATTTAGGGCTAAGTCCACTGTGACCTTGACATTTGACCATGAAAATCAATAGGGTTCATCCTTTCCCTTAGATCACATTGGTTTGGTTTTTATGCCTGGACACATACACCCTCTCTGATGCACGTTAGCGATGCCATATCCCCTCCGCAACGAAGGTGTCGAATTTGCTTCCTATGGTAAAGAATATATAAATGTATGGGTATCATAGCAAATATGTATACGTTAACACCATTTCTGTCCATGTTACTTTAGAAAATGTACAGTTTTCAATACATTGCTGCGTGATTCTGAAGATGAACCCTATAGAAATCATTTGCAACAAATTTGTCCAAAATACTTAATTTTTTAAAATTTTCTTCCTTTTTTATATAAAAATTACAATTTTTGAAAAAAAAATTGTGCTGATGAAAGTTGCTTCTTTACGTTTTTGTTATCACAATTCATAATTTTGATTTATGTGAAGCCAATCATTATGAATCTTTTAAGTTCAGAATAGAATAAACCATAATCCGCTAAAGGCGGTAAGGCCGGATTGTGAAGTGTTTGTATTCGATGACGTATACTTTTTTGTGAACACGGAGAGGTGAAAGATCATTAATACAATTGCAAAATAAAAAAGAAACTATGGTCATGAGGATTCTGCACGTGAAATATCAAAGCCCTACCCCTTACAGTATAAAAGTAGGTCAAAGGTCAACGTCAAGGTCACTAGGCCAAAAGTAATGATATCAAATGAAGGAATCTATATGTTAAATATCAAAACCCTACCTCTTATAGTTTAAAAGTAGGTCAAGGGTCAATGTCACGGTAACTTGGTCAAAAGTCATGATATCAACTGAAAGATCTGGTAATGAGGAATCTACATGTGAGATATCAAAGCCCTACCCCTTATAGTACGTGAAATATAGCCAAGGTTAATTTTTTTACAGTTGGGTCAAACTCCATGGTCAAGGTTACTAGGTCAAAAGTCATGGTAACAAATGAAAATCTAGTCATGAGGATTCTGCATGTGAAATATCAAAGTCATAGTCTCTATAGTTATTTTTTAAAGTAGGTCAAACTCCAAGGTCAAGGTCACTAGGTCAAATTGTGTTGCTGAGTTTGATTCGTCTCATCATGGTCTATCAACATGTCAAGTTTCAAGTTGCTGCTCTTAGCAGTTTTCTCTCAACGGACTTAAACGCAACACCTTAACCTAAATGTTGACGGACAGACAGACTTCGCCATTTCATAGACCGGATTTTGCATCGCAATCCGGCCAAAACAGGATTAACTTATAAAGAATTTCGAAAGATTTCCTTGTTTGAATATAGTTTTTTTATAGATGGAATTGTATATATGGGCAAAATGCGACACATTTGAAGTATATCTCAATGTATTTTTATGTGTCTCAAAGATCATGGCAAAAATATGCAATTAAAATATCATCCTGGTTTTATATATTTTATTGCAAAGACAACCAAAAAATGCCTTAAAGATTTTGTTGAAAACATACACTAGGAAAAAGGGAGTTCGGACTTCATGTAGGATGGTTGTGTTCGTGTAATCCGGATAGCGACACTATTTTCTTTGCTCTGAAATGACTGTCATGTTGGATGTTGGTGTCTGTGGTATGTCAAAGGACGTATTTCTATGCGAACTGACCAATTCCATTGCTTTATACCTCATACAGTTACAGACGTCTCTCTCGTGTACTGAATGTTGGTGTCTGCGGTACGTCAAAGGACGTATTGCTGTATACCATGTAACAGTCTTGTTAGAGACGTCTCTCTCGTGCACTGAATGTTGGTATCTGTGGTACGTCAAAGTACGTATTGCTGTATACCTAATACATGTAACAGAGTCTTGTTAGAGACTTCTCTCTCGTGTACTGAATGTTGGTGTCTGTGGTACGTCAAAGTACGTATTGCTGTATACCTAATACATGTAACAGAGTCTTGTTAGAGACGTCTCTCTCGTGCACTGAATGTTGGTGTCTGTGGTACGTCAAAGTACGTATTGCTGTATACCTAATAGATGTAACAGAGTCTTGTTAGAGACTTCTCGTGTACTGAATGTTGGTGTCTGTGGTACGTCAAAGGACGTATTGCTGTATACCTAATACATGTAACAGAGTCTTGTTAGAGACTTCTCTCTCGTGTACTGAATGTTGGTGTCTGTGGTACGTCAAAGTACGTATTGCTGTATACCTAATACATGTAACAGAGTCTTGTTAGAGACTTCTCTCTCGTGTACTGAATGTTGGTGTATGTGGTACGTCAAAGTACGTATTGCTGTATACCTAATACATGTAACAGAGTCTTGTTAGAGACTTCTCTCTCGTGTACTGAATGTTGGTGTCTGTGGTACGTCAAAGGACGTATTGCTGTATACCTAATACATGTAACAGAGTCTTGTTAGAGACTTCTCTCTCGTGTACTGAATGTTGGTGTATGTGGTACGTCAAAGTACGTATTGCTGTATACCTAATACATGTAACAGAGTCTTGTTAGACTTCTCTCTCGTGCACTGAATGTTGGTGTCTGTGGTACGTCAAAGGACGTATTGCTGTATACCTAATACATGTAACAGAGTCTTGTTAGAGACTTCTCTCTCGTGTACTGAATGTTGGTGTATGTGGTACGTCAAAGTACGTACTGCTGTATACCTAATACATGTAACAGAGTCTTGTTAGACTTCTCTCTCGTTTACTGACTCTAATTTACTTAATATTAAAGCAAATCTTGGCTGAAAAACTCGTCAAATCTTGTTTGCGAATAGCTACTCTCCGTTCCTTTTGAAATACAACATACATACAGAAACTGGTTTGTAGATTTGTTTACTTGAAACATTTTCATGCTTTAATCATAACATACACAAGACAAATAATAAAACATCTAAACGGTGTATCACACCTTACGTAAACCAATATATATCAAGTATATACTAGAAAAGCTTAAAAGGCAGAGTACAAAAATCTTGCATACCACTCAGTATAATTATACACGTCTTTTTCTCATTTCTCAGTACTCCATACAATATGGTCTCCTCCTAGACATACATACAAGCGACCTATCTATCTGATACGTAAAGGAAAACGTAAATGCAACAAAAGAACAAAAACTTCAGTAAATGAGATAGATACAAGAGAGAAATGCAATAGAAAGAACAGTATGAGTGTAAAAAGGTCAAATGTTGATATATGTATACTTTTTATCATTCTGAGATCCAAAATGAAGTTATTCTATTCACTTAAAATCATTTTTTAAACATTTTCTTGGCATTTCATCACCATATCCTTTGTCAAGGTCATAATCACCTGGTAGTTACACCAGTTGTCTTAAAGCACTATTCTTCATACATAACCAATATCCTCTCCACGGGCACTTGACGCTCTGTATCTACTTTCTAGCCTCAAAGTCCCCGTGGTTTGGACAATACAAAATATCCCGCTAATACACCGACGGTATGTTCAACGTAATAATGTACCATTGCATATAAAACTCTTACAAAAACTCCGCAATATCTACTTTACACAATGCATTACAACGATAATGACATAAATATGAATATCATGTAATTCTATAATCAACTATGAATGATTCAGTAAATAACATGGTGGTTTCCACACTGTAGGCACCTTTATGAAATCTGCAATATACAAGGTCAAACAAGAAGCACTTGAATCTACCTGAGTTTACATCATCAATACATTCTAATACGCTTTTATCATTTATACTGTATGATGGGCAAATTGCGCATGTCACATGCAAAAAAAAATATAAATGTGAACTAAAAAGTCTTATGTATAATATAGGAGATCGGAATCTGTGGTCACAAGACTACCAATTACTACAGCAGGAACAATTTTGAAATATTTGAGTTACTTGAACTTGACAAAAAATAAGGAATAAGTTAAACCATAGCATTTTTTGTACAAATGTAAAGAAAAATATCAACAATCAAAAAGAAAGCAAATTCTACTTTGACTCCGATAATTCATGCATAAACTTTCTTTTTCGAAACAAAATGCTTTAATCCTATGATATACGAAAGTCAGACAACTATTGTAACAAGATAGAGGAAAAGAAAATGGAAAAATGGAAAGGGGTCTATGAAAAATACCGCAAATAAAAAATGTAATCTTCAAACCACAAGGCCCCCTTTCTCAATAGCGGCATTCAGATAATTACATGTATAAACAAAATTTCACGAATTACGTATGCTGTAATTCTAACTTTCATCCATCTCGTGTGCAGTGCAAGATACGCCCATAATGCTTTACGATCTTGACTTTCTCTCCTCCAAAGAACAAAGAGCTGCGTCAGTTCCCTGGAGATAAGAAGTTTCCGCGCAGTGAGATGTGCTCTTCTCTCGATTCCTTACAATCCATGTTTGTTATTACATACTTATGACTCAATGATAACAAAATTCCAACGCTACAAATTTCAACTTTTTGGCATTTTTGTGCAATGAAACATCGCAATACGTGTCTACTTCGTTTTTTTATTTTTCAATCAAGTGAAATAAATTGAATTTCGGCTAATTTATCAACTTTAAAGAGCATATTAGAATTTTCTATACAAACATGCACTTAATGTATATGATGTCGATAATTTGGAAGCAGGGGGAAACTAAGGTTTACTCTCTAGATAATTTAGCTATGTGATAACGTAATAATTCCATCTATCCTTTGACAAAATGGCACCATACATCACTAAATATATAAAGTCAATTCAGAAAAGTGCATTGATAAGGCTGACATTTTACCCATACATTATACATGCATGATAACAATCTTTTCTACTTGCAGCGTAGTCAGACTAATACGCATTTTCCTCACATATTACGTCAGACCTATACGCATTATTCAAAGACCAATACGCATTCCTAATAGACCAGTACGCATTCCTCATACATATTTCGTCAGACTAATACGCATTTCTCATACATTTTACGTCAGACCAATACGCAATCTTTTCACATATTACGTCATACCAATACATATTCTTCACAGATATTATGTTTTAAAATGTCTGGTAATAAACATAACAAGTGAGATAATATCAATAAGGAACTAACATTACACAGAACATTAAGGTGGCACATAAGGTGTAGGGTTCTTATACGCTGGTGGAATATGAGGACGAGGCTGTTTGTTACTTCCTGTTGATTGCACTGGGGGAGGCGGTCGGTACAGCGGTGACGTCACATCCGTTTCGTCCATTTCAACTTCCTCTTGTTCTTCGTGTCTTTCGTGAGACGACCGCGAACTTTCACTTGACGCGCGCGTGTACTCTGGAGGAGGCATGGGCGGTTTTTCGTCGTCCATTATAAGAGGCTTTGTTGCGTCATTAGGTTTTTCGTCATATTCGTCAGGTAATATCACAGGCACGCCCTTGTTTACAAAGGTATGTTGGTCCTCTAGCGACATCTTGCCTTTCCTTTGTTTCCTGTATAGTACACATGCGATTATCAAAGCAATTAATAAAATGGCGACCACCACGACAGCAGGTACCACAGTGGTGATCCAGATCTCGTCGTCACTTGTTCCCTGTGCAGCCTTCTCGTTTAGTGCCGAGTCTTCCTTGGTTGTTGGTGCCTCTGTGACTTTTATAGTTGGTTTGGGTGTAGGAGGCTCCATCGTTGGCTTGGGTTTCATTGTTGTGTCGGGGTCGTTAGGCTTTGGAGTTGGAGTAGGTAGGTATTTTGTATTTACAAGCGGGAAGTTAGGATCCTGTTCACAAACACCGAGCGGATTTGATTCAACCTCGTGAAGAACGAACGGCTCTAGTTTCCTTTTAGCTGACTTTTTTAGCATTCCTTGATCGTTAACTAACCTTTTCATCATTTCGGTGACGTCTTTCGCCGGGCACCTGTTTGTCGGAAGTGTGTTGTTAGTCCACGAGTATACTATAGATCCAGCAGATACGTCCAAGACAGTAATCTGATCACTAGCATCCTTCTTATCACTAAAAACACTGGCAACTTTCCTTGTTAGGTCCTTCATTTTCTTAGGTCCGAATTTATTGAAATTTCCTTCAAACGTGAGACTTACTTTATGTGAAGGTTCACCACTTATTGCCTGATTGGGTACCACTCCAACTTTAATCGTGTGAAATGCTGGACCTATTTCAAATTGGTTTTCTGCAGCAAGCGTGAGACTCGTGGAACCCAGATGCCGCGAGAGTGGGAATCCTATCAGCTTCCATTCTTCGGTCCTCCTGCTCAAAGAGAGCCAGAAATTTCTTGGTAAAGTACCGGTGCCGTTGAGTAAAACCAGACGTAATCCAATTGTTCCCTCTGGTGTGAAGCAGTCCATAAACAGATCGTTTGGTATGCTGTACATTGTCTCTTTACCCACCGGAAACAACATTACCTTCGTGGTTCCCTTTACTATTGGTCGTCGCGGTTGATTGTCGTCTGGACAATTTATAGAGGGCGAATCGGTAGATGGTTTCTTTGTGACAGGATCAGTTACTGGTTTTTCTGTAACTTCTTTCTTTGGTGTTGTAGGAACAATAGATGTAGGTGCATCGGTAACAACGTAGGTACGAGTTGGTAAAATTTGAGTTGTCGTCTGGTCTACTACCGCCGGTTCCTCTGGACCCTCTGACGGACGGATAGCTTCTGTTGTTACTTTCGGTTTCATTGTTGGTTTTGGCGTTAGGGTAGGTAACCTTGTCATCATAGGCGTGGTTGGTTCAGGTGGTGTGGGACTTGCTGACGGCATGGTAACAGTTTTAGTTGGTTTTATCATCTGAGATGTTGTAAAAGCGGGAGATTCCATACTTGGTACTGACCTTGACATTTGTTCTGTTGCCGTTGGTTTGATATCAGTGTCAGTAACAACCTTGATCGGCACGTCAGTTGGTGGGCTAGGTGTTTGTACGGGGGTCGCCGTGGCACGGATTGCCGCCCTTTTTCGTCGCGGTTTCAGGTGATTGGCTGTGTAGGTCACGTGCCAGCCAATCACAGCGTGACCTACATTATCACGCAGGGTACCATCTTCAGATGTGGCTTGGATTTTGTGTAAGATTTTCATGTGATCTCCCTCCACTTTCCCACATCCCACCAACCAGGACATCGTCATTCCAGGCGTCTCCGGCTTCTTCTTATCCCCAGGTCCAGCTACCATAGCAGAGCTGTCAAACATAGGTCTAGATCCGAGAGGTAACAGTTTTAACATGTCAGAGGCTAAGCTAAAATAGTCTTGGAATTTCTGAATGGTACGTAAACGGTCAGATACCGCCATCTCCTTCATGTCGCTGTCCAGTACTATAGTAACAGTGGTTTCCGGTTGTTCAGCTTTGCATTTGACGACTTGTGGTTTACCGTTACTGTTGGTTACGGGTGAAGGCACATGGTGGCTGGGTGTTTCGGCAGATACTGTGACGGAGAACACATCTTTGGCTTTTGATCGACCTTGACCTTGAGCAATGACCTCGATATAGTGATGCTTCATGTCATCTGGAGTGGCGATGCCCTTGAGCGAGTTTGTCTTTTCGTCAAACATCAACCATCCTGGTAAAGTGTCCTTTCCTGCTTCGGATACCTAAAAAACAAAATAAGGAACCAATTACATACAAATTATACATACATATCTTTAAAAACAATGCTAGTTGTCCTGAAAATACACCAGTTGGTTTTATTTTTGTATGTTATTTTTATCTAACCCTCCAATCCCTTCTCGTGCAAAGTTTCTTCAACCATGCTACGAAAGATATTGATGATTATTTCTTCAATTGTACATAGTTTGAAAACATTTTAAATAGAAATAAATCCATAATAGTTCTCTGATATATTTCTCAAAACAGCTATTTCAGCCTCATCGAGACCATGACCTTTGTTCTCTGACCTTGAAAATAAATCTGCATGGAAACTTGGTAAGAATGACCTTGTTTTAGTTTATTCCAAGCCCACAAGGTAGTTGGGACAATCGGAGAGACAACCGTGTCATATTGTACTAGAATGATTTGATGGATTTCATTTCTGAGTGCATAAAAACAGCTGTCATAATAATGAATGCACTGCTCGCATTTCATAAGTGCATACAATACATAAAATTCATAACGCATATAAAATTCTTTTTATACGATTTATCACTGATTAAAGATGAATTATTTCAATACGATCTTTGTGTACTTCAGTACTTGACTGTTCAAAACGTGTTATCTATTCCGACATTATTTTTAGTATCAAGAATAAAGACTACATAAGCAGAAAAAAATGTCTTAAATGTCTGATTTATGAAAATTATATCTTGCATGAGAAACTGATTTGGTTCTTGGTACATTTCTAAAATTATATGAAAGAAAAGTTACTGGTTTTGTTGTGAGTAGTTTGAATACTTTATGATGGTATGCGCGGACTAGAAGAAAGGATATGGACCCGACTGAAATTTGTCAAAAATGCTTTTTTTTGCAGGGGTTACTTATCTAGATCGTTTCGTGAGTGATGTATCTGGATTTAGAGCGATGTTAATTATGTGATGAGAGTGCCAATCTGGGTTGTAGTGACCCTGAGCCGTGAAAGGCTTGTAGATCATGTAGATAGATCCTGATAAAGTCATGGGGAGAAGACCTACCACGAAACCATCACCAGAAACAATGCTAAATTTCAAATCTGAATGTTCGATTCGGTGGGGGGAAGGGTAGTTTTGACTGATTTGTATGGAAACCCTGTGAGACTGTATTACATATCTCTCACCATGTCATACTAGTACATGTATAAACAACGTGTATGAGGAGAGGAGTAAATCACGTCGCGATGAGCCAATGAATCCATTACTTTGATACCACAAGCCAGCCAACAATGGATGAAAACAAACAAATCGTCCTCAGATAGGGGCAGATAATCTGGGTGGAGCCAGAAAAGGGCGCCAAAACTCACCAGCATCTTGTCATAATACGATGAATGTAAAACGCTTAGTTATATAGTATAGGCCAAACAAAGCAAAACAATAAGTGTTTTATACAGTAGATTGAACATTCTGGTTAGGAGGCCGAGGTAGATAAGAGGGAGCACTGTGAATTTTACTGTCGGTGTTAATGGAATACGACTTCCCTATCAGGGCAGTAAATAATTTTTCATTGGTGTGTTATCTAGGCCAAAGCAACAAAATCTACTTCACATCTAAACTTCTACTAACGACGCGTACACAGCTATAAAATATTATATAGCCAGCATGAAATAGATGAAAGTCGAACTCTGCAACTAAAATGTAATGGACCATTTCATTGAAAACTTCTATGTTGAAGGGGACAAACGATCTGATAATGTTCATCTAACGACTCAATTTTTGATTTTTATCGCGAGATCTAAAGAACCCTCATATCTGTTTTTTCTTGTCGGGATGCAAAACGTCAAATTGTACGTGAGGTTCGGCATGTTGTGACGATGGCCGTATGGTTTTCATGAGTAATTCACTTTTTTCAAGGTTTAAAGTACACACTGATATCGTGTGCATCGTAATATTCTGATTTTACACATGTCATTGACAAGGTCAGCAACGTCAACAGATAGTACACTATCTGCTCTAAAGTATGTGACTTTGAAAAGGTGTTATGTAACGCTTCAAGTCAGGACAACCTGGCTGTCGGCTATATAAAGTTATCTATCATCTGAAGTCAATAGTTACTATCAGTCTGTTACGGTGTTATCTATCATCTACTGTGGTGGTCCGGAATCAAAGCCCACTAGATACATGACCTCGTCAGAACAGACGGTAGAAATGACCAGACGATCGTACATTTACGTCATTTCCCCCAAGAGGACAGTATATTCAGGAAGTTTATGTACTCTTGCAACTACATGGACCTTCCTAATGACCAGTTGATGCATTTGTTCAGAACTTCCATTTTATCCAATAGAAATCGTCATTTTCATTGAATATTAAGTTTTACGTCGCCAAGCCAACAAACCGGAAGTAAGCATGTCATAAGCACGGCATTTACATTGTACGCTTTAAAGCGTATATATCCCCCTTTTTTTTGGGGGGGGGGGGGTATGCTATTTCATGCGTCTTGATACCCTCATCAGCCTAAAAATATTTCATCGACCTCTTCCGCTGAATTGTGCAGTCGAAAAAGCCAACGGTAGCTATACTTAAAAGAGAACCTCTTGGCATTCAATATGCTCAACAAGCTATATAACTATAAATACTTCAACTAAAAGCTACATGAATTAGGTCATAAACGATTGATTTTAAATACTTTTGCACTTTAATCCCCCGGGTAATTCAGAATTCTCTGATCCCGATCCCGCTGATTTTGATGAATGTGATTATACTGGGGATGTCTGCTCGTCTTGTAAGTAAAAGAAAAGGAGAAGTCTGTGTAAGTCGTTAGAGGGCGCGGTGTGCTGGATAGAAACTTCAAACATGCAAAGAGAGATTTTAGGATTACAGGGAATCCTGACCGACTTCTTCTTTTTAGATTGGTCTTTAGAGATGATGACGAGGCAGTTTTATGTTAGATTCCCTCAAACACAGACAGCGGCGTGGGCGTACAGTGACGACAGTTTTGATACGGGGAGGAATGTAACGCTTTTTCACAGGGGATTTTCATTTTTCCAACATTTATACCAATTATTTAAAAGAGTTGTCTTCAAGTCAATGCCACAAAGAATCACCTATATCTTTTATCAAAACAGCGCTCTTTTATTGTCTTTGACAGACCTTCATATTATGTGCATTTTTGACTTTCAAAGTTTTAGGAAACAACTATGTACACTTCTGATATGAACATGTACTGAAAATGACCATGATGACCTATATAAAATCTTAATATGACCTTGCTGATTTCAGTGATCTGTTATCTATACTCCCAGCATTTCATGACCTTGAGTTCTTGACCCTTTGAAAACCCAGCATCGTGGTTAAAGCATCACATACAGTGTACAAAGCCTTCAGTTTGTTCAGTTGATATGGATTTAGTACAGGTATGTGTATGCACAAGATAAATGCTGAATTTACATGTTATTGAAAATATTATTTAAGAATGGGCACGTCGCCTGATTGACCCTAAATAGCTTTTCAAAAGTGTCTTGAGATGGCCATGGTATTGAGTTTCATCTGAGGGATTTTGTGACCTGAAGCTTTATTAGATGTTTCGATTTCCTTTTCTTTTGTACTTCTTTCACGTGGTGCCTTTATATACTAGTAAATAGGAATTAGAGTCAAATGTACAGGATTAAGACGACGAAGGAATAACTCTATACACGTACTATGGAGGGGTATTAGGACATGGGCATTATTGAATTTCCTATTACAGAAATAAATAATGTATCGGTAGTAATTACCTTGTATTTGAGAACAGTCCCTTTGAATGCGTCACTTGGAATGGCGTAGTTGAACATTTTGCCCACGGTGGCTGAGGTGTCAGCGATCCCCCACATTAAGGTGACGGGTGACGCCCTCCCCGGCCCCTCCCCATTGTCTTGTAGTGAGTTGCCCGTCTCCCAGGCGTCTATCTGTAAGTTCTGGGCGGTGGCTGTATGTAGAACCACACACAGTATCACACAAAATACAAGATATCCTATAGAACTAAGACGGAATGTGTGTGACGGTCCCATATTATCCACGTGTGTATACAGATTCCGTGAACACATCGTACACCTTACTTTCCTACTGTCTGTCTCCATGTTGGAACGTTCATTGCGTGTGCATCTTAATTCCTCCATAATAAAAGAAAAACTATTTCACCACACGTTTATTGGATACCGATAAGCGAAATCTAATTCCCTCTTTTCATAAACTATTATCACAAACTGTTTTATCCCTTGCTTGCCATGTGTGATGAATTTATTCCCTGGTAAAATTATGCTGAGTTATGGCAGTTCACTTCAGTAATAATTAAACAGCAGGTATATTCCACTTTAAAACTTTAATCTACAGGATCTTGAAAAATTCCGCGAATCTTTATCCGAGTCGCTCCGTCCCCGACTCGTTGTTTTTCACGTCGCTGTACTCCTTGGTCCCCGCTTGACTAATCTAATCACCTGTGAAATAGATAAAAAAGATTAAATGAGCAGTAATTCTATACTTCTCGCTATGTTACAAGGAAGAAATCAGATTAGAACAAAAACTCCCAGCTGTTAGCACATGCAGGAATACTGTCTCTTTTCTTACACATAAGCTGCTTAGCTCTTTATTCTTTCATTCTAGCTTGTTGTCAATAGCTGGTAAATGTATTTCGCTCCCTCTTGAATGATTTAATGAGTGCGAAAAATAAAATATGATAGATTAGTCGGGATAAATCTCCATTTTATCTACTTTTCTATTGATTTGGTGATTTACAGCTTTGTGACGAGGCGCGGTGTGGTTTTCACCATAACCATACAGGACGGCAAAATCACACTCAATTTATTATATACGTGACTCAATGCCAAGTTTATAATTTGCACACATGTCGTTAACTCCCAACACTGCAGCTAGAAAAGCGCAAGCTGCAACATTAATCAAATCACACCTGTCAATGCATTTCATACGAGTTATGCAAAATTCTAACATGTATATCGTGTGGCGTTGCCAAGTTGACGACTCACCTTATTACAAAGGACCCACTAAGAAGCCTTTATTCTATCCTCAATCTATTCATCATATGTAACACCCTATTAATCAACAACCATCGGCAAACACTTAGAAAAACTTGACAGCGAGTTTCAGGCATACACGCAAAGCGTTTACATGGAAACCGCAAAAAAATTACGTGCAATTGTATAACTCCGAATGTCAGAGAGAAAAGTGAACAATGTACCTCTCTATCCACGTTATATATATAAACTGTAATTGTATGGGGAAGTGCACGGAGTGTATACCTGAATGAGGTGTAAAATAGGTCAATTTCACGCCTTTTTGACTCGGTGACATATTTGTAAAGAAACACACATCCGTAATAATTACTTCTCGTTATGTGTAATAACAATTAGTGATTGATCCAATTAACCTCTGAACTGTAATAATTACTTGTGTAAATAATGCTTAATCATCTAAATAAACAGGTGTCTGGGGCGGAACGGTACCGATATAGCGGGGCGGAAAATCTACACGTTATGTTACCTTTAGGGATTATCAAATGCATTTAATGCAGAAAAAAAACTTCCATTAGCAATAATGAAAATTATATTCTTGCCATCCTTAACACAGACTTATATGTATTATAAATAAAGATGTACTTACATGTATTAAAACAAGGGAACTTTGAAACCTAGGATATAAGACCATCGTATCATGGACTTGTACAAGTCTTTCTAGATCTTTCGTCTTCGGTGCAAACATTTTGGGTCTTTTCAAGGTAAAATTCAAGTTAAAACTTTAGAAAAGGTGAAAATATAAGAATGCGCTGCTGTCCATCATCCACGATCTCTCTGACCATCGATTCTCCCTAGGTATTAATGGAGATTGGCCAGTTACCCCTCACAAAACGGCAGTAGACAAATTGATTCACTGATAAATAAATAGCTTCACGATGTATGTAAAAACAAGTGGAAGTGGTCTGCCAAAATAAATGGTAATATTTGTTACAAATATCTTCCCTTCGAGCTAATAGAAATGTTTTTGATGAAAAAATGCCAGGAGAATTCCGTCTGTGTGAGTATTATAGATCATATAGATCACCATGAATCATGGTGGGGTGTAGAGTGAGGGAGATCGATCACGTGTGGACAGAGAGAGCGGGAAAAACTTAATGACCATTGCCGTGTGTCAGATAGGGTTGGTGGTACAAGGAGAGAAAGCACTTTATATGAAACTACAATGTGTCGTGCTGCAAAACGTTCACCAAAAAGTGAATAACGTTGCAATGGGAAACATTTCTAGCAAACTTCATTATGATCATGGAAATGCACACTCCGTTATGACCAGGAAGCCATTTTCAATCATAAAAAAATCCTGACCTTTAGATCCCAAAATCATAAGTGTACATCATTGAATCCCGAGGAACATTTCTCGCAAGTTTCATGATAATAGATGCAATACAAACTCCGTTACTACCCAGAAACCATTCTCAATCATGAAAGTGAAAGTCAAGTGACCTTGACCTTTGATGTCAGTAGGGTACACCCTTGACTCATGGGGAACAATTTCTAGCAAGTTTCATTACGACAGATGCGATATATACTCCCTATGGCCTATGACCCCAAAATAAAACCAGACTTGTCAGAATGACAACATAGCTCGCCGGTGGCAACCATATGTAAATTGCAACAACAACAAAAAGTAGGTAAAATTTCAAGGTCAAGGTCACTAGGTCAAAATTTATGGTACGGCATGAAAGGTCTTATCACAAGGAATGCACATGTGAAATATCAAAGCCCTATCACTTACCATTCAAAAAATATGGCCCAAGTTAAAGTTTTTGAAAAGTAGATAAAATTTCAAGGTCAAGGTCACTAGGTCAAAATTTATGGTACGGCATGAAAGGTCTTATCACAAGGAATGCACATGTGAAATATCAAAGCCCTATCACTTACCATTCAAAAAATATGGCCAAGGTTAAAGTTTTTCAAAAGTAGGTCAATCTCCAAGGTCAAGGTCACAAGGTCAAAAATTTTGGTATCCATGGAAAGGTCTTGTCACAAGAAATACACATGTGGAATATCAAAGCCCTATCACTTACCATTCAAAAAATATGGCCAAGGTTAAAGTTTTTCAAATGTAGGTCAATCTCCAAGGTCAAGGTCACAAGGTCAAAAATTTTGGTATCCATGGAAAGGTCTTGTCACAAGGAATACACATGTGGAATATCAAAGCCCTATCACTTACCATTCAAAAAATATGGCCAAGGTTAAAGTTTTTCAAAAGTAGGTCAATCTCCAAGGTCAAGGTCACAAGGTCAAAAATTTTGGTATCCATGGAAAGGTCTTGTCACAAGAAATACACATGTGGAATATCAAAGCCCTATCACTTACCATTCAAAAAATATGGCCAAGGTTAAAGTTTTTCAAATGTAGGTCAATCTCCAAGGTCAAGGTCACAAGGTCAAAAATTTTGGTATCCATGGAAAGGTCTTGTCACAAGGAATACACATGTGGAATATCAAAGCCCTATCACTTACCATTCAAAAAATATGGCCAAGGTTAAAGTTTTTCAAAAGTAGGTCAATCTCCAAGGTCAAGGTCACAAGGTCAAAAATTTTGGTATCCATGGAAAGGTCTTGTCACAAGAAATACAAATGTGAAATATCAAAGCCCTATCACTTACCATTCAAATAAAACACCGCTAAAGACGGTATGGCCGGATTGCAAAGTGAGTTTTTGTCCCCAACTGGGTCAAGGTCACTAAGTCAAATATTACAGCATACATTGAGAGGTCTTGTCAGAGGCAACCTACATGTATAATATAAAGTTTCTACTGTATACAGTTCCTTAGATTTTGCTTAAACCAGGAACTTTAACCAAAGTCTTTAACTAGGTCAAAGTCCAAGGTCAAGGTCACTAGGTCAAATGTTACGGCATAAATTGAAAGGTCTCATCACGGGCAATCTAAATGTATAATATAAGGTTTCTACTGCATACAGTTACTTAGATTTTGCTTAAACCAAGAACTTTTACCAAAATCTTTAACTAGGTCAAAGTTCAAGGTCAAGGTCACTGGGTCAAATGTTACTGCATAAATTGAAAGGTCTCATCATGGGCAACCTACATGTATAATATAAAGCTTCTACTGCATACAGTTCCTTAGATTTTGCTTAAACCAGAAACTTTAACCAAAATCTTTAACTAGGTCAAAGTCCAAGGTCAAAGTCACTAGGTCAAATGTTACGGCATAAATTGAAAGGTCTCATCATGGGCAAGCTAAATGTATAATATAAGGTTTCTACTGCATACAGTTCCTTAGATTTTGCTTAAACCAGAAACTTTAACCAAAATCTTTAACTAGGTCAAAGTCCAAGGTCAAGGTCACTAGGTCCAATGTTACGGCATAAATTGAAAGGTCTCATCATGGGCAAGCTAAATGTATAATATAAGGTTTCTACTGCATACAGTTCCTTAGATTTTGCTTAAACCAGAAACTTTAACCAAAATCTTTAACTAGGTCAAAGTCCAAGGTCAAGGTCACTAGGTCAAATGTTACGGCATAAATTGAAAGGTCTTGTCTTGGGCAACCTTCATGTATAATATAAAGTTTCTACTGCATAGTTACTTAGATTTTGCCTCAACCAGAAACTTTAACCAAAATGTTGACGGCAGACGGACAGACGGACGGACGGACGGACGGACAGACGGACGGACAGACGGACATCGTCAATCTATAGACCGGAATTGCTTTGCAATCCGGCCAAAAATATGGCCAAGGTTAAAGTTTTTCAAAAGTAGGTCAATTTCCAAGGTCAAGGTCACAAGGTCAAAAATTTTGGTATCCATGGAAAGGTCTTGTCACAAGGAATACACATGTGAAATATCAAAGCCCTATCACTTACCATTCAAAAAATATGGCCAAGGTTAAAGTTTTTCAAAAGTAGGTCAATCTCCAAGGTCAAGGTCACAAGGTCAAAATTTTTGGTATCCATGGAAAGGTCTTGTCACAAGGAATGCACATGTGAAATATGAAAGCCCAATCTGTATTGGTTTAAAAGTTATAAGCAAGGTTAAAGTTTTTGTGCACGCGCACGCAGACGCAGACGCCAACGCCGACACCGGGGGTATGACAATAGCTCTCCGGACATTCGTCCTGGCGAGCTAAAAAAATCTTGGTGATGATCCGAAAACCCGTAGATGCCCGTCAGGCAATCTAACGGCAATTTAAGAAAAGAGTCGAGTTTTACGACTATCAACAGTGGCGGATTCAAGGGGGTGCGGAGGGGGCGTCATTTCCCAACAACCCTATATTTTGGCCCATTTTCAGTAGAAATCGCCAAATTCGCCCCTTGACCCCCCGGCAAAGGGGGCGCTGGATCCGCCACTGATCAAAGCATTTACATTAACGAGTACATTATGTTTTTCAAATTCAGCAAATTATAAGCTCGTCGAGCTCGTATATAGATCAAATATGCTTTGTTACACGAGCAAGACTTTTATAATTGAGTTGATTCCATTACTTGGAGTTGAGCAACAACCATGCAAGCTTTGTTCAAAGGTTTAACAAATATCAACAGTACAACGCCTATCATAACATTCATGTTTTGAAATAAAACATGTTAATGAGAAACAGGCGCTATCAATTGCAGGGATAATTCCTCCTCTCATAAAACTAATCCATCTTCACAAGATGTTGACGAAGGCAAAATCATGATAACTCAAAGGGAGTGGTGTGCTTGTAAAATCAGAAAATGATGTTCAATTTGTGAATGAAAACTTGCCTTACCATGCTTACTAACTACGGTCCACGTGTTGATATTACGACGTCATAAATACGTTTTGTACATAAAGAGAGCGAAAAGAAAACCGACCAAAACCTTGATGCATAAGATTCGACAAGACTGGGTAATTAAAATCACACCTTCGTAACTTACAAATCCCTTACAAACACTATGAAGGATGTATAAATAAAAATAGGGAGTTAAAAACAAGAATGTTTACATCTTCCGCCCGTAAACTTCCGCCCCGGGATACAATAAACATTGAGAGACCAGGAACGTGGACAGGTGATTTGTGACGTCTGATAAACTATGACAGATACACCGTCACCACCTGGATCTAGTGGTCACGTGGACAGAGTAATGCACACCTGTCCTGTCTACCCAGAACTCAAGTCCAAATTAACAATTGTGTTTTCCTATATTGATGACACTTCTACCTCTACATTTCTATCATGAAGAGTGTTGACATTTCAAAATGAATTAATATCATTTTCTTATCACTTAATTTTTTAGAAATTTATCTACTTGTTCGCAAACAAGAAGAAATTCCTCCAGTTACTTGTAAATGAACGTCAAAGGCATGCAAGAACTATATGCACGCAAGAGCAATAACTCCTCTTACACGTATACAGGAACGATAACTCCTCATAAACATGATATGCACCTACATTTAAAGATGTCCCCCTTTTATAGTAACAATAATGCTTCCTATATAACATGTAATGCAGTAAATCATGCGCTCGGTACCACATCACATCGTTAAGGGATTGTCGACCACTATTTTATCAAAAGCAATGTTACCTGTAAATATTGTCATACCAATTGTTCATTACAGATCTACTGGAGTCGATTAAGAGGATAAGGGACTCTGGATAAGTAGTTACTTCGCACACCAACTTCATTATTCATGACCCACAGACAAACCTAACATTCAACTTGTTCACAACATGCCATAAAGTGTTTGTGTACTTCAGTACCTGACATGTATATGTTGTTCCAGTCACAGCAATCTGTAAAATGATCCTGCTAATGAATTCCTTCAACAAACGTTTCTTTTTTTAACAATATTCGATTTCACTGTACCTTTGCCATAGTTCAAGGTCTGACCTTTCTACCTAACAATGACACATACCATTACCCCTTCACAATACTTTATGTCCTTTTTGTCACCCGGGATCAAAAGCAATTCCGACATTTTGTTGAAACCGCCATTTCCCGCCATCAGTCAGTTGTTCGTATCGTTTTACCACTCGCATAAATCACCTGTCCACAAAACATTAATTCCATTCACGATGATTGAAAATAAACGGCTATACGACCCTATATTGAAATTTTACGACCGACAGGCCTTTGGGAGTGATTTACATTGACCCTGCTATTTTGGGCAGCTTCATATAAAATCAGACGGAAGACCAACATGATGATTTGAATACTACATATATCCACAGAAGCAATTTTATTTATAATCTAGCATTAAAAAAATTCTCGATTACAGAGATAGAGAGAGAGAGAACACCGTTAGTATCTTATCCCCCCTTTCATCTTTACTGCTTTACACTCATTCTGGCTATTGTAGGACCATGAAGCACGAGTGTCTGTTGACCCCAAGTGGCCTTACGTCTTAACTCACGTTGGCCAGTCAGCGGTATGACATTCTGTACGTCGCCTGACGGTCATCTTCATACCAACTCCGGGCAATGGTCAAGGATTGAACTTCATACATGTTTGTTGTGCCAGGTATATATAGCCCATGGTTGTACAAAACATCGATAATTCTATTATTTTGAAAAATCGTCTTATTCACGTTTGCATAGGAGAGGGGCTGATTATTAAAGCAGCCTTCCATCTCATTCGCAAAAAGAGGCATTATGAGGGAGTGTTTTCATAAGGACCTTTATCCCCATAGACAAAATTGGACACACAATCATTTATATACACCCTCCCTCAATCAAATGGTAAACATTTTAAGGGGGGGGGGGGGTCCGCCAATGCTAAGCATGTATAAGCTTACCGCAAAACTTCAATTCTACAAAAATCTGAAACAATCGTTCAAATGACCAGCCGTTCGAGGGCACCATGTCAGACATTTCCTACATGCTATTGGCATAGTCTGTCAAATGCCGACGTGCCAGAGTTCTGTTTTACTAGAAAGACGTTTGATTGATTACAATGCACCGCCGCGGCAATATTATAGGTATGCACTGCACTCGACGAGCTGTACGTCGCTAGGTGTCAGCAAGAACGATGTTTAACTTATAATGCACGGTTCCCAGCCAGACTTCAATACAGAAAATGCCAAACATCTAGTGCAGCGATTGAAAGATAGAAAGAAAACGTTGCTCCTGTCATTCCAAAAAAAAATCTTATTTTTTTAATAAATGCACGTACGTTACACACAAGCATGATTCTACAGGAGGCATAGAAATAAAATTTACTTTGACAAGACAAATGTGTAATTAATACTCTAAGGACATACAATACACAGTTCGCGCTCCGCTTGCAGAGACGAGCTCCTTTAGAATATTGTCCTTTTCTAATTTCCAACTTGTCATGTAATGGTTTTCAACCATATGTTGGAAATTAGAATGGGACAATATGATATAACTATGCTTCGAAATAAGTATTAATTACCGGAATGTACCTACCTACGACTACATAGTTTTCTGTCGTATTATGAACAAACTGTTCTCCGTCAAATTATATGACTAAGATAACGCTACTTTTCTTTTAACTGATCAGGTAAGGATTTTCCTGTTATTTCTTTCGCGGAAAGAAGGTTTGTATCTGACTAATATTAGTAAGAGGTCACGCTTACCTCATCTAAGGCTGGACCAAGGGACTGCGTCTTCCAGTTTTATAATTACAAATGTACTAATTCGGGTAAAGAGAACTACCTGTTTATTTTTACCCCCCAATTTAATGTTGGATGTCAGAGGGTCAACATTACAAGTTACAATAGATACCAACATCATGTATCATAAAGTAAACATAGAGGGCGCTCTGTTTGCCTTTCTGTCCCCACACACAAAGAATGGCCTATATTGGTCCAAAGAATTAGCCCTTATCTAAATGTCCGCAAGTTCTCTTTAGCAGGTTGACTCAAAAGGTCTCTTATCTTCAAATTACATTGCAGTGAGATTGCATTCATCCCGGATTAACCTCTGGTCAATTGACCATTATTGACCATTCTATTACAGTAATATATGACCAGCGATCCAACATCAAAGGCACCTGTATGTCATTGAAACTAAGTTGGTCAGGTTAAAGAATACTTGACACTCGTAACTTTACAAAACATGCCCTACATTTGAATAAGGAACCGTAAACAGATGATACAAAATACTCCTCCTGAGAACAACACAAGTGTGGTATGAAGTCATTAGTAATGAATAGGAAGGATTCAAGAAAGATCAGGAACTTGTAATGCTTAATTACCGCCGAAAATAAAGACAACTAGATGGCTACTGTTGCAAGCAACAGACGGATTCCTCCTTTATTAGACCTTCCTCGGATCTGAAGTGTTAAAATCCGAAAATTGAAGATGGTAAAAAGTATAGTTGCTTTCGTACCTTATTCACTTCAGCAGATGAGTCAAAAGAGCTGATGTCTAATTTGGGACTCTTATTTATTTACCAACAAAATAGAAGAAAAAAATAATAAATACCTTTCATTTTTACGAAAGCTTTAGACTCCATGCTCTATATCAAATCCTTTACAATTACACTCTCAAAACAGAATTGCACAATGATTTTGCAATGAGATAATTTCTATTAATAGAAAATGACTACAACATGAAAGGCTAATAAGAAAAAAAAAAGAAACAGAAAACAAGAAGAAAAGAGTTATCTTTCCTATACTATGTTAAGTTCAAATAAGAAGGACTACTTGTGTGAAGACTAAATAGTATAGGACCAGAATGTGAATTCTACTGGAGGAAATGATTGTTATGACCTTGAGAATGATTATTTGACCTTGAACCAATGTCATTGATAAAAGATAAGTATTGGAGGTTATTCTCATCAAAATTGATCTTAAACTGATCAAAGTTCAGTATTTTATCAACCAAAGTATGCTGTGACCTTGAAATCGAACAAATGACCTTGGGTCAAGGTCAAGGTGAAAGGGCTTGATGCAAGGAATATTTGTGTTAAGTTTGAACTCTCAACGTCAAACAGTCTTTGTTTTAAAGGCAAAAGTTTGCTGTGACCTTGAGAAAGAGAATTTGACCTTGGGTCAAGGTCAAGGTGAAAGGGCTTGGCTCAACGATTATATGTATGAAGTTTGAACTCTCAAGGTCAAACCGTCTTTATTCTATAGGCAAAAGTTTGTTGTGACCTTGAGAAGCAAAATTTGACCTTGAAACAAGGTCAACATTTAATGACTACCTATAAGTTACCTACCATCCAAGTTTCAACTCAAAATCTCCAAAACTGAGGAAATTGGCACTGTGCCAATTTAAAATTCCATTTTCAACTCGTAATAGAGCGAAAACCGTAAATATTTCAACGAGCATGTAAGCATATAAAAGTTTGCAAATTTTCCAAAGAACAATATAAAACAAATTTCGTTCAAATCGTACAGTTACTTTAGGAGTTATGAGAGTTTAAAGATTTGACCTTTGATGACCTCTAGCGGGGGCATATGTAAACTTTTGGACAAGAAAAAAAATTTGAATTGAGATCTTGATATGCTCTTTCACATGGTATTTTCCACTTTATCATATATTGCGGTACTTTTTTGTAAAGTGTCTGGAACGTTTGGGGGTAAGAATAATAATAAGAATAATAAGAATAAAGAAAAGACAATACAATAACAGAAAGGATTCCGACGGAAGTCGGAATCCTTAATAAAGAATTGAGGATATTCACGATATAAATAGGTTGCTTTTTAGAAGAAATTTCATTAAAAAGTTTGAATATAGCACAAGAAGGAAAATGGCAATTCACTACTAAAATGTCGACTTTTATTCGAATTAACATTTCTCTTCTATCAAACTAATTATACTAATAGATAAAATGACATGTACCTGCATAAATAATCCTCAAAATGCATTAAAGCTGTTGTCTGTTCACAGTAACTAGGGAGGAAAATGGGACATCAGTATCAGAACAAAGTAAGAAATCCAGGGAACAAATATACATGTATCGTTTATCTATGTCACACTTCACGGCGAGACTTAAATCCTATAAACTGAAAAGCTCTGATCTTTGATCATGTAACACAATGAAAGGGAGGCAATAAAGCGGCCCAGGATCTGAAATCAAACCCATTATAGCCAATCACCGTAAAGTTAATATTACGTCACCGTATTCAAGCTCATGCAATCCCGGGTATCATCAACATGGGACGACCATTGTGTGGCTGTAATTGACGATCAGATTATGAGAAGATGGGGACTTTTCACACCGTCAGATAATTCCCGTCTCCCTGGGGCGATGATGCATAGTACCGGGAGATAAACTGACCGTAATATGGCCGTAATATGCGAGTGGTCATCCCCAAGGCGTGAAATAGACAGGTGTGACGGTACTTGTGCTGTGGACTGATAATTCATAAACATATATCGTACAGCAACTTCAATCGAAAATATGGAGCATGAGCGGGGGTTTGACTGAACTTGTGACAGAAAAGCTTATTTTAATCACTGTAACAACCAAAATCGAGATTTTATCGAAATATTGTAGACCGGAAGTCTCCTCCCCCATTTTCATTCTATTAGCACTGGGAAGAAAAGTCCTGGTTCCGCGAGTGTTCAGTAGATATTCAAGTACATTGTGTTTAATGATTAACAACATGTAGATATTTCTCCCTTAATGAGGGATGGAAAATCATGTCCATTATAATAATTCAATATCGGGGACAGACAAATTGGCAATAATACATTGGTCCAGAGTAGGCTGGCGTAAAGCCGATCAATACCTCACTATAGAAGCTAACGTCCCCCAGGGACCGTCCATCAAAGGCTCCCTATGGTCAAATATTCTCTCACAATTACATCAAATCTATTATATATCTTATTTCGTGTAGAATTACCACGTCCAGAAACATTAACTAAGGGAATGGTTGACCTAAAATACCATTATCAAGCCAAAATGTACTTACGACAGCCAAATGGTGGCTCTTCTCCCCAATGACTCATGGTCCCTGTACAACCCTAACAAAGAGTACACACAGAATACCCTAACAAAGAATCCAGACTAACGTCTACAGAACGGGTGTACCAGCACCAGATCTTATATATACGCCTTATTAAACGCACTTGACTCAAAATAGGCGAGTATTTTAACCCTTATCTACTATCTACTAGATGATTGCTTATTTTCACGGTTCAGGTAAAGTATTTTGCATATATCTTTTTTTTTCATATAAGGGATTAGCGCACCTGTCTGACAAGTGGGAATTTCGTGTCAGCTTACGGTGTACAATTTATGGTAAAATTCCCATACTTGTAATTTTCACTAATAATTTACAGATAATGCGTATCTTGTCTTCATTATTTACTCTGTATGTGACAAATATACATCAAAACGTAGGGGACATAACTCTGAAGCTGTCCCCAATGGCCTAGTCCATCAAATCTCTACATCGTATACTGTAAATGTCAAACTATAGCGGTCTCGTTGGAGATGCCTTCCTTCCTTTTATAGACGGGCAGCTCCCACGGAAATCATTAAAATGTTCCAAATACGGTACGCTGAAATGGAAAACCCAGGAAAAAGTCTACTTACATCAGTTAAATGTCACGTTAATCCATTTTACATTCATTGTCTACAATTTCCTTTCCAATTACTATCCTGTAATTTGACAGCCTATTGAACAGCCCGTGTCGTAGTTAACTTAATTTAACGTTATCTGCACAGCCAATGCGCGGATCAATCACAGAGTTATACTACCAGATACATGCACTTGCAAACTTAAAATGTCAGTCCATGCAAAAACCAAATGTTACCCTGCTCTGAAACAATGGCAACACAAAATGACGTTCCCAAGCGGCGCGGCTCTCGTTCCTAAAGGCATTCTTTGGAATCAATAATATCCATGCAAACATGGCATCTGGCGACTATGCTTTATGGTTTAGAATATTGGCCAATTCTTAGGTTTCCATGATAGAAGCTACGTTGACCGAAATATGATTAAAATACTGACAAAGACAAACTTAAATATCAATTCTAAAAGGAAATTATTCTACTCAAATAGGAAGGTATTAGAATAAGCTCGTGAAGCTACAGAGATCACTTCCTTCTGTCTTGCGGATGATTTTATCAAGTAACTGAGAGAAAAAGTTGAAAGGGGATATAGGGTATGTGACTATTTAATCATATTTTCTCATTAAAGTTTTTTAAAGTATTTTAATCTGTATCGCCCTCAAATGACCACATCACCAACGTTACTTCATTTTTGAAAAACCCAAATCCCGACATGTATGATTCACAAAGTGATACATGCAGCACGTGGTGTGTTCTCTAAATAGATGTCTAATATTGGTTTGTGTCGAGTGTGTCTGGTAGAACAAAGACGATAAACAGAGTCCCCCTGTGTTTCGTCATCCAGGTAAATGACACGGGTTTACATACATCCCCTAACGGACAGGTAAACACACTCATTTAGGCTTTACAAACAAAGATGTGTTACACGGAGGTTTCTGATCCAAACTTTCAAATGTTTACACAGTGGATAAAAAGTCAAATATTGATCATAAGTTCAAGTAACAAGCAAGAAAGAAGGTCAAAGATGAAATAACTTGAACAAAGTGTTAGAGTTTCGTCATCTTATCTCATGAAAATGAATGATCGCCGAGCCCCCTCCCCCCTTCCCCCTTTCACCAATCTGAATACAATATCACAGAATGGAACAGATCATGAACCATTGTTCCGGACGATCACCCTTTTATGATTTTTATGGGAGTAATCGTGCACGCTGATAAGCCAATTGACTTTATGTAACTCCTCTAGAGATCCCAGAGAACCGATAAAGCACTGACTGATCAATGTATGCTTCCTAAAATGTCTCGCTGTTCATATATAGATGGGTTATACCTAATAACAGAAACGATAAAAATACATCTGTCTCGGCCTTCAGTCTAGATCGATCTCCGTGCTTTCTTATTATTCAATGGCAAGTTATAAATATGAGGATTTACTGCACACAGACATATCCTCCCAGCGGCCTGGTGAGATGACTGCATGTGTAAATATTGGTTAAAAACAAGCCAATGTTCTAGTCATATCAATCTTCTCTCTGCTTCTTCTTTCGACGTCAATGTCAATAATATTCAAATTTAGAGATCAATTTGCTGAGAGTCTTTTATTGACCTAGAAATGCAATTTACTGTGTTGTTTAATTCTTGTTTTAATGTGTATTTTGGTGTGTCGACGTGCACTTGTTTTCATGTATTGCTTCCATTCAAGTTTCAGTAAAATACTTAATGGGGATGAAAAAATGATTAAAATCAGTTCTCTTGAAATCACGTAACATAAGGGAGTATTCTTGTGTCAAGACCAATAGAATATATCGTGTTTTCTTCTATGAAATTAACATGATCTTTGTGCTATTCCTTTAATAGCCTCTTCCTGGTTTAGAGCCATGATATCCGAGAAAAGTTTGACACCTCATCTATCATGTACCCGTGGACAGTCAGCATCCACAGTTCTGGTAACTCTGACAATGCCAATGATGGAGTCCAAGCACCTGGAATGACCTCATGGGAAGGGGGGGGGGGTGAAGAAGTAAAGCGTGTGTTATAAATCAGGAAGTACGATGTGTCATCAGCCCCAAACCAGCTAATTCACTTCAATACACAATCTGTGCAGCCGGCTACAACACGCCCGTCTGCCATCTCATGTCGTCTGATGTTTGACACCAGCAGACGATACAAAGTCATTTATAACGCCTGCTTACATCATCACTGCGCAAAATGAAATGTATATTGTGTAGCTCATGCAAGATAGGCACAGCAAAAGAATTGTTTACTGTTTCAAGCTGTACAAAAACATATTTGATTGGTCGGTCGGCGCATGGATTTGCATCCTTCCTTTTCATGCTTATTTTAGCATATTTCTTTAGACTATGTCTTTCATATAAGAAAGTTTGACTAATTTTTTTTTAATTTTTGCCACAAGTTAATCAGCCAAAATCTTTTGTCAAATCCCTAAACCCTAACCCTAACCCAATAATTGAAATGATCGTGGTTGTGATGTTTCAAGGTTAGCATAATGCAATATCGTCGATGACGATGTAACTTTGTTCTCCAAAACGGAACATGTAGAATGGCAGCTGCTTTCCTTTCGCGTTAAGTAGTAATGATTATATTTTAGTCAGAAGCGATGACGGACGTCTTTGATTTTTTGTTGGTTACATTGCAGTGTAATTGGTTATCATGGTCTTTACATAACATCTGAAATATCTGGCGTTCATTTCGCAGGAAAATTACCTTCTCCCTGAAAATTGGCAATTTCACAAGGTGGAAAATTAAGATTAATATGCTAGAGAATAAAACATATGGCGTTACTTGCCTTCAGTATATTTGTAATACTTACTGTGTAAATGTTTTCCTATGGTCCACCAGACTTTTAAATTGTTGATATCATTCAATATAGATATATGTAGCTCGCGGGACATAAATAAAGCGTTGGCATCTAACACACAACACTATAACCCCTTTCATGGCGATAAACATGTTATTAAATTAAGAATAGGTAGGAGTAGAGTCCGGGTGATTTATAGTTAAACCCGGGGCTCTGACCCCAACACTTACATTCTCTGATCGTCTGGCGCGCTGGGAGGGCCGTCCACTAATCAAAGGTGCATTGTATGTAAATTGCAAATGCAAATAGCCTATTATGACATATGAACTTGCTACATTTTGTACATGTAGTTCATTTAAACTGGCTTTGTCCTTTTTATATAAAACCTGTTTTAAAACAAATGCAATTCTTTTTATGAAATTTATACAAATTCTATTTGTAAATCAATTCTTATTCATAAAAATGTATTAGTACAAAACCTTCGGCAAACAAAAAATGAGACAGTGACAGGCTTGCAAGTGAATGACTTCCAAAGTCAAGAAAAACATGAAGAAAAATAATCTCAATACACGATGACGTACAACCCCTCCATACTATAGGCTAGTATGACAGGGTGTGAATCCCCCCCCCCCCCCCTCCTTTCATCATATATGACAAAATGTACAACACGTGTTTCTGGTCAGTGCGCCAAATCGCATGACGGTCAGTGCCAATTACGAACATAGATCTAATACATGAACGCACTGTCAGCACTTTCTCTCTCCTTGATAGATATAAATACAAGGTTACAATATTTAGTTACACATAATACACCTGGAGATGTGCACCTGTGAGATGACAGCGCCAGGTAATCCTACACGCCTACTTACCTGTGCTAATCTGACGATCAAACTTCAAGTCAGGTCACACAATAATGTCCGTCCTAAGAATAAAGCTATATCACAGAATGTAGATGATAGAAGCCTGTATTTTCACTAATTATGTCAGTGCATCGTGATCGTTCCCCCATACACCACCATGTGTCTCGGTGTACAAGCAATCCGCCAATGACAAACACAGAGAGCGGGCTCCATCTAGCGGCGAGTATAGGGAAGAGCCACTACTGGCCCTTTAAATATTTTTGCGTAGGAAATTTACATTTATATATTTTATGAAAGCAATTTAAAGATTTTAGAAAGGTTTGTTACAGAAAAGGCGACATTATACATTTTAGATGAGAAAGCGATACTAGTATAGAAAGAGGGAGGGAGGGATGTTTGAACAACTATTGGGAGGGTCATCGGCGTCTTCATTTTAAAACACGAAGATCTTTACATCACCTAAATTGCTTTTAACAGGGACGTATATAACTAAAGTTATTTATATACGTCCCTGCTTTTAAGAATATTGACAGCTTTTTTTCATGTCATCTTACAGATTAATAATTGATGATCATTTATTTCATGAAGTTACAGTATATATACAAAATGTATATATAATCTTTGTAGACTAATTAAAATACGAATTTTAATTAGATTGATGAAAGTATCATCTTTTCATCACAAACAAAAGTATATATAATTTTATGTTGTATTGTGCATTCAATTATAGTTGACCAGACACTGACCCTCTCTTTGTCTTCCTTTGTATTGGTCAAGCGGACACATCAAGGGACTAACTACCATAATCGATACAAAAACAGCAGCATTACTAATGATGGAATATTCTCATTAACTTTGAACATAACTTCCAGAAAGAAATGAGTCATGACTCTTTTCTGAACTTTACTGAGAAATATCAGCAACAACAAAAAAAACAACCCCTCAGAAATTCGCAAAAATCTGTGAAATAGCCGAAAATATTTACGTGCTCCAATTTCATTTTGAATGGTATCTATCAGCTTCAAATATCCAAATAAAGATTTTCTGCTTGAGCGCAAATATTCTTCATTTGAATTTTCATTATAACCTTTTTTTAACGTCTGAAATTCAATTTTTCTGAAAGGCATTCGTTGGATTTGTTTCTGTCTCTAAACCACACACATATTAACCTGATATATACAGGCAAAGGTCGATAACCGAACTAAATTAAAATCGATTTCACGCATAACTACCACAAACTTCCATGTCCTGAGGTGGCATGAAATTGATGCCGAAATCATCACTTTGTCGGGCTGACACCTACCTGTCCACCAGGTGGCGTGCTGGGATCAGGTAGCTGGAGGTGGTAGGTACATACATACATTGTGGTGAGTTAGCTCCCCTGTGGGTTACAGCAAGTCGTGACATCGCATGTCCCGGTTAATAAAGTCCTAATAAACTCACAATAGAACGTCATGATAAATCTATGTAACCAAACTATCGAGTATGTTTAATTCAGTTTGATTCAACACATCACTTCATACATGTGATGTATCTTATTCATTCAATTGTCAGTCAAACGAGTCCAAATATGATCAAAATATCTAAATATGCGTCTAATTTTAGAGACTATAAACACACTTTCTCCACAATGTTTGTCACTTACCTTACCACTGTATTACCCTTACAGCAACATATGCATCTTACCCTTACAATGCATTGATAAATTACCCTTACCACTCTAAATCACCACTTACCAAGTACACAATATGCATTACCGCTTACCCTATCATTTTATTAGTGCTACCTCTCTTACCTAATCAATGTTAAACGTCTTCAAATTTAATAGCATGCTAATATGATGATAGGTTAAATTTTCAGTATGGACCAGACATGCACTTTTCGGATTACAATGTAATATTGCAAAAGAGTGTGAAAATTATCATATCCATAATATACCGAAAGACGTAGCAGGATGGTTGGGATATGATGCTACAGGACCCACGTACATGTATATGAACCCTACTTACATGTATGTACATCCTACAGTAACCAGGTATCCTAACAAGAAAAATAATAATTACAATACAACATTGTGATGACCACAGCGATCATCACATTGGACGACCATACAAATAAATAAATGGAAAGAAAACAAGACATTCAGTTAATTTTCAGATAACATTTAGGTTACTACAGACGACAAGAACCGCCAAATCCAGGACACATATGGTGAATAATTTCATACGTGGTCAAACAGAGGTCCCACGAACGTGTCCTGACCTCAGTAAACCAGTATCTCTGTCCACGGATTCACAAAATTCAATTACCTTGACAGAATAATCCCCTGAAACCTTATATCCCACCATTATCTACAGAGATGATCTACATATCATGGTGTGATCATACTGGACCGTGATGGCTAATATAATGGCTCTTGAAAACAGGTCCAGAGTAAGTTAAGGTCAACATGTACATTATACGGAGGCATACTGACAGACAGATGGCCAGACAGATACAGGCACAACTGGTCTAAAGATTGGTCTAAAAGTGGACGAACAAATTTGGATGGACAAACAGACAAATAAACGGATGGGCGGATAGACGGACATACAGACATACGGAATGGATGGAAAATACCGAAAACATTCACTATACATATCAACATAAAATGCTCTGTAACTTATAAGATGCGAAGCTATCACCAGTAATAGAAAAACAGAAAGGGGAGGGGATTGCTGACTAAGGTGAATCAATTAAACAAGGTGAATCAACTAACGTCCATGTTTATGGCTTATTGTAATACAAACAAATCTTTTGTATAAATCTGTCATTATTCACTCCAGGCTGGGAAGTCAGCATCTGTCATATTTATTCTGGTCAAATAAAATAAATCGATTTCTGAACTATGTTTGTCTCCCATATAAAGGCATACTGCACGGTTTCTGTATTGTAATGATACCGGACAATGTCCATATTATAACCTGTTATTATGGCCCTGATATAGGAGAATATGATAGGTTTGTCATTTCTCTATCATTAACAATTCAGTCATCCTGTTTATCTCTTTATGCGTAGAGTTTGTCCTTTACAAAGAAAGATGCTCTACAACCATCTCTCAACGTTTCTAATACAATGGAACCTCTAGTAAATCATTATGAGCAATTCAATCCCCTATGACAATTTTCTAGAAGGGTTGAGGATGGGTTAGACTTCTCATGTAGTTGACACTAGAATTGATAAAGTTTTAATGTTTCATGCATATCATATGAAACATCTTATGAAATAGTTCTTATTCCAAATGAAATTTTCATTTTTGGACACTTTTATACATGTAATGCTTGTGTATACCTTTAACTGGGCCCAAATTGGTAATCTTGTATCATAAATTAATCATTTAAGAACAGGTAATATGGACTGGCTTAACACAGGATCCCTAACAATCAGGATGGTCCTCCTACAACTCAGAGAAAATGGACAAAACAGCTTATCCAGTATGTGTAATATGACCCTGGGCATGTACAAACAGCCTTCATAAAGGGTAGTAATACCTACTTGTCATTATTAACCCACCTTTATAATGTCTGTATTCAGTTCTACTGACCACAAAAACCATTACTGTGTAGTACAGGTATTATAAAAATCATTGTTGATCCAACCATTGACATGTGATTATAATTAGTCACAGTAAATTAAGCTTCATATTGGACTTTCTCCAAATCCTTAACATGCAATGAAATAAGTGTCAACTCATTCAGCCCGTATATCGTGCACGTATAATCATTACCTGCATGAAACAACAACATACACTAACTGAAGTTGGAAAGTCGATAGTGAGTGTTGGTCATGTATATATCATAAGAAAAGGGTATCTATAAACGTTTATTCATAAACGATTAGGACACAATGCCTATTTATAATACTTTTCTGTAACTGGCTATAACCAAGTTATTTTCTGTCTGCAAGTCACAAGCCTACCAAGAATTCATTTCATGAAATACGATGGCAGACATGACAGCAGCTCCTTTGAACAATCTATTTGACCAATCACTGCTTCGCTCATTGGAATGCCTATAATCTCTAGAGTAAACTCGGGTGTCTAATTTCCGGCTTCAAACACCCGGTCAACGATGACTATCAGATATTCTAATGACCAGCATTTCGCCTCCAGCTCAGATTCGTTTATCGTCAAACATTACAAAGATTGTTAAGTATTTACATAGGGTTTCAAATGTCCAATTTTTCATAACAGGCCATTAGGAATATTTATTAAGGATTTACATGTTTCTATTCCAGAGACCTAATCTGTATTATATATTAATTGTATTTAACCATTGTGAGCCGAGGTGCTTCTTACATACATGGAATATCAGATCATTGACCTTCCTTGTATATTTAAATGATGCACATTGGTCTTTAATAATAAAATTTACACTCACGTTTAAGAATCTTAAAAATGAGTGTAAAAATGTTCAAAATCGTTTTTTTTTTAATCATGCTGAAGGACAAGAAAATCACCGTATTTCAACCGAACGACTGCATGATAAAAACACAATCGAAGATCACACTGGGATATTTGAATAAAATCATACGAAATTTGAGAAAATACAGGAAACACCCTTCGTTTTCAGCCCTCTGATCTTAGACATATCTCTTAATGTAAAGAGACATAAAGATAGATATTGTGAGTAATCTAGAAATGAAACGCTTCATGAAAATATGGTAAGACAATTCGTATGTAAATATAAGATTTACCCCGCAATTTATTACAGCGTATTAAGTTAATAGAAGCTTGGAATGAGAGGTATGTGGTACAGATTATATAGGTTAAGATAAAGGTGAAATGAAGGCAAAGGTTAACTTCACGACCATCTGCCACGAATCACCGAAATTTGTCATCAATTAATGGGGGAAAATAATCCTATTTGATGACAGCGTTTTGTAGAGCTGACAATAATCCTTTGCTTCTATCTTTAAAATTTTCTGTCAGATTTTAAGACAGTCTGGCTGATAATGAGTTATGTATCGCAAATCTAAGTCGGATTGAAAGGATACAACACTATCAATAGAAGAAACAAGGAAGAGAACCATGCGCGGATCCAGAACTTTCCGGCGCATTCCATTCCTACCGTAATGTCCATCATATCCATGATGTGATGAACATTCTTTTTTGATAATCCTGGGGATCCCCTATATACCCTCCTGTAGTTCCGCGCAGGAAAAGGTACACCAAGAATTTTGTCCTATTTAATCCCCCCCCCCTTGGATAGCCCTGGATGGGGGAGGGGGAAGTCAGGAGAAAAACAAATCACCATCGTCTCTGATATCACAATACCTAGATCCTATCCTGTCTGATTGGAGTGTTAATGTTAGATATGACAGGCTTAAATTCTGTCTATTTTTGAAAATACAACAGTTAATTAATTTAAAAGAAGAGAGCTATTTCATACATCAATGTCTATATTCATATTCTATCAATCAAGCGGTGAATGGAAATCAAATAATGATCATGCAGTCCACACCACTGACTTCTAATTATATCGCTTGTAAATTCATAAGTGCATTACCAGTTTAAGGATTGCTCGAAATTTCATTCACAAATACATGTATATTTAATTTACAAAGAACTTCAATTATGTTAAAATTACTATGATAAGATTTATGATAAATATTGTCAGATTGGAGCCCCGGGACCGATATTTTTATAAAGCTAAACCATGCACAAAGTTAAAAGTCTGATCAACACGTCCTTCCCACACTTCGTACTGCTTCACACCCTTCATTTAAACACAACAAAGACCAACAAAGTAGCTTCTGTTACACGATTTAAAACAACCCGAGGCAAACAAAGAAAAACCTCACCAAATCTACAAAATCAACATGCAGACAAATACGGAACCGACTTCGCTTTATACGGGTGGTTTTAAGGTTAATCAAGTAAAAATAATCACTTCGAACAGTTTAAACTGCTCTGGTATATTGTCAACACTGTGAAAACAGGTGTTTCCATAAAAGATGGCAATAACATAACTTCCTCAACCCTTCCACTCGTAATTAAGTATATTTCTTCTTCCCGAAATTGCTTAAGAAAAGATAAAGTTTTGTATGAATATTTTCATTGCCATTTTATAAAATGTTTTGGCCTCCATTCTTGTTGACCAATATAAAATTTACCAAAGTACAAGGCGAATGCACAAGTCTTCTTTTTGTAGTTATTTCCGTGCTTAAAGAAGTTCTGGAGCCTGTTGGTCCTGAGTGCTCCCAAAAAAACTCCCAACAACATATTGATCATGGCTGCAATCACCAAACAAAATGACGAACACACGGACGTATGTATGGACATGATATTGTTATATTACAGTAATAAAGTATGTTAAAAAAGCCAGAATGATTGTGACCTACCTCTATAACAAACACATATCCAACTTCATGTTATATAGAGAAACTTGGTTCGTATGTTAGCAAACCCTGAATATATGCCGGTAAATTTGGTGATAATATTCATAAAACTTTCCAAATATACCCAACATCAAAGGCTAGGAGGGTTTATAGCCAGCATACAGCTCTTATCAATATTTGATTTGATAAAAAGAAAAGCCCACGTGACAGAGAAATAATTGAAACTCAGAGATACTTGTGATTCATAGCTTTCAGATTTCATTTCCATCAACAATGAGAACTGAAGGTTCGATAAATAGGAGGACTAGGAGATATTGGCTTAAAATGACAGTAATATTCAGAATAAAATCTCACCTGTAGATATCTGACCTTTGATTCTTACCTGAATGATGGTTAAAAAAAGAGACGGATATCTCACCTTTGATATTACTGGTAAATATATCTGAAAGACATCTTACCATCAATGGAATTACCATACATCATTCCAAGATTAAAATGGGTAACATCTTACCTGTATTTGAGTCAGGTACATACTAGACAGAAACCACATTATAAATGTATCTGAATTGTCTCTAAGTTTTTTATACTGTGAAAAGGCCTGTTTTGAATATATTTCCCTGACATGGTCGCCATAGCACTTTCTATATAGACATAACGTCAGACAGTGCATGCATTTTATATACTGTGTTCTTTATCGTGCATTAACATCGACGACGGGTGCGGCTAGCCAACAGGGAATGCTTACTCCTCCCGGGCACCTGATCCAACCTCTAGCTTGCTAGGGGTCCGTCGATGCTCAACATAGTGCTATATTGTGAGTGCTGTTGAGATTATCGTCAGGATCTTCTTTAACTCTTTTGTTTATACTGCTTTTTGTTCGTCGGAATTTTGAGTATCCAGATAGATGTGAAGATTATACGTACGTACGTAGTCCGGATAACGACACTTATTGCTGTTCTATTTTCAATGGTGATTTGGGTTAAACTTGCTCTCTTGATGTGTGTGTGTTCTGGTGTTAGTAAAAGCCAAACAAACAGTTGACTCAGAATTCGAAAATCACAACCAATTGGAATGCAAGACCAGGAAGAATGCAAAACATAATAGAGCAACCAAAACATTCCCCCGGAATGCAAGACCAGGAAGAATGCAAAACATAATAGAGCAACCAAAACATTCCCCCAAAACGAATCCCAAATGAAGATGATATCAGGTGACAGAGAAGAGTAGGAATCGCCTGCTCACTCACAACACACGTCACTTAAGCCGTGAAGGCAAGGTTCAAACAGACGAATGTATTAAACTTGGCAATTTTTATGGTTTTAACCTAAGTATCTAAGTACTAGTAGCAAAAGTACCTTTAAACATTGTGGACAAAGCGATGTTGAAGTGTTTTATATTACCATTGTGTCGTCACAAAATTACTCCACAATGAAATATTCAGTAGTTCACGAATAGAAATAACAATTGGTGTCGTTACATCCCTGATTTGGTTATTGCCTGTTTTTTCTTGTTCGTCTAATTGTCTCTGACAGTTTGTTGGTGAGGTTGTATTGCTTCCTGTCTGTTGATTCTTTCTGTCTTGTTTGTCTGATTGTCTCTGACAGTTTGTTGGTGTGGTTGTATTGCTTCCTATCTGTTGATTCTTTCTGTCTTGTTTGTCTGATTGTCTCTGACAGTTTGTTGGTGTGGTTGTATTGCTTCCTATCTGTTGATTCTTTCTGTCTTGTTTGTCTGATTGTCTCTGACAGTTTGTTGGTGTGGTTGTATTGCTTCCTATCTGTTGATTCTTTCTGTCTTGTTTGTCTGATTGTCTCTGACAGTTTGTTGGTGTGGTTGTATTGCTTCCTATCTGTTGATTCTTTCTGTCTTGTTTGTCTGATTGTCTCTGACAGTTTGTTGGTGTGGTTATATTGCTTTCTATCTGTTGATTCTTTCTGTCTTGTTTGTCTGATTGTCTCTGACAGTTTGTTGGTGTGGTTGTATTGCTTCCTGTCTGTTGATTCTTTCTGTCTTGTTTGTCTGATTGTCTCTGACAGTTTGTTGGTGTTGTTGTATTGCTTCCTATCTGTTGATTCTTTCTGTCTTGTTTGTCTGATTGTCTCTGACAGTTTGTTGGTGTGGTTGTATTGCTTCCTATCTGTTGATTCTTTCTGTCTTGTTTGTCTGATTGTCTCTGACAGTTTGTTGGTGTGGTTGTATTCCTTCCTATCTGTTGATTCTTTCTGTCTTGTTTGTCTGATTGTCTCTGACAGTTTGTTGGTGTGGTTATATTGCTTTCTATCTGTTGATTCTTTCTGTCTTGTTTGTCTGATTGTCTCTGACAGTTTGTTGGTGTGGTTGTACTGCTTCCTATCTGTTGATTCTTTCTGTCTTGTTTGTCTGATTGTCTCCGACAGTTTGTTTGTGTGGTTGTACTGCTTCCTATCTGTTTATTCTTTCTATATTGTTTGTCTGATTGTCTCTGACAGTTTCTTGGTGTGGTTGTATTGCTTCCTGTCTGTTGATTCTTTCTGTCTTCTCAGTGTGTGTTCCGCTGTGACCACTACGACGTGGTATTGTGTGAGATCCGCTGTTTAATCTGTATGAAGGGTAACATCTAACAGACGGACGTTTTACATGAAGTCACATTAAGGGCTATAAATGATGGACATCTATCATGTACTGTCGATGAAGTCTCTTACTGACAGACATCGAACGTGACCTTGTATGAAAAGTCTAAATGGACAAATGTTTGACACGTAATGACGATAAAAATCATATCTGAAAGACATCTTTCCTCCTTTATTGACAGTTAACACACCTTTTCTGTATTAATACCCAATAACTGACATATATTTCATTTTGCATGAAAATGGTAATGATCAAGTCCAAGGGTCATAACTCTTGTTTTATTAGGTCATCTAGAAACCAAATCGAACTCAATCTGTATCACACTAAGATATACTCACATTCCAAAAATCTATTGATAAAGTAAATAGAAGGACGAGTCGGAGACTAAAACTGGTAGGGGGCTACATTTCAGGCGGATGTATTGTGCTGTAAGACAATCAATTGGTACGTCTATCCGTGCAAGTATTCTTGTGGATGGGGTACTTGCCTAGATCTTTCACCTTGTCTTAAAAATCACAACGACAAAAGGAAAACTGTGTTAATTTGACAAGGTCGGAAGTCAAAGGTCCATGACGTTGGTCTAAAGCAGGCAGGGATATCTTATAGAGTTAGATGGTTTCTTTGTGCATCTATCATACATGATGTCCTTCAAAGAATTTTAAAAGATTTAAATTATGATACTGGTTGTAAGAAAACACACAATGATAATGTAAACTTACAAGAATACAACAATATTCATTACTTTCTTTATATTGAATGTAGTTCAATGTCTAAACATCTTGCACTTCACAGCCATGACTCATGCTGTTAGATAATTCCATGTAAATTATTTATTTACTTAAACAGTCCAATCTTCCCATGTATGGATTCCTCCTTAGCTAATCAGGTATCTATATACAGTACATCATTATGAGCGATGTAAACCCACAATGACTTTACTGAAAATTTTAAACCACAGTTTACAGTTGCACTACTGTATAAACAAGTTCGATGATTCAAAAATTTACCGAATGAGTCTTTTTCAGTTTGTGGTTGATCGCCTTCTTTATAACGTAAGTTTACTGTCCATTCCAGAGATAAATTTTCAATTATTTACATTACTCATCATCTGAAACTAAACCACAAATAAAAGTAATAGCTAAATTACACCATGTATATACAATTCCTTATATTTCGATTTTTAATCATAAAAAGCTTCATAAAAAACAAGGATGTTTTTAAAACTTTCATGTTCACATAATAACAACAATACAACATTTGTCATCGTACGGAGGCCTATTGGCTTCACAGAAAAAAAAACTAATTTAATGCGTATATACGCAATATCATTGCGTATATTCGCAATAATATTGCGTATATTCGCAATAATATTGCGTATATTCGCAATACTATTGCATATATTCGCAATAGTAATGCGCATATACACAATAATTATTGCGAATATTCGCAATACAATTGCGAATAAACGCAATACAATTGCGAATATACGCAATACTATTGCCAATACACGCAATACTATTCCGAATATTCGCAATACTATTGCGTATATTCGCAATACTATTGCGTATATGCGCAATACTATTTCGAATATACGCAATACTATTGCGAATATACACAGTACTATTGCGAATATACACAATACTATTGCGAATATACTCATTGTTATTGTGTATATATATGCAATAAATTAATTTTTTTCTGTGAAGCCAATGGGCTTCCGTATCATCGCCTAAAACAAGACAAGTACGCCACTTGTCATCGCCTGCAACAGGACAAGTACACCACTTAGCATCACCTACAACAAAAAAGTACACCACGTGTTTATAACTATCACCTAGAACAAGACTGCCGCACAACGTGTTATCATCTACAACATAACTAGTAGAAAATGTGTAATCACTTGCAACAAGACAACAAACCAAATATCATAACCTACAAAAAGACAATCACACCACATGTCATTACCTACCACAAGATAAACACACCACATGCCATCACCTACATGTACCACAAGATAAGCACACCATGTGTTATCACTTACAACAATACAAGCAATCAACATGTAATTACCTACAAAAAGACAAGCACACCACGCGTCATCACTTAAAATAACTCTAACACAACACGTGTCATTATGCACCTACAACAAGACAAGCACACCACGTGTCATCACTTACAAGACAAACATGTCACATGTCATCGCTTGCAAGAAAACAAGAACACCACGTATCATCTACAACAACATAAACAAGATAAAACTACAACATACAATCGCCTTCGACAAGACAAGTACATCATGTGTCATCACATACAACAAGACGAATACACCACAAGTCATCACCTACAACAAGACGAACAACATACAACATGGCATTGCCTACAAGAGAAGTAATCAGCATGTCATGACCTACAACAAGACAAGCATACAACGTGGCATGGCTACAACAAGACAAACACACCACGTGTTATCATCTACTACAAAAAAAAACACACCACGACAAGACATCGCCAACAACAAAGCAACACACCACATGTCATGGCCTACAACAAGAAAAACATACCATATCTCATGGCTACAGCAAGACAACATACCACACGTCATCGCCTACAGCAAGACAAACATACCATGTATCATCGCCTACAACAAGACAAACACACCACATGTCATTGCCTACTAGAGAAGTAATCGACATGTCATGACCTACAAGACAAGCAGACCACGTGACATGGCTACAACAAGACAAACACACCACATGTCATTGCCTACTAGAGAAGTAATCGACATGTCATGACCTACAAGACAAGCAGACCACATGACATGGCTACAACAAGACAAACATACCATGTATCATCGCCTACAACAAGACAAACACATCACATGTCATTGCCTACTAGAGAAGTAATCGACATGACATGGCCTACAAGACAAGCAGACCACATGACATGGCTACAACAAGACAAACACACCACATGTCATTGCCTACTAGAGAAGTAATCGACATGACATGGCCCACAAGACAAGCAGACCACGTGACATGGCTACAACAAGACAAACACACCACATGTCATTGCCTACAAGACGAACAGACCGCATGACATGGCTACAACAAGACAAACACACCACATGTCATTGCCTACTAGAGAAGTAATCGACATGACATGGCCTACAAGACAAGCAGACCACGTGACATGGCTACAACAAGACAAACACACCACATGTCATTGCATACTAGAGAAGTAATAGACATGTCATGGCCTACAAGACAAGCAGACCACGTGACATGGCTACAACAAGACAAACACACCACATGTCATTGCCTACTAGAGAAGTAATAGACATGTCATGGCCTACAAGACGAACAGACCGCATGACATGGCTACAACAAGACAAACACACCACATGTCATTGCCTACTAGAGAAGTAATCGACATGCCATGGCCTACAAGACAAGCAGACCACATGACATGGCTACAACAAGACAAACACACCACAAGTCATTGCCTACTAGAGAAGAAATCGACATGTCATGGCCTACAAGACAAGCAGACCACATGACATGGCTACAACAAGACAAACACACCATATGTCATTGCCTACTAGAGAAGTAATCGACATGCCATGGCCTACAAGACAAGCAGACCACATGACATGGCTACAACAAGACAAACACACCACATGTCATTGCCTACTAGAGAAGTAATCGACATGCCATGGCCTACAAGACGAGCAGACCACATGACATGGCTACAACAAGACAAACACACCACATGTCATTGCCTACTAGAGAAGTAATCGACATGCCATGGCCTACAAGACAAGCAGACCACATGACATGGCTACAACAAGACAAACACACCACATGTCATTCCCTACAACAAGACAAACACCCACTTGCCATTGCTTACTAGAGAAGTAATCGACATGTCATGGCCTACAAGACAAGCAGACCACGTGAGATGGCTACAACAAGACAAACACACCACATGTCATTGCCTACTAGAGATGTAATGGACAGGTCATGGCCTACAAGACAAGCAGACCACATGACATGGCTACAACAAGACAAACACACCAAATGTCATTGCCTACTAGAGAAGTAATCGACATGCCATGGCCTACAAGACGAGCAGACCACGTGACATGGCTACAACAAGACAAACACACCACATGTCATTGCCTACTAGAGAAGTAATAGACATGTCATGGCCTACAAGACGAGCAGACCACGTGACATGTCTACAACAAGACAAACACACCACATGTCATTACCTACTAGAGAAGTAATCGACATGCCATGGCCTACAAGACGAGCAGACCACGTGACATGGCTACAACAAGACAAACACACCACATGTCATTGCCTACTAGAGAAGTAATGGGCAGGTCATGGCCTACAAGACAAGCAGACCACATGACATGGCTACAACAAGACAAACACACCACAAGTCATTGCCTACTAGAGAAGTAATAGACATGTTATGGCCTACAAGACGAGCAGACCACGTGACATGGCTACAACAAGACAAACACACCACATGTCATTGCCTACTAGAGAAGTAATCGACATGCCATGGCCTACAAGACGAGCAGACCACGTGACATGGCTACAACAAGACAAACACACCACATGTCATTGCCTACTAGAGAAGTAATGGACAGGTCATGGCCTACAAGACAAGCAGACCACATGACATGGCTACAACAAGACAAACATACCACATGTCATTGCCTACTAGAGAAGTAATGGACAGGTCATGGCCTACAAGACAAGCAGACCACGTGAGATGGCTACAACAAGACAAACATACCACATGTCATTGCCTACTAGAGAAGTAATCGACATGTCGTGGCCTACAAGACAAGCAGACCACATGACATGGCTACAACAAGACAAACATACCACATGTCATTGCCTACTAGAGAAGTCATGGACAGGTCATAGCCTACAAGACAAGCAGACCACGTGAGATGGCTACAACAAGACAAACACACCACATGTCATTGCCTACAAGACGAACAGACCGCATGACATGGCTACAACAAGACAAACACACCACATGTCATTGCCTACTAGAGAAGTAATCGACATGTCATGGCCTACAAGACAAGCAGACCACGTGAGATGGCAACCAGATGACAAGCACACTAAATGAAATAGTCTGCAAGAAGACAAGCTGTGTCCAGTTTCACAAAAGTTCTTACGAAAAAAATCAGGAATTTTCGTAACTTTCGTCATTTAATAAAACATTCTGAAGATTTTCCTTCTAGATTGTACTATGTTTTCTAATATCATTTGTGCAAACATATTTTATGTGAGAAACAAAATATTGATATTTTTATTCTAAAAGGAGAACTAAATGATGAAAAGTTACGAAAATTCCTGAAATTGTTCGTAAGTATTTTTGTGAAACTGGCGGCAGAACTACGTATATATACGGGAAGTGCAAACAAATGTACTAGTCGACCCTTAGTTGTGTGCATTATTACCTATTCATTGATATGTATAACAAATGAACGGTTTAAAGGTGCGCTGTCTAATTTTCTAAATATGCGGTTTTCATTGTAGACTGACAAAAGACCATTTATAGTCAATGACAAGTAAAATTCCGTAAATAAAGTAGGTGCGAGAAATTGGCAGACGAGGTTATTATAGTAAATGCCCCAGACAGATAAATAAAAAGTATTACTACATTTATCATGAAACAGGTCCTGTGAAACACACGCAAAACACTCAATAGCAAAACTCGCACAGTGGGGTCTTAGTGAATCATGCGTCTGTGACACAGAGTCCATTCTTGCATGGTGATCCGGATGACCTCATCATTTTGTTAGTTCCGTTTGAAAGCGACGTATTTAAGATAAAACCAGATTATGTCAATCACTTATTCACTATTAGTTGACATATATTAACTTGTGTTAGGACGCACCGTAGAAAAAGAGGGGTAACTCTAATTTACAATTCATCTCTAGTTATTCCAAGTTGTCTGCCCAATACACTATCTTTTTCATGCTATGCCTAATTTTTATAAATAATATAATATGAATCAAGGCAAAGCCTTTTTGTGCGAGCGGAGAGTATATAAAATAAAAAAAGATCTTTCTTTTTTATTTTGACTATGATGGTTTATCTTATCTTACAAAACTTTCTGTTTGATGATTGCCAAAAAAGGTAGTATAAGGCGAGTGGAAACACGGAACCATTTGTAAAATTGATCTAGACCAGCAGATGAACATTTTAAGGTGGGGGGGGGGGCTTAAAATATGGTTCTTTGAAAATATCAGTGGCGGATTCAGGGGGTGCGGAGGGGGCGCCCGCCCTCCCCCCCCCGGCACTGACCCCAAATTTTCCAAAAACAGGTATATTTTTGCCCATTTTCAGTGAAAATCGGCAAAATTCGCCCCTTGACCCCCCGGCAAAGGGGGCGCTGGATCCGCCACTGAATATGGTTCTTTATCAATATTCATTTTTATTTTGTAATAATGTTTAGGCTAGCTGAAAATAAATTACTTAAGAACAAAAGAAAAAACAAACATATTCCGACTTCTGACAGTACGAAACCACCCGAACGAGAAAAGCAATCAGAGCGAAACTCTCGTTTAAAACCGGAAATGTCGGATTTCCCGTGGTTACGCCGCCTTGTTGATGCTTTATCGTTACCTGATTTACGAAAAATATTTTCAATAAATTTAACTTATAAACAAAAATTGAGTATAACATATACGTCTACTTGGAGTCGAAAAAAATATTTAATGGCAATATCCAGCATCTCCGCAGCAACTCTGTCTGAGAGGGGACGAAAGTTTTTGAAAGCATAGTAGTACATTCTCATTCTTTTATTCAGCATATTTTCTCAATAAGATATGTGTATACGCGTTACCATAAGGGCGAGCTTC
This sequence comes from Pinctada fucata, assembly GCA_028142955.1. NCBI lineage: Eukaryota > Metazoa > Mollusca > Bivalvia > Pterioida > Pteriidae > Pinctada > Pinctada fucata. The sequence continues at coordinate 101,575,835 of AP027102.1, forward strand.
GCTCGCAAAGGCCCTTCGGGCCTTTGCAGCGAGCTCCGCTCGCTATAATCAATGTTTCTCAAGACATACTTTTGCATGTACATGTACGAGCATATGCAACCAGTGTGCATGTTATAATATGTAGATCTAGTCAAATTTTATGGAGTCCGCTGATGACATAGTGATTTTTACCTTTCTCAATTTTTGCTGATTTCAAGCAAATTTACCGTCGCTTAAAAAGCTTTTTTTTAAGCAATCTATGATGATAACATATACAAATGCTGATCTTATTTCAATGCGTTCAGAAAATATTGTTGTAAAATGCCAGACTATTTCCTATTTTGGTGTAGCCAAGTTCGGTCAACTTCTGTTGATCGTCTGTCTCTTCAACGCATTCGAAAATTTCTGTTATCAAAATTTCTTGAAATTTCTAAAATGTGGTTCCTGTAGCATCATATCCCACCGATCCTGCTACGTCTTTCGGTTCATTTTTGGACACAATAATTGTCACACTCTTTTGCTACATTACATCATGTAGATTGAGGATCAATAATTAAAACTGAATAACTTTATATTTGGGGGAAAATGCCTTCCTAGAATTTAATTCTTGAATTTACTACATTTTGAATGTAAAAAAAAATGAAAAACACTTTCAATCATTTTGCTCCAAAGATCTTAAACAAAGCTTGCAAATTTGAAATGTGAGTACTTAAAACATTTAACTACTTTTGATATGAATAGGTGTCCAAAGTATTTAAAGACTCCAAAAAATAAAATGAATAAAATTAAGCATTTCCGATTTTCAGCAGTTTTTTTTATAAAATTTGTTATTTTTAACCCAAAATTTCCAAGAAATACCTGAATTTGCAAAGTGTAAACCTAATTCATTTTGGATTAGGACCAATGTCAATGTATTGGTATTACAAGCTTTAGTAACACTCCAAGATTTATCGTGTAGTCCTGACCCAGTTTATTGTCTTATAACATACATGGTTTATAGGTTATCAAACCTAACGAATTTTGCTTTACAGTCTTTGAATCTTTCAGTATGAAGAAACAAAATAGAGTATTTGTTTTTCTAGTTTTATCTTTTTTCATCTTTTCCTGTTCTGCGGATAAAGACCCCGAGTTTCTGCACCAAAAATATGAGGACAGGCTGTTAGCATTGGAACGGAGATACGATGATAGGCTGTTAGCAATGGAAAAGACAATATCCAAACAAAATGTAGAAATAGCGACTCTAAAATCCTTGGTGGAAAAACAAGAGCAGAAAATTAAAAAGTTAGGACAAGAATTGGAGACTGACAAGGGATTATCAAGTGACGAGGGATTATCAAGTGGCGAAGGATTATCAAGTGAAAATGACAAATCCAATCTCGTAAAGGATGTGGATGCTGGGGTACGAAATGGATCTAAAAGCTACATTCAAAAAGGTACTTTTAAGCTTGATCACTTAGTACATCTTACGTCCATTGTCGGAGTCGGATGTACAGTCTGTGTATTGTTATTTGTTTTCATGTTAAGAGGCTTCCGTTTTGATTGTGTGTTTGGCCGTTCTTTGTGGGTTTGGTTGTGTGTCACTTTGTCCCCCGTTTTGATTGTGTGTTTGGCCGTTCTTTGTGGGTTTGGTTGTGTGTCACTTTGTCCCCCGTTTTGATTGTTTGTTTGGCCGTTCTTTGTGGGTTTGGTTGTGTGTCACTTTGTCCCCCGTTTTGATTGTTTGTTTGGCCGTTCTTTGTGGGTTTGGTTGTGTGTCACTTTGTCCCCCGTTTTGATTGTTTGTTTGGCCGTTCTTTGTGGGTTTGGTTGTGTGTCACTTTGTCCCCCGTTTTGATTGTTTGTTTGGCCGTTCTTTGTGGGTTTGGTTGTGTGTCACTTTGTCCCCCGTTTTGATTGTTTGTTTGGCCGTTCTTTGTGGGTTTGGTTGTGTGTCACTTTGTCCCCCGTTTTGATTGTTTGTTTGGCCGTTCTTTGTGGGTTTGGTTGTGTGTCACTTTGTCCCCCGTTTTGATTGTTTGTTTGGCCGTTCTTTGTGGGTTTGGTTGTGTGTCACTTTGTCCCCCGTTTTGATTGTTTGTTTGGCCGTTCTTTGTGGGTTTGGTTGTGTGTCACTTTGTCCCCCGTTTTGATTGTTTGTTTGGCCGTTCTTTGTGGGTTTGGTTGTGTGTCACTTTGTCCCCCGTTTTGATTGTTTGTTTGGCCGTTCTTTGTGGGTTTGGTTGTGTGTCACTTTGTCCCCTGTTTTGATTGTTTGTTTGGCCGTTCTTTGTGGGTTTTGTTGTGTGTCACTTTGTCCCCCGTTTTGATTGTTTGTTTGGCCGTTCTTTGTGGGTTTGGTTGTGTGTCACTTTGTCCCCCGTTTTGATTGTTTGTTTTGCCGTTCTTTGTGGGTTTGGTTGTGTGTCACTTTGTCCCCCGTTTTGATTGTTTGTTTTGCCGTTCTTTGTGGGTTTGGTTGTGTGTCACTTTGTCCCCCGTTTTGATTGTTTGTTTGGCCGTTCTTTGTGGGTTTGGTTGTGTGTCACTTTGTCCCCCGTTTTGATTGTTTGTTTGGCCGTTCTTTGTGAGTTTGGTTGTGTGTCACTTTGTCCCCCGTTTTGATTGTTTGTTTGGCCGTTCTTTGTGGGTTTGGTTGTGTGTCACTTTGTCCCCCTGTTTTGATTGTTTGTTTGGCCGTTCTTTGTGGGTTTTGTTGTGTGTCACTTTGTCCCCTGTTTTGATTGTTTGTTTGGCCGTTCTTTGTGGGTTTGGTTGTGTGTCACTTTGTCCCCTGTTGTTTATTAAAGTTGTTGTGTCTGGTATTCGGATTCTTTATGGCATCGTGTGGATGTGCTCCGCTGTGGTCATTACAAGGTTCTCTTACTGAATATAACTTCCTTATTCTTAATAAAATTAAGATTCCTTTTGTACAATACAGATTGTAGACGTACACATCACTCATAGAAATCAATATCGGGTAGAAGGTGCTTATCATTTTGTACAACCCATCTTAGATATATAAGACCAAACAAATATCATTATCAAAATGTAATGCTACTTTTCTCTATAGTTGAGGAATTTGTTGTTGGCTAAATTGTATTCACTTTTATTGTTTATATCGTGTTTCTAACATTCTTTTCCTCAGTAGAATACTAATCGTACAAATCATGGACTCGTTCTGAGTTGTGCAAGGCCTTGTCTTTTCTTTTAGACAACATTTTTGTAAGATTTGGTGACACTCTATACACGCAAGCTGTTGGAATTCCAATGGATTCTAATTGTGCACCTCTAGTTGCAGATTTGTTTTTATACACATACGAAAAAGAATTAATGCAAAATTTGCAAAAACTCAAGAAAGACGACTTGAAATCTTTCAATGGTACTTCTAGGGATCTTGATGATATTCTGAATATTGATAACCCACATTTTGACCATTACAGAAATCCTTTATCCACCAGAGTTAACATTGAATAAAGCAAACACAGATGATATAGCCTTTTGGATCTCGATACTAAAATCAACATGGAGAAATTCAGACAAAGAGAAGATTTTGGCTTCAACATAATTAATTTTCCTTGGCTTGATGGCGATGTTCCATGATTGCCATCGTACGGCATTTACATCTCTCAGCTCATCAGATATACGCCAGAGCTTGCTCCAATGTTTTGGATTTCCATGATAAAAATAAACAAATTACAAAAAAAGCTTATCTGTCAAGGATCTAGATATCATAAACTTGTCATATCTTTTTAGAAATTTTAGAATATCAATTCTAAACTTCTTTCAAAATTTAGGACAACTCCAGCATCAGAGTATGTATCAATGGGAATTTCATTGTCTTCATTTTACGGTAACCCAATAAACAAAATCAGAAGGAAAAGCAGATCAAACTTCAAGCATAAATGTAAGAAAATAGTCGGTCGCCTGTTTTACCGAGGATATGATCCTAAAGTCATCAAAAAAAAAAAAAAGAAAGAAAACACTGGGCATGGTACTGGAGGAATTCACAGTTTTTCCCAACGTTGCCACTATCCAACCGTGACGGCGGGACTCCATGACGCGCCTTGTTTAAATCTCGTCAGGGAAGCTCTGTCCTATCTGAAAAGTGGCCAGACTTCTCGGGTGATTGATCTTGAGCACAGACTGTTATTCGTATGTCATAGAATGTTTTAGATCCATTTACATAGAATCTGTGTTACAAGAGACCGCTGCGTTTAACTATCTCGTTTGTGAGGTCATCTTACAGTAATCCAGATAACCAAACCATTTGCTTATAGCAGATGGCCGTCCCAAGTCGGCGCCGGATGCACATCCGTCTATACTTCCAATTATGTGTAGTCTTTTTATTTTATGTTTCTGCACGTCTGTCTCGATTGTTTTGTTTGATGTTCAAGTGAATATTGTTGCGTCTTTTTGCGGTTTGTAGTTTTTCCTGATGTCGTTTATGTGTCGCTTTCTTGTGGGTTTGTTTCGCTGGGTGAGTGCAGGGTGGTCATGCTGGAGATCCTCCACTTTTTTCGACATGTATAATTTAATATGTTTGATTTTTATGTATGTTCACGTATATGTTAAACGCTTGCGAGAAAAATAATAGTGCGTACTAATATACTATATTTAGATACAAGTATGTGCATTTCCATCGTTTGTTTTGCAGTTCGAAGACTTCTGATGCCTAGCACCCAACCCCCCGTTTCCGAAAAGGCTGAGGTGGCTTTTTTTGCTGAGAGAATAAGCGTTTTAGCTAACATGGGAAACTACCAATCCATTGTATACGATCAGGTCAAGGTCAATCATGGCAGCGCGTATAGCGGGGTGGACGGGGAGTTCCTCGCGCCTGTTGGAGGTATTTACGTATTCTCGTGGACTTCATCCAATGGTGATAACACACATATGGTGACAGAGATGGTTATTAACGGGAAAAGATACGCTCACACATGGACAGATTCTGGTAACCATGCCGACTACTCCGTTGCCTCGGTAACGTGTGTGGCTGAGCTTAAGAAAGGTGACAGAGTGTGGATACGGTCGGCAGACACTCACAGTCGCACACTCACTTGTAACGACTATTCAATGTGCTCCTTCACTGGTTTCCTTTTGTACTGACACTTTATAGGAATCATGAATGTATCAACTCCGACCTTTCTACTCCTTATTTCAAATCGAATAAATTATTTGAATAAACACTGATTGACTTCTGATATCCGTCTTTACGGACCATATAAGGTAATTATTGATGACCGGGGTCTTCGTCTGGCAGTGTCAGACTAGGATTAATTAAATCATTATTATTACAAATAGACCATTCCTACATTTTTGAACAACCAGTATCTATAAATAATCTGAAGTCTGTGGCCAGGTAATCCTGATTCATTTCAATAAAGACAAGGAACTATTTAAACCTATGTTATTTGATATTCGAGGGAGGGGGGGGGGGGGCTTTGGTTTTTTGATCCGGATCGGAGCAAAATAATTTTTTTTCTTGCAAAGTTGGAGCAAGAACTTTTTTTTAACATTAGTGATGTGCGATATATTAAGAATAAGAATGTTTATGTTTTATTGTAACGTGAAGTATATGCGAGCGATCATATATCCGGGGTTCGCCTCTGATTTACACAGAGATATACCATTAGTTTTCCTTAGACTGTCTGTCTAAATACAAGTGATTGGAGTAAAACAAAACGAATCAAATATCTGTACATCAAATGATTGGAGTATTAACCATGAAAACAACAAATGAACTTTAATGTGACCAACTTCGCCCTATTGTTTATATTACAGCGCGTACTGTCAACAGCGCTCAGCCAAGCTACCTTGCACGTCAAGTGACGAGTGACGCACACCGCTCCCCAGTGCTATGCACTGTATACTGACAGATGACTGCCACGAGCCTTGGCTCTCCTCCTATCCCTGTCACTGGCACATACCGAGTGATAGACACTCGATCAGTGAGCACACGTCGTGTCCCAGACAAATGGTTGTCCAACCAGCCAGTCACTCTATATGTAGTACGGCTCTATTCGGGCCTTTAGCCTTATTCAGGCTCACTACAAGTAAGAGTATTAAGCTATACTGCTTACACAGGTAGAGGCTTTAAGATGCGATCGAGACATTCACACCAAGCGAAGTAAAAGAATAATGAAAGAATCGGGCTTTATATACTGTTAGGAAAGTCTATTATGCTCAACAAAAAGGGTACATCAGGATATGGACGATTCCAACATATCTTAGTCAATGAAACGTTTAAAAGATAGAGCGACTATTTACATAAAGCGTCTTTGTGAGTAATGTGTATTCATTTATGTTGCACAACCCACGCCTCCGATGACATTCGTCCTCGAATGTAAAATCATGATCACAAAAAGATAACAAAACCTTAAAACAATCAAACAAAGCATTACCTATGCTAAACTAAGTATATGTACAAGTCAGTCAGAACTTATAGTCTGTATCATAGTCTTTCAGATATGCAGGCGGTCTCCTGCTTCTGAATGGTCTGACTGGAGGATCTGAGGCCGCTTCATTGCCAATGCCATCATGACTTGAGTTGTCATCCTTTACAACTGACTCATCGCCTGGTTGGTCTGCAGTTTTGCCCAAGCCTGTATCAGGGATGTCTTCACCAATCAGTGTTTGTCCTTTCAAATGTCTCATTCTGTCGACATGTATCACCTGGTCTGCTCCACGCTTACCACAGTCTACCAGATAGTTTACATCTGACATCTTTTTCTTGACTGTGTAAGGACCATTCCAGTAAGTGGTAAACTTCGGTGACTTGCCTGGTTGTGTCCTAGGGAAGAACACACATATCTTGTCACCCGGGGAGTACTTTTCCCAGTGAAGTTTCCTATCATGGTAGTGTTTCTGTCTCACCATGGATTGCTCAGTATGTATTCTGACATGTCTGTGGGCATTTTCCATCCGCTCTTGTAAAAGCCAACACCAATCAGTCTGAGGGATTGCCTTTATAGGAGATGGCATCTCGAACATTATGTCAAGAGGTGTGGATACCTCTCTACCCAACATAAGGGCGTTCGGGGTAAAGCCTGTGGTTTCATGCTCTGATGAGCGGTAAGCCATCATTACAAATGGTAACTGCACATCCCAGTCACTGTGATTATTGTTCACAAATGCACTTAGCATGGCTGTCAACGTGCGATTGAATCGCTCCACCATGCCATCTGACTGTGGATGATAAGGCGTGGTGTGTGTCTTCTTAATCCCCAACAGCAAGCACATTTCCTTGAAGAGGTTACTCTCAAACTGACTACCCTGGTCAGAGTGCAATGCTGCTGGTACACCAAACCTGCATACCACTTGTTCAACCAAAATCCTAGCAACAGTTCTAGCCTCCATGTTCTGCATTGGGAAGCTTTCCGTCCACTTTGTATAGTAGTCTGATATGACCAATATATATCTGTTGCCAGCCACAGTAATTGGAAGTTCACCCAAAATATCAATAGCAATACGCTCCATTGGGTAACTTGTCTGTACTAACTTCATTGGTGCCCTCTTTGTCTTGTTTTCACCCTTGCGTTTAGTGCAAAATTCACATCCATTGACGTACTGCCTAACGTCAGTTTGCATCTTTGGCCAGTAGTAGCTCTGTCTAGCTTTCTCAAGGGTCTTTCGTATCCCTAGATGACCAGCTGTCCTCTCATCATGGCAATACTGAAGGACAGTTCGACGGTGCTTGAGTGGAACAACTGCTTGGTATCGCACTGTATTTGTATCAGAATCGATATCTTCTCTGCAAACAATATCCTGCATCTCAGAAAGTCTGTCAAACTGGCTGTATAGGGATTTCAGAAAGTAACTCTCTCCCTCCATCAGTTTAGAATCTGGTCGTACCTTACTGTTTAACCATGATTTAACTTTCTGCAGGTCTTTGTCTTCTTCTTGTATACGCTTCATGGATATGTCAGCTACAGAGGCACTGCATACGTGACTTGTTGTCCTGTCACCCTTGTCCCAACCATCATGGTAACCACACTGTCTACAGGGTATCCTGCTTAATGCATCAGCATTGCCGTGCTGCTTGCCTGGTCTGTGCTGGATTGTGAAGTCAAACTCAGACAGAACTTCCAACCACCTCGCCAATTGGTTTTCCGGGTTCTTGAACTGCATGAGCCAGCGTAGAGAACTGTGGTCTGTCCGTATGAGGAACTTCTTTCCATATAGGTAATGGCGAAAATGCTTAACGAAGTGCACGACAGCCAGAAGCTCCTTGCGAGTTACACAGTATTTGCGCTCCGACTTTGACAAAGTTCTGCTAGCGTAAGCACAAACCCTTTCTGATCCATTTATGTTCTGGGACAGTACTGCACCTATTGATTGGTCGCTGGCATCAGTGTCCAGTATGAAAGGCTGAGATAGATCTGGATTTGCCAGGATAGGTGATGATGTCAAAGCTTCTCTAAGTCTGTCAAATGCTTTTTGACTAGCTTCTGTCCAAACAAAATTGGTTCCTTTCTTTGTCAACTTGTGTAAAGGATCAGCTACTGAAGAAAAGTTGGGTACAAACCGTCTATAATAGCTGCATAAGCCCAAGAAAGATCTCACTTCAGATACGTTCTGAGGAACTGGCCAGTTGACAATGGATTGCGTCTTGTCACTGCTTGTAGTTATTCCAGCCTCTGATACGACATGTCCTAAGTACTCGACTTCCGATGCAAACAGTTTGCATTTCTTGGCTTTGAGCTTGAGTCCTGCACTGGCGAGACGATCAAATATACTTGAGAGATTGCCTACCATTTCTTCAAAGGTTTTACCTACAACAATTATGTCATCTAAGTAGACAAGGCAAGTCTCAAACTGTAATCCACGAAGTACTGATTCCATTAGTCTTTGGAATGTGGCAGGGGCATTGCAAAGCCCGAAAGGCATGACTGAAAATTCAAAGAGGCCTTTCCTTGTCGCAAATGCAGTCTTCTCTCTGTCATCATCATTGACTGCCACCTGCCAGTATCCCATGCATAGGTCGAGGGTAGAGAACCACTTGGCTCCAGAAAGATGGTCAAGCGACTCCTGAATGAGAGGCAAAGGATAAGCATCCTTTATTGTTACATCATTCAGTTTGCGGTAGTCAACACAGAAGCGTGTTGAGCCATCTTTCTTTTTGGCTAATACTATTGGAGATGACCAAGGGCTCTTTGAATGATGTATGACCTTCTTCTCAAGCATAGCATCTATATGCTTTTCTACTTCAGCGTGCATATGTTCAGGTAAACGCCTAGGAGCTTGCTTTATAGGATGTGTATCTCCTGTATTTATGCGATGCTTGATTGACTCCGCTCTACCCAAGTCCAAGTCGTCTTTGGCGAACAAACTTTGGTACTTAATGAGGAACTTTTCAAACTCAGCACTCTGGTCATTACTGAGTCTTGATTTCGTATCCTCGTACAGATCTTTCAAATGACCAGGCACTGCTGTATTCTCTCCAGGTAGAAATCTGTCATCGACGAATACCTCAGCTACAGGCGTATACTGTGCAACACAAGTGCCTTTCTTAAAGGTTTGGTCAGTGCTTTGCACGTTCATTATACGCACTGGTACTTTATCTGGGCTGTCAGTCAGAGTTCTGGCTGTTATGCCACGGTCTGACTTTGTGAAACTTTCTATAGGTTCTACCATGCCAATCCCAAGATTAGATACAACTTTGCCATCTATTGTCTGAACACGACAAAGAGTGAGTACTTCTGACATGGGTGGAACATGTACTGACTGCTCCAGTAGAACTCGGTAACAACCGACTTGACCTTCCATATTCATACTGACTGAGCGTCCATCCAGAGTAATAGAATTGTTGACAATGTCAATGTGACAGGTGTGACTCTTCATAAAGTCCAGGCCAAGTATACCATCAATACCAATGTCTGCTACAACAACATTGTGATCTGTACATACACCGTCTACAGATACAGGCAATGTCGTCTTCCCCTTAATTCTCAGAGGAGTCCCATCAGCGACAAGCACGTTGGTATGTAGCTCATCAATTGGTCTATCACCCGCTATCTCAGGTGAAACTATCGTCACTGTTGCTCCTGTGTCCACCAACAGTTTTGCTGCTTTGTCATTGACTACGGCATTGATGAATAAGCCAGTTTGTCCGGCCCTATTAGCACTGTCCATTGATCCCAAGGAGAGCGAGCGTGAGCTACCCTCTTTTGGTTTTCCTTCTTTACCACCTTTCTTAGACTCATTACTCCTCTTTTCCTGCTGCTTAAGGAAAGCCTCACACTTCCTCTTTATGTGTCCTTCCTTTCCGCAGAAGTAGCACTTTACTCTATATCTACCTTGTCTCTGAATGCCAGGATGCGTGACTTGACCGCCTTGTGCCTGCGCCTGAAGGGTCCTAGTATGACTCTCCTTCATTTCCTTTATCTCTTTGCGCATATCTGCTAGAGCCTTATTAGTCTCATCGACCATTCTCTGTATTGGTGACATATCATTGCCTCGTGAGCTATCTGTCGCCCTAACTAAACCTCCTATTTCTTGTCTGCTCTTTTCTGCATTATTAAATGCATCTAATTCAACCGCAAGGCAGACAGCTTCGTTCAAAGACTGGGGTCTTGATTGCTTAATTCTGAGACGCATGTCGGAGCTGTGTAATGCATCTATAAAGTATTCCATGGCAAGAGTTTCGCGTACATCAGAGGGTGCCTTAGCATACGCTAAGTTTGTCAGCCTCCGAACATCTTGCCCTAACTCGGGGACAGACTCCGAAGCCTTTTGTTTCCTGTCCTTAAGTTGAGCCCTGTACAAGTCCATCTGGTTGGCGGGGGCATATCTGTCTTCTAGTGCTTTGCAGAGCTCAGTAAAATTTTTGCGTGACGCGGCAGGTAAGTTACCTAATACCGCCTGTGCACCACCGCGTAATGCAACTGCAAGGTACATCCCTTTTTCATCAGTGGTCCATTCATTCAAGTCCGCACATATGTCAAAGTGGGACTTAAAGTCTATCCAGGAAGACTTCCCGTCGTATGTTGCAGGCTTTACAATGCTCTTCCGGTATCCAAAACTACTCTGATCTGTCCTACTTCTGTTTAATATAGGCGAAATAGAGCGCCGTGCTGTAGATCCCATATTACTAGCTCCAGTATTACGCCCTGGGTCGCTCACTGCATTGTTATTTTGCATGTTACTGACAGGACTTGTATTACCATTGCTTTGCGCTGCGTTCTGGAATCTCACCCTCCTATCGTGTGATGGGGTGCGAGGCGTACGTGGCTGTATCAATGGGACATGTAGTGCACTGCGTCTCCCTCTGGAAGGCAAACTTATAGGGGTCGAATGCCTCGATAGATGCGACTGTATGGCTGCTATGTCAATCTCAAGGCGAGTAATCTCGTCAGTCAAATTAGCAACACTATCCATCATCAAAATAATTAACAAAGCTTAAAGTTAACAAATGGTATAATGCAAATTGAAATAATCAAGAACCACCGCTAGCCACCAAAATATGTAACGTGAAGTATATGCGAGCGATCATATATCCGGGGTTCGCCTCTGATTTACACAGAGATATACCATTAGTTTTCCTTAGACTGTCTGTCTAAATACAAGTGATTGGAGTAAAACAAAACGAATCAAATATCTGTACATCAAATGATTGGAGTATTAACCATGAAAACAACAAATGAACTTTAATGTGACCAACTTCGCCCTATTGTTTATATTACAGCGCGTACTGTCAACAGCGCTCAGCCAAGCTACCTTGCACGTCAAGTGACGAGTGACGCACACCGCTCCCCAGTGCTATGCACTGTATACTGACAGATGACTGCCACGAGCCTTGGCTCTCCTCCTATCCCTGTCACTGGCACACACCGAGTGATAGACACTCGATCAGTGAGCACACGTCGTGTCCCAGACAAATGGTTGTCCAACCAGCCAGTCACTCTATATGTAGTACGGCTCTATTCGGGCCTTTAGCCTTATTCAGGCTCACTACAAGTAAGAGTATTAAGCTATACTGCTTACACAGGTAGAGGCTTTAAGATGCGATCGAGACGTTCACACCAAGCGAAGTAAAAGAATAATGAAAGAATCGGGCTTTATATACTGTTAGGAAAGTCTATTATGCTCAACAAAAAGGGTACATCAGGATATGGACGATTCCAACATATCTTAGTCAATGAAACGTTTAAAAGATAGAGCGACTATTTACATAAAGCGTCTTTGTGAGTAATGTGTATTCATTTATGTTACATTATCAATAGAAACTCTTTATTTTGACTAAAATCTCCATAATATAACCTTATTTTTATGCACAAATTTAATTCACATCTAAACAGAGAGATAAAAGAATTTTACATTATAATCCTCAGTAAACAAAATTTGTATAAGGTCAAATATAAAGGATCTGATGGTAGGGCTTTCCAGACAAATTTTCAAATTTAGAATTGTAAATTGGTAAAAGACTGAAGTTCTCCTTCAAAGCTTGCATACAAAATTAGACCATAGATATTGTGATACATAAATCTATTTATAGTAATACATTATTTAAGCTTATAAGGAAACCCCTTTTCCATTAACATGCATTCTTTTAATATTTTCAAATAGGAACTTTATGTTTTAATAGAAAACTATGGCGAGCGATGCGTGCCAAAATTTTGTAATATGAATTGAAAACTGCAGCGAGCGAAGCGAGCCAGAAAATTTTCAGGAATTTCATGCGAAATTTTATGGTAATTCTTCATATTCAGATTACTTGTAAGAGCAAGGTTATTTTTTCTGACACACCATGAGCAAATTTATTTTATTCATCATAATTCAGAGCAAATTTTTATTTTCGAAAAAAGACCCAACCCCCTCCCCCAGAATATCAAATGGACCGTGCCTAACACCTTTTTGCACCAAGTCGTAGACTTTTGTTATTGGTAGAATTACAATAAACTTGAAAGAAATTTTTGGATCCCTCCAATTGGACCATTGATTAAGCCACGGTCGTATGTGTAAATGCTTACTGTTAGTTCCATTCGAATCTTAACTATACATGCGTACATGGTGGGGCCAGCAATGATTAAGGTACAGGTACATGTATATGTAACCATATGGTCTCTCCCCCACAATATTTACGGTGAATTATTATTTATGTTGGGGAAAATGCACACTGTAGAAAGAGGAATAACTCTAAACTGAATCGATGCATTTATCAGAACACGAAAGTAAATTAAGGCTAGGATTGCGACTACAGGGAGATAACTCTATTTTTATATCACGTAATACTTGAAACCGACATGGACGATAATTGGTATAAGCTGAGTTTGCGGCATTATTTCAGAAAAAAAATAATACTCCTTGAAATTTTCATTGCTGAATGGGTATTTTGGAGGAAAATGCATATTTTTCAATGAAAAATCGCCGAAAATAGGAAAAAAAAATTGTCATTTTCACATGAGTTCTGCTTCTAAAGATTCAAACTTAAGAATATATCCTATTCATTATACTCTTTAAAAATGAGAAAATTAGAAATTCGAACTTCGAGTAAATCTCTATGTTTTGGGGTCAAAATGTAATTTTTTTCACAAATTATTGTTGTATTTATAGAAACAGTCATTTTACTCAAAAACGAATTCGGGTACATATTGGTTTGACTGCTTTAGGATAAAGCAATACCATAGCTCTATTCATAGAAAAAAGGTTGTGTACCTGGCGACCCTCTAGCAATTAATAAAAATAACGAGTTGTTGCCATGGCAACCAGTAAAATCGTATTTATAAGAAAATACACTCCTTAGAACTGTTTATTTTATCAGAATTTTTCTAAATAGGCTTTAATTCATACACAAGCTATCAGAATCCAGAAAAATAAGGCTATATATGAATTTTTTCAATTTCATGCTTTGCAGAGGTATGTAAAGTTATGATGTGGTATTCTCTAAAATGACGATAATGTTAAAATATGCCAAAAATTGACGTTTATAGCCAAAAAACGAGGCGGGCAAATTTTGATTTTTTGGTCTGAATAGTTTGGGAAGATGTTCCTCTACATGTGGACATATCCATCTTTCTTCTACCTCATTTCTATTAAAAGTCGCCATCCTGACCTTAATTCCCTTACATGAAAGAGGGATGATGTTAATAGTAATTCACATAAAGATAATTTTGAATAAAGATAAGAAACAGATTCAAGAAATATCAGTTATTATAATAATAAGTTTACCTTAAGATTTTAAGGGAAAATTGTAATAATGATTATTCAATACTTGGAAAGTCCTGAGATTGATAAGAACTTAAAAATATCAGCATATTGAGTTTATGTACGTACAATCCCTCATAATTTCAGATACCTTTGAACAGTTTTAGACAACCTTATCTTTGAGACATGAATACGAAATTATCTAGAAATATGGCCATCATATTGTGCAATTCCCCTCCCAGGTTTAAATACAATATGTCATTTTTCAATAGTCAGGATTACTTTCTCGTATGCTATGGATTCTGTCAAATTATGTTTCGTGAAAAAAACTTTGTTAAAATTTCAACGATGTTTTCCTTCCACGACAAAGTACAGAACATCTAAATCACACAACGCGAGGTACGAAGTATGGCTTGTAAGCCCGCACTGGCTTACATATACATGTAACAAGAGTCAAGTTGATACGTCTGTCACCGAATCACAAATAAATGGAAAAAGTGTAAAGCTATATAAATAAGTTTATATATATGAAATGAAAGTAACGTCTTGCCTTGAGGACATGGAATTACATGAATCTGATAGGATGACGCATCAACGAGTATCTTTTAAGGTATTTTACGTTACGGCCTCGGGCAACGTGTACATGGGCATATTTCAGTGTGGCGTTTGTCTAATTTCCGTACTTAATTTAAGAAAAGGAAAACTACAAAAAGGAGAAAAACCTCAGAAAAATTAATATTGTATGAGTTATGTTGGTGTCATTGAGCATGGATTTATCGTGATGTTACTAATGTTTGTATCGTGTAAAAACAAGATAATGTGATGTTAGAATGGACCATGGGCCTTAGAACCTGTACGGACATACATAGACAAGGAAATCAGGACTTGATGTGACTCAAGGTTTTGTCTGTTTATTTTATTGTTTTATTTGTATCCATGAAAGAAATACAGGATTTCACTCATAGGTAAGAAATTTGTGGTTTTACTTAAGTTTGTAAATTGTGGAATCCAGGATAACAATTTTTCCTTCACTGTCCACATTCAGGTTTTTTTTTTTTTTTATTAATCTGAAATTATTTTCAGGAAACTTATTTTTTAGGCTTCGTCTCTGTCAAACTTATTGTGAACTGAAATTTAACCTTTACTGTTCATATCACACACTTTTTATTTACCCATTAATGAATGTTTTGATTTATTTGTCCACCAGAAATTATTTTCAATGAACTTATTTTTCAGTATATGTAGGTTTTATCAATGCTGATAATACACTGAGCGACAATAGAAACTCACGATGACTTCATGTAAAAATACCCAACCAGGTAAAGTAACGTCCTCTTGAAATTTTATCTATGGTAAACAGTGGTAAGTTTTTCTACAACGTCAAACTATTATGAAGCTATTAACTTGATCAAATTTTGGCTTCAATGGTTAAATCGTGTTTCTAATGGAATGTCGCTATATAACGTCGAATTTCATTGGTTAATTGCTCCTTAGTTACGGCTGTAAAAAAAGAACACACTAGGCTTTGACGTTGTCAACGTAACATTTCGCCTTATACTCACAAAAAAATATATATAGATTGCAATAGAGTGGGAATAGCTAGATACTGACGTTATGCTTGCTGACGGTAAATGCTAATTTTACGGTGAAAACATCTGGGGGTTTTTTTCTGGGTCCACTAACGCGTCGCCAGAAAAACTCAGTTTGCGACCGTAAAATCAGCATTTACCGTCCGCAAACATAACGTCAGAAGCCGGTTTAATTTAAAGTATATGTTTATACCTCCAACAAGCGCAATGTCGCATGTCATGGTCAAAATTTGATATATTATGTTAATTACTATCTTGCTGCACTTTCGAAATATGAAAGCGCCATCAGAGAACACGAAAATGTGATCGAGATCGGACAACAAGGTCAATTTTTTTTACCAACGTGTTACATTACAAAATACATTTATACATTTGATGGCAGCACCACTATCATGTACCATACGCTAAAGTTTTGTTGACAAATTGATGTGACAACACGACAAAATCTTCTGCCACTTCACCTTAATACAATAGAATTCAGACAATTATTGTATTGAAGGCATCTATATTGGATAAAGACTTATGGAGAAAAGTGGTCATGAGATTCAAAAATATGTTGCTAAACTGAAACTTTTAATTGATCTGTATGTAAAAACAGGAGATCAGTGCCGTGAGGTGTATTGTGAGAGCGGTATACAACAATGGCGGGCTATCCCGGGTGAACATTTATGTTACGTGGAGCAGGCGGGAGCCATCACGTGCCTGGAGGTCACCAGGTTCACGAGGCCTTATTTTTGTCTACAGCCCCAGTCGTTTGGATACACCAATGACGTATTTCCGCCGGCCATTAGAGTCCAACATGGCTGCTCTGCGGAATTCAGAGTGTGCTTTTCGCCTCCTGTCTGTATGTAATTTTATTTATTTTGTGTATCTCTTATAACTTAACTAAAATTTGGCTTGCTCTCCTGAAATCAATTTTCTAAGGTTCAAAAACAATATAATTCAGAAAATGAATGGATAACCAAAACATGGGATATAGTTCTTTTCTTTTTATATTTCGGAAGAAACTACATATGAAGAAGGTTTATATTATGCAGAATGTACTTTTAGTATTTTATATATTTGACTATGGCACTGAACGAAATTTTTCCCTTTGAAAAATATAATATTCCTTTTCCCTTTGGTAAAGCGAAGCATTTAAAATCATGTTTGTGAATAGTTTCAGACTCGCTGTACCAAGGTCCTGGTTTTGAGTATGTTGACCACTCTAATGATTATCGTCTGACGGCAACTCAACCATCATCATCTACAACAACATCTACAAAATCATCAAACAACTCCAGTTCCAACCCATCTGTTACTCCACCCTCTACAAGTCCCACGGTCACCCCTCCCCGGGACCATACACAGAACACGTCCTCTACAGAGATCCATCATAGTTCCCCAGTGGTCACTTTTAACACCACACCCTATATAGCAGTGTCCGTCCCTTCTATCTGTGTACTTGGTCTGGTGGCGATGGTCATTTTTATTCTCTGGAGGAGATCAAAGAGGTAATGCCGCCTGATACTAGTATGCAAATCCTGCTACATTTTTCGGTACATTTTGGAGGTAGTCATTTTCACACTCTTTTGGCCATATTACATTGTTTAGGTTGAGGATCACTAACGTTTCGGGTTAAGTACCCGAAACGTGCATGTCTGGTCAATGCTGCAAATGGATCTGTTCTTAAATGATGCTATTGATTTTGAAGACGTTAAAACATTCGAACACTTTTGAAAATGGTTTGTCCTCCTATAATATACGAGCTCTGTCAGCTAATACTGATCAAGGCTAGAAGTTTGCATTTAGATTTTGAAACATAACATTCGAAAAAAAAGTCATGTTAGTAGGTTATGCTTCGTAAATCTTAATACTGCTTTAACTTGTTGATCTCTTCTAACAGGAAAGAACAGAGAAATCCTCAAACTCATTGTGATAAAGATAATGTGAGTAACAGAAAGGTGACGATCTTCATGTATTTTATTCTGTATTCCGTGGTTTATATATACATAACTATTCTTTGGAAAGTTTCAACTACCCCTTATAAAAATTGTCATCCAACTTTAAATAAGCAATGCTTTGAAAGTTATTTGAGAAGTAATTTATACCATATTATTAAGTGTGTTTTCATTGGAATACTCCATCAAGTTTTTAGTCCCCTACCGCCAACGCCGAAGGGGACTCTTAGTTTCCTCTCGGTCTGTCTGTCAGTCTGTCCGTCTGTCCGAATATCAGTTTTCCGGACTTTTTTCTGCAACGGATGGAGATATTGAGATGAAATTTGATACACAGCTTGGTCTTGGATAGTTACGGAGCAAGTTCGACTTTCGTCACACTTGACCTATTTTTCGTGGAGTTATGCCCCTTGATGACTTGGAAAATTCAGTTTTTGTCAGTTTTCCGGACTTTTTTCTGCAACGGATGGAGATATTCAGATGAAATTTGCAGGCTTTCTACTGTTCCTACTTTTTCCTACTATTTCCTACTTTTCCTACTTTTTTATTTTGATCCTATTTTTTCCTACTTTTTCTTCAAAACCTCCTACTATTCCTACTTTTTCATCTCAAAAGTAAAAAATTACTTGCTTCACTTGTCATCGACATCCGATTCAAAGTTGAAAAAAAAAATTCAGACTCGCTTCGCTCGCCCATTCTGTATATTTTACATGAACAATCAATCTGTCCTTATTTCTCTCTGTGATTTCCTCAAAGATGAACATTACCAGTCTACGATCATTGCTTACTGTGATTTGTGTGTCATACTTACTGAAAATTGTCACTAAAAGTGATGGAAAATTTCCTACTTTTCCCCTATTAATTCCTACTTTTTCCTATTTTTCTCCTACTTTTTATCATTGACTACTCCTACTTTTTTCCTACTTTTTTATCAAGGTAGAGTAGAAAGCCTGAATTTGGTACAAAGCTTGGTCTTGGATAGTCACAGAGCAAGTTTGACTTTCGTCACGCTTGACCTATTTTTCGAGGAGTTATGCCCCTTGATGTCTTGGAAAATTTAGTTTTTGTCAGTTTTCCGGACTTTTTTCTGCAACAGATGGAGATATTTAGATGAAATTTGATACATAGCTTGGTCTTGGATAGTTACAGAGCAAGTTTGACTTTCGTAACGCTTGGCCTATTTTTCGAGGAGTTATGCCCCTTGATGTCTTGGAAAATTTAGTTTTTGTCAGTTTTGCGGACTTTTTTCTGCAACAGATGGAGATATTTAGATGAAATTTGATACACAGCTTGGTCATGGAAAGTTACAGAACATGTTAGACTTTCGTCACCCTTAACCTATTTTTCGAGGAGTTATATGTCCCTTGATGACTTGGAAAATTAAGTTTTTGTCAGTTTTCCGGACTTTCGTCTGCGACATATAGAGATATTCAGGTGAAAATTTGATACATAGCTTGGTCTTGGATAGTTACAGAGCAAGTTTAACTTTCGTCACCCTTGACCTATTTTTCGAGGAGTAATGCCCCTTGATGACTTGGAATATTCAATTTTTTTCAGTTTTCCGGACATTTTCCTGCAACAAAGAGAGATATTCAGGTGAAATTTTATACTCAGCTTAGTCTTGGATAGTTACAGGGAAAGTTCGACTTTGTCACGCTTGACCTATTTTTCAAGGAGGTATGCCCCTTGATGACTTGCACAATTCAGGTTTTGTCGGTTTTCCAGACTTTTTTCTGCAACAAATAGTGATATTCCGGTAAAATTTGATACTCAGCTTAGTCTTGGATAGTTACAGAGCAAGTTCAACTTTCGTCACGCTTGACGGTGACCTCTTTTTCGAATCGATAAAGCAGATAAAACCTCAGAACTGAGCTGCACAGACAGTAAGTTTAATTAAAACTCATGTTTAATTGAAGAGTAATTCATAGGCAGAGTTGCAGGACATAAATATATGCCGCCGGTAGGGGACATATATCGCTCAGCGATCATAACATTTTTGACTTGGATTTTGATTTCCAAATTTTACTTTATTTTTCCAGACAAGACATCCAACCAGGGGATCATCTCCAGATGTTGTACACATAGAGCCGGGAATGTCACATTCTGAGGTTAATGTCGACGGTATTTTGAACAAACCGGGAGGGAAAATATTTGTGAATAGTGACGGAATTTGTAAACAATCCATTTCAAGTGACGTGTTGCATGGAAGTAAGCCATCTTCATCATGTGACATGTTGAATAGAAATGAACCAATCAACAGACGTTCTGAACATATTTACTACACACTCGAATCCGCAGCTAAATATAGACAACAAAGAGAAAGCATAGAAAGTGAAAGTACCTCAAAACGTGTCACACCGTCACCTGTTGTTATACCGTCACAGAGTGTCAAGTCATCAAAAACATGTCATGATATCAATAGAAAAGGAGGAAATAATGCCGTAAAGGAACCAGACGTACGAGATGACGCTCGTGATGGTCCTATCCATTGTCTTTCAGAAGAAATGTACGATAATCTGAGAAATAGATGGAGCGAATACAGCGAGGACCGATATGACCACATGAATGCGTACGTCACGCTGTGTAGGAATAATAACAATAGAGTCATTGTCGGACAAGAATACGCTCATCTGAACACGTCAACGTGATTATATTCTAACGATGTTCCACGTGCATTTAACACCAGACAGAAATCAATTTTACACTTTGTCACGATTTCTTTTGGTACGAACCGTACGACACATATTAGTACGGAACATACATGGACTAATTGGATACAAATATCGAGCAATTTTCATACTTCTGCGTGTACCTTGTTTTGCTTCAATACATCATTATTCAGAATTGATTAAATCATATTACCCGTTACAATCTTACACACAGTGCTTCCCTTGATGATTATCTCCAAGGTATGTAGCTATCGAAAATATTCAAAAGTTAGAATCAAATCATCGAATACAATTGTCCTTTCATACCTCCATTTATTTAAGAAATGAATCTTATATTTTTTCTGTTGATGCAGGTATCACCCGAAAAATTGGACAGAAAACTTCATCAATGCGCGTAGCGCGTTGATGCAAAAGTTTTCTGTCCAATTCTCGGGTGATACCTGCATCAACAGGAAAAATATAAGATTCATTTCTTATCATTTTATTATCATCTACTTATGGAAAACAGACTGTTTCTTTGATCTAAAGACAATCCGTCATCGCACTATATTTCGTAAGTCGGAGGGTTTCGCAGTGATACCTCTGCCAAAACAAGTTATGACAGCCGCCATTATTTAAACAGCGAACGATCGTCTCTCTATATCTTCGGAATAAGGGCCAGTTTGAGCAAATTCTACATGCACAGTTAATTTTTAGAAAGTAGAAAAGAAATGGTACCCTTGAAATAATAAGCAACCATCAACAATTTGTATTTTCAGCGAAGAGTTCATTCGTGTTTGAGGGGAACCCCTGTTCTAAAAATAGTGCTATAAATAGACTTCCGTGAAAAATTGTGTTGATCGATGTATCAACAAAATTTCTCAGCCAGTCAGAATCGTCGTTTCTTGAAAATGACAATGGAAATTAAATAATTCGGACGTAACTGACTTAATACCACGCCTTTGACGGTTATTTGGACAGAACTATTCCTATACGCACGAAGGTTCGAAGAGTTGTACGTCCACTTCTTGCATCTCCTCCTGAAACATGTTCAAAACTTTTGACGCATGATTATCGCACCCATGATTTACCCACATATGCTGTTTTCGGCTATATATGGCCGCTCAGGTATATTGCAGCTGGATATTTTCAATTCTGCTCCATCGCCGCCATCCTGTGTCCTATCGATAGTAATCGTGACGTAAAGGGTCAAACTCTTTAAAGTTTATATGGAAGTCATGCGCACACGCAAGCTCCGACCCGTATCACATGACTTGTGATGATATAAACTTACTTCACTGATTTTTGCGTTCATCTACTGTGCGTCTTGGAGGACCTCTGTATATCATGTTGTTCGCATGTCATCTACAACATTCACTGTTATAATAATAATATTGTACATTTATATAGCGCCCGTTGTAGACCACTCTAAGGCGCTTCACAATCAATACATAAAATGTGAAATGAAGATTGTTCAATATATACAGTGTCAAATTCAAATAGAATGATTAGTCGAAAATCGAAACGAACACACTACAACTAATAGTTTTCTATGTTAATTTAGCGTGACGTCGCCGATGTTTAACACTGAGTCTATGGAAAAGGTCGACGACGTCACGCTAAAATTAACATAGAAAACTCCCTATCTAAAACTATTATCTAAAACTATTTTCTTTCACTGTGAGGATAGTATTGGTCGTACAGACATATATCATACACCGTTAGTTATGAGAGTTCGAGATCTATCCCCCTATATAAATTTTAATCGGAAAATATGCCAACAAAGTAGAGAAAACTTCAATTTTCCGATTTCTGAAGTGAGCTGCGCGGACAGTAGACCTTCTGCGGTCCGTACGTGTAACTAAACGACATCTTCGGATTGTGACGTCAAAAGGTGACGTGTACATGTAAGTCATACGTACACGTTAAAAGCACTTGTAACTAAACCTCTCTATTTAATTAATGACAACACATAAAAGGAAGGAGACCAAGGTGCAGCCGGCGCCGACTTAGGACGGCCATCTGCCATAAGCAAATGGTGTGGTTATCCGGATTACGTGCAGACAACCCTCCCACTTATCCGGATACACAGATGTCTCCAAAGACGCACAATAGTTGTATAAACATAAAACTTCTCACTGTAAGGTGACGTCACAAACAAGACAATTAAACGCAGCGGCCTTTTGTAACACAAATTCTATGTAAAAGGATCTAAAAAAAAAATTCTGTGGCATGCGTATAACAGTCTATGCTCTGCTGGCTGAAGCGAGCTCAAGATCAATCACCCGAGAAGATGGATTGTCCAATGGGATTTTTAAGAAATCCAAATTCCACAGGCACTATACTGTAGATAAGGTGTCCTTCGTGTTTCTGTGTGTATTGTGCCGTTGTCTCCGTCGGTTTATCATATTTTCTTCTCGTGTGGAGAAGTTCTGTCTTGTTTCTTTTTGCAGAATTCGTTAGTCTTTCGATTGTGTACATGTTATTTTTATGATTTCGGCTTTTGTGTTTGACTTTCATTCACTGACTGTTTTCTTGATATATGATTAGGAAAATGAAGTGTCTCGTCACAGCAAATAGAATTTGTTTGCTTCTCGTTGCCGATGTTATTGTTCTCGTTGTCTTCGGCTGCTAATTGTCTTGGTAGTTTTACGTTCTGACCTTTGTTTGGATCTTGCGTGTTCGGCTATGGACGCTGTATCTTATTTTTGTGAGAGACCTTCTCCTAATTCTTTTAGTAAGAATTTGAGATTGAAAGTATGTTAACTATTTACGATGGTTAAACTCTTAAAATGAACTATTGTTTCTGTGATATTAAAGAATAGTTTTTAGAAAACGTTGATGAAAGAAAATTAGAGGATGTACCTGCATATCTTACTCAAATTTGGACATTATTGTCATGAAGACTCTATTTAGCGGTTGAGGTTTGGCTTCCTGCTTTCCTTTATCACCGAACTGTGTTCTCGTTTGCCGTGGTGATGGTGCAAGGATAATTTTATTGTAATTTTGAAGGTCTATTCAAATCTGCCCTTTTATTTAAAATTATAATCAAAAATAGGAGAAACTTACACTTGCAACAGTCCTTTGACGCTTCTTAACCACTCATTTGATCGAATTGCTCTTCTGAATATACCCTACGCAAGCTTGCTGTAGAAAAAAAAACTTCTAGAATTTAAAATTTCAACAGCTGTATTATTTTGATATAAGATTTTGGATAAATAGATAGCGCGCCACCCATCATACTACCACTGATGAAATTGAATAAGTCGTGTACACTGTATTTTGTTGTCTCCGGAGGTTTGCTTTCCGACAGCAGAGTCTGGACATCTTGTTATTCTTCATTCTTTTGATTTCGGAGGTCTGTCACGAAGGATCACGTTGTATTTCAGTTAGTTTGCCTCTTCATGACAGGATCGTAATGTGATTTAGGATATATAAATGTTCAAATTAGGGTCGATACAGTTTTGTACAAAGCGAAAAAGATTATTTTTTCTCGAAAGAATTTCTAGATATACAGATAAATTTTAGAGGTACGGGTGACGAAAAACCTTTTCTCTGAAATCCCTTTAAACAATATAAAACTTCTTCAACTTCACAAAACATAAACAGAGTAAGTTTAAGGATCAGTTAACATCTAATTAATCTCAAATATGTAAAATTAATCAGTTAAAGAAGATCCTGACGATAATCTCAACAGAACTCACAATAGAGCACGAAAATGAGCATCGACGGACCCCTAGCAAGCTAGAGGTGGGACCAGGTGCCCGGGAGAAGTAAGCATCCCCTGTTGGCTAGCCGCACCCGCCGTCGATGTTCATGCACGAAAATGGAAACAATATATGAAATAAATGCACTGTCTGAGGTTAAGTCTATATAGAAAGTGCTATGACGACCATGTCAGGGGAAATATTCAAAACACTTACTGTCAACCCCCTCGCGGATAACCTTTTTACGAGCTTCACACGGCAAAGGCTATAGCAATAATTTTGACTATAGCACCTATAAATACTTTAAATTATACTTTGCTTCTGTGTTTACATGTAGATAGCGTATCACCTATCCGAATGTACCATATGACTGTTATTGAACTGTATTGATTTACAGAAGAATTCGAAAGTAACATGAATTTTCGATTTAGTTAATTTGAAATGCTAAAATTTGGCAATATTTAAAACATGCTAATTGGGGAATAACTAGCTTCTGACTTCAGTATCTAGGTATTCCCATTCTTATGCAAATTATATTTTTGTGAATTTAAGGCGTCATTTGACGTTAGCAACGTCAAAGCCTATCAAGCAATGAAATTCGATGTTATAGCGACATTGCATTAGAATTTATTTTATACTATTTCCAATTCAGTAATCCAATGGCACCCCATTATACAGAATGACCCTATAGGAAATTTGGAGCCGCGCATTCTCTGTAAAGTAAATGCAGAAATTTAAATTCTAAAAATAAAACCAGATAAGAGGGCGCTAGTGAAATGAATTTGGGTGGCGTATGAAAAGTACTTTGTCTGGAAGCATCACTGACGAGAATTTAATAACACGTGTCTTGTGCATGAAAATTGGTTTGAAATTTTCTTCAAGAAGGTGTAGAGTTGGAACACTTCCGTATTATTGATATTAACTTTTATATGAAATAATCATTGAGGAAGTTCTTCCGTCGAGCTACATATATGAGATACCTCTTTCCAAAATAATAAATGGTATTACTCTTCCCGGGCACCTGGTCTCACTCCCATATCGGGAGTTCGCTTCTTTTCATGTTGTGGAGGTTTTTGTTTGTTTGCTTTGGTTCCTGTTTTATCCTGATTTTGTATGCCTTCGGTTTCTGATTTTCTGAATTATCGATTTTGTGCTGTATACAGGGATATGGTCATTATCCATATTTGTCATTCTGGATTGCGATTGAATGGCTGCAACATCACCAAACATGACATCTTTACCTGATATGTACATCAATATGTACAACGAGACAATCATCGATTTTGACAAGTTTTCATTTTAAAAATTGTTGCGACGGGTGTTGCATTGGAACGTGAGACACTGACTCTCCCCGGACACCTAGTCTCACTTCGGAATATTGTTTATTACGGGGGTTGCAACTGTTCCAATGGAAATTCTAATGAATTTGCCTCATTCTCTCGACTTTGAGACTGATTAGCTGATGGGTACTTGTTGTCTTTGAGTTTTAATTTATATCAGAAATACTAATATTCATTCAAAAGGAAATACTGTATCACTGTCAAATTATACCAAATAATATGAAGAAAGTTGTGGTCTTTGATCTCGTTTTCCATTGATGAACACAATAAATTCGTTCAAAGGTACGCACAGTAAATGAAATTCAAACACAAAAGCCGAAATAAGATACAGTACAAATTTAGATTGTATTATGTTCTCTCATATCATTTATACACAATAAATAAAGATTTAGAAACAGAACATGCATCTAGATATTTATGCCCCCCTTCGAAGAAGAGGGGACATATAGGTTTGCCGCTGTCGATCGGTCGGTCTGTCGGTCGGTCGGTCTGTCGGTCGGTCCGCGACATCAGTTTCCGTTCAATATCTCTGGAATGGATTCACATATTGAATTGAAATTTTGTATACAGACACATCAAATAAAAATCCAGGTCAAGTTCGTATTAAGGTCCGATCGAAAAAATTTTGACAGAGTTATGCCCCTTGCATTTCGAAAAATACCAAAATTTCAGGGTTTCAGTTCATTATCTCTTGAATGGAGTTACATATTGAAATGAAATTTTGTATACAAACACATCAAATAAAAATCCAGGTCAAGTTCGTATTAAGGTCCGATCGAAAAAAAATTTGACAGAGTTATGCCCCTTGCACTTCGAAAAATACCAAAATTTCAGGGTTTCTGTTCAATATCTCTTGAGTGGAGTTACATATTGAAATGAAATTTTGTATACAGACACATCAAATGAAAATCTACTAGGTAAAGTGTATATTTGGGTCCGATCAACAAAATTTTGAAAGAGTTATGCCCCTTGCACTTCGAAAAAAACCAAAATTTCAGGGTTTCCGTTCAATATCTCTTGAGTGGAGTTACATATTGAAATGAAATTTTGTATAAGGATACATCAAATGACAATCTAAGTCAAGTTCTTATTTGGGTCCAATCAACAAAATTTTGACAGAGTAATGCCCCTTGCACTTCGAAAAATAACAAAATTTCAGGGTTTCCGTTCAATATCTCTTGAGTGGAGTTACATATTGAAATGAAATTTTGTATACAGACACATCAAATGAAAATCTACTAGGTCAAGTTCATATTAAGGTCCGATGAACAAAATTTTGACAGAATTATGCCCCTTGCACTTCGAAAAATACCAAAATTTCAGGGTTTCCGTTCAATATCTCTTGAGTGGAGTTACTTATAGAAATGAAATTTTGTTTTCAGACACATCAAGTAAAAATCTAGGTCAAGTTCATATTTGGGTTCAATAAAAAAAATTTATGCCCCCCTTTGAAGAAGAGGGGACATATTGCTTTGCCTCTGTCTGACTTTCTGTCTGTCGGTCCGTCGGTCGGTCCACGACATCAGTTTCCGTTCAATACCTCTGGAGTGGATTCACATATTGAAATGAAAATTTGTGTACAGACACATCAAATGAAAATCTAGGTCAAGTTCATATTTGGGTCCAATGAAAAAAAAAATGACAAAGTTTAGCCCCTTGCTTTTCGAAAAGTACCAAAATTTCAGGATTTTCGTTCAATATCTCTGGAGTGTATTCACATACTGAAATGAATCTTGTGTACAGACACATCAAATGAAAATCTAGGTCAAGTTTATATTTGGGTCCGATCAAAAACAATTTGACAGAGTTATGCCCCTTGCACTTCGAATCCGATCAAAAAAAAAATGACAGAGTTATGCCCCTTGAATTTTGGTTGGAAAATTTACCAACATTCTGTTCAGTATCAGGTTTGTTGAATATGATTATTTAATAGAATACTATTAATTACCTTGTAGAAGTTTATCAGAAGAAGAGCTTTAACAAAGCATAAATGCTGTACATACAGGTCCTCCTGACAGTTATACTTCTTTGACTTTTTTCATTACACTGTTACTTTATACCCCCATAGGTTGTATCAATGCAAGTATAAAGTTGTGACGGACTTTAATCACAGAAGGGGTAGGGGGGCATTAATGTTTTACAAACATGACTTTTAACTTGTTTATAAAAATAACAATGTGGAAGGGTTCCAACTCCATACCTTCTTGAAGAAAATATTAAACCGATTTTCATGCACCAGACACGTGTTTTGTATATTAAATTCTCATCAGTAATGCTTCCAGCCAAAGTGCCTTTCATAAGCAGCCCAAATTAATTTTACTGACCGATCAAAAGTTACGAAAATGTCTCTCTCTTTTTTTTTTTCGTAAGTATTTTTGTGAAACAGGGTGCACAAATATCTCGCACGAAAAGAAAAATATGGACAAACAGACGGAGACAACGACACAGCTCCACAGAAACACGAGGGACAAACAGATGAAGACAATAACACAGCTCCATAGAAACACGGACAACTTATCAAATGAATAATCCCCAGTGTAAGTACGGAAATCATTGTAGAATGCATTGTAGATGGCGCCGTACTATATCACATGAATCATGTTACATATCTTAGTGCAAGTATAGTACACGTATACAAGTAGGTAGGACCAAAGGGAAGCCTAAAGCCATCCCATTTTCTGTCTTAGCGTTAAGCAGAGTTTCACTCATTGGGAAGGAAATGACCAAAAATGATTGTGAGTAGCGCCATCCTGAATGAATTCGATACAGATGACAAATATGGATAATGACCATATCACAAAACACAGTACAAATGACAAATATGGATAATTACCATATCCCAATACACAGTACAAATGACAAATATGGATAATTACCATATCCCTGTATACGGCACAAAATCGATAATTCAGAAAATCAGAAACCGAAGGCATGCAAAATCAGGATAAAACAGGAACCAAAGCAAACAAACAAAAACCTCCACCATATGAAAAGAAGCGAACTCCCGAAATGGGAGTGAGACCAGGTGCCCAGGAAGAGTCAGCATATCCTGCTTGCATGCAACACCCGTCGCTTCAATTCGGTAGAACTGTCACATCCGGTTACTTCGATTTCGGAAGACATAGAGTACAATCTTTGGTTGGATGGTTCAAATGGTCTATGACAGAATACCATCCACCATTCTGGAGAGTGGGACATCATAGTGTATGACGAGTTCCCCATATCGACCGTAGAACTTCCGCAGTGACGATGTAAGTCGGTCACATACATATTCCTGACTGAGAAGCTTATCTGAAAGACGCCTAGCTCTCAGAACAAATCCATATAGTTGGTAATTGCTCTGACATAGCTTATCAACTGAGGTGTGAACACGCAATAAGCAGGCGATGAAGGGATGTTGCTACTCAGAAAAGGAAAGCTTGTAATGCTGAAATTGAAGTCGTCACGTTTGTCATAGAGTGGGGTGTTAATGTGACCATCAGTGTCGTAGGATAACATTATGTCCAAATAGGATGCTGAATTATTTGTCTCTGTAGTCGATAATTCAGAAAACCACAAACCGAACCACACAAAACCAGGACAAAACAAGAACCAAAGCAAACAAAGAAAAAACCCCACCATATGAAAAGAAGCGAACTCAACTCCCAATAAGGGAGCGAAAAATAGATGTATGAAATCCCTTAAAGATTTTGAAGCAATATTTCAAACGAACTAAATGACTTAACATCGTGTTAGGATTCTATTTTTCATCTTTTAGGTGGGCATTTTTGTTGTTCATGAAATCAGACGTTCCTTTGACAGAAAACTACAGTGCTGCAACGGGATCCAGTTGGAGATCCCATCCTTTCCTTGATATAAAATCCTTGAACTGCTTGGCCCTACGAATGATCAGCGACAGGAAAGACATTCGTCAAACATTTATTGGTTAGACAATTCTGTTTCTGCCTACACGGGAAGAAATTTCCGTTTTAAATATTTCTGGAGTAATTATTTGTTTTCCAGTCCAGTTATAAACCTTAGAAAATAGATGGGTAATGTCTCATTTATGTTGCATGATTAAGCTATGTCTTAAATAAAGATTGTATCAAGTAATGTTGACGATCTGTTCTAAATTCATAGCTGGCTGATAGAATAATTTCTAAATTTGACAGTGTCCAATAAACTTGTAAATGTCAAAATATTGAACACAATATCCAAAGAAGGGGGAGGAATTAATCGTTAGAATTAATGTTAGTGCGTCATTCATTTACGAATTACAGAAATATAATTCACTGTCTTTACTTTGCTAGATAATGTTTAGTCTGAAAAAAATAGAAAAAAAAACAACGACAGCAAATATCTCTGGAAAATATCATACAATTCAGGTCTACAATATATTCTCCCGTTTCTCGTTTTTTCATATTAACAGAAACACTTCAAGAGTACGACTCTATTATTACAGTAATGAGACAATGTACGAGAGAGCCGTGTAGTTCATTATGACGGACGACAAAAACAAGACGGGAAACCTTATGACGTTTTATACATTACAAAAATTCCGGGAAAAATATCAGTATTATCTACAAGTCTATTATATTGCGTGGAGCTGTAACAGGTACAGATATTCTTATCATAGTAAAGTACAGTGTCATATGCCTGTTTTTGTTTTAAGAATCTGTGCTGTTTGGACTTCGTGATCAACGGATTGCTGATCTGAAGTCTTATAATCCTTATTTATCAATAATGTCGAAGGGTTCCAACTCTATACCTTCTTGAAGAAAATTCCAAACCAATTTCCATGCACCATAAACGATATCATTTTAGTAGCGCCTTCTACTTTTATTTTAATCTAATTTCGTGCTTCTATCTAGCAAAGAGTGTGCGGCTCCAAATTGGAGGTATGTTGCTAGGATGTTAACATCCTTAAATTTCGATAATACCTATAGGTGAAACGACAAGTTTCAAAAATTCCATAATGATACCGGTATATGATGTCACATTGATAAAGAGCCCAAGCAAAGGGGTTTTCTGGCGACAGTGCTGAAAAGAAGAAATTATTGCAAAAGAAAATAAGTGTAAATGATAAATGCGCATGTGGTGCACTGAAAGTTTATAACATTTCAATACTGGCAATAAGAAGATTGAAGAGTTCCAACTCTATACTTTTTTTAAGAAAAAATCAAACCAATTGTAATGCACCAGACACGTGTTTTGAACTGTAAAATCATATCAAAGAGATTTTCAGTCACAGCAAAAAAAATTAGTAGCGCCCTCTACTTTGATTTCTTTTTTTAATTTTTTGTAACCACTGAGCAAAGAGTGCCAAATTTTGTAGGATCGATTCAGTAGCATAGTCAAATAAAAGCGATGACTAAAAACGCATGGAGGGATGTCAAGATGATTTTACATTCTGCCCTTTTCATGTTTGTATGATGCGTATTTGTTCTGCTGTGATTAATACAGAGTCGACTAGTTTAGGGTCTTATCCTTATCCTTCATAAGCCAACCGACTGTTTGTCGTACGCCCACAAACTGTTTCACTCTTCGATTGTATTTCGTATATCATGCATGCTTAAATGATGTAGTTAAGTCTTTCAGTTGTTTATTTTGTTCATGTGTCATATTGTCTTATTTGTTTCAAAATACCGCTGCTTAAATCTTTATACTCGACCGTAAAATCAATATATAAAATTTATTTCTTGTTGCATTGTAGAGTAGTTAATATCGTTCCCCTTGACCTGATGTTTGTTAAGTGTATTAATTACTTCTTCCAGCTCTGTCGCTTGAAAGAAGCTCTGTTTTGGCCCTTTGTCCACTTGACATCATAATATTCTTTGGCTATTTCGGAAACTTGTCATTTCATCCAAAAAATATTATCGAAATTAAAGAAGGTTAACATCTTAGCACAATCCCTCTAATGCTATTTTGATCATTTGGATATGCTACTGAATCGACCCTACAGGAAATTTGGAGGTGCGCACTCTCTGTAAAGTAAAAACACAAACACTCAAATACACAAATTTTCGGCCCTTTGGCCTTTATCAAGTGTAAAAAAAAACCAACGATCTATAACAATTCTAAGTAAAATTCATCCTTGCTTCTCTTATAGATCGTCGTTTTTTTACACTTAATAAAGGCTAAGGGGTCAAAAATTTGTGTATTTGAGTGTTTGTGTTTTTATTTCCCTCTGGAAGAAATACTTCAATCTACCATAATAAATTGGCTTGAAATGTTCTTAAAAAAGGTATAAGGTTGGAAACCTTTCCTGTCTTATTGAAATCAATGAATGAAAGTAAAAACAAAATCCCAAAGCAGAAAACAAATAGCATTATCAATGGACAAACAATATAATTTTGTTTAAGAAATTATACTAAAACCAAACAAAACAGCTCAATCATTTGCAATGAGCAAAATGCATCCAAAATGGAGATAAAATGAGGTGCCAGGGGAGCATCTCCTACTTGAAAATATTGAACGAGAGAGCATCGTTGTATTATTTTCATTACTAGTATCTGGTATTAGTAAATGCAGCTTCTCTTGTCTATATTTGCCTAAGATCGTATAGATGAAATCTGATTTCTGACATCTTGTTTCACGCGTTGTCTTGCACGTAACTGCCTGTTTGTCAACAGTCAATGGTTCAACTTTAGTGTAACATATGTCCATTGATACTTTATTCCTATCTGTAATGCAACCTTTCTTTGATGAGGCCTTTTAGTATATACAGCAACTTGGTGCTTTCGGTGATCTTCGTATATCTAGATAAGTGGGAGGTTTTGTGCTCACGTTAACCAGAGAAATACCTCATGTGTTCCAATGTGTCCTAAACATAGCAGATTGGAGGGCATGAATGATTCGAACAAGTTTGTAATTAATACTAATATCCGGATATTTCAGCCAATAAGATCACTTTGCAGTCAGCTTTTTCTAATGAAAGTATACATGTTCCTGGGGGTTCGCTTCTTTTCATGTGGTGGAGATTTTTGTTTGTTTGCTTTGGTTCCTGTTTTATCCTGATTTTGTATGCCTTCGGTTTCTGATTTTCTGAATTATTGATTCTGTGCTGTATACAGGGATATGGTCATTATCCATATTTGTCATAAAAGTAAAAGTCATTGATTATCAATTTTGGAGGAGATATCTTGTCGAATCTTGTAGAGAACAACCTTTTGTAGGAGGACCGAAATGTATACATGTATATCAATGACAAATATGGATAATGACCATATCCCTGTCTACAGTACAAAATCGATAATTCAGAAAATCAGAAACCGAAGGCGTACAAAATCAGGATAAAACAGGAACCAAAGCAAACAAAAACAAAAACCTCCACCATATGAAAAGAAGCGAACTCCCGATATGAGAGTGAGACCAGGTGCCCAGGAAGAGTAAGCATCTCCTGCTTGCATGCAACACCCGTCGCTTCAATTCGGTAGAACTGTCACATCCGGTTACTTCCATTTTGGAAGACATAGAGTACAATCTTTGGTTGGATGGTTCAAATGGTCTATTACAGAATATCATCCACCATTCTGGATAGTGGGACATCATAGTGTATGACGAGTTCCCCATATCGACCGTAGAACTTCCTCAGTGACGATGTTAGTCGGTCACAAACATATTCCTGACTGAGAAGCTTATCTGAAAGACGCCTAGCTCTCAGAACAAAATCCGTATATTTGGTACTTGCTCTGGCATAGCGTATCAACTGAGATATGAACACGCCATAAGCAGGCGATGAAGGGATGTTGCTACTCAGAAAAGGAAAGTTCGTAATGCTGAAATTGAAGTCGTCACGTTTGTCATAGAGTGAGGTGTTCATGTGACCATCAGTGTCGTAGGACAACATTATGTCCAAATAGGATGCTGAATTATTTGTCTCTGTAGTTTCTTTGACTTCAAGCTCCGAAGAATAAATACTGCTCAGGTAATCCGCGAATTTTGGATTATTGATGGACAACACATCGTCTATGTATTTGTAAGTGAAGTTGAAGTCAGAAGCTAAGTATCTTTTCCCTTCAGAGACCAAAGATTGAATGAATTCAGCTTCGTACGAGTAAAGGAAAATGTCGGCAAGGAGTGGGGCACAATTGGTCCCCATTGGAATTCCGACAATTTGCTGGAAGACCTTTCCTCCAAACACCACAAAAATGTTGTCGATCAGAAAGTTTAACATCTGAATAATGTCTGTTTCAGTGTACTTATTTTCAGAATCTGACTTTTCTTTTGCAAAGTAGGTTTTGTCATAGTTAACAACAATAAATTTGTATTTGCGATTACCGTTCTTACTTGTAAACGCATTACTAATAATTTTTGCGAGTCTTTCTTTCAATTTAGAATGTGGAATTGTAGTGTAAAGTGTCGAAAAATCAAAGGCTTTGATCGAATGGACTCTACTTAAATGAGTGGATTTCAGATGTTCTAAAAGTTCCTTCGAATTCTTTAAAATCCACACCTGGTTGATACCACTGCGAGAATATACTGTCGAACAATATTTTTGTAGCCCAGATTTGATTTCAGATAAAACTTTGGTGAGTAAGATCGATACAGATTTGGTAGAACATTTTGAGGAACCAGCGATGAAACGTTGTTTGTACGGATTCTTATGCATTTTAGGTATGCAGTATAAGTATGGTAAATCTAAATCTACATTGGTAGTGTCGAAGCCAAAGGAAGCAAGAGCTGATTTGTGGTTATCTATTATTTCAGAGGCAGAAAGGTTTGTTGGGGTGTAAGTGGGATTTCCAGGTGTCGAATAAAACCCAACTCTTTAACTAGACTGTCGAAATAGTACTTTTTGCAAGTAAATGTGTAATTATTTGAGGCTTTGTCCGCTGGTGTGATGACATAATGTTCTTGGAGGTAGGTAAGTTCTGTGATAACATCAGGGTCTTTAAATATAGACACGAATCTGGTGTTCACAGTTGATTTTAATCGGTTAATTCTAGATAAAAGTAATCCTCTGATTGATTTTATCCATTCGGAAAGGGTGTCGAGCTGTACATCCTCTTTCTTCGCCCAACGTCTTGCATATTCCTCACAAGAGTCCAAGATAATTTTGACATTTTGGTTCCATGTAAAGGACATACTTTCTCTGTATTTGGGACCCTTTTTTAACAATTCTCTCAACTTGTCGTTCTTGACTATACTAAGGTCACCAGTAATAACGTGTCCACAAGGAGAGTAGTTGAAATCCGATGAAGAACATTCGCAGGGAAGTGGATGTAGTGAGGGATTACTTAAATCAATACCCTGCAGGAATCGTTTGTAATTGTAAATTTTAGATGCAACTGTTGGTGTGTAGCTATAGGAAATACAAGGAGTTTCTTTTCTTTTGAAATATGGTGGGATTTTTTCTGTGACAGTTTTGTGATTCAAAATTTGACCAAGATTCAAGTTATCAATACCTTTGTTTGCAAATCTTACTTTAATGAAAGGGCGGTTTGTTTTCTCCTCTGATTTATCTGATCTTACTGCTTGAAATAAACGAAAAGTAGAAATGTCCAAGATGACTCCTTGTAGTCTGTATTCTGGGGAACGTGTATCGATATATG
This sequence comes from Pinctada fucata, assembly GCA_028142955.1. Lineage (NCBI taxonomy): Eukaryota > Metazoa > Mollusca > Bivalvia > Pterioida > Pteriidae > Pinctada > Pinctada fucata. The sequence goes on from AP027102.1 coordinate 101,610,686, forward strand.
CGAGGTCCTTCGTATAATCGTAGATTTCGTGTCACTTCCGTAAAGGAACAGAGTATAATTTGGTACGAATATAATGCAGGCCTAGAGGCTCATTCAAAAATGGAACCAAGTCATCGAAGGAGAAACTATGTATCTCAGGCCTATTATATTTTCGAATGCCATAACTTCGAGGTCTTCTTTGTGATCTGTTGAATAAGCTAGTCACATTTACCGATTGACAACCGGGACTTGTTAAGTTTCCTATAGTGCTGATGTTATCGTTGCACCCATAGGGCGCTGCAGTGTTAAGATTTTTTATCCAGAACTCTTCTCTGTTGCGACGGAGAGGTGTGCTCAAATTGGGATTGTTTGTAGGGTGATATATTTTCTCCAGGATTCTGACTCTCATAGATAAAACAGAATGATCCGCCTGGTCAAAATGTCGATAAAGGAGTTGACTTCCTTTATTATTTATTTTTGACCGGTGTCCTGACATTCTTTTTCGGAGCTGGCCTTTGGTTTCGCCCACATAAATCAATCCACAAAGTGAGCACTCTATTCCGTACACAACATTAGATGTCATGCAGTTAAGGTTTTCAAAACTATGCGTGTTAAATGTTTGTTTTGTGAGATTACTTGAGAATGAAGTGTCTGTTATTAGGATGTTACAAGTTTTGCAGTTCTTCATGCCACACTTAGAAATTGAGCAATCGCTTGGTGAAAATAGGTGCTCTTTTAGTATATCGACCACTTCAATCTTACAGGGCTTGATTTAAATATACCCATCTGCATGTTTATACCAAAACTCATGGTTGTTACTAACTACAAGTTGTCCTTTTGTGTCTTGTTTTGTGCTTGTCTACTTTGTATTTTCACATAAGGGTATTTCGAGTTCATTTTATGTCTCTTTTTGTGCTTGTCTACTTTGTATTGTCACATAAGGGTATTTCGAGTCCATTTTGTCTCTTTTTGTGTTTGTCTACTTTGTATTGTCTCATAGGGGTATTTCGAGTTCATTTTGTGTCTCTTTTTGTGTTTGTCTACTTTGTATTTTCACATAAGGGTATTTCGAGTCCATTTTGTCTCTTTTTGTCTTTGTCTACTTTGTATTTTCACATAAGGGTATTTCGAGTTCATTTTGTGTCTCTTTTTGTGCTTGTCTACTTTGTATTTCCACATAAGGGTATTTCGAGTTCATTTTATGTCTCTTTTTGTGCTTGTCTACTTTGTATTTTCACATAAGGGTATTTCGAGTTCATTTTATGTCTCTTTTGTGCTTGTCTACTTTGTATTTTCACATAAGGGTATTTCGAGTCCATTTTGTGTCTCTTTTTGTGCTTGTCTACTTTGTATTGCCACATAGGGGTATTTCGAGTCCATTTTGTGTCTCTTTTTGTGTTTGACTATTTATGTTATTACATAGGGCTGGTCTGGTGTTTTGCCGTGGACACTGTAACCCAGTCCTCTAAGAGATTCCCTCCTTTGTTGTACATGCGCCAAACAACAAGAGGACTTGATTATAGTCTTGCTTGACTAATCTTGTCACAAAGCAAAATTATGAAAGAGGACCCCCTCCCTCCTCTGAGGTTTAGTATAATGGTTGCAGAGTGGTCGATATTTACAGATGGATCTGGTCAAAAACGTTTGGTTTTGGTGTGATCTTGTCACAATGAATAATTGCTTCTTTCATGAATTTATAAGTCACCATGCAATGTTTGCAAGTGGAACAACCTTAACGTTTCAGGAAAGGGACAACAGATATAGAGCTTTTAGGAAGAAGAATAAAAAATCGTTGAATTCTAAGGCATTAAAACTTCAAAGCTTAACACTGAAGAATGTTTTCACGTAACGTTTTAATAAATGATTTTATTGACAAACAACATATGAAGAAGACTGCATCAGATATAGACGTCTGTAGACAAACGTTGTGAGGTATTGATATCTTTATATTTCTGTGACAATTTTAAGCCTTACGGCTACCTGATTTGCCATTATATACATTTGATAGTACTCGTGTCACAGAAAATGAAATATCAGTCAGAATAGTAATTTATTGTAACATTGATTAATATAAAATAAGTCACCTTTAGGTTTTGTCATGTGCAGAAATATAATAGAACAATGTAAATGCTTGAGATAGCACGAGTCCAATAAAATATTTGCCCAACATTTTCCAACATTTTATAAAATTTCAATAATCAACACATTTTTTAAAAGTTTAGAAACTTGTAAGATATTCAAACTTGCCCTTGCAGATAAAAGATATATATAATTGCCATTATAAGGCCTCCATGTGGCCCTCCATGTGGCCCTCCGTGTGGCCCTCCATATGGCCCTCCATGTGGCCCATTAATTGCACGATGAATCATTTTGCCAGTTCCTGGTTTATCCAATTGACATAGGATGACACCCTGGTGAAGACGCTGGGGTACCCCGCCCTATCACACGTGTCCGTGCCCCAGGAGACCACGCCCAGTAAGTAGAATTTACCGTCATAGCTACAGGACATTGGACCGCCGGAATCACCCTAAACCAAGGAAAAATATAGAAATATAGAAAATGAAAGTCCACAGTTATATACGTTTAATTGCCTTATTTTTAAGTCATCTAATTTCTATTATTTAGTTGATTCATTTTATTTGATTTAGCGATTTGATCTATTCCTTTATCATGACTTAAAACTATTTTTTGTTTGTTTGTTGTTAATTGTTTTGTTGTTGTTTTGTTTTTGTTTTTGTTTGTTTGTTGTTTTTTTTTTTTTTTTTTTTTTTAACCTTTTTAAAAAACATGATTTTTGTTTGGATACTGATTCTGTAATTTATTCAATTTTACTTTCATTCTCGTTTTTTTAGTTTTAATTTCTTTTAAAATCTTATTTGAAAAATAAACGGGAGATAGTCAAAATTGATCAAATAAAATTCGAATGATGTCCTCCTTGTATGCCTTCCTTGATGTATTCCAATGCATATTTTAGAATTTAAGTAATTGAATGTTAAAGAGTATGATTATTTCGACTGTTTGGAAATATGTGTGTGATATGCTGTACATTTTGTATAATCTTTTCCTGGTTAGACTGGTGTAAATGACCTTAGATATTTCAACGTTTACATTTCCTACTGCTTTTATTGATGCCATTCCTCGGTTATCTTTTACTATTTGAATATTTTACAGGAAAATGACCCACCATTAAATGGTAGATACCGTAATCTAATTCTCCTGAACGAAAGTTCAATTTTATAATTTCTTTCTTTCTTTGAAAAACAGGATAACATTGGGGTTTTTTTTTATGTTTTGTTTTTGTTTTTGTTTTTGTTTTTGTTTTTTTGTATTGTTTTTGTTTTTGTTTTGTTTGTTTGTCTGTCTGTTTGTTTGTTTTTTGTTTTGTGTTTTGTTGTTGTTTTTTTGTTTTTTTGTTTTTTTATTTTGTTTTGTTTAGTTTTTTATGTTATTGGTTTGGTTTTGTTTTGTTTTGTTTGGTTTAATTTTGTTTTGTTTTGTTTTGTTTTTTTTTCATTTCTCTAAATTTCACTTCTACACTCTAAATTCTACACTCTAACTTTAAGAATGTACTGTCCATGCAAATTTTGATTTCTGACCTATCGCCGATTCAAAATCCGAAACATGCGTGACAATTCTACCGAATTGAAGTGACGGCTGTTGCATGCAAGCAGGAGATGCTGACTCTTCCTGGACATCTGGTCTTACTCCCATGTTGGGAGTTCCCTTCTTTCATATGGTCGAGGTTTTTCTTTGTTTCTTTCGGTTCTTGTTTTATCCTGGTTTTGTATATCTTCGGTTAATGATTTTCTGAATTACGATTCTTTACTATGTATTGGGATATGGTCATTATCCATATTTGTCATGCGTACATGAACAATAAACTGACAAACATCTGAAAGTAGAATTGGAATTCTTAGGTTTTCTTTGTAATTTTTGTGATTGAATAAATCTTATTCTAGACCCTCTTATTCCACTATACATATGAACTCGTATTTATGAACAATCAAGTTAGAGGCATCCTTATTCAATATACTTTATGTAAATAATTGTATATTTTCAATACTATCAGACACTTATATTTATCTAATCTTTATTCATAATTATTTCGTTATGGTTTTTATTCTTTTGTAGTTGTTGGTTTAAATTCTTATTTGTTGTAGTTGTTGGTTAAATTCTTATTTGTTAACTTATTTGTTGTAGTTGTTGGTTTAAATTCTTATCTGTTGTAGTTGTTGGTTTAACTTATTTGTTGTAGTTGTTGGTTTAACTTATTTGTTGTAGTTGTTGGTTTAACTTATTTGTTGTAGTTGTTGGTTTAACTTATTTGTTGTAGTTGTTGGTTTAAATTCTTATTTGTTAACTTATTTGTTGTAGTTGTTGGTTTAACTTCTTATTTGTTGTAGTTGTTGGTTTAACTTCTTATTTGTTGTTGTTGTTGGTTTAACTTATTTGTTGTAGTTGTTTGTTTAACTTCTTATTTGTTGTAGTTGTTGGTTTAACTTATTTGTTGTAGTTGTTGGTTTAACTTCTTATTTGTTGTAGTTGTTGGTTTAACTTATTTGTTGTAGTTGTTGGTTTAACTTATTTGTTGTAGTTGTTGCTTTAAATTCTTATTTGTTGCAGTTGTTGGTTTAACTTATTTGTTGTAGTTGTTGGTTTCACTTCTTATTTGTTGTAGTTGTTGGTTTAACTTCTTATTTGTTGACGTTGTTGGTTTAACTTCTTATTTGTTGTAGTTGTTGGTTTAACTTATTTGTTGTAGTTGTTGGTTTAATTTATTTGTTGTAGTTGTTGGTTTAACTTATTTGTTGTAGTTGTTGGTTTAACTTCTTATTTGTTGTAGTTGTTTGTTTAACTTCTTATTTGTTGTAGTTGTTGGTTTAACTTCTTATTTGTTGTTGTTGCTTTTATTTTCTTTTTGTTGTTTTGATGTTACTCTTTGTCTTTTCAATAATGCATCTATATTGCTGTCAAATAAAAAAGCTGTCAGTTATATATTCGTTTTTTTATTTAAAAAATTGAAAAAAATTACCATTGTGATGTATTCTTTATTCTTATTATAAAAATGATAATTTACCAAGCAAGGTCCGTAGGTGCCATCTCCGTAGCAAATCATACTCTCGTCTAACTCTCGTTTCCATTGCTTACTACAAGTGGTGTGACTCATCACGTGACCGTGAACTTGTCGTAATAGGGACTTCCTGCCATCACCTGCAGTGAGCAGAATTCAAATAACAGATAGAGAGATAGGTTAAAATTAGCACAGCCACCGCTGGTTTTCATACCGCTTGATTTGATAATTAAAGGCTTTAGGCAGATACTAGATAAAAAGGTTTAAAATTCTTCAGTTAATGATCAATAGAACTTTTACATACAAGATAACGGACTATTTTCAAGGATCCTGCATGCGAGGTATTTACAGTCATACTAAAAGAATCCCAGACAATGTTGGTCAAGCAGGAAGAAGCCAAAATAACTACCTTGGCAGTTTAATGGTATCACCTGACTTTAAAGTTTTTATTTTGATTTTTCCTTAAATTCTACATTCCAAGCCTTAATGAAAACATTGATGGAAAAAAAATAAAGAATTTGAAATTAAAGTTTGTATGTGATTTATAATAACAATGAATATTTTCGCTTCATTTTCATCTTTGTTTAAAACTTCTTGATTATAATTAATTTCATATTCTGATTTCTACTATATAATTCAGACTAACACATCATAATTTTCAACAATGATCCGAACACTTTGATTTATTGAGGAACATTCAGGAATTTCGCCTTTTTTAGCATGTTCAGAAATTAAGAAATATTTAATGTCAATAACCTTTAGTTTCTCCCCATCCTGTGACCCAGCATTCTCCTTTCCTCTCTATGTCGTACAGATCTACGTCATTGTATGTGTCATATCCGGCGTGACGTTTGCGCCTTAAGTCGTCCACTTCCTCCCGCTTACCGATCGTGTTGTCATACTGGTCCCCGCCGACAGGTGGCAGACAGATAGGTCTGGTGTAGGGGGAGTCGGGGTTTATTGTGTCCGCAAGCTCTATAATGGCGATGTCGTGGAAGTAATGGGAGTGAACAGGGAGGGACTCATTCTCTTTCATGGTGAGGGCTTGACTTGGTCCTTTTCGGTACAATGGATGCTGCAATATTATCAAAACCAGAATAAAGTTAGATTTTGCTACTAAATCTTTATAGAAATTTTATTTGTGATAATTTCCTAATGACTTAGTTCATTTTATCAAATCGAAAATCAACACCTGTACAGAATCTCTCTCTCTCTGTCTCTCTCTCCTCACCTTAATGATTCTTCTGATGGGTATATCTCTCCTTGAACTTTCGTCTCCATGCAAGCTCGTCATACCAACTGTTACCCGCCATTCAGATACACTCCCTCTAGATAAATGAACAAAATGAATTTTAATTTTCAACGTTTTCGTATTCGTATGTTTCTTTTAATATTTTGTCAAATTGAATTATTCTTTTCTCTTCATTTTTTCTTTACTTTATTAGATTTTTAATATTTATTTTGATTATGATTATGATAACAGTCGAATATCAATGCTCACTCTTTAAGGCAATGCGCGGCAGTGATCACGTGACGGTCGCTGATAAGAGCGCCACCACACGGATACGCTCCTGTAGCATATCGTAATGACACCTGCCAGGGCCACGCCCCTCTGGGAGCTATGGTTCCGCCCACTATCCTCTTAGAACGATGTGAAAAATAAGGCTTACCACAAGTTGTACCTACAAGTGGAAAATGTCAATCCTAATGTAATGGTAATATTCATTCTGCAATTTGTTGTGATACTTGCTATGTAATGTCGGTAAATAGCTCTTGTACATTGTAGTAGGAGCTAATATTTGTTGTTTCACATGTGCAAACCGACTTTGAGTTGAGTTTTTGCATCCTTGTGTGAAAGGATTCCATGATTTTCGCTTGCTTCGGTAAACCAATGCAAAAAAGTAAAATATATATAACAAAACAAGACAAAAACCACATATACTAATAAATTGCAAAGTGAAAATGAGAGAAAAAATTAAATGAGAAGGTATTTGTACCTGTAGGGACTTTGTTAGACATTTCATACATGGGTGGGTTCTGGGCGTCTGCCATCATCATGTCAACAAAGGGAGGTAATGTCGTCGTCGTCGTAGTTGTCGTCGTCGTCGTGCTACTTTTCTGTCTTGCCTTCATTAGTTGGACTGTAAGAAAATAAATATGTAAACGATTTTAATTTTGCTTTTGTTTTTGTAAATAAAAAAGTACTAATCAAACAATGTTATTCTTGTTTATTAAGATGTCTTTCCTACCTATATAATCAGGGGCACAACAGCTATATGCCTGGTTCATACAGAGAGGAATTCCCCATTTATGGACATAGGCGTAGGCACATTCTGTGTGGCATGATCCCTTCAAGTACTTACACAGATCAAAGTCAAGTGATTTTGCTGGAAGAGAAAAGTATATGATAAAGTATACAAATACACATCATGAGATTATCTTTTATGAATTTTTAATATTTTATTTTTTGATTCAAAGTTGAATTAGTCAATAAAAAACACCGTGTTTGAAACATTTGTCAGTTTCGACCCTTTCTGCGAGATTAAACTCACGGATGTTGTTAGCAAGTAGATAATTCTTACTCCTATCGGGTACCTGATCTCATCTCCATTGGGGATTCCTTTTTGTTTCTTTTTGGAATGTTTTGTTTTGGTTTTTTTTTTTTGGGGGGGGGGGGTTGCATTTTTCTTTACTGGTTTCGTTTGCCCGTTGAGTATGATTTTAAAATTCTGATTTGGGATTAGGGTTTACTTTCCCTCACTCATTTCCAATGCATTTGAATAAATACTTTCCAAGAAATGAGGACAAAAGCATGAATTATACCCTTGTGAATTACAGAAAATAGATAGATAAATAAATAAATCAGAGATGATGATAACTAGTCCAATCTACATGGCTTATTTGCAATTACAACACAATATGTTTGATTCAAATCTAAACCTGTAATAATAATCTGTGAAACACGTCAATGTCACCTTGGGGAAGAAGATGAAAAGAAAACCTGAAAAAGGATAACTTGTGAAGACTAAACTCATTTTAATCAGATTTCACGCTGTCAATAAGCAAACTTACGTATGTAAAGGTTCCGAATTATATCCAAAGGTATCCTATTCAAGGCCGTTCAATTCCAGCCTTCGGATAGCAATATCGAACTTGTTAGGTATTCTTATATCAGACCATGTTCGTATTAAAGAATTCTGTATTGAAAGTAAAATGACTCGTTCATTGTTATGTTATACAATGGCTGAAATCATCAATGAGGGATTGCTTCGGTCGCTACGGGGATTTTGTAAAGGCAGATGGAACCCCTCTTTCCAGAATGATCAGTGACATTCTAGATTGTGATTGCATATGGCTGTCAACATCACCAAACAAGACATCTTTACATCAAAATGTACATCGAAAAAATCACATAAGTTCAAAGTTTCATGGAACTGTTGCGGCGAGTGTTCGCAGCTGTTCCTATGGACATTCTAATTATCTTACCAAAATTTTGAGACCACGAGGCCCCTAAGTGGACCACGATGCCTCTTAGTCTAACAACGTTCATTTACGCCAGTCTTCAAGAGTCGATAATCCAGTGTGATAATCTATTCACTATGTAATGACAAAAATACAGAAAAAAGATGAGTTAATTATAGTCATTGCAGAAATATGAAATTTGATGGATGCTTCAAATTAGACTTTGAATTCGTGGAAAAGTAAAAATATTGTTATAATAGATTTTTTACCCCACATTTGTTATCCATTGGCAATGCAAGGAGCAAGCCATATGAAATCGACCTCTTATGCAGGTAAAATTAAGTAATATTTAAAGATTGTGCATTATTTTCCTTTTATCAATTTATTTCAGAACGATGACACTTGTTGAGATATGCTATTTTGGGAGGGAAATGTAAAAACAAAGCGAGTGCCAATCAACAACCTAATGAAATTTCAATTTCCAGAAAATTGATAATGTGGTAGAGGTTGTGAAGGCATGCTGGGGAAATGGCGATTAAAGATAGCAAAATATGTTAAATGTGATAATTACTTTATTTTAAGACATTTTATGTACTATCATCTGATTTGATATCACTTGTTCATCATTATAAACGAATATATGTATTTAACTGGGTAACCAAGCACACTCAGGAATGCTCCCTTTATTATATTGTTTTTCATTCCTCTCTGAATGTTTATGATGTTTTAGAAAAATTATTGCAAACATTTGCTGTTCAGGAAATTTTAATCATATGATTCATCTTAAAACTTTGTACATGGGATTTCATGTGCAGAAAAACGAAATAGCATGTTTCTCTGATGTCAGGGAGCATCATTCTAGACAAACAGTTCCATATACAATGTACTGTGAATTGATTTTTGAAGCGTAATAATTACCTCTTTACAGCTCTGTCGCTCGAGAGAAGCTTTGATTTGGCCCTTTATCAATTTGACATCATATATTTATAATGTTTTGCTATTTCAACTGTCATTTCATATAAACCTAACATCGAAATTGAAGGAGGTTAACATCTGAGCACCATCCCTCCAATGCTATTTTGGACATCGATTTTATTTTTAAAACTAATTCGGAACCGCGCATTCTCTGCAAAGGAATAGCACAAATTTAATTAAAAATAAAACCAGAGGGCGCTACTGAAAAGAATTTGGCTGTGTCTGAAAATCACCTTGGCTGGAATCATCACTGATGAGGATTTACTGTCCGAAACACGTGTCTGGTGCATTAAAATTGGTTTGAAATTTTCTTCAAGAAGGTAAAGACTTGGAACACTTCCGTATTGTTCAAATTTTCTGAAGGATGAATTAAGACAAACACCTCCTCGTCAAAGCATTTTGAGTGATTTTATCTACTTTATCGACTCCATGAAGTTTTTTATATTCCTTACTGACGACTTTTTTCTTCGAAATTCGGATTTGCCCTTTGTAATACTATCTTGACATCATCATAGGACAATTGACGTTTTAATCGTTCCCATTTCAAAACGCGACAAAAACATTAATAATAGTCGTATTGTTATTGAATTCAATATTTAAACAGAATTATCTTCTCTACTGTAACATCAGAATTAACTATCCAAACCGCCGAAGTTTTAATATATACACTCACTGCTTTTTACCTTTTCTGTACACCTAATGTAACGGGTGATGCTGGCAAGCAGGATGCATTGGAGGTTCAATGTTGCTCTTTAGCAGGATGCTTTGATGATTTTTTAGGTGTTTGCATTTTATCATGGTTTATAACCTATTATTGTGAATATTGATTCTGATTTTGTATTTGACTTTCACTCTCTATTTGATTTCAAGTTTTTGCTTTACAACTTATGTATGTATACTTGCTCTTCCCGGACACGTCATCTGATCTTTATAGACGTTTCTTTGTTCTGACCGCTTTGCATTCTTGTCAAAATTTACCAACAGTACGTTTTTGACTATTATCATTTAATTCATTGTTGAATTAAAAAAGAAATCTATTGTGATTCGTGACATTCCTTTTTCTCGATATCACTTTTATTTCTACATTTTTCTATATGGAACTTTATATGTATCCGGATAAGTGGGAGGGTTATGCGTATGCAATCCGGATAATCACACCATTTGTTTTAGTGCATCACATGATAAATCCTCGGAATTTCATTGGCTCAGCACGCGGGGACTATGAGAGAATAGTGCCCGGCACCCGGGCACTATTGCTTTTTGTTTTACAGAGTTACGTCCCTCAGCAAGTATCATGACGTAATGAACAATGCATGAATGTAAATAGCGAGGGTGGTCAATGAAACTTTAGATATCACAAGTAAATTGCAATTAATTCATTTATTGATCAATACTACAGTCATGTAATGCACTAAACCCATTAATGCCCGTTTGTGTGAGTACTATTCTCTCATAGTGTTGCTTTTAGAAGGTAAACAGTGCCCTCGCTGACGCTCGGGCACTATTCCTTCCAAAAGCAACACTATGAGAGAATAGTACCCACACAAACGGGCATTAATAGGTAATTAGTGCATCACATGATAAATCCTCGGAATTTCATTGGCTAAGCACGCGGGGACTATGAGAGAATACGTTACGTCATTATGACGTAATGAACAATGCATGAATGTAAATAGCAATAAGCGGGGGACCCGGGTGATCAATGAAATTTTAGATACCTCGATTAAATTGCAATTAATTCATTTATTAGTTAATACTACAGTCATGTGATGCACTAAACCCATCAATGCCCGTTTGTGTGGGTACTATTCTCTCATAGCTCGGGCACTATTCCTTCCAAAAGCAACACTATGAGAGAATAGCACCCGCACAAACGGGCATTAATAGGTAAATAGCAGATGGTCGTCCGAAATCGGCGCCGGGTGCACATTGTTCTCCTTCCTTTTAAGTGTTGTCATTAATGTTTGATGTTTCTGTACGTCTGCTTCGATTGTTTTGTATGATGTTCTAGTGATTATTTTCGTGTATTTTTGTGTTTGTAGTTTTTGTCTGCTGTCATTTACGTATCATTTTCTTGTGGGTTTGTTTCGCTGGGTGGGTGCAGGGTGGTCATGCTGGAGATCATCCCCTTTTCTTTCGAATATATTTATGGAACGAAAATGTTATCTCACTCATCCATACATCTCGAACCATTAAATACGTCAAACATTCTTTAAATTCTGCCCATCCATGAATTTTTTATTGCTTGCAGGCGGTCTAGACGTTCCTTTATGTTCATGAATTAGATTTTGACGGATTAATGCAGCAAGGTCATAGAGGGAATACCTTTCTTTACAAGCGTCTACATATCATGGCATTGGGGGTATCTAGTGCAAGACTCTATTTTCATAACAAGAAATGATACATAATCTTTGGTACCGCTGTGAAACAAATGGCAATCAAATCAGAAATTTCTCAAAATACACTCATATCTGAGAGTTGGGAACCTGTTTAAAGTTTGACGTTCATTATCAGATCATTCCCCTCCTACAATCGTGGTATTCCGCTCGTGGCATCCACCGTGGAATTTCATTCATAAAACACATCACGGCTATATAACGCTTTTTCTGATTGGTTGGTTAGTTGAAGGATGAATCCAGACGTTTCTAGAGAATGGTATGTTACGAAAAGAGGTGTGTTCTGGTAAACAGGTGTCTTCAATTCACAATAACATTGAAAGTCTATGCAAATTTCGAAACATAGCCATTCTAAAATGCGTGTACACAAAAGTTTATAACAAACTTTATTAAAATAAAATACAAGAATAATGTCTTTTGTCGAGACAGACGGAAATTTCAAGGAAAAATCAATTAAATATTTATTATAGAAAAATAGAAGTTTTCCAATACTGCTACAAGAGAGTAATCATCTAGACACAAAAAATCAAATTCCGTGCTGAGCTATCTTTGTAAAATTTTTGTTTTTAAATTTCGTTTAAACAGGAAATTTTCCTATAGGAGGCATACACAATTACACCATTCAATCATTTCATTTAATATGCTTCTTAATAATATTTCGAACGCTCACATGCTAGAATTTTGGAAAATAAAAAGATTGGCTTTTCTGAAGTACCTATCAGTTATTCAGTCTCAAAGTCGAGAAGGCAAGGAAACATCGGTAGAATTTCCATTAGAGCGGTTGCGAACCTCGGAATGAATAACATTCCGAAGTGAGACAAGGTGCCCGGGGAGAGTCAGCATCTCCTGACTGCGTGCAAAAACTCCATGAAAACTTCAAATTCGCTGATTATTTCGATGTACATATTCATGTTCAAATCAGGAAAATATTTCTTGCTTGGTGATAATTACAGCCATTTAATATCAATCCAGAATGTCACTGATCATTCTGTAAAAGGGGGCCTGATATGTTTTTATTATATTCGATATCTGGTACATGAATATCTGGTACACTCAGTTTGGAAATGAGGTGGTCTACCCTCCATTTTAATATATTATGTCAACTCTCATGTATGTATTCATCTATGTTTTATATGATATGTTTCTATTGTATGTCAAATGTCTTGCCTTATGAGAACAAAGAATTACATTGAAATTGAATTGAATTGCTTGTCAAAGTTCTAGGCTACTCATTGGCATTACAGTTGGAACACCTCGGTTTTCTTCAGATAATTGAGTGAATATTAATTAAATTAAGGTATTAAATATTATATAATTATGTATTTTCCCATTTCATTTCTATATCTAGTTGGTAATTCTAGAAATGTCACGTTCGAATTATTCGCGAATTGCATGTAATTGTACTACATTTATTAATTTTACTAATTGTATACTTAAGTTTAATTGGAGTAGATCGTCATTTTCTTTTATTTTCCTCTTCTCTATCTTCATTCTTTCAAGAGATAACGAGAGCTTGTATTCTCTTTCTAGATCTTTATTGTTCGTATATAATTTTGCAAACTGAATTTGATTAGAAGTTATGCGTATTTTTCAACCTATCGATATTGTATTAATCAGTAGTCATTTGGGAAAAAAAATTTATATTAGCTCCGAGCTTTTATTATCCTTATTCCATGTTCATGTACTGTGTTATTAATTTATATGTATACTTCTGATGAAATAAATATGTTTAAACTAAATCGTAAAATATACAAAGAATCATCCATCAATCGCTATTCTAAAAATCATAATGGAAAGAGACAAAACAAGGCAAGATTGTGAAATAATGCAAACAAACAGGAAATTCTGCAATGTGAGATTTTTTTTTCCAATTTTTTCTGATATAAAATACAATATTTTGTTTGTTAGTTTTTCAAAAAAAGGTATCCTCCAGCGGACGTATATGTCATTTATTACCATTGAACCCTATATCTACTCGCTACTGTCACAGCTCACTTTACTTCAGAAATTGGAAAATCGCGATTCGATAGTTAACATGCACAACAATTGATAGATCTTGTTTTCTCGTGTGTTTTTTTTTTTAAATAAATTTGATACTTATCAGTCATGTGAAAACAAGATTTATAAAACAAATGTCAAAATTATTTTCATAAGATGCAGGGAAGGAAGAAAATTTCGCGATTTCGGATTTCTGAAGTGAGCTGCAGGGAACAACCCTAAGTCACCAGGAGCTATGAGTTGATAATTCCCGCGAAGACTTCTTCTTTTCATCTATTTCTTAAAGCTTGTATTCTAGAATCTGTTAGTTATGTATATAATTTCAAAGCATGATAAAAAGTTAAACCACTTATATGTTAATTAAGTTTCGATTTTCTAAGAATAATATTTTGTTAAATTCTTAACTTTAATTCAAAGTGTTTAGTTCTACTGGTTTTTGAATAACTGATTTCACAGATTTTGGCCTTATTTCATTGTTTAGATTGAGGATAACTGACGAGGGTTAAATACCCGAAATGTGACTTTGAAGACGTTTTACATGTGTACCACTTGATGAGTCTCACTGCTGAGGGACCACGAGACCCAGAGGGCACATGCGGCCATGTCCGATCAACTATGATTGATCGTTTATTCAAACGCATCTGATTTATATTCAAAAAGTTTTCTCAAATTTCTTAAACCTGGGACCTGTAGCATCAAATCCAAGACATCGTTCTACGTTTTTCGGTACATTTTGGACATAGTTTTCACATATTTTGGCCTTATTTCATTGTTTCGACTGAGGATCACTCACGATGGTTAAATACCCGAAACGTGCATGTCTGGTCCATGCTGTAAATTTATCTGTTCTTAAATGATACTAATGAATTTGAAGACGTTTAACATTGATTCCATTTTGCAGATCGTTTTCGCCTTCCACCCATTCACAAATATTTTACTGCTCGCTATTTTTTTTTTAAATTCAAAATTCACATTTTCCATAATGATCTTGAATTGATGTATAGTACGGAAAATGTTGAATCTCGATTTATTTGTTCTGAGAATCACTTAACACTGAGTAAGTGATTGAAAGTACCATTATTTATTACATAACGCGCCATCGTAATAGAAAATCGATTTAATGTTCCAGCGTTAACGCATCGTGTTGACAAAAGTCTTTGAATTAGCGCTATGACCATATTGACAATTATTTGTCACCGGTGATTATGTGGCCTCTCTTATATGAACCAAATATTGTAAATACCAATCAAGAATTCTATGCATAATCAAAGAAAATATTCCTTAAAAACTATCAGAAATCACATTGAAAATTCGAAATAGAATATTTTTGATTTCTTAAACTCAATGGAAAAATTGAATGTAAAGTATTTAATCTGTGTAAAGTTGTGTAAAGCCAGAAGCTAAAGATATTGGGTTTTTTTATTTCTTAATCCATAAACCACAATTTATCTGTCTTTATTTTAAGTTTTCGCACTTTATTTGTAAAGTGTAGAGTCGCAGTTTTTATTTTCATGATTTTTTCCCCGAAGAAATCTGATCTTTCGAAATGTTACGATTAGAAAGATTTATAATATATTTGATCGTTAATGTTATTTGTGTATTAAAGTTTTCTTACCTTCTATCAATGATAAACAGATGCTGAAAATATATAAAATTTGATGCAGCATTTTGGAATAATGTCTGTCTCTCTGTAGCCTTAGTAAAAAGATCAAAGCTCGGTCAGGGTTGGAATGGACTGTCTTCAGATATTTATTCACAGCAGGTCTTATTTTCTTTACCCTCCTGTCCGTCTGATAATGTCAAATCTTCACTTCTTTAATCACAGATTGCTTCAATGTAATTTGTTCCAAACTGAAATCAGTTTTATAGCTGAAAAAAGAATTTGTAAAATGCAAATGTAACAGAGGCTAGGTCCATCCCCTCGGAAGTTATCTCCCTTACTGGCCCCTATCTTGACCATATATGGATCTCTGTGTTCCGCCATCTACCAGTCAATCACACGGCTTCTCAGATCTCCGATATCCACGTCAATGAGATGGTATTATTTTATAGTTTGAGATGTAATCTATTATTATCGAAATAGAATATGCAATAAGAAATATTTGAATTCTGAATAGAGAAGGGAGTGTGATAATGTATTTTCATTTTCGGATTTTTTTTTCACCCCGTGAGTGAAGTTCTCTGTGGTAACTACATGTAGACCAATAGTAGATAATATATATCGATCTGGTCTCAATTAGCAGACTTAAAATTAATAAAGATAGATGAAAGGGACTTTTTGAGATTTTGTACAAGAGCTGGCAAGTTGATAATGTTTCCAAGGAATTAAGCGTTTTATGTGACAGCAAAATATGCGTAGAATTAACATTAAAATTCATTTCTATCTTTGACTTTGCTATTTATTGCGTATCAATAAGCTTACAAGTAACTACTAGGCCTTCGATAAGCTTTGACTTCAATTCCCCCGTTTCTTAAATGTGCAATGTAAATGTATGGTATTCAATGAGCCCTTATTACGATATTGGACATGATTTATTGCCCTTTGCAGTGGCTACATTACAAAGACCATGTCAAACACGTGGATGATTATCTAAAACTTTTAATAGTACATAATGAGCGCATCTTATTATAAGTATGGTATAAAACACTTGTTTTCCATTTTAACGAATTTAGACCCAATGCAGACAAAATGTGCAGGGCGTTCTCAACATGAGAAAGGCAGCTTCCGTGAGTTTAGAACCCCGTTCATGTAATGAGATGAGGAATAGAATGCTAAAAGGATTTTCAAATGTTTACTAATGTTTAGCGTCTTCAAATTCATTAGCATCATTTTAGAGCAGATAAATTTACAGCGTTTTAGCATTTGAATAGAAATATATTTGAAAATTCTCTGTCATCAAATTTGATAACTGATTTTGAAACTAAGTGGTGTATCCCTTACGGTATGGCTCTGTCCTTAATTATTTTGTTTTTTTTTTTACATGTACTAGCACTAACTATAAGTACATGTTAGGTCAAGTTTAGAATTTCGCTTTTCATATAAATCACTATTTGGATTTCCTTTTCTCGGTCTCGACTATCACTGATGATACATTACATTTTGAAATATAATGTTAATCATTGAATACATTTATTGATTTCTCTACTGTCTTATTTATCAACTCTGTCCTTCTTATTTGATTACTGTAATACTTTTTATATTTCTTCTGCTTACTTGAATTTTAAATGTCTTCAAATTTAATAGCATCATTTAAGAACTGATAAATTTGCAGCATGGACAAGACATGCATGTTTCAGGTACTTAACCTTCGTCGGTAATCCTTTATCTAAACAATGTAATATGGCCAAAGACTGAGAAATTTATTATGTGCAAAAATGTACCGAAAAACGTAGCAGGATGGGTGGGATATGATGCTACAGGGTCCAAGTTTTAGACATTTCAATAAATTTTTGAATATTTAAAACTTTGATTTTATAACTTTATTCTATAACTTCTTTTGAAGTTCCCATCGTTGACTATGTCTTTTTTCATTACACAATTTTAAATATACTTCAAGTACCTTCTTCATATTTCTATTTCATTTCTGTTTTGATAAATATTCATTATTGATTTTACCAACATTCTTCGTGACATCCCTCCTATGCTATTTTGAACATTAATTTTATTTGGATATGCTACTATAGGAAATTTGGAGCCGCGCATTCTCTGAAAAGTAAATGTACAAATCTATTTTCAAAACAATAAAGAGGGCGCTACTGAAATGATTTCTGGTGGCTCCGCTGGAAGCATCACTGATGAGAATTTAATATTCGAAACACGTGTCTGGTGCAGGAAAACTTGGTTTGGAACTTTCTTCATGAAGGTATATTGTTGGAACACTTCAGTATTGTTGATTTCCATTGTTGTTTTTCCATTCTTTTTAAATATCTTTATTTGCTTCTATCATTAATTACTGCGAATATAGTGAATCGAAAACATTTGTACGGTCGATTTTACGATTGCATTGTCTTAAAAGTTTTCGCTACATGATATATTTTTAAATTGTAAATCAAAATATTCGTTTTGACTATTTATCTTTACAATTCACAAATATTTATGTTGAAAGTGTGCTCTTCGTGTCTTTATGTTTTTTTTTTTTTCTTTTCTTTTTTCACTGATGTATTGTTCTATTAAAAGTTAAATTAATTGCTTCGAAATGACGCTAATGAATTTGAAGAAATTTGATATTTAAGATAATCAAATTTCAATTGCTCGTATATTTGTATTAAGTAAATACTAGTAAATTCCGTTCTTACACTTGAATCTGGAGATTGTTTATTAATTGAAGACGTGTAACAGATTCAGATTCAATATTTTATTAGAGTCTCACTACTATGCATATATTACAACATATTAAAGTATCTATATGTAAACGTCTTCAAATTGAATAGCATCATTTAAGAACAGATAAATTGGCAACATGGACCAGACATGCACGTATGCAAGACATATAGAATACGTTTTAATCAATAACATTAGATAGTTCTTGTCGTTTGTGTTTCTGTGATGATATGGGGTTGTTCTCCGTCTGTTTGACCGCTTTTTCTTTTCTTGTGAGATAAAGTTCTGCTGTTTTAATTGTTGGAGATCTCCTCCCTATATTTGTTTTGTGTAATGTATTTATCAAGGAATTGTATGCCTTTTGATGGTGATTTTGGATTCTTGTTTTGGGATTTTGGTTAGGGTTAGGGTTAGACTTTTATAAGACAGTGCATGCATTTTATATATTGTTTTCATTTTCGTACATGAACATCGACGGCGGGTGCAACTAGCCAACAGGGGATGCTTACACCTCCCGGGCACCTGGTCCCACCTCTGGCTTGCTAGGAGTCCGTCGATGCTCAATTTTGTGCTCTATTGTGAGTGCTGTTGAGATTATCGTCAGGTTCTTCTTTAATTCAAAATATTAATACTAGTAACACAAGTAGTCAACGCATTTGTACTAGTAATACAAGTAGTCAACGCATTTGAAATTTTCTGTTACAAAATTTCTTGAAATTTCTAAAACGTGGGTCCTGTAGCATTTTTGGACATAACAATTTTCATACTTTTTGGCCATATTACATTGCTTAGACTGAGGATCACTGACGAGGGTTTAGTACCCGAAACGTGCTTGTCTGGTCCATGCTGTAAATTTATCAGGTTTTAAATGATGCTATTGAATTTAAAGACGCTTAACATCTGGAAGGTTAGATTAAGCTTTTTCCATCACTGACATTATACACTTGCAACAGTGTCGAGGCTGATTTTACTGCTTTTCGCAATGTAACGAACTTGGGGACCTTCTCAAGACATATTGCTGTCGCACCTAAATAATCTTGAACTATTAATACAGTATCTTACCAAAAACAGAACGTTGTTAACATCTTTCTTACTAGCAACATTAAAAGCCTTATTTAGAACAAGGGAGAAGACTTTTTACTGAGATAATCTGTCTGGTAGGATTATTTACTCGAGTAAGATTTATGGCGTTATCACGTCACTGCTTGACTGAGTTCTCTGTCATTGTCCTATATTGGTTACCCTCTGAAGCCTAACAACTGTATTTCCTTTATCCTTTATCGAGTTTATCTAATTATATATTACATTAAATAGCAACTGCAAACGAAACAAAACAGTTTAACAGGTGTGGGAGTTAATTATGAAATAATGATTAAATCATCAGCTCATTAATGATATATGATAAGCATGACGTATTTGCTCAAAACAAACAGCTTAACATTATAGAATCCTCTGTTAATTAATAAATCCATGATTGTTTAAAGATTTCTTATGGGTATTGATGTTGATATTGGACCTTACTCAACATGTTCTGTCAAGAATGTACGTCAATCAGCAATTTTAATTGGGAATTGCAATATTTGGAGGCCAACTCCGTCCCTAGGTCATATCTAATATTATATTTACTAACTAAAATACTAGTAAGTTCAAATTATATGATAAATATTGTGTAATATAGATATACATGGGAAGCAATAAGCCAAAACCATTAGATTTTTTATACGTTATAACAAGCCATAACTTTAACTGACTCGATCATATATACAGATGAAAAAAATAAAAATAGTGTCTACCAACGAACAATCTAATAGCACAGCTATGGTTTTCAGTAAAGACATTCTTACAAATGTTAAACGTCTTCAATTTCAATAGCATCATTTAAGAACAGATAGATTTGCAGCATGGATCAGACATGCACGCTTTAGGTATTTAACCCTCGTCAGTGGTCCTCAAATTAACACTGTTAAGGGTTAGTGTTAGGGTTGAAGGATGTGAAAATATAATGTCCAAAAATGTACCGAAAGACGTAGCAGGTTGGATGGGATATGATGCTACAGGACCCAAGTTTTAGACACTTCAAGAACTTTTGATAACAGAAATTTCCGAATGCGTTGAAGAAAAGATTAACCGAACTTGATCGAACTTGGTTACTGTGATCTCGGGTTTGTAAGATCTTTCTGTAAGTATACGATAGACAGTGAATACAGTAAGTGAAAGTCAAACACAGTTTGTAAGATCTTTCTGTAAGTATACGATAGACAGTGAATACAGTAAGTGAAAGTCAAACACAGTTTGTAAGATCTTTCTGTAAGTATACGATAGACAGTGAATACAGTAAGTGAAAGTCAAACACAGTTTGTAAGATCTTTCTGTAAGTATACTATAGACAGTGAATACAGTAAGTGAAAGTCAAACACAGTTTGTAAGATCTTTCTGTAAGTATACGATAGACAGTGAATACAGTAAGTGAAAGTCAAACACAGTTTGTAAGATCTTTCTGTAAGTATACGATAGACAGTGAATACAGTAAGTGAAAGTCAAACACAGTTTGTAAGATCTTTCTGTAAGTATACGATAGACAGTGAATACAGTAAGTGAAAGTCAAACACAGTTTGTAAGATCTTTCTGTAAGTATACGATAGGCAGTGAATACAGTAAGTGAAAGTCAAACACAGTTTGTAAGATCTTTCTGTAAGTATACGATAGACAGTGAATACAGTAAGTGAAAGTCAAACACAGTTTGTAAGATCTTTCTGTAAGTATACGATAGACAGTGAATACAGTAAGTGAAAGTCAAACACAGTTTGTAAGATCTTTCTCTAAGTATACTATAGACAGTGAATACATTAAGTGAAAGTCAAACACAGTTTGTAAGATCTTTCTGGAAGTATACGATAGACAGTGAATACAGTAAGTGAAAGTCAAACACAGTTTGTAAGATCTTTCTGTAAGTATACGATAGACAGTGAATGCAGTAAGTGAAAGTCAAACACAGTTTGTAAGATCTTTCTGTAAGTATACGATAGACAGTGACTACAGTACGTGAAAGTCAAACACAGTTTGTAAGATCTTTCTGTAAGTATACGATAGACAGTGAATACAGTAAGTGAAAGTCAAACACAGTTTGTAAGATCTTTCTGTAAGTATACTATAGACAGTGAATACAGTAAGTGAAAGTCAAACACAGTTTGTAAGATCTTTCTGTAAGTATACTATAGACAGTGAATACAGTAAGTGAAAGTCAAACACAGTTTGTTAGATCTTTCTGTAAGTATACGATAGACAGTGAATACAGTAAGTGAAAGTCAAACACAGTTTGTAAGATCTTTCTGTAAGTATACGATAGACAGTGAATACAGTAAGTGAAAGTCAAACACAGTTTGTAAGATCTTTCTGTAAGTATACGATAGACAGTGAATACAGTAAGTGAAAGTCAAACACAGTTTGTAAGATCTTTCTGTAAGTATACGATAGGCAGTGAATACAGTAAGTGAAAGTCAAACACAGTTTGTAAGATCTTTCTGTAAGTATACGATAGACAGTGAATACAGTAAGTGAAAGTCAAACACAGTTTGTAAGATCTTTCTGTAAGTATACGATAGACAGTGAATACAGTAAGTGAAAGTCAAACACAGTTTGTAAGATCTTTCTCTAAGTATACTATAGACAGTGAATACATTAAGTGAAAGTCAAACACAGTTTGTAAGATCTTTCTGGAAGTATACGATAGACAGTGAATACAGTAAGTGAAAGTCAAACACAGTTTGTAAGATCTTTCTGTAAGTATACGATAGACAGTGAATGCAGTAAGTGAAAGTCAAACACAGTTTGTAAGATCTTTCTGTAAGTATACGATAGACAGTGACTACAGTACGTGAAAGTCAAACACAGTTTGTAAGATCTTTCTGTAAGTATACGATAGACAGTGAATACAGTAAGTGAAAGTCAAACACAGTTTGTAAGATCTTTCTGTAAGTATACTATAGACAGTGAATACAGTAAGTGAAAGTCAAACACAGTTTGTAAGATCTTTCTGTAAGTATACTATAGACAGTGAATACAGTAAGTGAAAGTCAAACACAGTTTGTTAGATCTTTCTGTAAGTATACGATAGACAGTGAATACAGTAAGTGAAAGTCAAACACAGTTTGTAAGATCTTTCTGTAAGTATACGATAGACAGTGAATACAGTAAGTGAAAGTCAAACACAGTTTGTAAGATCTTTCTCTAAGTATACTATAGACAGTGAATACATTAAGTGAAAGTCAAACACAGTTTGTAAGATCTTTCTGGAAGTATACGATAGACAGTGAATACAGTAAGTGAAAGTCAAACACAGTTTGTAAGATCTTTCTGTAAGTATACGATAGACAGTGAATGCAGTAAGTGAAAGTCAAACACAGTTTGTAAGATCTTTCTGTAAGTATACGATAGACAGTGACTACAGTACGTGAAAGTCAAACACAGTTTGTAAGATCTTTCTGTAAGTATACGATAGACAGTGAATACAGTAAGTGAAAGTCAAACACAGTTTGTAAGATCTTTCTGTAAGTATACGATAGACAGTGAATACAGTAAGTGAAAGTCAAACACAGTTTGTAAGATCTTTCTGTAAGTATACGATAGACGGTTAATACAGTAAGTGAAAGTCAAACACAGTTTGTAAGATCTTTCTGTAAGTATACGATAGACAGTGAATACAGTAAGTGAAAGTCAAACACAGTTTGTAAGATCTTTCTGTAAGGATACGATAGACAGTGAACACAGTAAGTGAAAGTCAAACACAGTTTGTAAGATCTTTCTGTAAGGATACGATAGACAGTGAACACAGTAAGTGAAAGTCAAACACAGTTGGTAAGATCTTTCTGTAAGTATACGATAGACAGTGAATACAGTAAGTGAAAGTCAAACACAGTTTGTAAGATCTTTCTGTAAGTATACGATAGACAGTGAATACAGTAAGTGAAAGTCAAACACAGTTTGTAAGATCTTTCTGTAAGTATACGATAGACAGTGAATACAGTACGTGAAAGTCAAACACAGTTTGTAAGATCTTTCTGTAAGTATACGATAGACAGTGAATACAGTACGTGAAAGTCAAACACAGTTTGTAAGATCTTTCTGTAAGTATACGATAGACAGTGAATACAGTAAGTGAAAGTCAAACACAGTTTGTAAGATCTTTCTGTAAGTATACGATAGACAGTGAATACAGTAAGTGAAAGTCAAAAACAGTTTGTAAGATCTTTCTGTAAGTATACGATAGACGGTGAATACAGTAAGTGAAAGTCAAACACAGTTTGTAAGATCTTTCTGTAAGTATACGATAGACAGTGAATACAGTAAGTGAAAGTCAAACACAGTTTGTAAGATCTTTCTGTAAGTATACGATAGGCAGTGAATACAGTAAGTGAAAGTCAAACACAGTTTGTAAGATCTTTCTGTAAGTATACGATAGACAGTGAATACAGTAAGTGAAAGTCAAACACAGTTTGTAAGATCTTTCTGTAAGTATACGATAGACAGTGAATACAGTAAGTGAAAGTCAAACACAGTTTGTAAGATCTTTCTCTAAGTATACTATAGACAGTGAATACATTAAGTGAAAGTCAAACACAGTTTGTAAGATCTTTCTGTAAGTATACGATAGACAGTGAATACATTAAGTGAAAGTCAAACACAGTTTGTAAGATCTTTCTGTAAGTATACGATAGACAGTGAATACAGTAAGTGAAAGTCAAACACAGTTTGTAAGATCTTTCTGTAAGTATACGATAGACAGTGAATACAGTAAGTGAAAGTCAAACACAGTTTGTAAGATCTTTCTGTAAGGATACGATAGACAGTGAACACAGTAAGTGAAAGTCAAACACAGTTTGTAAGATCTTTCTGTAAGTATACGATAGACAGTGAATACAGTAAGTGAAAGTCAAACACAGTTTGTAAGATCTTTCTGTAAGTATACGATAGTCAGTGAATACAGTAAGTGAAAGTCAAACACAGTTTGTAAGATCTTTCTGTAAGTATACGATAGACAGTGAATACAGTAAGTGAAAGTCAAACACAGTTTGTAAGATCTTTCTGTAAGTATACGATAGACAGTGAATACAGTAAGTGAAAGTCAAACACAGTTTGTAAGATCTTTCTGTAAGTATACGATAGACAGTGAATACAGTAAGTGAAAGTCAAACACAGTTTGTAAGATCTTTCTGTAAGTATACGATAGTCAGTGAATACAGTAAGTGAAAGTCAAACACAGTTTGTAAGATCTTTCTGTAAGTATACGATAGACAGTGAATACAGTAAGTGAAAGTCAAACACAGTTTGTAAGATCTTTCTGTAAGTATACGATAGACAGTGAATACAGTAAGTGAAAGTCAAACACAGTTTGTAAGATCTTTCTGTAAGGATACGATAGACAGTGAACACAGTAAGTGAAAGTCAAACACAGTTTGTAAGATCTTTCTGTAAGTATACGATAGACAGTGAATACAGTAAGTGAAAGTCAAACACAGTTTGTAAGATCTTTCTGTAAGTATACGATAGACAGTGAATACAGTAAGTGAAAGTCAAACACAGTTTGTAAGATCTTTCTGTAAGTATACGATAGACAGTGAATACAGTAAGTGAAAGTCAAACACAGTTTGTAAGATCTTTCTCTAAGTATACTATAGACAGTGAATACATTAAGTGAAAGTCAAACACAGTTTGTAAGATCTTTCTGTAAGTATACTATAGACAGTGAATACAGTAAGTGAAAGTCAAACACAGTTTGTAAGATCTTTCTGTAAGTATACGATAGACAGTGAATACAGTAAGTGAAAGTCAAACACAGTTTGTAAGATCTTTCTGTAAGTATACGATAGACAGTGAATACAGTAAGTGAAAGTCAAACACAGTTTGTAAGATCTTTCTGTAAGTATACGATAGACAGTGAATACAGTAAGTGAAAGTCAAACACAGTTTGTAAGATCTTTCTGTAAGTATACGATAGACAGTGAATGCAGTAAGTGAAAGTCAAACACAGTTTGTAAGATCTTTCTGTAAGTATACGATAGACAGTGAATACAGTAAGTGAAAGTCAAAAACAGTTTGTAAGATCTTTCTGTAAGTATACGATAGACGGTGAATACAGTAAGTGAAAGTCAAACACAGTTTGTAAGATCTTTCTGTAAGTATACGATAGACAGTGAATACAGTAAGTGAAAGTCAAACACAGTTTGTAAGATCTTTCTGTAAGTATACGATAGACAGTGAATACAGTAAGTGAAAGTCAAACACAGTTTGTAAGATCTTTCTGTAAGTATACGATAGGCAGTGAATACAGTAAGTGAAAGTCAAACACAGTTTGTAAGATCTTTCTGTAAGTATACGATAGACAGTGAATACAGTAAGTGAAAGTCAAACACAGTTTGTAAGATCTTTCTGTAAGTATACGATAGACAGTGAATACAGTAAGTGAAAGTCAAACACAGTTTGTAAGATCTTTCTCTAAGTATACTATAGACAGTGAATACATTAAGTGAAAGTCAAACACAGTTTGTAAGATCTTTCTGTAAGTATACGATAGACAGTGAATACATTAAGTGAAAGTCAAACACAGTTTGTAAGATCTTTCTGTAAGTATACGATAGACAGTGAATACAGTAAGTGAAAGTCAAACACAGTTTGTAAGATCTTTCTGTAAGTATACGATAGACAGTGAATGCAGTAAGTGAAAGTCAAACACAGTTTGTAAGATCTTTCTGTAAGTATACGATAGACAGTGAATACAGTACGTGAAAGTCAAACACAGTTTGTAAGATCTTTCTGTAAGTATACGATAGACAGTGAATACAGTAAGTGAAAGTCAAACACAGTTTGTAAGATCTTTCTGTAAGTATACGATAGACAGTGAATACAGTAAGTGAAAGTCAAACACAGTTTGTAAGATCTTTCTGTAAGTATACGATAGACAGTGAATACAGTAAGTGAAAGTCAAACACAGTTTGTAAGATCTTTCTGTAAGTATACGATAGACAGTGAATACAGTAAGTGAAAGTCAAACACAGTTTGTAAGATCTTTCTGTAAGGATACGATAGACAGTGAACACAGTAAGTGAAAGTCAAACACAGTTTGTAAGATCTTTCTGTAAGTATACGATAGACAGTGAATACAGTAAGTGAAAGTCAAACACAGTTTGTAAGATCTTTCTGTAAGTATACGATAGACAGTGAATACAGTAAGTGAAAGTCAAACACAGTTTGTAAGATCTTTCTGTAAGGATACGATAGACAGTGAACACAGTAAGTGAAAGTCAAACACAGTTTGTAAGATCTTTCTGTAAGTATACGATAGACAGTGAATACAGTAAGTGAAAGTCAAACACAGTTTGTAAGATCTTTCTGTAAGTATACGATAGTCAGTGAATACAGTAAGTGAAAGTCAAACACAGTTTGTAAGATCTTTCTGTAAGTATACGATAGGCAGTGAATACAGTAAGTGAAAGTCAAACACAGTTTGTAAGATCTTTCTGTAAGTATACGATAGACAGTGAATACAGTAAGTGAAAGTCAAACACAGTTTGTAAGATCTTTCTGTAAGTATACGATAGACAGTGAATACAGTAAGTGAAAGTCAAACACAGTTTGTAAGATCTTTCTGTAAGTATACGATAGTCAGTGAATACAGTAAGTGAAAGTCAAACACAGTTTGTAAGATCTTTCTGTAAGTATACGATAGACAGTGAATACAGTAAGTGAAAGTCAAACACAGTTTGTAAGATCTTTCTGTAAGTATACGATAGACAGTGAATACAGTAAGTGAAAGTCAAACACAGTTTGTAAGATCTTTCTGTAAGGATACGATAGACAGTGAACACAGTAAGTGAAAGTCAAACACAGTTTGTAAGATCTTTCTGTAAGTATACGATAGACAGTGAATACAGTAAGTGAAAGTCAAACACAGTTTGTAAGATCTTTCTGTAAGTATACGATAGACAGTGAATACAGTAAGTGAAAGTCAAACACAGTTTGTAAGATCTTTCTGTAAGGATACGATAGACAGTGAACACAGTAAGTGAAAGTCAAACACAGTTTGTAAGATCTTTCTGTAAGTATACGATAGACAGTGAATACAGTAAGTGAAAGTCAAACACAGTTTGTAAGATCTTTCTGTAAGTATACGATAGTCAGTGAATACAGTAAGTGAAAGTCAAACACAGTTTGTAAGATCTTTCTGTAAGTATACGATAGACAGTGAATACAGTAAGTGAAAGTCAAACACAGTTTGTAAGATCTTTCTGTAAGTATACGATAGACAGTGAATACATTAAGTGAAAGTCAAACACAGTTTGTAAGATCTTTCTGTAAGTATACGATAGACAGTGAATACAGTAAGTGAAAGTCAAACACAGTTTGTAAGATCTTTCTGTAAGTATACGATAGTCAGTGAATACAGTAAGTGAAAGTCAAACACAGTTTGTAAGATCTTTCTGTAAGTATACGATAGACAGTGAATACAGTAAGTGAAAGTCAAACACAGTTTGTAAGATCTTTCTGTAAGTATACGATAGACAGTGAATACAGTAAGTGAAAGTCAAACACAGTTTGTAAGATCTTTCTGTAAGTATACGATAGTCAGTGAATACAGTAAGTGAAAGTCAAACACAGTTTGTAAGATCTTTCTCTAAGTATACTATAGACTGTGAATACATTAAGTGAAAGTCAAACACAGTTTGTAAGATCTTTCTGTAAGTATACGATAGACAGTGAATACATTAAGTGAAAGTCAAACACAGTTTGTAAGATCTTTCTGTAAGTATACGATAGACAGTGAATACAGTAAGTGAAAGTCAAACACAGTTTGTAAGATCTTTCTGTAAGGATACGATAGACAGTGAACACAGTAAGTGAAAGTCAAACACAGTTTGTAAGATCTTTCTGTAAGTACACGATAGACAGTGAATACAGTAAGTGAAAGTCAAACACAGTTTGTAAGATCTTTCTGTAAGTATACGATAGTCAGTGAATACAGTAAGTGAAAGTCAAACACAGTTTGTAAGATCTTTCTGTAAGTATACGATAGACAGTGAATACAGTAAGTGAAAGTCAAACACAGTTTGTAAGATCTTTCTGTAAGTATACGATAGACAGTGAATACAGTAAGTGAAAGTCAAACACAGTTTGTAAGATCTTTCTGTAAGTATACGATAGACAGTGAATACAGTAAGTGAAAGTCAAACACAGTTTGTAAGATCTTTCTGTAAGTATACGATAGTCAGTGAATACAGTAAGTGAAAGTCAAACACAGTTTGTAAGATCTTTCTGTAAGTATACGATAGACAGTGAATACAGTAAGTGAAAGTCAAACACAGTTTGTAAGATCTTTCTGTAAGTATACGATAGACAGTGAATACAGTAAGTGAAAGTCAAACACAGTTTGTAAGATCTTTCTGTAAGTATACGATAGTCAGTGAATACAGTAAGTGAAAGTCAAACACAGTTTGTAAGATCTTTCTGTAAGTATACGATAGACAGTGAATACAGTAAGTGAAAGTCAAACACAGTTTGTAAGATCTTTCTGTAAGTTTACGATAGACAGTGAATACAGTACGTGAAAGTCAAACACAGTTTGTAAGATCTTTCTGTTATATACGACAGACAGTGAATACAGTAAGTGAACGTCAAACACAGTTTGTAAGATTTTTCTGTAAGTATACGACAGACAGTGAATACAGTAAGTGAACGTCAAACACAGTTTGTAAGATCTTTCTGTAAGTATACGATAGACAGTGAATACAGTAAGTGAAAGTCAAACACAGTTTGTAAGATCTTTCTGTAAGTATACGATAGACAGTGAATACAGTAAGTGAAAGTCAAACACAGTTTGTAAGATCTTTCTGTAAGTATACGATAGTCAGTGAATACAGTAAGTGAAAGTCAAACACAGTTTGTAAGATCTTTCTGTAAGTATACGATGGACAGTGAATACAGTAAGTGAAAGTCAAACACAGTTTGTAAGATCTTTCTGTAAGTATACGATAGACGGTGAATACAGTAAGTGAAAGTCAAACACAGTTTGTAAGATCTTTCTGTAAGTATACGATAGACAGTGAATACAGTAAGTGAAATTCAAACACAGTTTGTAAGATCTTTCTGTAAGTATACGACAGACAGTGAATACAGTAAGTGAAATTCAAACACAGTTTGTAAGATCTTTCTGTAAGTATACGATAGACAGTGAATACAGTAAGTGAAAGTCAAACACAGTTTGTAAGATCTTTCTGTAAGTATACGATAGACAGTGAATACAGTAAGTGAAAGTCAAACACAGTTTGTAAGATCTTTATGTAAGGATACGATATACAGTGAATACAGTAAGTGAAAGTCAAACACAATTTGTAAGATCTTTCTGTAAGTATACGATAGATAGTAAATACAGTAAGTGAAAGTCAAACACAGTTTGTAAGATCTTTCTGTAAGTATACGATAGACAGTGAATACAGTAAGTGAACGTCAAACACAAAGCCTACGTCAGAATCTAAACATATTAGATATACAATGGACATTTAAATCCTTGATAATACGAAACTAAACAAAATTACTAATTATTCTCCAAAGAAGCAACAAAAGCGAAATAAGATGAGGGGTTCCCATGCAGCATCAAGTCTATATGCATCAAAATCAGCGATATATCCTCTGGGATATAAAAACATGTATAATGGAAACGTTAACGTGTTGTGTGCATCAGAGAAACAAAGGCATATGGAGGATAGAAAAGTAATCTTCAGTTTTACAAATTAGTCCTCTTTATTTAAAAGCTGTACGTTTGTCTTTTATTTTTACTAGTATATGAGTATACCTATATCATATTAACCTTATCCCTTTTAGGTCCATTTTGCTTTGACTCTTTATTCATTCGTTCCTTAACTACTCTTTAACCTTTCGTTTTTCCTTTTTAACAGATATTGTGAATCTCTACCGAGATTGGAATTTCCATCATTGGAATGGCTTAATTACGGAAAACTGCAGTACAAATATTAAAGTGTCAAATATTGTTTTCAGTTTTAGCATTTAATGGTAAGTTGATTAAGTATTGATATCAAATTATATTTTTAACTAGGGATTATTTTCACATTTTGTCATGAATTCGTTATCAGCAATTAATTTTCCCTGTTTTTCTCTGTTTACAGTGTATGACTCGCCGTACTTTGACTCCTTACCTCGGTGGGATTTGTCATTATATTCTCATCATAAATACATTGGATATTCATGCATCAAAAACAAATTCTAAGATAAAACAAAAAAAAAATTCATTTCACAGAAAAAAAGAAAACCCCGATGAATGCACTATACTGTTTGATTATTATCTTTGTGTTGTTTGAGATTTATTTCTCTTTACTATTATTCTGAAGAGCCTATTTTTCAATTTAAAAGTGATGAGTGTTACTAGCAAACAGGAGATGCTTACTCCATCCGGGCACCTGATCTCATCTCCATTGGGGATTCACTTCTGCTTCTTTGTAGGGTGTTTAAGTTGATTGTATAATTTAAATCTCCATTGAAGTTTTTGTAGAAATCCAAGTGTCGCTGTTAAAATTAATGTGGGTGACGCTGCATACATGTAAACTGCTATAGATCTAACTCTATCATTTGTGGTGGAAATGTTTTCTAATAATATTTCGTAATAGCAGATTCGACAAGAAACACCGCGTGGATGATATTCTTACTATCGACAATCCTGTTTTTGAAAAGTATAAAAATGTTACTTATCCACAAGAATTGACTCTAAACAAGGCAGACGTTACATACACAGAAACACCATTTTTGGACCTATATATCAAAATTGTTAATGGAGAGATCCATACAAGTGTGTATGACAAAAAAGATGATTTTGGATTTAACACAGTGAATTTTCCCTGGCTTGATGGTGATGTTCCTAAATTACCGTCATATGATATCTACATTTCACAGCTTATCCGGTATGCTAGAGTATGTACTGATGTTTTGGATTTTCATAGTAGAAATTTACAAATTACCAAGATACTTTTAGGTCAAGGTTTTCGCTTTCACAAACTAGTAAAGACTTTCTGGAAAATTAACAAAAAATTATTGTCAATTTCTTTTGAAATTCGGACCCATACAAGCAACAGAGTATATTACTTTGGGTAAGTGCATTGCAAGGCTTTTCTTGTTGGGTAATTGCTTAATAGCGCTCTATATGTGAACAACATTTTAAAAAATGCTTTATCATATTGAAATTGTCTTTCCTTTCTATTCATTTGTAAAGTTCAATGCTAGATAGTGGTTCTTGATTCTGATTGGTAATTTGCTGTTCTCGTTATCTATATCGGGTAATTATATGTGCTTAAAGAGCAAATGATTAATGCACATGTCGACAACTAGCTCATCAGTGAATTTAATTCTTATTCATTCTCTCCAATATAAGGCTAATTCCCATGAAGCTTTTATGAAACCATAGTAGTGGGCTAGCAGCCTGAACTGATTGAGTTAAACATTGTGATAAGGAATCATTTTGTTTCGACACTAGATTATTAGATCCAAATTTACCATTCTTGTTCACTATTGTTTTGTTTTCCAAAAAAAAAACCGTGACAAAAATCATCCAAAAAATAAAAGTGATGTTCAGTTGATAGCAGTATCCTTTTCTTCCTTTACCAACTCGATTTTCTTATGACATAATCAAATTTGAAAGCAAATCCAGGTTTCCAAGGTCGTGGAACTTATACTTTTCGAAGGTCTGTCACAAAAGAACATCTTATCCATCTTTACTTACACCTTGTTGTTTATTCCATATCTTTGTTTTGTTTTATATTTTCAAGAAAGAGGGGTGGTCTTTCTGGGGATATGTTCCATATCCCTCAGACATATCAGAACTTAACAAAAATAAATCAGGTTACTATATCTAAATATAATTCTTCTGTGACATCGTGTAACTAATTTTGGAAAATCGCGCGAGTAAAATAATACGGAAGTGTTCTTACTCTTCACCTTCTTGAATAAAAATTTCAAACCAATTTTAATGCACCAGACAAGTGTGTCGTATATTAAATCCTCATGGTACTAATTGAATTACGAATATGTTTTCTGACAAAACCAAATTTATTTCAATTGTACCCTCTTGTTTTACCTTTAGAATTTAATTATCTGCATTTACTTTACAGAGAGTGCGCGGCTCCAAATTTCAGTTGCATATCCAAATAAAATCTATATTGAAAATAACATTGGAGGGATGGTGCTAGGATGTTAACCTCCTTTAATTTTGATGATATTTTTGTATGAAATGGCAATTTTCCAAATTAGCAAAATAATATATGTGATGTCAAATTGATAAAGGGTAAAAACAAAGCTTCTTCGATGCAACAGAGCTGGAAAGAAGTAATTATTACTCTTGAAACATCCAGTCACAGGGAACGAGTTTAACTGCTCCACACTGTGATGTCAAAAGTGATGCCACAGAGATTTGCGTATTTACTTATTGGTTGACCTATTTGGATCAATGGCTGTAGCTTTGAAAGAATTTGAGAGCACAAATGTTCTAAGTGAAATGTGAACTAAATCGATCAAGTATAGTTTTGGGAATTAAATGTCCCGGAAAAAACGTGAGTTTTGTGTACATTCCCTTCACTCTCGCGATTAGCTAATGTATAGCAGTCTTACTATAGGGCAACAAACAACAAAATAAGAACAATTTGCCCCATATCAAACCGGTCGGACTATATTTATGTTACATTATTCATTTGATAGTTGAATACAAGTATGTTTAAACTTTACTGATTAGCATGGTGGTCGTTTTTTAATTGAGGTTGTTTACACCACAATGTACGTTCTTCAAGACCTCTGTGTAATCGGAATAGTGGGAGGGTTGTGCGCACGTAATCCAGGATAACCACACTGTCTGTTGCTGGCGTGGCAGATGGCTGTCCTAAGTCGCCACCGATTGCCAATTGGTCTCGTTGGTTTATGTGAGATATGGAGATTCCCTCCTTTCTTCTTTAATAGCGCCACCTAAAATACTTTCCGTACTCACGCTGTACTCTGGAGATTGTTCATTTGATAAAGTTGACATTCGTGTTTCTATGGAGCTGTGTTATTGTCCGTCTGTTTGCCTTACTGTTTTTTTTTTTCTCGGGAGAAAGTTCTGCTTTATATTTTACGCCCCCCTTCGAAGAAGAGGGGACATATAGGTTTGCCGCTGTCGGTCGGTCGGTCGGTCTGTCGGTCTGTCGGTCGGTCCGCGACATCAGTTTCCGTTCAATATCTCTGGAATGGATTCACATATTGAAATGAAATTTTGTATACAGACACATCAAACAAAAATCTAGGTCAAGTTCATATTTGGGTCCGATCAAAAAAATTTTGACAGAGTTATGCCCCTTGCAATTCGAAAAATACCAAAATTTCAGGGTTTCCGTTCAATATCTCTTGAATGGAGTTACATATTGAAATGAAATTTTGTATACAGACACATCAAATGAAAATCCAGGTCAAGTTCATATTAAGGTTCGATCGAAAAAAATTTGACAGAGTTATGCCCCTTGCACTTCGAAAAATACCAAAATTTCAGGGTTTCTGTTCAATATCTCTTGAGTGGAGTTACAAATTGAAATGAAATTTTGTATACAGACACATGAAATGAAAATCTAGGTCAAGTGTATATTTGGGTCCGATCAACAAAATTTTGACAAAGTTATGCCCCTTGAACTTTGAAAAAAACCAAAATTTCAAGGTTTCCGTTCAATATCTCTTGAGTGGAGTTACATATTGAAATGAAATTTTGTATACGGATACATCTAATGACAGTCTAGGTCAAGTTCTTATTTGGGTCCAATCAACAAAATTTGGACAGAGTAATGCCCCTTGCACTTCGTAAAATACCAAAATTTCAGGGTTTCCGTTCAATATCTCTTGAGTGGAGTTACATATAGAAATGAAATTTTGTATACAGACACATCAAATGAAAATCTAGGTCAAGTTCATATTCAGGTCCGATCACTGACTTTCTGTCTGTTGGTCCGTCAGTCGGTCGGTTGGTCCACGACATCAGTTTCCGTTCAATACCTCTGGAGTGGATTCACATATTGAAATGAAATTTTGTGTACAGACACATCAAATGAAAACCTAGGTCAAGTTCATATTTGGGTCCAATGAAAGAAAAATTGACAAAGTTTAGCCCCTTGCTTTTCGAAAAGTACCAGGATTTTCATTCAATATCTCTGGAGTGTATTCACATACTGAAATGAATCTTGTGTACAGACACATCAAATAAAAATCTAGGTCAAGTTTATATTTGGGTCCGATCAAAAAAAAATTGACAGAGTTATGCCCCTTGCACTTCGAATCCAATCAAAAAAAATTTGACAGAGTTATGCCCCTTGAATTTTGGTTGGAAAAGTTACCAACATTCTGTTCAGTATCAGGTTTGTTGAATATGATTATTTAATAGAATACTATTAATTACCTTGTAGAAGTTTATTAGAAGAAGAGCTTTAACAAAGCATAAATGCTGTACATACAGGTCCTCCTGACAGTTATACTCCTTTGACTTTTTTCATTACACTGTTACTTTATACCCCCATAGGTTGTATAAAGTATAAAGTTGTGACGGACTTTAATCACTGAAGGGGAAGGGGGGCATTAATGTTTTACAAACATGACTTTTAACTTGTTTTCAAGAATGTTGCCTTTTCATTGTGAATTTTTGGGATTCAGATTTCGGGTTTTGTGTTTGACTTTCATTCAGGGATGTCATGATTGAATAGAAAGCAAAAATAATAGTGGATAAAACCAACCTCACAACTTCTGTAGTCGAAAAGTGTATTGTCACAGAATACAATTATATGATGTGATAATCACACGTTAATTGAGCATCGACATTAATCATTCTCACAGCTAAATATTATCTGATTACGTTTGCGCGTTTGCCACTTAACGGTTTCTGTTTCCGGGAATTTAGCTTTCTTTACTGCTACATGTTTTATGAGTGTTCGATTGGATATAGTATATATACAGCTAAAGTGTTCGATTATCTATTATTTTATTAAGTCTCCATTTTACGCAAATCATTTCACTGATGAAGATACATGACCGAAACATGATATGGATATAAATCCCTGAGAGGAAATAATGTGTCACTTCGCTCCATACTCCTTTGATGAGATTAGTTTGACGGTACATATGACTGAAGGCATACGGACATTCTGGACTAAAATAACCGGTCTGTGGGGAATGACCCCATCTGATAACGGCCAATAATCAATTAATGAATGAACGGGATAAATGGACTGAGCATACGTGTATAGATTCTGCTCGTTAAGATCTCAACAGTGTTTTGTTTTCCAAAATCAGTGGGAGGTATCTTTGTTGTAAAAAAAGTCTATTTCAACATGTATCCGGTATAACACTCCATCTATCATTATGAATATAGTAATTCGTGTAAGAGTCAGTGCCCAGTACACTGATCAACTCAAGGTCAATTGGTTATTGCTGAATCAAGACAACAAAAACGATGACAGATGGGGTTTTAGATGGGAAAAAAGCAACTACCTGTACTAGTATCTTGATTTCCTTCACTTTAATATAATATTAAGATGTTTCCTTTCTGATGAATACGAGAAAAACGTTCATTTTCAATTGCGCCATCTTTTTTTTTCCCAAATGTATACCGGGTAAGATATACAATCATATAATAACACATTGAGTTATAAATGCAAATGTTGATCATAGCATTTTAGAAACAATTGTTGATATGAACTTTATATATTGTGTAGATAAACTGTTATCCAAAATAATAATAATAATAATACATGCTCAGATTATGCATGAAGCAGAAGAAAAAAATTAAACATCTGAGTGAAAACGAGGTAAAAAAAAAAAAAAAAAGAGAACAACGCCCCAGAAATGTGTACGAAAAACATAGAACGAGGTACGAACTCTGTAGCTGGCTAACATCCACCAAAATAAGTCAATTATAGTTCATTTTCCAAGTATCAGTGATGGATTCAGCTGATATACAGATATAATGAAAACATTAATTTTGTATTTTGTCATATCTAAAACTTGCTAGGGTTTCTCCGTGATTGTAGGTTATAAACCGCAGAAACGGCCGACGACACTTTGCTATAAATTGATGGTTTTAGTGTGTTGGCCGCAGTGCGTTACTTGTCATAAAAAAAAATGAAAATTCAAGATTAGTCAGGGGTTTCCAGGGGATTACTGACTATGCCTGACAGTAAAAAAAGTAAAACTAAACGATCAGCAATCATATACCTACCTTGATATATTACCTTGTTAAGCTTCAATATGAATCCCCCTTGCCTTCGCATCGTCTCTTCGAATTCAAGCGCCATGTTGAAAGTTTACAAATTGCTACTCACTCAGGCACGTGACACCTCATATACCATATATAGAAACTACATCCCTCTCATTATTTGCTATCATAAAGAGAATGTTAAACAGAGTTTGCTTGTGTTTCATGTTTTAGTGGGTTTGCTTTGTTATACCGTTTTGTTTTGGTTTATATATATGTGTGTCTGTCGTTTGTTGAAGTAGTTAAGTCTCATTTACGTCACATTTACTTGAGATATCTCCCTCATTCTTACATTGGAAGCATCGATCTGTCGAGGGATTAGACATGTCAAAACTAGGGTTGTGCGGTTCTATTGTTATATCGGTGCACTGCGATATTTTCGTTTGCAATACGTACCGCGGTACGTTTTTCAAAATACCGGTTCTGGTTCAATATTTTACTTTACAGAGTAATCGTTGTATAAAAAGTATTCTAGTCAAAAAAGAAAAGCAAAAATATGTTTCAAAAATCAAATTCATGTTTAGTTCAATAAAATATATGTTCTTATTGAGCGATCAGAGATTGACGTTCTCAGTCAGAGAAAATATGAGCTGACGTTATGACGTAACGTATTTATATTCTAAATTGTTTCATAATGCTTTTCAAAATTTATTTCAAAACAACATAATTCTTCTTAATTGACTGAAATCGGTCTCCCATCTTTTGATATTTTTTGTTCGTACCAGTGTTTTTTCTCCTTGTTTTTGGACCGAATTTCTGTCCCTTCTCAATGGCAAATTATCTCTTATCACTCTGAAATTCCCAAAGAGGAATTATGAAAAAAATCACATGAGAAAAAAGACTGTCAATTCTGGAAGTCAGCACAAAATGTCTACGTGTATTTTTATTTTCTATTCATCACTTGTTCAGTTCAAGCAAATCAATGGATCTCGTCCTCGTCCTATGCAGTGTTGATGAATGATACTTTAGAGTTAGACTTTTGTGACAGCATGTACATGTATAAAAAAATTTCAAATTTCAGCAGTTTTCCCAAAAGGGGCAGGCACCTTCCCCAAAATAAATAAAAAGAAACCTGGAACTTACGTTTAACGTCATTATGTTTCACAAGTGCTTGATGAAGACTGGCAGTTTTTCAAATATTTTTCATTTTGAAAGAAACACGACTTTTATTTAATTGTTTACGGCTTTATTTCTTTATTTTCTGTGTTACCAAACTTTGACCAAAGACAGAATAAGCATTAAGCAATGATATGATAATTAAAACATAAACTGTGTCTTGTTTAAGTGCGTTTCTGTAAAAACAATGAAATCTATAAAAGGATAAAATATTGCAATAAATCGCAGTATGAAATCTTGTATCGCAATATATCGCAATACGTTTTTTGGTCCGCAATACCCAACCCTAGTCAAAACCTTGTAAAATGTCTAAAAAGTAATAGGATCAACGTTTATATAGATAGTTACTTTAGTCGATTAGCTGTTTTCCTTGGTTTCTTCTGCTGTATAGTAAGCGTTGTAGAAGTAACGCGCCTTGACCCGTCAATCGATTGCATAGTGTAGATTCTTTACATTTCTCAGACTGCATAAGGTGCAGACTGCAGTGTTGTGGAAAATTGAACAAAGTTTAGAAATTTAGGTGATTCAAGAATTCAATGGTAAAACACTGGTTAACTTGTTTCCTTCTTTATTTTATGTGTATTTAGGGGATAACAGGATAATTTAATTCATTTCATTCATATGCATGAGTGGTGTTTTAGAGTTTTATAAGTTCCTGAACAATTATTTCACGACAACATTCGGTTACCATGGTTACCTATTAAGAAAGATTTTCAACATTTTTACTCACAAAACGAAGTCAGATTTTGCAATATACATAATAAATTTAAATCATCGAATGGTGATTCTATTTCAAATAATACTTCTGGAACTGAAGCCTCTCTTCTAATGGTACTACACAAAAAAGGTTCATGGACGCCGTATGAAGTCGAGGATCAGTCGATTATATTTATAGCAATATAAAACGATTAAGCTGTATAGTTTTTGGCATTTGAATTTAGCAAAGAAAAGGGAGATGAATAAAATGATGCGGAGAAAAAAATTACCTTTTTGGTACTGTATGGTTGAAATCAAGGAAAATGAGGATGACCAAAGTGTGATTACATTTGAAAAAAAAGATAGAATCATTTTGTTAAATCTGTCCCTGTTACCTAAGTTAAAATGAAAGTTAAAGAAATTACCTGTTTTTAAACATGTTTGAAAAAACAACATTTGCATCGCTTGATTTATGGCTACGGTTGGAAATGATATTTCGGAATCTTTGAAAATCTAATGCAAAAGAAAATACCATGAGAAGAAAAGATAGAGTCCAACTCTGCTCATTACCAGACAGCAGTCCTGTATATGTGCGGACGGTGCTCCAAAATTGCATTTTTTCGTATAATAAATTTTCATCAGTAATACATTAAGCCGTTGAAAAGTATTCAATGTGCCACCAACTTTGTCCCGGCGGATATTCATTCCACATAGGCCTACTGACCAACTTGTTAACTGAATAATTCTTGATTTTTGGAAATTTTAAAATCCGTATGAAAGGGGGGCAATTTTTTAACAGGATTTTTTTTTTTTTTTTTTTTTTTTTTTTTATTCTAGTACATTTATTCTGCCTCAATTGGGGTTAAAGGCCGTCCGATAACGTAAGCTGTTCCTCTTCTTGAAAAGTAAATCTCCTTCGCTCAGGTGACCTAAGAACGATAACTGTGCAGTTATTTTTAGAACGAGGCGTCATTTCCGGAAATTGCCAATCTCTTCGCCATTGTCGAGGATACGATTCGCCCAGTGACGAAATATCGCATCATTTTCTAAATATTGTGATTCATATACTTATTACCTCATTGTATTTATCTTATTTGTGATAAAGATGATGGCAGAATTCCATGGTCGACAATTACAGCCCAAGAAAATCCCCATAAGTGACGATTATAGGATCACAGGGAACGTGTTGGGGCTGGGAATCAACGGGAAAGTCGTTGAATGTTTCAGTAAATCATCCAATCAAAAATTTGCTTTGAAGGTAAATTTTAGTGATATATGTAGCATGATTCTACCCTCTGTACGTCCGATACTTTTAAGGTATTTGAAGGATTCAGTCTGCTTTTCTTGACCAACAGCTATATACAGGTTACAGGCTGCTACCCCCCCCCCCCCCCTTTTAGCCACCACTGTTCATTGTCCCTTTTCCCCACTTCTTTAATATATTATATATTGTTAGAGATAATATAGCTGGGGTGTCGAGGTGGCTACATTAATAATAAATCGCCATTATAAATACGTTTATGATAAACATCTTGTTGTGGGATTATGATTCACCAATAGTTCAGAGTATTAAATGACTGAGCTATCAGGTTGACCATTTAGCTCATTCGGTAATGCTCTTGAATTCCATGCCAACGACAGCGGAATAAATCCCAGTCAGAGCACCAGTGCTTAAGTTTACTTCAATGTCCTTTCTGTTTGAAGTCTGCAGCTGCCGCCTCTCATTTCTGAGGTATGACGATCCCGTCATAATCTACCACAGAAAATACTTGCACATAAGTATTCATGTGAAAGAATCTGAAATAGATTTTCCCAAATGGAACCCATAAGGGATCATTTATCTATCTATCTATCTATGGTAAAATAACACAGACTTACCAACTTTGTAGTCCACTGTAATAGCCTGCAGTTGGTGGAAAGTATCAAACAGGCATATAACAGCAATACACAGAATACAAAACAATAGAAAGGTGCGTCCGCTCAGGTACAATTTAGGGTGACTTGGTCTGCCGATGAACATGATGAAGTACGATTATGCCACGATAAAGATGGATGTTTTCTGTGGATAATGCTCAAGACAGTTTGGCTTCGTCCAATTAACTCCAAAATCACTACACTCTTCCCTCTCCCATTTGAAAGGTGACATCTTACACTGTTTCAGAGTGGAAACAGGAACAGTATATTTACAATAAAAACGTAAAAAGTGAACATATTTACAATCCAGTGGTTCCAGATAGTACCTTGTCCTGGTACCAAGTATTTACATGTGTAACCAGTATGTACACATCATTCTGACAATATACAGGAGGTTTCAGAACTGATAGACTGAGACCATAAAATTAAAAAGTTTCATTCCAGTCCACAGGTCAAATGCAAACCTCTATTTTCTCCGCTAATAAATGACAACCTTGGCCCCACAATCCATGTGGGGCCCTCTGTTGACCAGAGTAGTTCCCATCAACTCTGGAGGGCAGTGACTGAGGTGCACTGTATAAAATTTACAGCGCCAATCTCTATCAGGATTGTCAAGAAATATCTGAAGTGAATTACGACCTCTGATCTCTGTCAATCTCTGTTTCGAGATTGTTTCAGTTGTCGGTTATGGATAGAATTTTCATCTTCACTTAATCATGTTGATGCGGGGTAAGACATAGGGCTTCTGTCCTTGCCACTCTCACTCTCTGCCTTGTCATACCGGGTATATGCTCATAGGATTAAATTGGTAGCTTTGAATTATATCTACTACATGTACACCATGTACCAAATCAACCGACTCAAGATTGAGGTTTAAAACATGCTGTCCAGCTTCATGATCTAAGCACCCATGACATATACGCTTCCTTGCCTGTTACTATTACATGTACAATTGCTGATGTGCTAGTTGTCATAAAGTAATACTAATAAATGAACTTGAATATATTTAGGGTATGATGAATTAGAATGTTAACACTTCCATATTTTTCAGGTTTTACGAGATGTACCAAAGGCACGGAGAGAAGTTGACCTACATTGGAGAGCTTCTGGATGTAGACACATAGTAGCAATCAAAGACGTGTATGAAAATGTCTACAGTGGACAGAAATGCTTATTGGTTGTAATGGAATGGTAAGTATATACATCATGTACATGATATAGGGATTTGATAATATACATGTTCTGTAAACAGTCTTGATTCACTACCTGTAGTAATTTGGTAATACTGAAGCAGAAATGCTCTCTGGATTTGTAAAAAATTTGAAATCCCAGAAAAATAACCAGCAATATTTTGTTCCTATATTATGGCAAGTTCGAAGTATAAAGTCAGAAATTTGCTGCATGTAAGTTGTCTTAGCTATTTTATAATTTTGTAGGCAAGTTTTGGAAATGAATATTAATTATTGAAATGTCATTCGTTCTGTAAATCTTTGTTAAATGCTTTAAATTGTTTCACCCTTATCTGTTTGTATGGATTATGACACATGTCTTCTAAAACAACTCTGTTCAATTATTTACATTTTCTACAAAATTTTAAACAAGAAGTTTGGTCTACCTTATTTTTTTGTGGTTTAAACGTATTTAACATTTTGTATACTGTGACTTCTATTTACACATAATAAGAAGACATGTAACAGACATGAAACAGGAAGTAATATGTACATGTGACAAGCTATATATATATACACACATAGGTTGACATTGATTTTAGATATTTCCTTGAGGGAAAGGGTTGTGTAAAGTCTTTATTTTTTTCATTTCCTGGAATCTACATGTACCATTCATTGTGAAACTAATTGATTTTACTTGATAAAATACAAGTAGATGGTGTAGTGTACTTTACCATGTTTACTTTGTTGTTGTTGAGAAAAACTGTACAAAGTCACATGCACTTTAAAATTTTCTCAAGTATGCGTTCTGTAGACATCACAGAAATAAAGCAATTTATCATGGGTTATTGTCGTAGAATTTTACGAAATGTCATTTTGTTGATATTTTTTTTTTAAGATGACACAATCATATTTCTTTACATACATTGTAGGTATACTTTATTTATTTTGTAGAGAGACACACAATCTTTCCATACACATGTATTTGTATTTTGTGGTATGTTATAGAAATTCAGTTTACCCTTATTTACTGTACATCTATACAAGGTCTACAATTGTATACATGTATATAATTATTGATTAAGTTACATTTTTTGTATTTCTCTTACGGTTTTTGCTATAAATAGTACATACATGTATGTTATACAGTTACTGATATATGTAATTTAGTATTATTGTATAATTTTCAGCATGGAGGGTGGGGAATTGTTTAACAGAATTCAAGAGAGAGCAGACTCAGCTTTTACAGAAAGAGGTACATTTATACATGCATAGCACTTAAACTGTCGTCATGGCCCCTTCTCTGACTCCTATATAAAAATAAAGCCCACTAGATGTTTCCAACTTTGTTAGATATCTGAGAATATTCATTCTGCTCTCTAAATATCATAGATTATAATTCAAAGTTTGAGAAAAAAAATCCATATTCATGTATTTCAGTAATGGTAATATACATGTAATTATCATCTTTACAGTACTTGATGTAACTTTTGGATCTCAGTTGGTCTTTTTACCCATCTATCCTGCTGTCTGTCTGTTCGTCTGTTCACATGTCCCATGTTGATGGATGTGATTTGTCTTAGAAAATAATAAGAACAATTTGACCCAATTACATACAGCTTTTTGTCCCCTGCATCTGTGAAAGTGTGGGGACATTCAAATTGTTTTATCGGTCTGTCTGTCACCAAAACTTTAACCTTGGGCATAACTTTTGAATGGTAAGTGATAGGGCTTTCATACTTCACATGTGTATTTGTTGTTGCAAGACCTTTCTGTGGTCACAAAAAAATTGATCTTGTAACCTTGACCTAGGAATTTGACCTCCTGAAAAAACTTTAACCTTGGGCATAACTTTTGAATTTTAAGTGATAGTGCTTTCATATTTCACATGTGTATTCCTTGTGACAAGACCTTTCCATTGATACCAAAATGTTTGACCTTGTGACCTTGACTTTGGAGTTTGACCTTCTAAAAATGATTTAACCTTGGGCGTTACTTAAGAATGATAAGTAATGGCTTGCAAATTTCAAATGTGTATTCCTTACAAGAAGACCTTTCTATGGATACCAAAAGTTTTAAACTTTTGACATAGACGGTTGACCTTGGAGTTTAACCTAGCTTTAGATTTTATATTGGGATTATACATGAGATATACATGTATTATGAAAAATTAGGGGTGGGGATCTTTAAGCATTCCTTTAAAGAAATATACCAAAAGTGGGAGACCACAATTTGTTGAATTTGATTTTTGGCCGGATTGCAAAGCAATTCCGGTCTATAGATTGACGATGTCCGTCCGTCCGTCCGTCTGTCTGTCCGTCCGTCCGTCCGTCTGTCCGTCTGCCGTCAACATTTTGGTTAAAGTTTCTGGTTGAGGCAAAATCTAAGGAACTATATGCAGTAGAAACTTTATATTATACATGAAGGTTGCCCATGACAAGACCTTTCAATTTATGCCGTAACATTTGACCTAGTGACCTTGACCTTGGGCTTTGACCTAGTTAAAGATTTTGGTTAAAGTTCCTGGTTTAAGC
Source organism: Pinctada fucata (assembly GCA_028142955.1). NCBI lineage: Eukaryota > Metazoa > Mollusca > Bivalvia > Pterioida > Pteriidae > Pinctada > Pinctada fucata. The sequence goes on from AP027102.1 coordinate 101,654,627, forward strand.
AAAATCTAAGGAACTGTACGCAGTAGAAACCTTATATTATACATATAGGTTGCCCATGACAAGACCTTTCAATTTATGCCATAACATTGGACCTAGTGACCTTGACCTTGGACTTTGACCTAGTGAAAGATTTTGGTTAAAGTTTCTGGTTTAAGCAAAATCTAAGGAACTGTATGCAGTAGAAACCTTATATTATACATTTAGGTTGCCCATGATGAGACCTTTCAATTTATGCCGTAACATTGGACCCAGTGACTTTGACCTTGGACTTTGACCTAGTTAAATATTTTGGTTAAAGTTTCTGGTTTAAGCAAAATCTAAGGAACTGTATGCAGAAGAAACTTTATATTATACATGTAGGTTGCCCATGATGAGACCTTTCAATTTATGCCGTAACATTTGACCCAGTGACCTTGACCTTGAACTTTGACCTAGTTAAAGATTTTGGTTAAAGTTTCTGGTTTTAGCAAAATCTAAGGAACTGTATGCAGAAGAAACTTTATATTATACATGTAGGTTGCCCATGATGAGACCTTTCAATTTATGCCGTAACATTTGACCCAGTGACCTTGACCTTGAACTTTGACCTAGTTAAAGATTTTGGTTAAAGTTCTTGGTTTAAGCAAAATCTAAGGAACTGTATGCAGTAGAAACCTTATATTATACATTTAGATTGCCCATGACGAGACCTTGAACTTTGACCTAGTTAAAGATTTTGGTTAAAGTTCTTGGTTTAAGCAAAATCTAAGGAACTGTATGCAGTAGAAACCTTATATTATACATTTAGATTGCCCATGACGAGACCTTTCGATTTATGCCGTAACATTGGACCTAGAGACCTTGACCTTGGACTTTGACCTAGTTAAATATTTTGGTTAAAGTTTCTGGTTTAAGCAAAATCTAAGGAACTGTATGCAGTAGAAACCTTATATTATACATTTAGGTTGCCCATGATGAGACCTTTCAATTTATGCCGTAACATTGGACCTAGTGACCTTGACCTTGGACTTTGACCTAGTGAAAGATTTTGGTTAAAGTTTCTGGTTTAAGCAAAATCTAAGGAACTGTATGCAATAGAAACTTTATATCATACATGTAGGTTGCCCATGATGAGACCTTTCAATTTATGCCGTAACATTTGACCCAGTGACCCAGTGACCTTGAACTTTGACCTAGTTAAAGATTTTGATTAAAGTTCTTGGTTTAAGCAAAATCTAAGGAACTGTATGCAGTAGAAACCTTATATTATACATTTAGGTTGCCCATGATGAGACCTTTCAATTTATGCCGTAACATTGGACCTAGTGACCTTGACCTTGGACTTTGACCTAGTTAAAGACTTTGGTTAAAGTTCCTGGTTTAAGCAAAATCTAAGGAACTGTATACAGTAGAAACTTTATATTATACATGTAGGTTGCCTCTGACAAGACCTCTCAATGTATGCTGTAATATTTGACTTAGTGACCTAGACCCAGTTGGTGACAAAAACTTACTTTGCAATCCGGCCATACCGTCTTTAGCGGTGTTTTATTCAATACAAATTAATTTTAAGATTAATGATTAAGTTTATATATATTCTATTGCCAAAGCTTTCCATTCTTTACATTCTTTGACCATTGTATATTACAGAGGCAGCTAAAGTTATAAGTGACATTGCCAAAGCTATCCATTATTTACATTCCATGAATATTGCACACAGGGATCTTAAGGTAGGATTTCAATTATTTACAGTTAGAGTTTTGGTCTCTAAAATCTATGATATTATTGATTGATTATTTGGGATAAAAAAATCAAGTCTTTGAAATTAGCTATAAAAAGCTCTGGCAGTACTGTTTTGAAATTACTTAAGAAATGACTGTCTTACCTTTTGGTGTTTATGGTAGTATAATTCTGGTTGGTCACATGCAAATTCTGTGAATCATGAAGCAATCTCTCGGAAAATTTGCATTTATAACAACCAGAATTATACACTAATGAACACCAAAAGTAAGATAGTATTTTTAATATGTACAGTTTTGCAGTCATTTCTCATATATACAGTTTAACAGCATCAAAAGAATTCTAACGTTGGTAAATTCTCTCTACATTCAAAACTTGGACGTGACATAGGCAACCCAAATTTTTAGCTCACCGGGACGAAAAAGTCTGGAGAGCTAATGCCATACCCTCGGCATCTTTGTCGTCGTCGTCGTCCATAGAAAAAACTTTAACCTGGGCTATATCTCTTGAACTATAAGGGCTTTGATATTCCACATGTAGATACCTTGTGATGAGACCTTTCATTTGAGGCCATGACCTTTGACCTACTAACCTTGACATTGGACTTTGATCTTCTTTTCAAAAACTTTAACATGGCTTGATCTAAGGGATAGAGTGTTGATATTTGACATGTAGATACCTGGTGATGAGACCTTTTATTTGAGATCATGACTTGCGACCTTATGACCTTGGACTTTGACCTACTTTAAAAAAAAAACTAGCCTTGGCTATATCTCTTGAACTATGAGGGGAAGTGATTTGATATTTCTCATGTAGATACCTTTTGATGTCACCTTTCATTTGAGACCATGACCTTTGACTTGGTGACCTTGACCTTAGACTGTGACCTACTTTTCAAAATGTTTAATCTGGGCTGTATTTCTTGAATTATAAGGGGTAGGGCTTTGAAATTTCACATGTAGATACCTGGTGATGAGACCTTTCATTTGAGACCATGACCTAGTGACCTTGACCTTAGACTATGACCTTCTTTTCAAAATCTTAAACCTGGGCTTTATCTCTTGAACTATAAGGGGTGGGGCTATGATATTTCACATGTAGATTCCTTGTGATGGGACCTTTTGTTTGAGACTATATCCTTTGACCAAGTGACCTTGACCTTGGACTTTGACATACTTTTGTGAACTTAGTTTGGTCTTCATCTCTTTAACTATATGGAAAGGATTTTCATATTTTATGCATATACTTATTATTATCAAGACCTTTCATTTGAGACAATGACCATTAACTTAGTGACCTTGACCTTAATCATTAACCTACTTTTTAATTACTTATACGTTGGCTGTATCTTTAGCCCTCTAAGGGATAAGACTTATATTAGATGCATGGTCTCTTCATGACAATGCTTTTTGTATTCTAGAAGTTCTTTGATTTGTGACAAAAACCTACTATGGCGAGCTATGTAATCTTTGATTTCCCTATGTTTGGAATATAATTCTAGTTGCCTTATAGGAGTTCAACATTGGAAATCTACTAGTATTGTAAATAATTTTACATGACTTCAAACTTTGCCATGTTTACATCATAGACCTTACACTTATAGTGTTTTCTTTGAGTCATATACTTTAATACATGAGAAGAAATCTGGGTAAAAGAACTGAAAATACGTTAAAACAACTCAGAGTCATCAGAAGGATAGATTCATTTCATGTGTTATACAGAGGGAATACCCTACCATAATGATAAAAGTTGTAATGGGCCTCCACCTAGCCTTGCTTGAACCAAATATAAAATGAATATATTTCTCTTATAAATACAGTTCAAACTAAACTAAGAATACTACAGGTAGAAATAGATAATTATAATACATATACATTGTATCTGATTTTTCAGCCAGAGAACTTGCTTTATACATGTAAAGGTACAGAAGGTGTTTTAAAACTGACAGACTTTGGATTTGCCAAGGAGATTCAAAATTTTAAGAGTTTACAAACACCCTGCTATACTCCATATTATGTTGGTAAGTATTTTTAGCTTCTTTTTACTCAATGTTCTTTATTTCCTTATCAAACAATCAAAAAGGAATAATAAGATTTCTCTTTGTCAGTCCTTTGGTTCCACTACTCGTGCTACGGTACAATTTTTCTCTGTCACCTCAACCTATAAATATTTTAAAGATAAAACTTGTAGTGGAGCTATGATGTGATGTTAGACTTTAATGTAACCAATGTACAAATGGAGATCTCATTGACATCTCGTCCATTTAAACTGTGTTAAATTATTTGGTAATGTTCGACAGTGTCTCAATAGTTTCCGTGGCTTAGATAGCAGTTGGCATGTTGACCTTTGATGTTGAAAACCAACTTTTATGTTGCATTATGGTATATTTAGGGAAAGATTTGCCGTAATTATAAGTATAAAATACACTTGATATTTATTTGTACAACGGATACTTTAAGTGTCAGAGAACTTCCTTGCATTTAAATTTGTTCTCTACAAGTCTGTGATGTGCCCTTTTTGATTATGAGGTCAAAATATGACAGTTCACTTCATAGAACATCGATAATAGAAATTGATTTCCAGATCATCATATGCTTCTCCTAAGTTTTGATATCAATGGCACCATAAGTCAGATTATTCAAAAACAGTGTTGCAATAAACTTTAGCTTTTTTCATTATTTATGCAACGTTCTTGTTGTCCATACTTGCCCATACTTTTACACAGAAAAAAATATCACATTAATTTCTAAACTGTTTACAAGTATATCTACTCAAGCATGAAAAAATACAAATAAAATTACATTTTCCAATTATTCAAACTTGTATGCATCTATTTCAGCCCCCGAAGTTTTGGGTCCAGAGAAATACGACAAATCGTGTGATATGTGGTCGCTAGGAGTTATAATGTATATATTGTAAGTAGTATATTGTATTTATTGTGAGTTCAACAGCATTTGAAGATTTTGTTTAGTAAGATCTTGATGTACAAGCATAATGTACAAGTATTTTAATGTACATGGTTACTGGTCAAGCAGATATTTCCGAACGATTTGCTAGTTCTGTTACTTGGAGTTACTTTTTCACAATTTTTGTGATACAGGCGTCTAGGTATTCAGAAAAATTACCGACATGCAAAAGGAAATCTCAAAATAACTTCATTTAGTATATTTTTGGGGTTTGTTTCTCCTGCTGTTTGTAACTTTCACCTGTTTGGGAGCTGGGGAAAGTGATGTCGTTGTTTTAAAACATATCTTGACTTGGTTTCGGAGTCGCATATTTTCCAAAAATCTATTCTTGTCAACTGCTTGATAAAAACTTTCATTGAAAGGGTCCCAGAGCAGGATATTTACGAAAACGTATATAAGTTACATGTGTTAGAATACCAAAATCATAAGAAATAAGTAAGAAATAAACATACCTCATCATGAATTTTGTAAAAGTTTTATGATACATGTTGACATAGAATTTTTCAATAAGGATGAAAGGATAAAATAACAAAGTTTTGGAACATTTGATCCATATGTGACCCAAGAGAGACTAAAATGCAAATCGTTAGAAAGTACCTTTAGTAATCCATGTAAAATGGCCTTTTAAGGGGGTTATTGAAATACTCCATATAGGCATTTATAGGCGGAATTTCAAAATTATTTTTACATAGGCATTTGTGTAAAGGTAAAAGCATTATTTCCTTAGAGTTCAATGTTGATTGGACATATTGACGAAAAATAACAAAAATCATTTGGTATTGTTTGCTCGACCAGTAGAGGTTGTTACTGGGTTTGACTACAAAATTACATGAAGATTTCATTGTACAAGCATTTTACTTAATGATTTGTTCAAAACATCATTTTAACATGTTGTTTATGATAAATCAGTCATAGAAATTTACATTGAGAGATACATGTGTTGCCTGCGAAGCATAGCGACACTTAGGGATCACTTTGTCCGTTGTCTGTCTGCCCGTCTGTCTGACACACTTGGATGTCTCACCCTATATAAAAGTGATTCCTAAGTGTCGCCATGTTTTACAGGGGACACATGCATTCCTTGGAATGATTTTTGTACCTTAAGTTAAGGGCTTTCCTCAAATGAAATATTAATAAAATTAATTTTGAAATTATGTTAGGGTTTATGAACAGAACTATGTCCCTTCTGACTCGTCTTTGAGATTGTAGATTTTGTAAAAAAGATTGTTAGTCAAAGACTTTTAGTACGTAAATATAATGGTAAAATTCAGAGGAGCATTAGGTAGGTTGAAGTGGTGATTATCACATTATGATATTTACTATGTGTAATGTTTATCCATCCACAGATTATGTGGCTACCCACCGTTCTATAGCAATCATGGTGCAGCTATATCACCGGGTATGAAGAAGAGAATACGTAACGGGCAGTATGAATTCCCAAATCCTGAGTGGAGCAAAGTGTCAAAAGAAGGTACAAACCCATTATTATTTTAAAAACATATGATGTACATGTATTTAAATTCAATCACATTTGTAGAATTGAAATAAAATAGGTCTTGCATGCTTAAAGCTGTTTTATAGCTTGATATTTCCCTGCAAGTTGGAGCTGCTGTCACTTACATGTACAAAATGCAACTACACTGTAATTACGATTTTTTTTTTTTTTTTAAATTTTTGAACTGCTTGCAAATTTCATCTAAAGTTAAACATAACTTTTTCCACCTCAGTTTGCAATTCAGATAAGTCCCAAACAGAATGTAATATTGCTTTTGACCAAAGGTTGCCATACATGGGTTGAAATTCACATGATACGTCATATTTTGATTGGCTTACACTTGCATGTAACTAATTGTGGAAATTGGGTATGTCCTAATTCTTGTAAGCAAAGCTTGTTTAAAGCTATGCAAGTTACAAGTGATTTTTGCATGCAACTAAAAGCGTGCAGTTAGTTTAATCTTGTGAAAAGGCCTCAAGATTTTGTTTCATCAAAGAAATTTCAATGGAAAAAATACATGTAGATGTAGATGTACTTTGATATTTAAAAGTACAGCAAAAGTACAGCAAAATGTTGCAAGAAATATCTGTAGATCCAAAAGAGGCGAAATGACCTACTAGCATCAATATGTTTATTTCTGGATTCCTTTCAATGATTCACTGTTAAATATTTTAACATACGATTCTTAAAAATTATCACTTCCAATGTAGTGCTAACAATTATGGTACATGTGGATGTTACAAGAATACTGTATATTACATGTACTTTAAAATTAGTGCCAATGTGTCATTATTTTTAGCTCATCTCGACGAAGCAGAGTGAACTTATGCTATACCCTGTGCATCCTCGTCCAGTCTAAAAGTTTGGGGTAGCTCAGTATTTACAAAAGTACTGCTGCTACAGTAACCAAACTTGCAAAAGTGACTCATCCTTGGATGCTGAGGTGTACCCATGCATTGAATGCTGCATCTGACCTACATTTTTTTATGCTACAGTAACCAAACTTGTGTAGGTGATTCTTCTTGGGTTGCTGAGATGGACCTATGCATCAGATGCAGCATCTGACCCACTTTTTTAGCTTGAGTGATTTTGCTTTAAATCAGCAATATTTAATCAAGTGCTTCATGTATCAAACTTGCATATTGGCTGTATCCTTGACCAAAATTCATAAAATGACCTTGACCTACCTTTTCTTCACAAGTGATTTAGCTTTTAAAAGCAAATTTTGAGCAAAGTGAAAGTGCTACAAACTTTCACATAGTGACCTTGAACCATTAGGATCTTGTCGTGCGAATGCAAGCCATTATGCAGAATGTTCACTTTGCAAAACTGCTTACTTAGAAAGAAAAAAATAGTTGAATTGAATTTTGTTTCCATGATAACATGCTAATACGCGAGGTGAGCTTTGTAAACTGTGATTAACAATTACTACATGTATATTTCATATTTTGTATTACAGCCAAAGATTTAATCAGGGGACTTTTGAAAACTGTGCCAGAGGAAAGACTCTCGATAGAAGCTGTTATGCAAAATAAGTGGATATCTGTAAGTCAAATCGAATCAACTATTTCTAGCAATCTGTGTTTAAGCAATTTTCTAATCTGTCTATATTCATCAGACCAGGTTCATTTTTACAAGATCATTACAGCAGATTAGAGTTACGGCAATATATTATATAACCAAGATGTAACGTCGATTCTGATTGGCTGGCACCCGAGTCATTATTTTCCGATAATTACTGCTGACAGAAGATAATGACTTGGTGTGGCATTTGTCCTGATTTCAGTATTTACGAAAAAAATTAATATAGTTACTTTGTTAAATATTAAAAGTTCAGATACACTTTTCACAAAAAGTGCAATTAATTGTTGAATTCTTGATTAAAAATAATGTGTTCATATTGTTTTGAATCATTATTTTAATCATACATGTATATAGTCTTACGATTCGTTATACATGTATAATATAACAAATTAGGACTTGGTCGAGGTCATTATAATGACCCAATGAGATTTGTAATATTGACCAAGGCATTTGGCTGAGGTTGATATTACAAATCTCATCGGGTCATTATGATGACATAATGACCTCGACCAAGTCCATATTTGTATAATAATTTTAAATCCATTTGTTTTGTTGCTTTGCTCTTTGCTTTTGTATCAACGAGTATAAATGGACAATCTTAAGTTTACAAATTGTTTCAAATGTTTCTGATGATATTTTAGGATCACACATTTGTTCCTGCTACGCCATTGTTCTCAGCTAAGATATTAAAAGAAGACGAAGACATGTGGTTGGATGTTCAGGTAAATAATATGACGTAGTATGATGTTCATATCAGCTATAAATTTCAAAATGTATTTGTTCACATGAATCGCCTCATTTTGATTGGTCAGTTGGTCTTTATAAATGCATATGCATATCCCACTGAATGACTGGAAGTGGCCAGGACTATTTTCATCAAAAATTGTTTCATGTTGTCTTTTGAATAAAAATTATGCTGAAATTTGCATTTCATGTTAGCAGTAGCCAGGCTAGCCTTATGATTACTATTCCATACGGTCCAACTGATAAAAAGAAATTTACACATCATATATCCAATTTGTCATTTATTATTAAACATGTTAAAAGTATACAAGAATGTCCGTTACACATGTTGTAGAAATAATGCTGGTCTGTATTCTAATTTTGATGATATCGTATCAATGTTTACAGGAGGAGATGACGAATGCAATAACTACAATGAGAGTTGATTATGAACAATGTCAAATTGATGATATCGTATCAATGTTTACAGGAGGAGATGACGAATGCTTTAGCCACAATGAGAGTTGATTATGAACAATGTCAAATTGATGATATCGTATCAATGTTTACAGGAGGAGAATACTAATGCTTTAGCTACAATGAGAGTTGATTATGAACAATGTCAAATTGATGATATCGTATCATTGTTTACAGGAGGAGAATACTAATGCTTTAGCCACAATGAGAGTTGATTATGAACAATGTCAAATTGATGATATCGTATCAATGTTTACAGGAGGAGATGACGAATGCTTTAGCCACAATGAGAGTTGATTATGAACAATGTCAAATTGATGATATCGTATCAATGTTTACAGGAGGAGATGACGAATGCTTTAGCTACAATGAGAGTTGATTATGAACAATGTCAAATTGATGATATCGTATCAATGTTTACAGGAGGAGAATACGAATGCTTTAGCCTAAATGAGAGTTGATTATGAACAATGTCAAATTGATGATATCGTATCAATGTTTACAGGAGGAGATGACGAATGCTTTAGCTACAATGAGAGTTGATTATGAACAATGTCAAATTAAGAACCTCGAGGATACAGACAATCCCATCTTAAAGAAACGAAAACGAAGACAAGAAAATGAGCCCATGGATTATGTGGACAAGTCATAGCTTTTGTAGGCAGCAATTTATCTCCGTTTTACATGAAATGATGTATACAAATTTTTAGCAGTTAATTATTTTTTTAACATAGACGTCTACAGTGTCTTTGTTTTTTGTTATGATGTAATTGTTAAAAGAAACATATCCGCGGTGGATATGAAGAGATTTTTGCCATGTTATCATTTTTGGAGTCATCTCATTTGTGCCAGATTTCATTTTATGTCTATGATCACCACAGAAGTAAGTGTAAAATTAGATGTACTTAACAATAAAAGTCATAGTGCAGAGACACGTGCTGTAATAAGTGTGAAATTAGGATTGTTACAAGACTGGGTTAAAATGTTGGCATCATGTTCTCATCATGTTAACTTTGTTTACGTTTTTGTCATGAATGTCCATCTACCCTTGGGTAGAAACTAAATATGTCTGTGTATTATTGACTATTACTATATTCTGAAAGAACTGGTATATACTACTCATATAAACAAAACATGACTGTTCATACCTATTGATTAGGGCCGTAATACTTAGTTTTGGTTCTGTGTCTGTCTGTACATGTGTATTTTTTAAACTCACTCGTACTACATACCTATGACTTTGTAAGTTAATACTCTAGACTTAAAAATATACTTCGATTGTCACTAGTGTGTTCTACCTGATGACTGGGATCATGACCTTTATGCTATAGTATATCTTTATAATACATGTATGTTGTCACAAATCTCATGAAAGTCTCATTTAAGCCTTTTTGTTGCATTTGTTAGGTTTTCTGTGAAAATTCTGTGGACTTAGGAAGGAATACAATTGATGATCATAAAGAAAAGTATGAAAGTTGTGAATTATTTTCTGTCTCCATATAATGTATACATACTTATGTTAATGATGATAATATCAGATCTCCTACAATACTTAATGTTGTGATTCGCTGTATATAGATATATACATGTATAACATAACTGGATCTGGTCATTCCTCACATTGTCAGATTGATTATTGTTTGTACCGACATCCATGTGTAAAGCTTCCACAAAGAATAACTCTCTTCATGGTCAAAAGTGTCCATATTTTCATAATTTCACTCACTCAGATTTGAAATTATTGATGTCATAAATACTCATGATGAAATCATTATCTTGAGGTGGTACAAGTCATGGATTGATATGACAATGTTTTGTATTACCTTGTCCAGTTCTATATAAATGTATAATGATATTTCCGTTTATGGTGATCTGTAACAGATTATAAGATAAGTGGTATGTATATTTTTAAATGCTTTTCATGTTTTAAAATCTTTGTACATCTATATAGGGGTCAAAACATTTGATAAATACTGCATTTACACATTTACATGTATACCGGTATACCGACTCGAACAATTTTATTAGAATTAATATTTTAAAAGCTTTCATGGTATTTGAAGAATTTATTGATTGCATTTGTACATGTATGTGTCATTTCCTTATTCACATAACAAGAACAGATCAATTCAGCACAAACTATGCAACTGTAAAAGTCTCCAATTCTGTACTAATCAAGATCAAATATGCTGCACCCATTTTGACTTACTATAATGTGAAATCCAGTAATTGGTGACCGGACTTTCTCTAGACAGACTCGGTATGGCAACACCAAGTTCATGAAAAGCAATATTTTATAAGAATGTCATAATGCACATTGTAATAATCTACCACAGCATCTACATGTATGCTGTACATTTTGCAATTTAACAGTTTTTTGGTACAGATTTGTCTATGAGTAAATTCATTTAAAGATAGGCTTACTATAGGTATATGAATGTGACTTCCCTGCTCATTCAGGATATAATTTTATGACTACATGTCTGTCTGTCCATCTGTCTGTGTTACATGTATCCTCTGCCCTCTCATCCTGTATGACTCGGAGAGTGATATGTTTTTGTGTAATATATCTCCTGTAGGTATTTGATGCTGTTTTAGATAATATATGTTGATTCTATATTTAAGTTAAAACACTTTTAATGCATATTTCATTGCACTTGAAAATTAAATGGGATTGGGCATGAATACGATGACTTTCAATTTCAAGTAGAATTAGGTAGGAGTGTATGTTTACTATCTCAGCAACTGATCAACTGAAATGCTTTCCTTATTGATCTTTCTATGTCATAAGTATGTGTAAACATGTATATATAAATAACTCAAGTGCAATGTGGAAAAACAAACAAATATTGTTATACTTTTATGTATAAGAAAGTAATGAATGCAGTAATGGATGAGCATGTCTGCTACCAAAAAAAAAATCAATGAAAATATAACGCTAAATGTAAAAGTATGTTGTCATTTATACTGAAAAAATAAGTGTTTTGGAGAATGTGATATTATTCAATGCATGAAGTTTAAGACGGACTGAACTGGAGTGAGTGCTTTGAGGTGATATTGTTTTTGAGAATAAAAGATTTTTTGGTCCCTTTTGTAAAACATGTATTTCTAATTGAGAAAAGAACTATTTCATGAAAGATTATCATGTAACTTTGTGTATTAATACACTATGCTAGTGACTTTCAGATAAAGAGTATCTCTTAACTTGCAATTAAGTTATTTCCCTTCTCTCTTTATTTGCAAAATAATCATGCAAATTCTAGTCAGTAACCCAATTTTAGATACCTGAAAAAAGAATCAGCTGAATAAGAATCATTAAACTTCAGATGAATTATTTACCCATGAAGCATCTTTTCTCCTCGTTAAGATGAAAAAAAAAACCTTTAATTTCTTTTTGCATTTTTCATCAATACAAGTCACTGACAAAAGGAAAATACGAAGTAATTCTCTGGATATTTGTGACTAATCTTTTATGCAAACATCGATGGTCACTGAGTTCAACATGATATTAGGTTATGAAATTTAATTAAATAATTGTTCTTTAAAAGTAATTTTTCTTTTATATTGATGTTTTGTACATTGTATTTTGTATAGCTGGTACTATGATATAACTATAAGACACTCTACATATCTGTTAGTAGGATTACAATGAACTGTATTTACATTAAAACACTAGTAGAATATAACTTGTTTTTACATAATGTTCATTAATATATTGTAGGTGTAAAAAATCATATTTGTAAAACAGAATTTGTTCACAAAATATACAAATCTACATAATGTTGTACTTTTTAACAATTTTTGAATGATTATTCATTTACTCATTTTGAAGAAGAAAATAAGAAACAAAATAAATTTGCAAATCTTTTATCTTCATCTTACTATAACTCATGATTATTTCAAAGATGTATCAGTTTATGTAGTATGTGAATACAAAGATTGATGGCCTGACACCCCCCCCCCCCCCCCCCCCCTTGCAGTGATTGAATTCCCATGTTTTATGACATTAGCAATATCAGTTTAACAAACTGACATTTTTTGGATGGTGGAATTGAACCAGTGCTATATCTGTAAGACTGCCTGTCCAATTGACTTAGTTTTAGCTTAGTCAGGCCCCTAGATGCCTTGTGGAAAACAGTTTTCTGGACTTCTTCCCTCCTTGGGATTGAGGTCCATAAATATCCTTGTAATAAATAGTATACAGTTAAAGTATACCATTGAGGGAATTAGCATGATTCTAGTTTCCCGAGATTAGACCTATTTCGAGAGGCAAAGCCTAGGGTTATAGGTCTTGTCGAGGGAAACCAGAATCATGCTAATTCCCTTAATAGTTTATTATACCGTCACACGCTGTAGCTCAGGCCCATTTCGACGTCACGTGCTGTAGCTCCGCCCCATTTTGAAGCTATATCCCTAGGGAAATAGTCTTCCCAACTAACGCACCCTTTGAGGGGAAATAGTCTCATCAGGCGGGTTACAGATAGTTTTAATGAGTATCTTTTTATATAGGAAAAAACCAGTAGAGGTATAATAATTACAGATAAAACGGAAAGTCACAGTTGACATACTTATGGGTGGTTTACTCCGTTACTGAAAGGAATGATTAAAATTCCTACATGGAAATATTGACCCTTGTGAATTAGTTGATACATTTTATATATCCGACTTAGTGTTTAAGTCAAGAATAGATCAATTCATGCAAGATCATGCTGACCTACTTTCTAGTGTCTAAGTTTTTCCTTTGATAAAATGCACAAAACATTTTACTACGTAATATGGAGTTTTTACCGATATACACATGAAATATACTCTACTATTTGTTTGACTAAGATTTGGCCATAACACTGCAAACATGCAATACTTAAATATGCTGTTTATAATGTAAACCATAATGACGAGACTCCATGGCGGGTACTGTCAGAATCCAGGTCTTTATTGTCGTTATCAGACTTCTCTGGTGATTAATACCTAGCAGAGCACAAATCGTGATACATTTGCCCAATGGCATTGGAATCTATAACGAGTTTGTGTAATTAATATCCCTGTGACTTAATGCCTTGTTTGTAACAATGTCGAATAAGACAGCATTTGTTAGTACAACTGTGCGTTTGGTGATTTCTGTGTATCCCGGTAAATGCTCTGTGTATCCCGATAAATGTGTATCCCGGTAAATGCTCTGTGTATCCCGGTAAATGCTCTGTGTATCCCGGTAAATGCTCTGTGCATCCCGGTAAATGCTCTGTGTATCCCGGTAAATGTTCTGTGTATCCCGGTAAATGTGTATCCCGGTTAATGCTCTGTGTATCCCGGTAAATGCTCTGTGTATCCCGGTAAATGCTCTGCGTATCCCGGTAAATGCTCTGCGTATCCCGGTAAATGCTCTGCGTATCCCGGTTAATGCTCTTCGTATCCCGGTAAATGCTCTGCGTATCCCGGTAAATGCTCTGTGCATCCCGGTAAATGCTCTGTGTATCCCGGTAAATGCTCTGTGCATCCCGGTAAATGCTCTGTGTATCCCGGTAAATGCTCTGTGTATCCCGGTAAATGCTCTGCGTATCCCGGTAAATGCTCTGTGTATCCCGGTAAATGCTCTGTGTATCCCGGTAAATGCTCTGTGTATCCCGGTAAATGCTCAAGGAAGTTGGGCGTACTTACTCTGGATCATGACACCATGTTCTATTCTATGAGTACAAAAGCTGACCTTCCAAAGTCGGCTTAGAGTACATACTGGACTCCGTCTTTGTTGTAATTGTTTGTCTTTGATCTTATTGTGAGCGTTTTTCTTGTTCTTTTGTTTGTCGCGATCTGTGCGTGTAAGTTTCATTGTGGTTTTGACAAATCTTGTTGGGGATCTTAATAGCAATTCTCTGTAAGGACCAAAATAATTTCAATAGCACGTGGAAATAGCATGTCTCCAATTTCGGAGATTTTTGGTGTGGAAGGTGTATATGATGTATTGAGACAAAAATAAACTTACTTTTTACAAATTAAGTTTTCGTTGCTATGGAAACCATGTTTGAAATTTTATGCATCAGTAGAATACTTGTTACATGTCATTTTCACAAGGCTCGTTTCCATGGTAACAGCTATTATAGTCAACTGAAATTTTCTTAATTTTTCTCTTTATATCTTTCATTATATAAATACTGCACAAGAAGTATGCTTCCGCCCGCTAATCTTTTTGTCAGTATGCCCAAAATGTAGGCAAAAACCTGTTTTGAAGAGGCCCTTTTTAAGACCGAAAAAGCTCAGTTTGTTTGCCAATTTTAAGGGCAAACAAACTGAAATGTCAGGCTAACTTGATTTCTACTGCCAATTAAATTTTAAGTTTAATCCTCAATCTTAAGGTTAAAATTTGAGTGGGACCTCTTCACAATTTTATTCAAAAGGGTATAAAAAAAATGGTTACCATGGTGACATTCTGTTCAGTGCTATTACACATAGAGTAATTAACTAGTAAATTTTTAGCTGTCCGTTATATATTTTTAAGCAATTTTTTATTAGTGCATATAAAAGAGCATTATTGATTAAAAAATCACCTTAAAAGTTTTCAAGGTCACAGGACCCAATGTCAAGGTCATCTTGAATGCAATTCACAAAATTTGGCAAAATTCGTTGATTTTTAAAAGATATGAGAGGCAGTTACTCATATACCATGTGGTATTGGGTAAAACAAACACATACATAGTGATTTTGGATATATCCCCTACTTATTGACCAAAGTTGCAAAAATCTCAAAATCAATGACATCCTTGATTTGTAGCTAATATTTCATGCATACATATACAAAAATGTGAGATTATCATGATTTTTGTCTGGGGCTTATTTTTTTAGGAGAAATGTTCTGAACTAAAAATTGTAATGTTTTTCCTCCTACCGGTCCTAATTTTAGAAAGAAGTATTTTTAATACAAATATATGACAGTCAAGCCTAAAATAAGTAACAAAAAATAACAACTAAAATGCAAATTTTATTGAAATTGGAACCTATATTTTGAATTGACCTTGAACTTAAAGTCAATGACCTTGACAAATTTTGGAAGTGCTCAAATAAAGAATAATTTCTTCTGTTGTCCCTACATAAAGCTTAAGCAATATAAGTTATTTAAACCGTGATAACAATCAATTTGAAAAGATATAGTCATCATATGTCAAATGAAAAGTTGCCATGGCAACCATTTTTGACCTCAAAATGTAGGAAAACTAAAAAAGGTCCCACTTATTTTTTTCATTGATTATATTTGTCACATAAAATCTATTTTGTTCTGATAACAGTGATGGTGTTATCAGCCTGACATTATGTGTTATTTTTGCTTAAAAATGGTAAAAATTGAACAAAAATAGACCTTAATTTTAACCCTATTTTATGGCAATTTTTGACTGATTTTGATTTGATAGGATTCAGCTAATTGAAAGAAATTTCAAACAATGGTTAATTTTTCTAAAAATAGAGGTTTTAAAGATTATAAGTTGTTAATACCAATTAACTCTTACAATGGTTTCCATGGCAACATATTAACCAAAGATGACTTATTTTACCATTTTTGTAGTGCTATAAATAGACATACCTCGTTTCCATGGCAACCAGAATATTTATTTTCAAAAAATTGTTTTTTTTTTTTGTATTCAGGGCATTATACATACCATTTATAGAGAAAATCATAAAAATCCATGACATGCTGTTTCCAAAATATTTTGGTCCTTACAGAGAATTGATATTAAATTCCTCATTAGGTCATAGTAAAATATAATGTTTTACGTCCGCTCGCGGGTACCTTTTAGGAGAATTCCTCAGGAAAAAAAACGTGTTTGTGAAACACGAATGCCCCCGTTGGCATCTTAGTCGGTAAAACAAATGAAAAGTAGTTCACATTTTCAGGTCAAGGTCACAAGGTCAAATTTGATATCCAGGGAAAGGTCTTGCTAGAAGAAAGTCATATGTGAAATATGAAAGCCCTATCACTTACCATTCAAGAGTCATGGCTAAAGTTTAGATTTTCAAAAGTAGTTCAAATTCCAAGGTCAAGGTAAAAAACATTTGGTCTTGCCACAAGGAATACATATATGAAATATTTTAATGCCCTATCATTTACCATTCAAAAGTTATAGCCAAGGTTAAAGTTTTTCAAAAGTAGGTCAAACTCCAAGGTAAACAATTTTGGTATCCATGGAAAGGTCTTGTCACAAGGAATACACATGTGAAATATGAAAGCCTTATCATCACCGTGGCGTATCACATGATACGCAATGATATGTTCCACAGGAATCCCCTTTGATTAAACCAAGTAAATAATGTCTAAATCTTCTTTATATGAATTTATTTTAGGCCTATCATATGGTCATTATTATCAATTATATGATGGTAATCTATTCTGGTCTAGATGAATATTTGGAGAACACTTAAACAGACAATTTTGTATCTGTCCGTGCACCATATCATAACATGTGGTGAGCATTGAAAAATTTCTGATTAAAGACCGGGTTCTGACCTACTTGTTTTACACCCCTACAGCAATTAAGCCGATATGGCGAAGGGGCGGTTCTACTGCTGATAAGAATATATCCCATGTGTTATAACGCACGTGGTATTACTCAGCTGCCGAATCTCATTACATGTATAACGATTAATACGTACTGTCAAAGAAAATTTAATGTATGAAATAAATATGTAATAAAATGCAGTGCCTAACTAATTTAAACAAATTAATACTTAAAATCAATTCCTAAATAAATTACCTCTGGTTTATAATCGTAACTCTATGCAATTAGTATAAATGTATATAATAATATTCAAGCGCGGATCTGGGAGTCATCACACGCACTGGACTTCCCTCAATGGGTTGGACACCCCCTCCTCCTGAGATTACATGATATATAAATATCTTATTTTGTACAGTTCATACATCACTTGGAATTACAAAAACAAATACAAAAAAGCTCCTGATTCTTATCGAAAACACTAAAACATTTTTCAACTGAATAAATCACATATTTGTCGTTCCCAGATACTTTTTCTGTAATTGTATGTCGGTGCTTTATAATTCTTTTTTCCTTTGGTACTTCTTGGAGCATTAGGACGCACCGGATTCCATACGGATGTATACTTCCGGTCCACATTTTCATTCCAGTGACAGACTGCTAATTCACTGCGCATTCGGTACGCGTCGTCCGTAAAGGAAATTCTTTTGTCTTGAAACATGTTAATTGTGTTGTTGAAACTTTCAACATAGTATGTGTCCTTTCCATATACAAAATCACTGGCATTCTTGTAAAGTGTGGAATTTATGATGACGCCTCGGAGAAGTTTCTGCGACACATTGTCAGTGAGCACTAACCGCTGTGGTTCGTAATTTGGGTCATTCCTACATCTCGAGGATTCGTGACATTTCTCATGGTTGTCACGATAGTGTTCTATCACATTGATGAGCAGCATCCTAAGTTTCTCGGGGTCCCTGTCGCAGTTCCTTACAGCCCAATGACAGTGAGTAGCCACGGGCTCGACTTTATCTTGAAGAAGCTCCGACCAGGTTTTATTTTTTAGGTATGCGGGACCACTAGAAATCTTCTTCATTGCGGCTTTGATAGATTTCACCCCGTGCCATGTGTCGTTTTGGTTTACAGTATTTCCTGTATTTCTTACAAATTTATTTATTGACAAGTTTCTGTCATGGGTATGGGTTTTGATAAAAATACCCTCAGCATTTATCGACTGATAAATTCGCTCTGTCCCGATTCGCTCGTGTCTTTGGGATATAGGATCATCTCTCTTTGTCACATGTTCACATCGTAGGACATTATGCGTTTTTTCTCCTATCGCCACCACACTGGTGTCTTTCGCATTTTTTCGCCAACCATGGCGAGCATCAGTCATGATTTCGATCCCATCCTCATGCGAAAATGCAACCTCTCCACCAAGTGCCAAATCTATACTTTCCGCATATTCTGCCTTTACTGTTGGTTTCATGCTTTTGAAATATTGGCTTCGCTTTTGGATGCCTAGCTTTCCGCAACCAACGCCATTTGTGAATCGAGCATAGTGTACGGGCAACATACCACTGCATATAAACCCATGATAGACCCTTCTGTTCACAAGGTACTCGTTGTCTGGTAAGTAAGGTGAAGACGACCAAAGCATATTGTGATTTTTGGTCACACTGCACTTCATATTCATGGCAGCAACATGTCCTTTCATGGTTATTTTCTTCATCTCCAATTTTCCATCACACACTCTAGCATGATTTTCTGCAACTTCTGTAAGCCGCTGTAGGGAAGATTTTGCTGTCATGAATATTTGCTCGTTTGTTTCCTCTTTCTTGCAGCTTAGGAAAGTGTTCATTTCTCCTCCTCCCAATTCACGTGTACCACCATTTCCTCTTTGTTCTTCCAAATAAGATTTTAGTAATTCCTCCATGATTTCAGCGTTGTTCACAGGTTTGTTATATTTTCTTACCAAAATTTCTCTTACATCCGAAAGTTTTGAAAATATAGAATTTTTCGTATCATCGCCTCCCGGTACGGAAATTTTGAAAGATGGTGGTCGTCTTGATTCTCTGTTCGCCATTGCTGATATCAGAAATATAAGTGATGTGAATAACGCAACTTTTTCCTGTTGTTTTTGTATGATTTTGAGGATCAACGTAAAGGGGTAATCGGAAATTCTTTATCTCAGAACTTATGCATAATGATATAATATTTTAATGGATACAATATAAAGGCATCAAAGACAAAACAAACACCCTTTGTAAAGCCCTTGTCAAATAAAATTCATAGTAAGTAAGTAAATTTTAGTAAGTAAGTAAGTAAATTTTATTTAGAGTCGGTAATATATACAATACAACAAATAACATGAGCTCTGTAGAGCTCTTAAGCCGACTATCACAGGCATGCAAACATACACAATAGCAAACAACATAGAAACTAAAACATGGGAATAGCAGTACTTAAAAGTCAGTTTGTTTTACCTGTAATAAAAGGAGTAATTGAATAATTACAAATGGATAATGTATCTATTTTATTTTTTTACATGTGTTTCATAAAATGGTTATGTTCCTTTTGGTGGCCCCATACCATTCCTTTGTCTTTATCTAAGATACATCCTTGTACAGTTGGATGATATAATGTTACATAGGTTGATCTACGTCCGATACCCCATGCAGATGCCGAAGGTCAGCAAACGGAAAGTGATAACATATTTGTAGCTCGTTGTTATCTGATCATTTCCCGCGGTCTGTAAAATGGCTACCAGAACTTTGGAAGTTTCCGATGAGCAGTATGATGTAATTCAAGGAATATTTACTCAGTTTGGATGGGATATACCTGGATCTGAGCGTCAAACGTCTGTTGATATGGTAGACGTAGGGACAGACACAGATGACTTATGTGGTGTAGATCGCGATGAAAATATAGAGACTCCATACGTGATAGAACAAAACCCGGAAAGAGAGGAGTGTCCGTATTGCTATTGTAGGCCTTGTATTACTTCTGAGGAAAACAGACAATTTTGGTGGAAAGAGGGAAGGGGTCCTGGGAGTAAAAGTAAACGGAACAGCAGTCTGCGCAAGGAACTATATAAAAAATTCTGGACAATGTTATTTCACAGAATGGTCTTTCGGGATGATAGATACCTATCAAAGAAACGGCTAGCTATGGATCGTGACCCTAGATTACGACATTATGTTTGGCACCGCAGAGATATAATGCCAGATTGTGTCCTAAAACTAGTTCGTGGGTGGTTGCCGAATTTAGACGGCGACGAGTATATGGGACACATGTGGGAATTAATAAAAGTGTAGCTGAATTGCTTGTTGAAATAAATATCAGAAAAAAACTAAACAAATTGTATTTACAATCTTTTAATGCTCGCTTTGAATTGTGGGAACTTCCGGTGTAAATATATACAGAAACGTTACCATGGTAAACTCCGCCCCCTCTGTCTATCAGGGAAATTTGAATTCTTGAAATGCTCCTGATTCAAAATTTTAACATCGATTAATGGAGTTTTTACTGTTTGAAATGGGGAAAAGTATCTGATCTAGGGTGAGTAATCATGGAGGCTACTTCCATCCATAATTTTAATGGCGAGAAGTAATAGATATAAAAGATATTTGCAAAAATATCTCCCCGACTTGAACGTTGTCAATATTTTGAAGAATCCATGATCATTCGGAGCTTCTCTCCTTTTATACTCAGCGTCCGGTCTTTAAGTGTTCGCCGAATACACGTCTATTCCTGACCAGAATAGATTACCATCATATAATTGATGATAATGGCAATATGATAGGCCTAAAATGAATTTATATAAAGTAGATTTAGACAGTACTTACTTGGTTTAATCAAAGGGGATTCCCGTAGAACATATCATTTGCGTATCACGTGATACGCCATGGTGATCATTTACCATTCAAAAGTTATGGCCAAGTTAAAGTTTTTGCGGACAAACAGTTTGGCCCACTTTTGAAAAACTTTTACCTTGAGCAAACTTTTGATTGGTAAGTGATAGGGCTTCCATATTTCACATGTGCATTCCTTGTGACAAGACCTTTCCATGGATACCAAAATTTTTACCTTGTGACCTTAACCTTGGAGTTTGACCTACTTTTGAAAAACTTTAACCTTGGGCATAACTTTCGAATGGTAAGTGATAGGGCTTTCATATTTCATATTTGTATTCCTTGTGACAAGACCTTTACATGGATACCAAAGTTTTTGACCTTGTGACGTTTACCTTGGAGTTTAACCTAATTTCGAAAATTTAAACTTTAGCCATAACTTTTGTATAGTAAGTGATAGGGCTTTCATATTTCACATATGAATTCCTTGTGGCAAGACTTTTCCATGGATACTAAATTTGATCTTGTGACCTTGACCTCAAATGTGAAACTATATATACTTTTCATTTGTTTTACTGGCGAAGAGGCATTCGTGTTTCACAAACACAGGGTTCATTCAGGTAGAAAATATCAGTAAATGATAAATATTAATAGCAGGAGTTAAAAGTAGTATTATCCGTAACACTTGAGAAAGATATTTTTCTTGTATGTTTTCAGCCTTTCAAAATTCCTTCATATACATTGAACTTGTATTTTCATGCCTGGTGGGAGGGTACCTTTCAGAAAAAGTTCGGTACGTAAAACTGATTTTTTGAAAATTACTACGGCCTTATACCGGTAATACTGTGCAGCATTTAAATCGATCAAGCTCGAGTGCTCCATATACGATCTATCAGATTTCGGTTCTATATCTAGACTTGCCCTTGGATTTATTCACATTTCGTCTGAATAAAAAAGAATTTGAAACGCAAAGTGATCAGTTTATACCGGCAGTCTTGCACGGTTTAAATAACTCGTGGCAATATGATTGATGGACAATTACCAAAAATGCAAATATTTGTCGAGGTTATACGGAATCTGTACATAAGATACTTTCATCAGGTCGGCTGAAGAGTCTAGATGACTTGACAAATGAAAGTCATGTCGTATCAGTGCATTTTCTTCCGAAAGATGCATCGAAAAGTTTTTGTATCGATACGTCCTACAATAATCACAGATCCTCGGAAATTTCCGTAGCTTGAATCGGAAATAAAAACGGAAAAGCCCGTAAATGTGCAATTGGTCTTACAAGAATAAAAATCGTTTATTCCAATTTTTTCTAACTAGAATTTTACGACATATAATGTCAGCTAACTGCCGGCAAGCTTTTTGTAAAAGCTTATACATATGTACTTGTGCTTTCATTTAGTTACCGTATATGTCAAAGTAGGTGCCTTTATGAAGTGGGTCTGAATTTCCTCCTTAATTTTTCTCAATAGTACACCTCCTAAGTAAAACAAATCAACAAATGGTCAAGCTAGGTAACTTACGATCTCTCAATGAGCAGTTTATGGTGCGAATGCTTTCCGTTTCAGTTTGACCTGGCAAATTGCAATATTTGTTTATAAATAATTTCTGTTACCACTAGCTTTCCATAATTGTCATGTGAACGGACACATTGCTGCTATCTCTCAGTGTACATGTTTATATAATCTATATAGACAAGTAATCCAGGGCGGTGGAAACCATGCCTGCAACAGTTAAAGGTTAGAATTACTTTATTATTGCAAATACTGCTCGTTTAGTACGATAAAATACTAAGCAAATAGTCATTATTTTGCACTAAAACTTCATGTTGAGATATTATTAATGGTAAGCTTAAGTGAACAAAAAACGGGTTTGTATGGTGCCCCAGTAGTGCCAAGCCAGAAACATTATAATGCGATCAGTATTCGTAATCTCTATGACTTAGTACTCTACCTTTGTATAGAATTCATGCGTACCTGTACTTTTGATTATATTAGGGGGAGGGTGTCTTTTTCCTTAAACTATACGTTTTTGGGTTAGTATAACTAGTGACGTCGGAAATAAGGGTGCCTTGTCGGAAACCCATAGTCTATTCTTTGCACAACGATCTTACATTCCCCACGATGTATAGAAGTGAATCCATCCCTGATAATAAATCGATGGTCATCGTCTTTGAAGTCCTTATGACGATATCGTCAATGATGTCACGACACTATATATATATATACAATTATTGCCCATGCAGTTGGGAGGGAGACTTGACGATTTGTTCAACCCAGGAAATCATTTCGCCCTCCCAAGTGGGCAATAAATTTTAATAAGATTTGACTATTATTGGAGGGAGGGGAGGTTGGACTAATACCTGATAATAACCAAACAATCAAAGGCTGGTTATGTCAGTTAAACAGATTTGACTGTTATTTTGGTGGTTTTTGTCAGGTAACCTGCCTTCGACGGTTATTTAGACTGGCTTAATTTGGTGTCAGACCTGTATTTTGGATATATGCGTGAAAAACACTTTTACTTTTATTCATTTTACCTCTAGATTTTTACATCTATAGGTCTTCGAGAGCGTCTCCGTGACGGAGAGGATGTCGTGGTGGCGGAGGGATATGTCTTTGAGTTTGAAAGGAGAGGATATCTCCGTGCCGGATGTTTCGTACCGGAAGTAGTTATTGAACATCCGGAATATGTGAAGTTGCTTCACGAGGAGTTTGTTCACGCTGGAAGTGACGTTGTACTAGCTTTTACGGTGAGTCAAAGCTCCTACGTCTTCTTTTATATTTAGACGAATTGAAGATATAGGGTACAAATTTAAAGTGGGAAATTATGGACTTGATAGTTTTGTAATTCATGGTTTTCATTATCTTTTTTTTTTCAAGTATTACGGGCACCGAGAAAAACTAAAAGTCGTTGGTAGAGAAGGAGATTTGGAGGACCTGAATGTCAAAGCGCTTAAAATAGCGCGGGAAGTAGCAGACGCCACAGGGACTCTGATGGCGGGAAATATTTGTAATACAACAATGTTTCAGAGAGACAATCAGAAGGCAATAGATACCGCTAGACTGATGTTCAAGGTAAAGTCATCTGGTTAACTTCAGAATTATTATTATGCACAAGACAAATATATGAAACGAATGAAATTGAGGATTACAGGTTGTCTGAATGTTTATCTTGGTCTGAAGATTTTACTATTTTTCACGTCAAGTATTTTTGATCGGACTACAATTAAGAAATGCATGGCCATGTTCATAATAAATCATTCGCCTTTGCAAGAACGATTGGTGCAAATAGTAACGATTAGTGCAAATGGATTAATGAATCACCTTGTGTCGTAACCAAGATACAATACAAGCATTCTGTATTGGTGCATTTTAAATCAAAAACGTATTGATTCATGTTACACAAAGGTAAACATCTCATTGCTTTATAATTTTATCTTATCTAACTTGCCAGGAGCAGATAGAATGGGCTGTGCAGTACGGGGCAGATTACATAGTGGCCGAGACCTTTAGTGAGTACGCCGAAGCCAAGTTGGCCCTGGAATGTATACAACAGTACGGGAATGGTCAGTACTTAATGTATTAGCATGCATAGGCAAACCTTATATCCCAGATGTACAGTCGCACTTGGTGCTAATTTAAGGACAGCGACATATGACATCTCAATATTGAGCTTTAAAAATATGAACATGAACTACCTTCCTGCAGGATAGCTTATCGGGGATGCGGCCTGGTACGTTTGTATCAAGGTCCCTGGACACTTAGCGTTACAGTACATGTTTTCCTTGTTGATTTAAGTAATCGCTCACTACATGTATTCAACTACTCTCCTTGTGGACACGTTGTTACTGGTGACCTTAGTATAAGTCAAGAACGACAAGTTGAGAGGATTGTTAAGAAAGGGTCCCAAATATAGAGAAAGTAAATCCTTTACATGGAACCAAAATTTTTAAAGTATCATGGACTCCTGTGAGGAATATGCAAGACGTTGGGCAAAGAAAGGGGATGTACAACTCGATTCCCTTCCGAATGGATGAAATCCATCCGAGGGTTACTTTTATCTAAAATTCACAACTTACAAGCAACTTTGAATACCAGATTCGAGTCTATCTTTTAAGACCCTGATGTTTCCACTGAGCTCACCTACCTTCAAGAGCATTATGCCATCACATCAGCAGACAAAGCCTCAAATAACTACACATTTACGTGCAGAAAGTACTATTTCGACAGCCTTGTTTGAGTTGGGTTTGAATTCGACATCAGGAAATCCTATTTACAACCCAATAAACCTTTCTACCTCAGAAATAATAAATAACCACAAATCAGCTATCGCTTCCTTTGGCTTTGACACAAGCAATTTAGATTTAGATTTACCATACTTATATTTTATACCTAAAATGCATGAAAATCCGTACAAACATGTTCAAACAAATTTGTATCGATCTCACTCACCAAAGTTTTATCTGAAATCAAATCTAGACTTCAAAAATATTGTTCGACAGTATATTCTCGAAGCGGCATTAACCAGATGTGGGTTTTAAAGAATTCAAAGGAACTTTTAGAGCATCTGAAATCCACTCATTTCCTGTTACCTGTTACCTAGTTGAAAGACCTATCCATCAGTCTCTTGACTCTCCAGGTCTGTTCTTGTTCGATAGAGTCAATTCGATCAAAGCCTTTGATTTTTCGACACTTTACACAACAATACCACATTCTGTTTAAGAAAGACTCGCAAAAATTATAAACAAAAATTTACAAGCGATACGTTTACAAGCAAGAACGACAATCGCAAATATAAATTTACTATTGTTAACTATGTCAAAACCTACTTTGTAAAAGAAAAAGACCGATTGAAAAAAAAATACATAGAAAAAGACGTTAAACTTCCTGATCAACAACACTTTTGTGGTTTTCGGAGGAAAGGTCTTCCAGCAATTTGTCTGAATTCCAATGGGAACAAATTGTGCCCCATTCCTTGCCGACATTTTCCTTTACTCGTACGAAGTTTAATTCATTCAATCTTTGGTCTCTGAAGGGAAAAGGTACTTAGCTTCTGCCTTTTACTTCACCTACATATATAGACGATGTGTTGTCCATCAATAATCCAAATTCGGAGATTATCTTAGCAGAATCTATCCTTCGGAGCTTGAAGTCAAAGAAACTACGGAGACAAATAATTCAGCATCCTATTTGGAAATAATGCTGTCCTACGACACTGATGGTCACATGAACACCTCACTCTATGACAAACGTGACGACTTCAATTTCAGCATAACAAACTTTCCTTTTCTGAGTAGCAACATCCCTTCATCGCCTGCTTATGGTATGTTCATATCTCAATTGATACGTTATGCCAGAGCAAGTACCAAATATACAGATTTTGTTCGGAGAGCTAGACGTCTTTTAGATAAGCTTCTCAATCAGGGATATGTTTGTGACTAACATCGTCACTGAGGAAGTAGAACTACGGTCGATACGGAGAACTCGTCATACACTATGATGTCCCATTGTCCAGAATGAAGGATGGTATTCTGTCTGAGACAATTTAACCATCCAACCACAGAATATGCTTATATCTTTCGAAATGGAAGTAACCGGATGTTACAATTCTACCGAATTGAAGCGACGGGTGTTGCATGCAGCCAGCTTACTCTTCCTGGGCACCTGGTCTCGCTCCCATATTGAGCTTTCGCTTCTTTACGTATGATGGAGGTTTTTGTTTGTTTGCTTTAGTTCCTGTTTTATCCTGATTTTGAATGCGTTCGGTTTATGATTTTATGGATTATCGATTTTGTACTGTGTATGGAGATATGGTCATTATCCATATTTGTCATGCTTTCGTTTCACCAGGATAACGGGGGTTCAAATAATGGTGTGCGATACTAATTGTATCATTTGAAAATACATGATGTCATTTGATCTGAAGGTGATCTAGCCAACGGCTAACGACACTGTTGATTACCGAGAGTCCAAACTTTGTATGTACATTTGTTCTATTTAGGACTGCCGGCTGTTGTATCACTAGTTACGCATGCACAAGACACGACAGCAGACGGTCTGACATTTGGAGAAGCCTGCAGAAGGCTGGAGGAGGCGGGGGCTGATGTGGTCGGCTTAAACTGCTGTAGAGGTCCCGATTCCATGATGCCACTCATGAAAGAAGTCCGCAAAGCATGCAAGGTAGTTTAATACTACATGTAAGCTGCAAATTTATTAATACGAGAGAGGTTCAAACCTCGAAACAACTTGAAATTGAATAGCTGAGATTCCTTACAACTCTTTCTGGATCCGTAGGTCTCCACCTGCTGGCGGACGTCTACAATATTACGTCATTATCCATGACCCTTTATGTTCTGACGGGCCATTGTTAATGAGGTCATAATGTATCAAACCGTCAAGAGGTGCGATTCCAGACGTTTGGGAAGGATCCCTCAATATGGTCCTTTGTTGATTTTTTTCTATTTCGATACTGGAAATATTTTCTTGGAAGTAAATTTGATAATAGTCGATTTGACAGCCTTATATAACATGTGACCGACCTAGAAATTTCCTTTCCTATGAACTTTTTTTGATGATTCTTATCTATGGGATAGTACTGAACGATTCTAGCTTGGTTGCCACTCTGGCAACCTTGGGCAACTCTTTTTATCGGCGGAAATTCAAAATGGCCGCCAAATGCATTCCATCAATAGATGAAATTAAATTCTTTCATTAAATATTAAGTGTGGCACATCAAATCAGGGGTTTTGAGGGTCAACAAACCCATTTCCGATGTAATTTTTACAAATTGAGTTCATTCAGGACTAAAAAATTCAAGATGGCCACCAAATGTCAACCGCATTATTGATTATGGTACAATGTGAATATTTCAATAAAACTTTCGTGTAACACATCTTATTTGTAGTTGCAATATTGTTCTAGAATACATTTATTTTGCTGTTTCGGTTGTTTTCTGCTGACACATGCTTCTAGGACAACTCTGGGGAAATTCAAAATGGCCGCGAAATGCCTTCCATGAATAGGTGAAATTCAATTTATTCTTTAAATATTAAGTGTGGCACATCAAATCAGGGGTTTTGAGGGTCAACAAACTCATTTCCAATGTCATCTTGGCATTTTGAGCTCATTCTAGACTACAAATTCAAGATGGCTGGTAAATTTCAACCTCACTATGGTACAATGTGAATATTACAATGAAAAGTTTGTGTTACACATCTTATTTGTAGTTGCAATGATCCTTGAATGCATTTATTTTGCTACTTTTGTTGTTTCCAGTTCTTACATACTTGTAGGACAACTTTTTTCATCGGGGAAAATTCAAATGGCCACCAAATGGTCCCCTTCTACTGAGTAAAATATAATAATTACTTAATACATTAAGTGCGGTAATCTATATAGTGGTTTCAAGTGCCATAAAATCCATACCTTGTGTCATTATTTTAATATGGCTTTATTTAATTTTTATTTAATTTTTGTTCTAAGAAAAAGGAAGGAGTAAAAAAAAATTAGTAATTTTAGGGTCGTAGTATTCCTTAGCAGGGATCATGCCAGGACGTGAGATTATATATGACCACCTTAGTTGGGAACTAAGAATAATACGGAAGAAACAATAAGTAAAGTTTTAACGTAATAAATCAATGTGTGAATATTGTATTTTTCTAAAAAGAAATATCACAAGCTAGTATTTCAAAAGACTTCCTATATGAAGAAATAAGAGTGACATATAAGATTGGATGGTTTCAACTTTAACGGACTAAGATTCGTCAAAATGTAACACAAAGATAGACATGTCATTTATTAAAATATAACATATTAAAATGGTACTCAAAAGACAAAAGTAAAGTTTCCCTATTGATCATGTTGATATAAGACCAGTTTGTTTGACGCAGGGAATTCAAGAGTAAGCAAGTAAATTCGAGGTAACTTGGCTATTTTGGCTCTTTTGACCATCATGACAATTTCTTTGCCTGCAGAGCTTTTTTCCAATCGGCAAGAATGCAATAGAAAGTGTTTGGTGTCTTCTTTACAACAGTCCCTCGGTGTTATTTATTTTGAGTTGAGATATATACTATATTTATGTATAAAGTTAATGATTACATGTACCGGCCATTTTTCAATGACGTTCTGAACCTTGCATCTCTATCCTAGCTATTCATACTTAAAATGGAACTTTGTAAGAATAGAATATCTTCAAATGTGGCAAAACAACATTAATTATTTATGCTTCTTCGAATAATTTTGGCTTGAAGTACCACTAATGAGCATACATTGTCCGAATCATGCATGTCTGGTGCATAGAATGTATTCTTCTATGTAAAGAAGACTGCTCAATAGTAACAGGGTTAGCACTCTCCTTTCTCTTCATAAGGGCGGTTAAGTTTGTAAATGAGCAGGCCTTTCAAAATATCATCTGCTATGACTACATCGAAGGATAATTGTTACTTCTGGTTGGAGATATTCCCTCCGTTTTTCTCTACAGTGATTCAAATTGAATCTGAGGAGTCTTCAACTGTGGTAGATGAAATGGTAATACGTATGTTTTGGCATGTAAAATTAAAGTGGGTGAAATCTTGAAAGCAATTGTCTTGGATACCAGCTTGAAATGAATCTAGAACAGAACAAGAGCATAAGTCAAAAGAACAATATGACATGGAAAATGATCTATGTCAAGAATACAGATCATGCAGCAATCCTGGAAGAACTTTGCTCCTCTGAATTCCTTTTTCAGACTTTCAAATAGGACGATCGCTTAAGTATTTGACATGATATTTTGAAAAATTATAGCCCAATTATGTAGATTCTTGCTTCAGGTCGCACTTATCCCCCTTTCTTAAAACATACAATATTTGCAAGTTATTTTTTATCTTTATAATAAAAAAGATTCTTCGCTTTTATGTTTTGAGAATGTGCAATCTATGTAAAAAGAGCATTTGTAAGCTCATATCGACAAAAGAAAATTAGACATGGATTATACCACCTTTGGGATCACAAAGTAGATGCACCACAGTTATTCGTAACGAAATGTGAATAATGAAGTGAGAACCATTTTGTGTTAAGCCTTTAATGAACTAATAAGGAAAATGACACAAGATATGGATTTCATGGTCCTTAAATGCCCTGATTAGATGTACTTCTCTTGATAAATCAAGTAATTATTACATTTTACAAAGTTGTAGTAGATTATTTGGTGACCATTTTGAATTTCCCGCGATAAGCAGAAGCATCTGTTAGCTGAAAACAACCAAAACAGCAAAATAAATGTATGCTAGGACAATTGCAACTACAAATAAGATGTGTTACACGAACGTTTTATTGAAATATTCACATTGTACCATACTGAGGTTGAAATTTGGTGGCCATCTTGAATTTTTAGTTCTGATTGAACTCAAATTGTAAAAATGACATCGGAAATGGGTTCGTTGACCCTCAAAACCCCTTATTTGATGTGCCACACTTAATATTTAAAGAAAGAATTTAATTTCATCTATTAGCGGATGGCATTTGGCGGCCATTTTGAATTTCCGCCGATAAAAAGAGTTGCCCAAGGTTGCAAGAGTGGCAACCAAGCTAGAATCGTTCAGTACTATCCCATAGATAAGAATCATCAAAAAAAGTTCATAGGAAAGGAAATTTCTAGGTTCGGAAATTTTCAAATCGACTATAACTATTCTACCTGTAAGAATTTATTTGTGAATTAATTGTGCCATAATTCTAGTACCTGTGATTCTTCCACCAGGGACCGATTTGTATGTTACCTGTGCCATACAGGACCACCAAGGACCAGCCCACAATGCAATGTCTGAAAGAGGAATCTACAGGTAGGTGTCCTAAATATAGCGGTAGGGGACTAGAGGTGTATATAAGCTCGTGTCACTGAGGAATCTACAGGTAGGTGTCCTAAATATAGAGGTAGAGGACTAGAGGTGTATAAGCTCGTATCACTGAGGAATCTAACGACTACAACATGTAATTCAAAGCCTATGTACCATGTGCCCGGTCTATACAATAGGCCTAGACCGTTTTCCGATCTTTTTATCCGAGTGTGCGTTCCATAAGGCGGAACGTTTCAGATCGACAGCAATTCAGAATAAAGCAGCATTTTGAAGGTTACAATGCTCGGTGACAGTGAGGTTCGAATTCTTGACCTATTGTGATCCGTATTTACGGAGTTACCAATTTTCATAATGTTTTTAATGTAATGACTGTTTTATGAAAAACAATAACTTTAGTTTTCTTTTTTATAGGCGCGATGGCTTTTCCATTCGACCTACCCGCTTTTGCCTGTAGTAGGACTCACATAGCCCGGTTTGCCCGAGAGGCCCGGGCTCTTGGCGTGCAGTACATCGGGCTCTGCTGTGGGAATGCCTCTCACTACCTCCGGGTAGTAGCAGAGGAGTATGGGAGAAAACCACCTGCTAGTCGCTTCTCTCCAGACATGTCCGAGCATTTTGTCTATGGTGATGATAAGCATGTGAAGAAATACCATGCTGATAATATCCTACCTGCCTATAATACATAGGTGACTCATTAACTAAATTTTCATAAAAAAAAAGATATGTCATGTTTTTTTATGTAAGGAAGTTTTGTTATGTTTTCTGTGTATGGAAATTGTGTCATTCTTTTTGTGTCGCCTGCGAAGCATAGCGACACTTAGGGATCACTTTGTCCGTTGTCCGTCTGTCCGTCCGTCTGTCTGTCTGTCACACTTTGGGTGTCACAGCCCATAACTTTTGATTGGTAAGTGATAGGGCTTTGATATTTCACATGTGTATTCCTTGTGACAAGACCTTCCTACACAAACCATAATTTTTGACCTAGTGACCTTGACCTACATATTTGACCTACTTTTCAAAAAAATTAAAAATGGATATATCTTTTGATTGGTAGGTGATAGGGCTTTGATATTTCACATGTGCAATCCTTGTGGCAAGACCTTTCTACACATACCATAATTTTTGACCTTGTGACCTTGACCTAGATATTTGACCTACTTTTGAAAAAAAGATAAGATTCGCTATATCTTTTGATTGGTAAGTGATAGGACTTTGATATTTCACATCAGTATTCCTTGTGACAAGACCTTTCTACACATACAGTAATTTTTGACCTAGTGACCTTGACCTACATATTTGACCTACTTTTAAAAAAAAATTAAGAATGGATATATCTTTTTATTGGTGAGTGTTAGGACTTTGATATTTCACATGTGCAATCCTTGTGGGAAGACCTTTCTACGCATACCATAATTTTTGACCTTGTGACCTTGACCTAGATATTTGACCTACTTTTGAAAAAAAGATAAGATTCGCTATATCTTTTGATTGGTAAGTGATAGGGCTTCAATATTTCACATGTGTATTCCTTCTGACAAGACCTTTCTACACAGACCATTAAATTTGACCTTTTGACCTTGATCTAGATATTTGACCTACTTTTCAAGAAAAGTAATATTGGCTATATCTTTTGTTTGGTAGGTGATAGGGCTTTGATATTTCACATGTATTTTCCTTGTAACAATGCCATTCTACACATACCATTATTTTTTTTACCTTTTGACCTTGACCTACATATTTGACCTACTTTTCAAAAAAATTAAGAATGGATATATCTTTTGATTGGTAAGTGATAGGGCTCTGGTATTTCACATGTGTATTCCTTGTGACAAGACCTTTCTACACAGACCATAAAATTTGACCTTTTGACCTTGATCTAGATATTTGACCTAGACCTACTTTTCAAGAATTTTGATCCACTTTCTAGAATAATAATCAAACCGCTTCGCAGGCGACACAAGCATTCCTTGGATTGCTATTTTTATGTATGAAAAATTTATTCAAGACCGACGTATTACAATTTAAATGGAGAAAAATAAACTAAACTTTTCTTGTCGTTTTGTACATCAACCTCTGTAGGAATTATGCAGAATGATTTGTCAAGAAAAATACAGTAAGGCCCACAAGCCCCGAATCTATAAAGCACTTGACCACATACTAAGTATCGATCGTGACAAGTCCGAGAAGGTCGGAGTTGGAAAGACATTCTGAATATGCCAAATTGATGCTTGTGTTGATCATAGCTGTTTAGTCAGAGCTCGCTCCTACGTAAAATGTTTTCAAATGAATCTCTTAGTTTACTACATTTAACTTGTGAAGACTTATAATCTTGACTCGTTTTATACGACTTATTTGCGCCTTGTTAAAAACTGTCTTTGACTAATCAATATCGACTTGTTTACGACTTTTAGGGACTTGAGTACGACTTGATCCAGCTTTGTCTACGATGTGTCAATACTCGTATACAACTGTAAATAACCACTACTGTTGCCTTCTTATCAAGACACTTACTTCTTAGAAGCGATTATTTTCTGCGTCATACTGTCTGAACATTATGTTAATCTCACGGTGAGTCCTGAGATAATTTTACATCACCATGTGTGTTCTTCGAGACCTGTCACCTCTAGGCAATCGGAATAGTGGGATGGTTAATTATGTGCATGTACTCCGGATAACTACACCGTCTGCTACTTGCGTAGCATATGGCCGTCCTTAGTCGGCACCGGTTGCTCGTATAGGTTTATGCTCGGTCTTTCTATGGTATGAGTTGGTGTTCCTTGTCCCTTTTACGTCTCTTTCTGTAAGTGTCTGCTCTGTGTTTTTGTATTGGGTGTTTTGTTGTGGGTGCTCTGTGTTTTTGCATTGGGTGTTTTGTTGTGGGTGCTCTGTGTTTTTGTATTGGGTGTTTTGTTGTGGGTGCTCTGTGTTTTTGCATTGGGTGTTTTGTTGTGGGTGCTCTGTGTTTTTGCATTGGGTGTTTTGTTGTGGGTGCTCTGTGTTTTTGCATTGGGTGTTTTGTTGTGGGTGCTCTGTGTTTTTGCATTGGGTGTTTTGTTGTGGGTGCTGCGACTGAGATCCCCTCCTTTCTTTCTTTAAATGCCGTATTTTGCATAATCCCGTCAAAACATACGGAAGCCGATACGTGCCTAAGTAAAACATAACCACGCCACAATAAGACATAGATTCGCAAAGTTGACGATAGTGATATTGAAGTTTGATCTTAAGATTCGGCCATTTTTTTTTTCTATTCACTTTCTGGTTTACTACTGACGTAACTTCTAGCAGGTGGCTTGTTATGCCGAAATAGTAGTCAGGGTTCTGGCACATAGTGCACGACCCGAAGGGGAGTGCACTATGTGCCAGAACCCTGACTACTATTTCGGCATAGTGAACACTAAACCTAACACTATTGTTATTATTATTATGCTTCCAGTGAGTTTCTTCTGTGATAGGATCTACTCTACCATATTGTGTCAGAGAACGGTCGAGGTGTACACTATCACCTTTCTTGGTGTGCACTATCACCCTAATAGTGCACCCCTGTCTTTCCACAGTAGCGTTCTTAACACAAGTGATGCTGACCTGTTTATATATACAGACATGTCGTTTTCATACAAGATATTTAATTAAATTTGTTTGCATACCCAAGCAAATGTTCCTAAATATTTATTTTTTCCTTTAAAATCAATGCCAAATTTATGTTGCTATATTTTTCTTGTTAAATAATGCCTGTACTAATCGACCACACTATAGATCTTTTACAGTCAAAGAGGGGTAAATCCAGATTATGCACAAGGTTTTTTGAAAGAGAGGTAACTCGTACAATCAATATTCATAACATATATCTTGAAAACATTTTCTATGAAGGGAATACACTATCAAAAACAAATGTTCCTAGATAGTTTTTTTTTCCTTAAAAATTAATGCCAAATTTATGTTGCTATATTTTTTCTTGTTAAATTATGCCTTTACTAAACGACCACACTATAGATCTTTTACAGTCAAAGAGGGGTAAATCCAGAATATGTTTGTCTGTAACACAGAGTTTTTGAAAGAGAGGTAACTCGTGCAATCAATGTTCATAACATATATCTTGAAAACGAATACACTATCAAAAACAGTCAGCATAATATAGAATAGAACTACCTATTACCCTTTTGGAGGGTTATGAAAACTTTAGACAAATATTAATTCCGTTGATCTTAGAATCGTTGAGGGGTTTTTTTTCACAATGAATAGAACTTAATGGATTTTACGAAAAGATGAGTGTGAAATCCAAAAACTAATTTCGATGTCCATAAGTTTAGAGGTTTGTACATTTTCCAATGGCGTAGGAGAAGGGGGGCACAACCATGTTTGTGCGCCCCCCCCCCCCCCCCCCCCCCCAATTTTCAATCACAAAATTTTATGATGCATTAACATTGTTTAAAATAGAAACATTTTGTACCTTAAATCTACAATTTTTCCGTCAATTTTCAAAATTTTTCTTTGGCTCGCTACCGCTCGCCAGTTCTTTATAGACTTTCTGAATAATTTAGCTATTATGATCCATCATTTATACATTTTACTTTATCAATGTACATGAAGACATTTAACTCGAACTATATAGAATATTATTAGTTTTATTACATGTACTTGTCAATGATAGAGGGTATAGAAAGTATTTTCTGATACGTCAATATTTTGCTAAAAGAATTTCCTGGCTCGCTACCGCTCGCCAGACATTTACTCATGTACTTAAAATATAGAATTGCACCAGAAATTTTAGAATTTGCGCATATACAGAACATGACATTTTTTTCTATCTACCCCCCCCCCCCCCTTTTTTTTTTTTTTTTTTTTTTTTGCTTGTTAGAAATTTTGGGATGTTGTGCCCCTCCACTTTTTCAGGCAGAGCTACGCCATTGTTTTTCCTATATTCCTCATGAAAAATTTGATTTATTTATCAACTA
Source organism: Pinctada fucata (assembly GCA_028142955.1). Lineage (NCBI taxonomy): Eukaryota > Metazoa > Mollusca > Bivalvia > Pterioida > Pteriidae > Pinctada > Pinctada fucata. The sequence goes on from AP027102.1 coordinate 101,690,712, forward strand.
ATAAGGAAAAAAAGCATTAGTCAGAAAATGAAAGCTACCTTCATGTTGACACTATTCAGGGTTCTTATTTGTTTAATTCCATTCCTAGTTAATACAAAGAAACACATTTAAATACTCTATATACATGATATATGAACTAAAGGTGTAAAGGAAATTTAAAGTCAGCTGTGTAACGGGCAGAAGCATGTTTACTAGTCCTGGTTGCTAGGTAAGTTGTTTATACGACAGGAAATCCCATCCACCAACAATCGCATTGATTGATCTCTTTCCGGGACTTGATTTTATCCAAGGAATAATCTAAACATGCCAGAAGAAGGTTAGAAAACTTATAATTTACAAACTTTTAAGATTGATATACCTGCATTAGACAATATGAAAACAAAGACGGACGGAACATCTCAATTGGTCTGTATTAGTAAAGCAAAATTCTATTAATAGATTTTTATACATGCTTTATGATTTAAATACATGCAGATCAAAGAATGATCAAACCACTTTACGTTATTCATTTGGAGAGGAAAATAGGGGAGGGGAAAAAGAGAGAGAAAACTTGGAATGGAAATAAATCTTGAGGGGAGGGAGGGGGCAACATGTGCTGAAGTTAAAGATCGAGATGCGGGAAGGGATGTCAAATATTTTGATTTTTGGAATCTTGCATGATTCATCATTGATTAAATGGTAAAATGTATGGTATTTAATAATTTGATATTTGCATCATATGACAAGTTAGCACAAATTTACGAGTTCTCCCTTCCCATTTCTTGAGAAAAATAATGATAAATTATTGATATTGAAAATGTTTTACTGCCAGACTGGTCGATCTGCATGTGAAATATTGCTTCTTTGCAGGAATTGACAGAGGTTCAACATTTTCCTAATTATCTATTAACACGCAGAATCGACCAGTCTAATATTATCTGCAAACGACAATGGGCGGAACTTAGCGGACTAAGTTCCGCCCAATATCGTCTGCAGATAATATAAGACTAGAGATAACAACTAGCTAGTCGTGGTTTATCGTCCAGTAATTCCCTGAGTCGGAATTACTGGACAATAAACCACGGCTAGCTAGTTGTAATTTCTAAATCCCATCACGTCTTAATCTGTGCAATCCGTATAGAAGTACCTACGAAAATAGACAAATTCAAACAATAAAGTGCATAGATCCATATGTACCAACAAAAATAGACAAATTCAAACAACAGATAATGTCCATAGGTCCGTATATATGTACCTACAAAAATGGACGAATTCAAATAATAAAGTCCATAGATCCATATACATGTACCAACAAAAATAGACAAATTCAAACAACGGATAAAGTCCATAGATCCGTAAACATGTACCAACAACAATAGACAAATTCAAACAATAGATAAAGTCCATAGATCGATATGTACCTACAAAAATAGACAAATTCAAACAATAGATAAAGTACATAGATCCTTATACATGTACCAACAAAAATAGAAAAATTAAAACAATAAAGTCCACTGATACGTATAGATGTACCTACAAAAAAGACAAATTCAAACAACAGATAAAGTCCATAGATCCGTATACAAGTTCCAACATAAATTGACAAATTCAAACAGTAAATAAAGTCCATAGATCTATATACACGTACCTACAAAAAATAGACAAATTCAAACAATAAAGTGCATAGATCCATATACATGTACCAACATAAATAGACAAATTCAAACAACGGATAAAGTCCATAGATCCGTATACATGTACCAACAACAATAAACAAATTCAAAAAATAGATAAAGTTCATAGATCTATATACACGTACCTACAAAAAATAGACAAATTCAAACAATAAAGTCCATAGATCCGTATACATGTACCTACCAAAATAGACAAATTCAAACAATAGACAAAGTCCATAGATCCGCATACATGTACCAACAAAAATAGACAAATTCAAACAATAGACAAAGTCCATAGATCCGCATGTACCAACAAAAATAGACAAATTCAAACAATAAAGTCCATAGATCCGTATAGATGTACCTACAAAAATAGACAAATTCAAGTCCATAGATCCTTATGTACATGTACCTACAAAAATAGACAAATTCAAACAACAGATGAAGTTCATAGATCCTTATACATGAACCTACACAAATAGACAAATCCAAACAATAGATGAAGTCCATAGATTCGTATAAGGTTGGAAATTATAATTTGATAATTAAGAAATATCATGTTTGATCATTTTTAAAATAAAACATTTTCCCCAATAAATACATCTATATTTTACCTACCTTTCCAACTTAATATTTTCTTTCGTGATTGAATGTCTGGCACTATGTTGTAAGTGATGTTCTCTATCATTGATTTTACATGAAAGTTTTAGACAATAGATATTCCATTACATAGAGAGATTAGACTACAAATAGTCGATAATCAGATCCAATATAGTATCTAACCACGTAATCTCGGGTGTTTAGAAGATGAATTAAGATAGATAATCGATAAGACAAACTATTGAGAAGTGCAGTGTATTTGTACAGGACCTTGGTTTTTCATTGTTTAAGTGCACTCACTTCGTTGTCAAGGAGTTGCATATTCTCTTGAACAAATCAGAACTTTCTTACATCTGGTTTTATCTGTAAAAAAGGAGATTTTTTTGTTGATAATGGGACCTAAGCCTAGCTTAAAACGTCCGGGGAAAGAAGGGAAAAAGAGAGTGAGACTCCCTCCCATGAAAGAAAATGAGAGTAAGTAACACGGAAAAGGACAATAATTGATTATCAGCTAAAAGAGACAACTGCTGGATAGTTTGGGAGCAGAGGTGTGTAGGAGGGGAGGCGGGGGGGGGGGGGGCTAAACTTGCTTCTTTGACTCTTCATGCATTTATCACAATGTAGATTTGAGCTTCTAAATAATGTGACTTTTACTTATAATCAATGATATGAAATCTGGGTTTCTAAGATTTTCAAATAAGATGGGATTTTATAAGAGTATAATATGCAAGCTTTTGTTTTATTGTAGCACCATCTAACGCTGGCAAGCAGAAGGAATCTTCTGTACTAAAGGACAGTAGTCTGGCCGTGCTGTCCCGGGAGTTGGGACCAGAAAAATACAACGGACTGGTCTTGGGAATGTTACTCAATATACCAACTATAACACTGGTACGGATAGCCAATGACGCATCAGAATGCGGCCTCAAAGACGCTAGTGACAAAACGAAAATAGATGCCACGCAAACAATTTTGTTTAAATGGCGGGAACTTCGTGCTGGAACAAAAGAGAGGGAAAAAGTGAAAGAGTTAACCCGCGCTATTAAAGAAATGGGCAAAGAAGCTTGTGCTCAGATGATAGCAGAGAAAAACATCGAAAATGTGGAACTAACAGCTGACGCCTTTGCCGCTCTGGCGTGATGTTTCAGAATCTGTGTTTGAATTGTGCCCTTGTACATATACATACCAAATATCTTTTATAATTATTACTATGTTCTTCACCATTTTAAGCACTTGGTCTCCGTAGAACATTTGACATGAAGAAAAAATTGGTTTCATGATGCTGACCTCAGTAGACATACATGTATGATATTTGTGATCCATCATGATCGGCTGCTCAGAATTGTTACTGTTTACGCATTAAAAATCATCCTCGCATGTCTCTTATGTTTTTCTCATTTAAAAGATCATGACATTTGTCACAGTTTTCCCTACCACTGATGTACATTCGATGTTTTATTTTTTATCAATGGACATTTTTATGAAAATTCTAATCTTTGTTTCGTCAGATGATCATGTAGCTCCTTCGATGTCGACTCAACAGCTTTACAAACTGTGAGTGTCGAGGTCATCTTCAAGGTCAAATATCATCAGCTTTACAAACTGTGAGTGTCGAGGTCATCTTCAAAGTCAAATAACAAGATTCAGACTTATCTGTTCGTGGAAAGGTCATGTGTTTGTGAAAGAATTAAAACCTTTTTAAGTAGAAGGTACAAATTGTAACGACACAATTATATGGAACGCCATCGCTGTCTTATGATGAGATATTTCAATATATGGTATGGTTTAATCAATATATGCGGTGGTAAGTACATTATATGCGGTGGTAAGTACATTATATGCGGTGGTAAGTACATTATATGCGGTGGTAAGAACATTATATGCGGTGGTAAGTACATTATATGCGGTGGTAAGTACAATATATGTGGTGGTTAGTACATTATATGCGGTGCTAGGTACATTATATGAGGTGCTAAGAACATCATATGCGGTGGTGAGTACATTATATGGAGTGGTAAATACATTATATGCGGTGCTAAGTACATTATATGAGGTGCTAAGAACATTATATGCGGTGGTAAGTACATAATATGGAGTGGTTATTACATTATATTCGGTGCTAAGTACATTATATGCGGTGTTAGATACATTATATGGGGTGGTTTATTCATTACATGGGGTGGTTAGTACATTATATTCGGTGCTAAGTACATTATATGGGGTGGTATGTTCATTACATGGGGTGGTTAGTACATTATACGCGGTGCTTAATACATTATATGCAGTGCTAAGTACATTATATGCGGTGCTAAGAACATTATATGGGGCGGTGAGTACATTATATGCGGTGCTAAGTTCGTTATGTGGTGATTTCGTTATGATAAACATTCTTATGACCGAGATTAAACATTTCGGAGACTCGGATCGCAGCTACGTTAAGGCAACCGTTTTTTACGTTTTTGTGGCCTTTAACACAAATATTTATCTAAGAAGATAAAAATAAATACTATATTGTTTAATTGAGGTATATTTCATTGGATTTTAATAAAAAAAATTGAAAAGATTAAATCTTTGGCAATGAGTGAAATGTATTCTACAATTTCATCTCTCTCATGCAACGGTTCGGTGGCATAGTGGTGAAGACGCAGGACTGCGAACACTAACGTCGTGAGTTCGATCCTGGTCGGTGATTCATTTTACAAAGTTCTTGCTTCTTTTAAAGTGAGAGGCACCATGATATCAATAGGCATTGTTTCCGTATATTTTTGGACACTTTTATACATGTAATGCATGTGTATGCCTTTAACTGGGCCCAAATTGGTAATAAAGTATCTTGTATTGTATATGCTTGTACTTATAAGAAGAGCTTTGTATAGTACAGAAAAATTATGTGATATTAGTAAAGAGTAGATTAATTCTGTAACACTACGTTAGTAGTATATAAATTATAATTTTTAATTTAGCTTGTGATATTCAATTTACGTGGTCTAAGAGAGAGAGAGAGAGAGAAAAAAAAACAGGGTGACGTGAAAATTCTATATCATTATTTTTTTTTATTCTAATGATTAGTATAAAAAAAAAATCATGATATAGAATTGGTGTCGTGAAAATTCTATATCATTATTTTCTTTTTATTCTAATAATAAGAATAAAAAAAAATAATGATATAGAATTTTCACGTCACCCTGTTTTAAGAATATCAATGTAATCGGCAATCTCTGATCCAATCCAGAAACTGAAAAAAAAAACCGGTTGTATTTCTTTCTTCTCGGCCACTTATGTAGCTTTCTGGCGCGAAATACACACGGTGTAGATATAGACAAATTTATTTCCTTCCAAACGGTTAAATATTTAATCGGAACAAATTATGCATAAATTGTTCCATGATATAAAAAGAAAAAGATGGCAATTATAACCTACTTTTAATATCGCTCTAGAGATAAATTTTAAAATAGTTATCCATCCCCCCTTTTTTTTTCGTTTTTGCCTGTGGACATTGTTTCCCCCCCTCGCTTCAGAACCCCGCTTGTCCAGAAAATGTGTTTTATTGACATACACCTTTGGTGAATGTGGCATTGTAAAGTTGTCTACAAAAGCGTTTCCGTTTTCCATTGTTTTCTGTGTAAAAATGCTTATTTTGATCCAAATACCGGTCTTTTCTTCCACCCCCCCCCCCCCCCCCTCCCCCCCCCCCCCCCCCATGATAGAGCTGGGAAACATGTTGAATCCTTTTGTGTTTATGTGTCCTTTTGGGTTAATGATAAACCGATCGCGAGTCTCAAAAATGTTTAATCTTGGTCATCAGAATGTTTATCATAACGAAATCACCACATAACGATCTAAGCACCGCATATAATGTACTCACCACCCCATATAATGTTCTAAGCACCGCATATAATGTACTAATCACTGCATATAATGTACTTAGCACCGCATATAATGTACTAACCACCTCATGGAATGGACATACCACCCCATATAATGTACTAAGCACCGCATATAATGTACTTAGCACCCCATATAATGTACGTACCACCCCATATAATGTTTTTAACACCGCATATAATGTACTAAGCACTCCATATAATGTACTTAGCACTCCATATAATGTACTTACCACCGCATATAATGTTCTAAGCACAGCATATAATGTACTTACCACCGCATATAATGTTCTTAGCACCGCAAGTAATGTACTTATCACCGCATATAATGTTCTAAGCACCGCATATAATGTACGTACCACCCCATATAATGTTCTTAACACCGCGTATAATGTACTAAGCACTCCATATAATATACTTAGCACCGCATATAATGTACTTACCACCGCATATAATGTACTTACCACCGCATATATTGATTAAACCATCCAATATATTGAAATATCTCATCATAAGACAGCGATGGCGTTCCATACAATTATGAGGAATGATTGTATGTAGTACCAGGTAGTGCTTTAATCTAGAAAAAGTGGACAGCAAATATATCTGATAAGCAAAAAAAATGCAGATTTACATTATATGTTACAGTAATGTTCAGATTGACAAAGATACTGAAGATGGTGAAAGTGCAGATCATTAAAACTAACAATCTGGAAGGCAAAGATATAAAAGTATGTATTTATGATGTCGAACACAGAGACTACAGGTAGAGTCAAACAGTAATAATGAAAAAAATGCATTATTACCTGGTGCTTACAACTTATAAAAAAGCTACATAAGAAAGATTTGTCATTCAGATATTTTCACCATTAAGATATTTTAATGTAAAGTACATATGTATAACATAGACCTTGGGTAATAAAGTACATATGTATAACATAGACCTTGGGTAATAAAGTACATATATATAACATAGACCTTGGGTAATAAAGTACATATGTATAACATAGACCTTGGGTAATAAAATACATATGTATAACATAGACCTTGGGTAATAAAGTACATATGTATAACATAGACCTTGGGTAATAAAGTACATATGTATAACATAGACCTTGGGTAATAAAGTACATATGTATAACATAGACCTTGGGTAATAAAATCTAACATCTAAGGAGCTGTGTGCTCTAGGGATAGACATTTCCTTTTTTAATTTCATAAAGGGGATGGGGACACCCTATAAAGGCTAGTTCTGTATCTGAAAGTTACATGGGTCCTGGATCACACACCGGGTCCGCTCATGTCTGAAAGTTACAGGGGTCCTGGATCACACCCCGGGTCCGCTCATGTCTGAAAGTTACAGAGGTCCTGGATCACACACCGGGTCCGCTCATGTCTGAAAGTTATAGGGGTCCTGGATCACACACCGGGTCCGCTCATGTCTGAAAGTTACAGAGGTCCTGGATCACACCCCGGGTCCGCTCATGTCTGAAAGTTATAGGGGTCCTGGATCACACCCCGGGTCCGCTCATGTCTGAAAGTTACAGAGGTCCTGGATCACACACCGGGTTCGCTCATGTCTGAAAGTTACAGAGGTCCTGGATCACACACCGGGTCCGCTCATGTCTGAAAGTTACAGAGGTCCTGGATCACACACCGGGTCCGCTCATGTCTGAAAGTTACATGGGTCCTGGATCACACCCCGGGTCCGCTCATGTCTGAAAGTTACAGAGGTCCTGGATCACACACCGGGTTCGCTCATGTCTGAAAGTTACAGAGGTCCTGGATCACACACCGGGTCCGCTCATGTCTGAAAGTTACAGAGGTCCTGGATCACACACCGGGTCCGCTCATGTCTGAAAGTTACAGAGGTCCTGGATCACACACCGGGTCCGCTCATGTCTGAAAGTTACAGAGGTCCTGGATCACACACCGGGTCCGCTCATGTCTGAAAGTTACAGGGGTCCTGGATCACACCCCGGGTCCGCTCATGTCTGAAAGTTACATGGGTCCTGGATCACACACCGGGTCCGCTCATGTCTGAAAGTTACAGGGGTCCTGGATCACACACCGGGTCCGCTCATGTCTGAAAGTTACAGGGGTCCTGGATCACACACCGGGTCCGCTCATGTCTGAAAGTTACATGGGTCCTGGATCACACACCGGGTCCGCTCATGTCTGAAAGTTACAGAGGTCCTGGATCACACACCGGGTCCGCTCATGTCTGAAAGTTACAGGGGTCCTGGATCACACCCCGGGTCCGCTCATGTCTGAAAGTTACAGAGGTCCTGAATTACACACCGGGTCCGCTCATGTCTGAAAGTTACAGGGGTCCTGGATCACACACCGGGTCCGCTCATGTCTGAAAGTTACAGAGGTCCTGGATCACACACCGGGTCCGCTCATGTCTGAAAGTTATAGGGGTCCTGGATCACACACCGGGTTCGCTCATGTCTGAAAGTTATAGGGGTCCTGGATCACACACCGGGTTCGCTCATGTCTGAAAGTTACAGGGGTCCTGGATCACACACCGGGTCCGCTCATGTCTGAAAGTTATAGGGGTCCTGGATCACACACCGGGTTCGCTCATGTCTGAAAGTTATAGGGGTCCTGGATCACACACCGGGTCCGCTCATGTCTGAAAGTTATAGGGGTCCTGGATCACACACCGGGTCCGCTCATGTCTGAAAGTTATAGGGGTCCTGGATCACACACCGGGTTCGCTCATGTCTGAAAGTTATAGGGGTCCTGGATCACACACCGGGTTCGCTCATGTCTGAAAGTTACAGGGGTCCTGGATCACACACCGGGTCCGCTCATGTCTGAAAGTTATAGGGGTCCTGGATCACACACCGGGTTCGCTCATGTCTGAAAGTTATAGGGGTCCTGGATCACACACCGGGTCCGCTCATGTCTGAAAGTTATAGGGGTCCTGGATCACACACCGGGTCCGCTCATGTCTGAAAGTTATAGGGGTCCTGGATCACACACCGGGTTCGCTCATGTCTGAAAGTTATAGGGGTCCTGGATCACACACCGGGTTCGCTCATGTCTGAAAGTTACAGGGGTCCTGGATCACACACCGGGTCCGCTCATGTCTGAAAGTTACAGAGGTCCTGGATCACACACCGGGTTCGCTCATGTCTGAAAGTTACAGGGGTCCTGGATCACACACCGGGTCCGCTCATGTCTGAAAGTTACAGGAGTTACAGGGGTCCTCAATCGCACATGGGTTCGCTCATGTCTGAAAGTTACAGGAATTACAGGGGTCCTGGATCACACACCGGGTCTGCTCATGTCTGAATGTTACAGGGGTCCGCAATCGCACAATGGGTCTGCTCATAACTGAAAGTTACAGGGGTCCTGGATCACACACCGGGTCCGCTCATAATTCAGTACCAAAAAAGTATCTTCAGTTTTAATTTTACCTTGGGAAGAAGACGGCATACTAATATGCAGTGCAAAAGTACTTTACAAAATTAACCTAAAATTACAAGAGTACGACGAGATACACCAAAGACATAGAGACATATCAAATTGAATTATAATGTTAAAGATTTATTATAACAATCATATTGTCTTTGCTCAGAAGTCTACTGTTTTGTCTTTTCTAAAGATGTCCTGCGTATAGAAACAGGATCATATCCAAACACTGTGACAAGAACGATGCATGCATATTAAGTTGTGGTGATATGAGATCTATATTCTAATGATTATCATCTTGATTTATTAAACATAGTTATAGGTTCTGCAATCAATGACTTCAAGCGCGGACCTAGGGTGGGGGGGATTCGTCAATAATGCTGAATTTACCCCGTTTTTACGTTGTTGTTTTTTTTCAAAACCATAGGCTGAGATATCCTCTCGGAAAAACACTTCTAGATCCGCCCAGGTTAATTTCTTTCTGAAATGATGGCGTAATATTCAACATTAACTAATCAATAGATGATAAAAGGCATACAAATAAAAAAAAATGTTTTTTTTTTAATTCGCAGTGAACTGGGTGTACACCCTATATGTCTTAAAATGTACAATTCAATTGTCAGATACTATGTACGTTTGAATAACAATACTAAAGTCACCAATGAAATCCTACTTGCTGCAAAACATGAAGATAAAAGGCTTAGCATGATCTCGCAGAACCATTCAATTCATTCCACTGTTACAAAACTTTCGGAGTTACTCGGTATTGATGTAACAAGTATTAACATTAACAAAGGTCAGCTTTCAAATAACATTAAGTCCCTGTATGAAAAAAGAATGCTTGATGAACTTAATCGAATAAGAATAAGCAATACAGGAAAATTAACCTTTTACAGTACTATATTAGAAAGATTTGAATTGCAAAAATACTTAACATTTCCTATTAATCCTAAGGAGAGAAACCTTTTAACAAAAATGCGCATCAGTGCTCATAAGCTAGAAATTGAAAGAGGGAGATATTCACGGCCAATGATTTCGAGGGAAGAAAGATTTTGTAAATATTGTACGAATGAAATTGAGGATGAAAAGCATTTCATACTAAAATGTCCACTATATATTAATATCAGAACTAAATATAATTGTTTATTTGAAAATACTAATAATGATGATACCTTTCTTCTTAAATTTATGAATCCTCAAACCTTAACAATGATGAATAAAACATGCAAGTTTTTGAAAGAATGCTATATCTTAAGAGATGACTTCATCAAAACATAGTACAAAATATACCGCTAGTTTAACATATTTTATCATTGTATATTATATGACTGATTGATTATATTTTGTACATGTACATGTGAACCAAATATTACCATTTGTTCATTTAATGCATATCATGTGCTATGTTGATATATGCCAATATGGTGAAAGTCAATAAAGAATTTGAATTTGAATTTAATGCGATGGTGAGAGGATCTTTGGCACCATTGATATTCCTTATTTCCATTAAGACAAAATGTTTTTCGTCAAATTCTCAAGCACATAATTATAATCTACCGCATATCCTACATACACACCTCCCCCATTCTACTCTTTCTTCCCTACTTTGCAATCGGATCCCCTTGGAGCCTCTTCAAAACCTGTCATAGTAAATGCGAGTTATCCCGCTTTGCCCGTACAGATGTAAACAAAATCTTGTCAATATCTGGGTTCGTACTCGGGTCATAGCTTATTCAACAAAGAAGCGAGCGGATCGCCTTGAAGGTAATATAATTATCTGATCAAATCTGTGCTTTTAACTGACGACTTTTATATAACCAAATTATCTTTAACCATAAAATCGTACTTTTATCTACAATGTTTGTGCTAAAATACAGATTGGTTCGAACCCACTACCCGTACTTGACGCCATTTTTCATTATTTAGCAAGCTCAAGAAGCGCAATAAATTCTTCTGCAGAATATCGTGCTTTCACCTAGATTTTGTAATTGCAATTGAATTTACATCAGTAAAACTTAACGAAGATTTTCATGAATAGAAATTTATTTTTTCAGAAAAAAATTGAAGTCTGGTTGTATGGATTGGAGAGGTACCAAAAGGGGGTACTTATATCATAATAAGTGAAATTTGACCTTTAGACACGTCTCTAACATGAATTTGTCAAACAAAATATATGCGTGAAACAGTTTTTTCTTTTAGTGAAATTAATCAAAATTTAATTTTCCATCTATAAATTAGTATTTTACTTATTTATTAATCAATTCATTTACTTATATGTTTGTTTGTTCATCTATATGATGTTTATTCTATTTTGCTTATGTTTGTCTAATGATTGGGTCAGTCTAAAATTCATTTTTCAAATTTTTTATTTCCTAAAGTTTATGTTTTCATTGTATTTTTTCGTTTTACAGTAGATTGAAATATTTCTTCTGGAGGGAAGTGATGACAACACAAACACTCGATTACATAAATTGTATATGTATATGTTACAGGGAATAAGTGTAATCAGGGATCTCATGTAATTCCTGAAATTTAGGGATTTCGTGTTATCCCCGTTTCGATTAGTCATTACATGTAATTCCTGAAATTGGCCAGGTATTTCATGTAATTCCTGAATTTTTCATGCATTTTTACACTTATTTCCTAACCTTAAGTTCTCCTTATTTTCAGTTTTGAAATTTATTATTTTTGGCTCAGTTGATGCTGAATATCCTCTCTGTCAAGTACCCAGAACTAGTTATGCCAAATAACATGAATAAGTGAAAATATTCAAACTAGAATTTTATCAAAATATTCCCTAAATTTCGAAGTTAATTTATCATGTTTATCATTATCCATGCAAAATGGACATAAAACAAACCCATGAGCGCAAAGAAAAAGAATTTATCAAACAAAATTGATAGTCAAAGTACTCTATAACATATATCGAAAGTTTCAATCGGAAACATTAGTATGAATAACCCTCATTAACGTATCTTGATAATGGGCAAAAAAAAAAAAAAAAAAAAAAAGAAATGACAAAAATGGTATAATTTTCAATTTATGATGTTATGTCTAAATAAGTTTAAGATATATTCAAAATTACTTTTTTGGCGAGGCAACAGACGTCCCCGTCCGACGACAAGCATTATAATATGGAAGTGTTCCAACTCTATACCTTCATGAAGAAAATTCCAAACCAATTTTTTCTGCACCAGACACGTGTTTCGAATAGTGATGCTTCCAGGGGAGCCACCAAATTTATTTCAGTAGCGCCCTCTTTAATGTTTTGAATTTAGATTTGTATATTTACTTTACAGAATGTGCGCGCCTCCAAATTTACTGTAGGGTCGATTCAGTAGCATATCCAAATAAAATATATGTTAAAAATAGCATAGGAGACAAGACTGAGTATGAAGGTCCATAAAACAAATCTATATGTGAATAATTATTCCTATTTCCCGGTTAAAAAAAATTGGATATCCTCTTCCTTCGTGTACATCTAAATACTAAGATATTTTAATTGCAACAAGTTTCATTGAAATAGAAAAGATGCAAAGAAAAGATTATGGGATGAAGCGATCACCATGGCACGTTGGTACAATGGCTGTATTGAGTTACATAGTCCAATCAAGATTCCATGCATACAATTTTACCGAGTACATGTATTACAGTCATATCAGTGGGTCAAAATCAATCTGTGCAACCGAATTGTCCGCTCAAGAGTTTTTCTAACATATCATTTTCCTATCAATCTTAAATTAACATAATCAGCCTTAAAAGCATCTCTGATTATATGGGTAACCATTTTCTCTCTTTCGGTAATAGGATTTTTATTATGAACATATAAAATGTCTATCATATCGCAATTTCATCATTTTTATATGGTTTTGACGGTCAGGAAATAAGTGTAAAAATGCTCAAATATTTTAGGAATTACATGTAATCCCTAAAAATTTGGGGATTTCATGTAATCCCTAAAATGACCAGGGATAACACGTAATCACTGAACCTTTCAGGAATTACATGAAATCCCTGATTACACTTATTCCCTGTAACATATACATTGTCGTTTTTACACTTGATAAAGCCATATTATCAAAGGCCAAGAGGCCGAAAATTTGAGTAATCTATCGTTAGGGGGGGTGGGTTTTTTTTTTTTTTTTTTTTGTTTTGTCTTGTTTTGTTTTTTTTTTTCGTTTTGATTTGTTGTGGGTTCAGCACAAACATGAAAATTAAAAAATCAAGAGATGTTTTTGATTAATATGTCTGTTTCTCTTGTCAGTCTACACCAGCTCTATTATTTATGTATATTCAATATTAGGATCCTACGTTAAGCTTAGATTTAAGAAATTACTTATTTCTAACTAGTATGGAAAACCTATAATTACATGTAGTATGAAAAATCTATGCCGTCCTATGTAGAACGGGTGTGTAAAATACTTGATTTCTGAAGATGTTGCATGTGTATTATCATAATTATCATGATTATATGTAAATATATTTAGGTGACTCATCAAAATTCTTGTTTGATATAATGTAGATTTGTTCTCTTTTTTGCCCCCCCCCCCCCCCCAGCGGGGGACCCCGAAAAAATCTCAACGGGGCATATAGTCGGTGTCTGTATGTCCGTGCGTCCGAGCTCATATCTCCTAAACTCTACATCAGAATTTAAAATCCGAACAAAAAGATAGTCCTTCAAAAGAAAGATAAGGCACGGTCCATTTGATATTCAGGGGGGAAGGGGGGGGGGCTTGGATTTTTCCCGAAAAAATTATATTGCTCTGAATTTTGATGAAAAAATAAATTTGCTTACGGTGTGACAGAAAAAAAATAATCTTGCTCTTACAAGTAATCCGAATTTGAAGAATAACCATAAAATTCGCTTAAAATTCCTGAAAAATTTTCGGCTCGCTTCGCTCCCCGCAATTTTTACTTTCTATAAAAAAATTTTGTCTCGCTTCGCTCGCCATAGTTTTCTTCTGTAATGGCAAGTTCATATTTGAAAATATCAAAAGTATGCATGTGACTGAAACTAGTGTTGTAACGATTATCGCCGACATCGGCGACATCATCGCTAATACCCTTCGATTTCGATTAATCGATTATGTTTTTAAGAATCGATTATAATCGGAAATATTCAACGTGGAAAAGAATGACATAGTTTTCGGTCATATTCGCGTATGACAAGTACGAATAAAACGAAAGTAGATCAATTATCGTTTCTACGAGTTGAAGTTCCGGGCGTAGCATAAATAATTGAAAAGGATACACTCTCTAAGGCATGCAATGGATGGAATTAGGATTCTCATTGAATTTAATAGTAATGACAAGTACTCTTATAGAAAACTTCAACGTCAGATGCGAAACGGGCCTGCGATACGTCAATGAAAAAAAAAAAACTTTTTAGTTTTTACGCCGAACTCCTGAGCTTTGTAAGAAGGACAAGGTCAGTGAATTTCACAGTACTGTTACCATGAAGATATTGCTTGATTCCTTGAATGAGCAAAATCTTAAGTTAACTCTTGGATCGTATTAGTTACAGTGGCAACAGAGAACCGTTTGCTATTTGGTCTTTCCTTCCCTCTCTGTTAGAACCCCCCTCCCCCCCCCCCCCCTCCATCCCTGCATATGCTGTATAAAGTCGACTATTACAATCACATATTTGTTTTGACTCCATTACTGCTGTGATCTTGACAAAATATTTCATTTACTAGACAGGATTTTATCATTCTGTGGTTGGAGTTCTTCCTAGACATTTTGCTATGTATATTAGCATAAGATTTAGTGAAGTTTATTCATTACTTGTCATATTTCTTTCTGTAAGAACAAGAAAGAATTATTTCCGATTAAATCGAAATAATCGATTAAAATCCTCTCCGATTATAAACCGATAATCGATTATGAAAATTTTCCGATTATACAACACTAACTGAAACAATGAAAATGCTTAAATACATTATCATAATAATTTATTACTATTAATAGATACATGTATCACCATAGTGTCTGATTTTATTTATTAAGTAGTGGAAAAATGGGACTTCTGTGCCAGATACCTAACATGGTGCACCACACTAACTGTGGTGCAGTGACGTCAACGGGTCCGGTCCAGATTTGACCTCTCCTCCACTGACTGGAAGTGACCTTTTAATAACCAGAGATGACCCCTACACCTACTCCGACCACCATGGCTTGACCAGATGAACCCCTACATATAAGCCCGGGGATGTTTAAGGGTCAACCCCCCACCTTGTGTTTGACCCAAGATGTACCCTTACCCCAGGGGTAGTTTGAGGTTTTTAGTACAAAATAGTAGTGTTGTAACGATTATCGCCGACATCGGCGACATCATCGCTAATACCCTTCGATTTCGATTAATCGATTGTGTTTTCAAGAATCGATTATAATCGGAAATATACAACGTACAAAAGAATGACATAGTTCTCGGTCGAATACGCGCGTAACACGTACGAATAAAACGAAAGTAGATCGACGATCGTTTCCATGAGTTAAAGTTACGGTCGTAGCGTAAATAATTCGAAAAGAATACACTTTCTAAGGCATACCATGGGTGGAATTAGGATTCTCATTGAATTTAATAGTAATGGCAAGTACTCTAATAGAAAACTTCAACGTCAGATTCGATACGTCAATATCTACTCGTCTAGGAAAAAAAACTTTTTACGCCGAACTCCAGAGCTTTGTCAGAAGGACAAGGCCAGCCTAATCTACACGAAGATATTGTTTGTTTCATCATTGAATGAGCAAAAACCTTGCTCTTGGGTCGAATGGAGACCTAATTTCAATGGAAACTGAGGAGCTTCTTTAATTTTTGTCTAGCGCAACCTTTTGCGCTAGACAAAAATTAAAGGTTGCGCTAGACAAAAATTTGAGAGGTTGAAGAGGTTGCGCTAGACAAAAATTAAAGAAGCTCCTCAGTTTCCATTGAAATTAATGGAGACCCCTCCCCCCCCCCCCCCCAAAAAAAAAAAAACTCTGCATCTGCCGTATAAAGCTGCCGACTATTAGTATTACAGTCACATGTTTGTTTTGGCTCCATTACTGCTGTGATCTTAACAAAATATTTCATTTACTAGGCAGGAATTTATCATTCTGTGGTTGGAGTTCTTTTTAGACATTTTACGATGTATATTAGCATAATGATTTAGTGAAGTTTTATCATTACTTGTCATATTCTTTTCTGAAAAAGCAAGTAAAATTTTTTTGCGATTAAATCGAAATAATCGATTAAAATCCTCTCCGATTATAAACCGATAATCGATTATGAAATTTGTCCGATTATACAACACTACAAAATAGGAAGGTTTCCCAAGTATATCATGTGACATATCAATTGAAAGGTCTAGAGGAGTTCAATACTGCCCGGGGGTGGTTCGGGGTCATTGAGTGCAAAATAACAAAGGTATCAGAAGTATACCGTGTGACATATCAAATGAAAGGTCTCGAGGAGTACAATACTGCCCGGGGGGTGGTTCGGGGACATTGAGTGCAAAATAACAAAGGTATCAGAAGTATACCGTGTGACATATCAAATGAAAGGTCTCGAGGAGTACATTACAGCCCGGGGGTGATTCGGAGTCATTGAGTGCAAAATAACAAAGGTATCAGAAGTACACCGTGTGACATATCAAATGAAAGGTCTCGCAGAGTAGAATACAGCCCGGGGGGTGGTTCGGGTTCATTAGGTGCAAAATAACAAAGGTATCAGAAGTATACCGTGTGACATATCAAATGAAAGGGTTCGAGGAGTACAATACAGCCCGCGGGTAGTTCGGGGTCATTGGATACTAAAAATTAAAAGTTATTGTCCAACCCGAGGCCAGAATACGTCAGGATGAAAAATGTTTCTATATCCAGCAGCAACAGCAGCAGCACCACCACCACCACCACCGCCACAACCACCACCACCACCGCCACCACCACCACCACCACCGCCGCCGCCGCCGCCGCTTGAAGTACAATTTGAGAGGACAATTTTTTGTAGTGTGTTTTATATTCAACATTGAATATGCTTAATCTCTGGGCGGCGGCGGCGGCGGCGGTGGTGGTGGTGGTGGTGGTGGTGGCGGCGGCGGCGGTGGTGGTGGTGCTGTTGCTGCTGGATATAGAAACATTTTTCATCCTGACGTATTCTGGCCTCGGGTTGGACAATAACTTTAAATTTTTAGTATCCAATGACCCCGAACTACCCGCGGGCTGTATTGTACTCCTCGAACCCTTTCATTTGATATGTCACACGGTATACTTCTGATACCTTTGTTATTTTGCACCTAATGACCCCGAACCACCCCGGGCTGTATTGTACTCCTCGAGACCTTTCATTTGATATGTCACACGGTGTACTTCTGATACCTTTGTTATTTTGCACTCAATGACTCCGAATCACCCCCGGGCTGTAATGTACTCCTCGAGACCTTTCATTTGATATGTCACACGGTATACTTCTGATACCTTTGTTATTTTGCACTCAATGTCCCCGAACCACCCCCGGGCAGTATTGTACTCCTCGAGACCTTTCATTTGATATGTCACACAGTATACTTCTGATACCTTTGTTATTTTGCACTCAATGACCCCGAACCACCCCCGGGCAGTATTGAACTCCTCTAGACCTTTCAATTGATATGTCACATGATATACTTGGGAAACCTTCCTATTTTGTACTAAAAACCTCAAACTACCCCTGGGGTAAGGGTACATCTTGGGTCAAACACAAGGTGGGGGGGGTTGACCCTTAAACATCCCCGGGCTTATATGTAGGGGTTCATCTGGTCAAGCCATGGTGGTCGGAGAAGGTGTAGGGGTCATCTCTGGTTATTAAAAGGTCACTTCCAGTCAGTGGAGGAGAGGTCAAATCTGGACCGGACCCGTTGACGTCACTGCACCACAGTTAGTGTGGTGCACCATGTTAGGTATCTGGCACAGAAGTCCCATTTTTCCACTACTTTATTATACCTCTACTGATTTTTTCCTATATAAAAAGAGACTCATTAAATTTAACTCAATCCCTGAAAATCGCTTGATAAGACTATTTCCCTGCAAAGGGGTGCGTTAGTTGAGAAGACTATTTCCCTAGGGAGCTAGTTTCAAAATGGGACGGAGCTTCTTTGGGGGTGTGTCAGTATCAGCCAATCAGCGCCGTTGAAGGTTGATCGGATGACGCTATTGATACGCGAGCAGAGTAATCCGCCTCCTATCCGCTTAGCACATAAATTAATCCGCAATAAAATAAAACAATCAAAAATTAAACATGTATGAGTATGATGTTTATCTTATCATCAATAATTTAAAATATTTTCCGTTACTCAGTCATTCAGTCGAGAAGGCAAGGCAAAATCATTAGAATTTCCATTTGAACTGTGAACATAAGAGATATGTTTGTTTCAGTATAATGTTTGTTTAGGTATAATAAAACAGTTAAAGTTCGCCTCGGGAAATAGGTCTGGTCTCGGGGAACCAGAATCGTGCTAACTCCCTCAATGTGAATGTAAATACATTAAGTTTTACATAAAAATAAAGTAATGTTTAGAGTAAAAGTAAAAATAAAGAATTTCTATTGAAAAACACAAACATTCTTAATATTTACATCAATTGTAATCAAAAAAATTTCCTTGCTCCAGCTTTGCAAGAAAAAAATAATTTTGCCCCGGTCCGGGGTGAAAAAAAATCTTGCTCCGACAAAAAAACCCCAAGCCTCCCCCCCCCCCCCCCCCAGAATATCAAATGGACCGTACCTAATGCATTTTTATCAAACGTCGAAGTCTTTTTCTGGCTAAAATAGCTTTTCAAATTTCTTCATAATTAATCATAAAATATTTCAGAAATGCATTTCTATTCTATTTCTTGCCCAAATTATTAAAAAACTTTGATTTATGCTAGAAAAACTCATTTTCTTTTTTTATTGATGTAAACGATAGACCTTATATACAGACATAGTCCATGATCACGATCATTTCTAAAGACCAAGGCCAGGCTCAGAAAATATAGCTCCATGTAAGCCTATTATCAATAGTGCTATGTTCGATAGACTATTGATCAGTTTTTCTGATTTTAGTTTCGTTTATTATCAAGATCACGTAAGATCATAATGATGTTGACTGATATTGAAGTAAAATGTTCCAGAAATATGATATTCGTTTTCATCTTCTTTGCGGGGAGGGGATGTTCAAACTTAATCGAGACAAATTTCATAATAAAAATGTGAAGTATTGAACAAAAGGCTTAACGCAGTATGTAGAAGACGCAGTGCTCAATGGGCATAATTTTTCAGCAAAAGCCAAACTCATAAGAATTCAACCTAGTTATCAATTTCCTCCGCTGCACATTTGCTGTTACTGGTTAGGCCTAGATGTTAGAGTATGGTCAGACATTATGAACGCTGTCGATCTTGGGTTCGACCCGAGTCAAACTCTTGTCCCGACCCGAGTTCCAGATAAATACGCTGACCGTAGTATAGAGTTCCTGGAGTCTGACAACATCCTCCAACATCTAGACCAAACCAGGTACAGTAAATATGATTGGTCCATTATATGCAGGGGAGGAAATTTATAACTGGAACCGACCCGAGTTCCAGATGTCCAACTCCATGCAACAACATTAAATCTGTTTGTTTTGCGAACAACATTCATATTCATGAGGTGTTAATGTTCTCTTTCAGGTTACCTAAGAGAAATAATGGATCTTTCGACTGGCGGATAGATGTAATTCCTTCTTCAAATTGTGGACTTTTGCTCTATACATTGTCATCAATTGGCCTCGTTTTCAAATTTACAAAATGGCGCAGTCTCAGCTGGAATGGGGGCGTAAGGCATGTGATACCGATACAGATTATTCCGGCGATGACGATACAAAGGATAGCTCAGACGATGATTTCTACCCGGGAAATTACACGGTGTACGGCGTGATGGGCAAGTGGCAGAAACAAGGTTACATACCCGTACCTATAAATAGGTCTTCTACGTACGACACGACAAAGGGCATTAAGATAGGTAAAGTCGTTGGCACAAAAACGATTATCGCACCGAGTTCAAATGCGATTCAGTCTTCTAAAACATCGGGGTTTACGGACAAGAACAAAGAGTTGTTTGAAAAACAAATTCATTTGAATGAAAACGAGAGGGCAGATATTTCCTTTCGTAGCTCCAATGATGCTAACAGTGAAATGCTACGTGAAGGAGACATCGGCTCGGGGTCAAGGAGGAACAAGGCATTCAAAATGAAGTTTACACGTAGGCGATCTCAGAATCCTGAAGAATATGGTGACGATGAGAACACGTGGTCCGTCACAACTCCCGAGACAACGGATAGAGAAATAATGCACAGGGAGTACGTCGATGATTTAATGGGAAATAGCAGCATGTCGTATACAACTAACCAATTTGATGCATCGCATACAGCGAATCGGTCTAGCGTATCGCATACAGAAAACGGACTTTTCTTATCGTACACAGCGGACCAACATGGCGTACCGCATACAGCGGAGGAACTGCGTAGTGCGTCCCATTTTGACGTATTGCGTAATTCGACCAATTTTGACGAATCTTGTAATGTAACCCAATTTGACGCAACGCGCAATGCGACCCAGTCTTGCGTATCGCATGCAGCAGATCAAGATGTCGGATCGGAAATAGGTATCGTTTCTGATGGTCTTCAGTCCGGCCATCAGAATCCATATAATACAATGTTGTCGCTGTTCGGTGCCGATATGGCGAATTCAATATCGAGTGTAACAGGTACTTTATCTGCCGACAGTCAGGGTTATAATATGAATACAGACTTTAACCCGGAAGTTAATGATGAAGAGGTCGCTGAATCAGCAATGATGTATCTGAAGAACATAGAGTCTGCAGTAAGTCAACTAAATCCGACTCTCCCAGTTACACTTAATGTTGCAAGAAACAAGAAGAAACCGTCAAACTCCAAGAAACAAGTTAAGAAGGAACCAATATACAAAGTCGTCAGAGGCGAAAAATGGCGAGAATGTGAAAAATGTGGTCATATGACGAAAACTCGGAAAGCCATGAGGGAACACAATAAAATACACCGCAAAGAAGATGAGCTGAACGATCCGGATCTAAAAATCATCGATGGGAAAAGATGGCGGGAATGTAGTGTTTGCAAGAAATTATTTCACACGCGAAAAGAACTGAGAATTCATTTCCGTACACATACAAACGAGAAGCCGTATGAGTGTTCCGTCTGTGGGAAGGGATTTAAGCAACTAGCTCATATGAATTCTCATATGAAGATTCATTCAGGTGAAAAGCCGCACACATGTGATTTGTGTGGTATGAACTTTACTGAGAGGTCCAGTTTAAAGCGTCATATCAGACGACATTTGGGAATAAAGCCATTCAAATGCACGCTGTGTTCTAATGAGTATTATACCAGCACTCTTCTAAAAGCTCACATGGAAAGTCACCTGATCAAAAAGGGAGAGATGGAACGATTTGAGTGCGAAATATGTCATAAGTCATACAGTAGGAAAGAGACCCTGAATGCTCACCTGAAAACTCACGATCCGGATCTTCAGATACGCTGCGATACGTGCGACATGGTGTTCCTGACGCAGTCACACCTACGGCGACACCAATCGAAACACTGCGATAAATCGGAGGACACTTTTCTATGTGGTGTATGTAATCGGAAGTTTGACAACGCTTATAACCTACAAAAGCACATGAAGAGACATACACAACCCGTAAAAAAGTTCCGCTGTGACACATGTAATAGTGAATTTGCCGACAAATGCTCTTTACATAGGCATATGCTGGCGCATGACCCTAACAAAGAGGAAAAACGAAAATTTGAGTGCAAGTTTTGTTCGAAAGCTTTTTTCAGAAGAGGAAATTTAACAGAACACATGAGATCACATAGTGATGACCGCCCATATACATGTGAAATTTGCCAAAAAACTTTTAAACGACCATGGCAATACAAAGTTCATTTAAAAAATCACCAGGAGAAAACGTTCAAATGTCATTTATGTCCAAGCTCGTACACTTTCAAGAAAAGTCTTCAAACGCACATACAGATTCATCACGATACGGAATGTAAAGATGGAGAGAAACCCAGATTTTC
The DNA here is from genome assembly GCA_028142955.1 of Pinctada fucata. NCBI lineage: Eukaryota > Metazoa > Mollusca > Bivalvia > Pterioida > Pteriidae > Pinctada > Pinctada fucata. The sequence goes on from AP027102.1 coordinate 101,713,354, forward strand.
ATGTGCACAGTGTCCTAAGACTTTCACTCTTGCTTCATCTTTACGTAGTCACGTAAAGATTCATTCTGAGCATGCGCTGAAGTGTGACGTATGTGACAAACTGTTCTTCTGTAAATCGTCTCTTTCACGTCACAAAATGTCCCACACAAAGGAGAAATCAAACAAGTGTCACCTATGTGATAAATCGTTCAAGTTCCTTACAAGCTACAGAAAACATTTAGTGAGAACGCATAAAATAGAGCCGAGAACGGCCAGATCATACAAATGTCCTCACTGCCAGAACCTCTTCTCAATGAAAGACTCGTTCTTAACTCACTTAAAGTTTTATCATGGTTTTGTTGAAAATAATGTATCGGAAATTTGCGCAGAGTCGATGGGGGATTCGAAAAATGAATCAAGTGAGGCTGGAGTTGGTTCTCCGGTGACAAGATCGTCAAACGAGAGTGAGGAAATTATTTCTAAGAAGGAAAAGAGCGCATGCGCACTAGGCGATGATGTCGTAAAAGAGGATGCGTTGCGGTTTGCTGGAAATGAGCATGCGCTTTTCAAGTCTTTGAAACGGGAGCCGGATCTAGAAACAGATGAAGGAGACTCAGAGTATGATTTACAGCTCGGAAATAAGGATTCTAGAGGATATTTTCGTGTAAAGAACATCAAAGTTGAAAAAGAGGACGATTTTGCCCCCATGTATAAAATACAAGGCATAAATGATAGTCTGACAATAACACAAGACACCGCTAGTGTTCACGATGGCAAAGACGATGATCAGAACAGCGAGACGACAATCTTAGATAACGACAGTCCGCGGTGGACTCATGACATCTTAGACAATGACAGTCAGCGGCGGATACGGAACATTTCAGAGAACGATAGTCCGCGACGGACACAACATATCTTTAATAACGACAGTCCGCGACAGACACATGACAATCAAACAACAATCTTACATGTAGATCACGACAGTCCGGGGCGGACACCTGAAGACATTCCTATCATTGTATATGAAGAAACCGATACGGACATTGACGACTCGGACGTCACTGAACCGTGAAACTGGGCAAACTAAAATAACTTGCCTGATTCAGCTTATCTTGTCAAAATATTGTAAGAATGAAAAATACATTGAAATCTAAAATCACTTAGGAATGTAGAAAACTTTTAGTCTCTGAACTTTGACAAAACGTCTAAATAAACATCGCCAGAGTTTAGTTAGAATATCTTGAGATTTGAATGCTCTATTTTGTGGCAGAGACTCGGCCATACATGTCAAATATTTAGTGCTTTTTTGATAGTATTCATGCTCAAACATCAGTTGTGATCATTCTTCGTTGTACATAGACAACAATTTGTCGTATGCCTGTCCGTGATATACCAGCCACCTAATTTATACATGTATGGAGTATGTAATCAGAGTCATACGTTGTTTATTAAAAATATTTTAATCTTTGACTGCTGTAGGCTTTTTTAATCACTCAGGAAACCGAAGATTTATATTTTCCACTTTTCAATTTTATATTTTCCATTTTCTGATTTTATATTTGCTTAATACAACACCCATCTGTCGTTCCACACGTCTATTAATATTTATATTATATTGTACCCTGTTTACACACACCTTTAAAACAAATTAATCAATCGCATTTTTATGCAGAGAATAAATTATGATACTAAAGTAATCAAAAAACCAATCAGCACTTGACCAACCGCAAAGACGGGATTCCACGACAGGCGCTGTCAAAATTTCATGTTGACATTTTCTGCCCGACCAAAGTTATGGGTGTTTCTAGTCAGCAGGATATGTTTACTCTCCCCGGGCACCTGATCTCATCATTATTCAATTTCAGCATGTAAATTTTATTTTCATCGGTTAAAAAGTTGATTTCATAGATGCATCAACAAACTGGAAGTACCCGCTTAACGACATCATTAGCAACACAAAATTCAAAGTGGTTGAAATGATTTATTAGTTTGGTTGAATAAGGTATCAATACCAAAAACTTAGAGAAAACTATTGTATCATGCGCGTAACGTAGAGTTTTCCTTCAATTTTTAGTGCTTGATCGAAGAAATATTAAAACTACCGGTATTTCTGAAGCAATTCGCTCCTTTGAGTGGGACGACTATGGAGTGGGAACAGGATTTGTGAAATTCCTTGTAACAAGTTTCGGAAAACCTTAAAATTTGTTGGGTTTGAGTATCGTGCTCTGTTAACTGTATCATGATTACATTTTTGATTCACCTAGGGGCTTAACCAAAAATGTAATCATGAAGTTATCATGATTACATTTTTGGTTAAGCCCCTAGGTGAATCAAAAATGTAATCATGATAACTGTAACAGTGTTTGCCAAGATGTCGGATGGTCTCGAGTTTGACTCCCTGACCGGTCACATCCTAGTGTCACAAATGGAAGTGGGAACAAAGCTCATATAAAAATCTTGTTATCTTGAAATATTTGAGGGAGTACAATGTACGGGGCTCTTTCTTTCTGATCGTCAGTGATAGATAATTCGTTAAGTGTCATAACAGGAAAATTTACAATCTGCTCCAGCTTTAGAATTGTATCTATATTACATTATATACATAATAAATATCCAGGATGTAAAAACTACATATTTTCTGGTAATTTTACATGAAATTGTCGACAAGTGCTCCTATTTTGGGAGGTAAATATATATGTCATGGTTGACCAATCAAACAAGACCTTGTCACTCATGTGTAGTAAAGCGAGCTGTAAATAATGGTGAGTGTAGTTTATACACGGACGAGTAATAAGTAAATCTTTTCCTATTTAGACTTTCCTTTTAATGTGGTTTTGATGTAGTATATGAGATAGGAAACTGAATTATTATGTGAAGTCTTTTGCTCATGATGAATGTATCTAAATAAACTTGCGGACAGACGGAATGCTATCATAACATAAGGCCACATCAATTATTTTCTGTGTTAAGCGGCAACGGTGGTAGATTTTGACAGAGTGCACAAAAAACCCCAAGAATAATTCACACACACACACACCCTCAACCTCTCATACAAAATGGATGAGGAATATTATAAGAAGAAATTGCCTACAAATCCAAAAGGACGACATTTGGTCCTGAAGGGGGAGGGCTAGCAATTTCTTTTCGGGTAGGCCGTAGGATTGTTCATTTTCAATGCAGGTCGGCCGGATGGTTTATCTTCTAGTAAATCAAGGTCAGAATATTTATTTTCAACCTTTAACAATCTTGACAAGAAAAAAAAAATTAAGATACATATAGGAAAACAACAAGAAGACATTAATTCCATTACTTACAGAGTCCAAGACTTTCTGGGCACTACAATTTTTCTTTATACATATGATATGTACATGTATCGCTGCATATTCTAGATTGAGTTTTCACAGCACATGGGGAGAGGGGTATCACCATATGCCAAGAAAGTTTTTACTACGTCAAGTACAAAAGCAGGTAGTTAGTGCACTATAGATATCCCTACAAGACTTGAAGCTTGTCATATTTGTTTGGATAAAAAATGCAATTTTGTTTATGCTTGCAATTGTAATACAATGTTATAGAATAAAATGTATGTCTTAAGATTTGAAATCTCGTGGAAGGGCGAAGGGAGCGAACACGAAAAATTTATTGAGTGTAAGGCGAGCGAAGCGAGCCTAAAAAATTGTTGTGTTGCACGTGAAGCAAGCTGAAATGTGTTTCAGTGTACTATAGCGAGCGAAGGGAGTCCAAAAAAAATTGGAATTTGAATAAATGTAGGCCAGAATATTTATTATCTGCAACAAAGAGGGTCAGATTATTTATTTTCAACATTTTCTGGGTCAGAAGAGTGCCAGCCCCCCTTCAGAATCAAATGTTCGTCCCCCAATACGAAAAATAAAAAACAAAAAGGAGTGTACTAGATTTTTTTCAGAGCATTTGAAAATTCATACTTGCACAAAAATTTACAGTAATCGTTTTGTGGTTTCAATGGCGATTTGTCAGGATTTGTTTGTGTGTGAGTGTTTGTGTGTGGGGTTTTTGTTGTTGTTGTTGTTGTTTTTCAGCCTATCAATTGTCGCAAAAGCGGATATAGAGAAGGGTCAGTAGCCCCCTCCACCTCTGGAATTTTCGTAATCGTATGATCATTTTTTAGGTTTTGTAGGTTTGTTATCTTTTAAAACTTGTGTTGGGTAGGTTTATATTCTTGATTGTACACGTGAAAGATAATTTCTCTTTGTCTCCTTTTTTCTTCAGAATTATGTTCTATATACTTTTTGTAACACAAGATAACACTGAACAATCAAACCGGATAACCACGCCATCCTTAGCCGATTCTGGTTGCCCCCCCCTCCCCATCCCACATATTGTACGTTCAGTTTTGTTTGATGTCTTGTCGTTGTAGATTATTGGAGATCACTTCCTTCTCGTTATGTTCCTGTAGATACCAGTAGTATGTTGGCGTCGTGTCTTTATTGTGAAAGCTTTTACGTTCTTACGTAAATTACGTATACATATATAAGGAATCTCTTCATTTAAAATAATTTCCTTATGACTTTTTTCCTGCTTACTTCTTAGGCTTATCATGGCAATAAGGTATCAAATACTTGGAGAGTAGCAGTTTTTCTTGTCATTTACACAAGCCAAGTTTCAGGTCAGTTGTTTTCTTCTTCTTAGTTACAAGAATAAAAACTAAATCTGTGGTTATATTTTATCACTGGTATTAGATATCAATACTTGTACGGTTTCTCTCATACGTCTTATTATTTACTTCATTTCACCATATACAGTGACATTAGGACAGATCACGGTGGGTTTGCCTGTCATACCCAGAACTACCTACTATCAGGAGTCGGGAAGTCCGCCTACTGCATGGGTGCTCAGAACAAATCAACTCCCGGCGGAGCACTTTGTCCACCGTGTGTCGTTTTACATACAGACGGATTTCAGTGGTACTTTCTCCGGGAATATACTAATTTGGGAGCGGATGGTTAACATCCCGGGTCTCAGTTACCGGCTTCTGTATAAGCAACATGTACAGTACAGGAACACCTCAGGAGAACAAGTGGTAAGAACAGCATGCGAATTTAATGATCGTCCCTAGTAATGTACGAATTTTCGTCGATGTCCACGCTCAGTGCACTGCATTTAGTACAAAGTTCTGAGCGTGGGTATCCTACGGTGTTCCACCTCTTAAAATGAAATAGACACCTCTGTAAAACACGAATGCCCCCGAATGAATCTTTGTCGATCAAAGGTCAGGGTCACTGGGTCAAAAAGGAAAGTTCTTGCTGCATATATGGTATACAGTAAGGAAACCCCATGATTCTATAAATCAAGAGGTAAGATAACAATAGAAAGGTCTTACCAGTCCTACCACTGTGACGTGTCATTCAAATGAAACATGTTTCAGATATAATAACAATGTACTGTGATTGTATAACATATAATTGATGTAGCTGTTAGGTAGAGACGAAGTCGTGTTCACAGTTATTAATAGCTTAGAATTGCCGATCAATTCATTATGATAATTCTGGGGAAACGTTTTTCAATATCAAAGGTAAATGTCTAGAAGGGGATGCTTACTCCTCCCTTGCACCTGGTCCCACCTCTAGCTTGCTAGGGGTCCGTCGATGCTCAATTCTGTGCTCTATTGTGAGTGCTGTTGAGATTGTCGTCAGGATCTTCTTTAACTCATTAGAGAACACTTTCATTCCTTTCAGGTAGACATTTATTATGGCCGACGTGTAGATTCTAACAGCTTTATTGGTTGGAGCTTCAGTCAATCTCAGGGACCAATCAGCATGGAGTATGCAAGCACCCCTCTGAACGGCACTCACGTGATATACACAAACGACATTGATCTTGTAGAAACCAAAATATATAACTCGTCATTTAATAAACCTGTGTTTTTCTCTTTCCAAGCTGTGGTTTCAACCAGTACGTACATTGTAACAACTTTTACATTAATCTAAATGTCTAGATAACCTATGAAAGCAACGAAAAACAGTAAATGAATGATAAAAATGAAAAATGTATGTTTGCATTTCTCGATGAAAAGAGAAAATCTTGTTGGGCATAAAATCCGGTTGCGACAGGGCATGATACATTGATATGATATGCAATACATGTATTTATTTTCCAGGTTTTACAGGAGTTGGGGCTAAAGGTAATTAAAATGATTTTGATTGTGATGTATAGATTGGAAAATATATATTCTAGTACATTGCATTGTAACTATTTTCAGAATTTCAAAATATTCGAAAAATAGCTACAAACATGTAGGTCTCTGATTGATAATGTTTTGGAATATTTTGATTGGTTGTGATTGGATTCTTTAAATACATTTTCTATATCATTAAGCATTTGATAGAATTATCATTGCATTTCCAGGTGTGAAGGGTGAAGAAGGAATGCAGGGATTTAAAGGGGAGAAGGGAGTAGCAGGCTCCCCCGGTCCTCAAGGTATCAGTATACACTGTAGTTATAAAGGTTCCAGATAGGTAATATAGTCTGAAATTTAGGTTCCCTGGGCCGCCAAAGATTTTTAAAAAGTCGCTACACGAGGTCCTGAATGGCTAATTAACGCATTTTATACCTTAAAAAATGGCTGCATTTAAGCATTAGAATTTAAGCGACTTTGCCGTTTTGTCTTCTAATATTTCTTCTAATTATTCAGTTCACGATAATTTCTTTTTCGTAACATTTGTAAACTGTATAATTCAAAATAAAATTTCAAGTTTAACAAGAGACTTCCCTATAGTTCTCTGTCTTTTCTTTTATCAATAGGCCAGCAGGGGGTATCTGGTGATCCGGGTCCTCGAGGGCAAAAAGGAGACAAAGGTCTTCCAGGATTGAAAGGAAACCAAGGATCTAAAGGCCAAAAGGGTGAATTAGGAGAGGCAGGTAGTGTTGGAGGTACAGGCAGTAAAGGCATAAAAGGCATAAAGGGTGAGGCCGGGCCTAAAGGACAACAGGGCCCTACAGGTCCGCAGGGAGAGACCGGAATCAAAGGAGTGAAAGGTGACAAAGGTAGTTCTGGGGACCAGGGCTTAAAAGGCATAAAAGGTGTCAGTGGAGGAAAGGGTGAGCAGGGCACTTCAGGCGATAAAGGATTTATTGGACCGCAAGGGCCTAAAGGAATACAAGGGGCTAAAGGCGATGTAGGTCCTAAAGGCGCTGCCGGGCCGGGCGATAAGGGAGCGGTAGGCAGTAAAGGCCCGTTGGGTGGAAGAGGGATTACTGGTGATAAAGGCGTACGAGGTAAGATGGGATCGTAGAATGATCTGATATGTTATTTATCATGAATGATGAATAGGAATGTATCTGGACAACTCAATTTAAATAAAGTCTTTATGATCTACGCGGCATGCATGTATGTATAAAGGCGAATTCTCCTTAACGTTTTCTGTACCGTAGAATTACCAGTATATTTTTATCTGGAGCTTTGTGTAAGATCAATGTGAATTGTTGAATTATTATGTCGTGGTGTAGGTAATGCCGGAGACCAAGGGTTGAAAGGAGAGAAAGGAGATAAAGGTCCGCCGGGAAGTACAGGAGTATCAGGAGAAAACCAAGGCCCGCCCGGTCCCCAAGGGCCACAAGGAGTTCTAGGTGACAAGGGGCCAAAAGGAGAGAAGGGATCAAAGGGGGACAGTGATCTGACCGGTTTACCAGGGGAGAAAGGGGATACAGGCTCTCAAGGTCATTTATATTTTGTCATTTCGGTGGTTCTTCTTCGAATTTGTCGTAACAAATTCGATTGTGTTACTTTGAAAATATATATATTCCCCATATCTTTTGTTGTTTCGAAATATTGATATTGCAATTCTCAAGAGCTCAATTGTACGGTAACATGATAAATGATTCAAGTATTGTCTTTCGTTGTTTTTTTTTTTTCAAATTGAGAATTCACAATACTAAGCTATTGCAGTCAGCAAGTCTTTAGATGAATCACGTCACGAATACGTCAAAATTGAAGAAGAGTTGTTCAGGAAAAAAATACTGTAAGAATTTTGAATTCCCCGATTGAATATCTCACTCTTTGTAGGTATTCCGTTGTATATCAATATCTCACTCTTTGTAGGTATTCCGTTATGTATCAATATATCACGCTTTATAGATTGATAAATGTTGTATTCTCTGAAAGGATATAAAGGCACTCGGGGCATAAAGGGAGACATCGGCTCTAAAGGCGTGATTGGCGGGAGCGGTCCTAAAGGTGATAAAGGTGGGTTCGGGCCCACAGGTATAAAGGGCGATAAAGGTGACATTGGAGAAAAAGGTGACAACGGTGTCCCTGGAATAATTGGTCCTACAGGGCCGCCCGGTAATACGGGGCCTACTGGGGACCCCGGGGTCACAGGGCAGCCGGGTAGTCAGGGGATCACTGGGGAAGTAGGTGACCAAGGTTACAAGGGCCAGCCCGGTGATGAAGGACCTCCCGGGCCAACTGGTGCTCCGGGAGTACAGGGGGATGTGGGACCCAAAGGTGACAGAGGACCAAAAGGTAATACTTAAACAATTGTAATTCAATTGTACAATAAACGATTTACCAGTCTTCCTACAGAAGACGGATAAAGCTGCATATTATTATGTTGAATGTTATGTGGCCGTAGAAATGCTATTTGGATGTACTAGTATATTGTGTGATGGTCGCAGATCCAATCATATTGTAAAAGTGAAATATGGAAATAAAAGGGGGAAAATGTGTTCGGCACGAATCGGCGCGTGTTTTATATGACTAGATGCCTGACTTACAATGTTCAGCATTTTATTGAATTATTCTACCGGAATTGACGTACATGTACCCTCTTCTTCTTTTCGAATGAAAGCGCTATGCTGTAGTTTATGTATTGCTTGAAACTCGGTAATGACGGTATAGCGAAATCTGGTATTTTTCGCCTTGGTATACATACAGTCACAAATGCCCGCTTTAAATACCGCTCCACTGACGCGCCGCGGTAAAAAAAAAAATGATTTGAAACTATAAAACAATTTATTTAAATTCAAAAATGTTATCCCCTAATTTCGCCGACTGTCTTACTAAGAAATATTTTCATTCATGTTTTGCAGGGGAAATGGCTAACGGTAAGTAAATTTGTTAATTGTTAGAAGAATATTATTTTTCTTTCATGAAAATTATAGATCAAGGACTTATAATTGAAGGTATTGATTTTGATTTTTGTGCGGTCGCCTGATTTTTTTTCCACGCACGGTTGCCACGTCTACTGAGTATGAAAGTCTGATCGCTATCCAATGAAATAGCGATATCAACCGAGCCGTCATGTTACGTACATGTATGGCATCATGAAAAATCGCATGTGTATGTACTCAGATGGAAACTCCTTAGCTTTCCATTATCACCCATTTTTGTGGACAATATAACGTATATTGTATACGAAGGTGTGCTGGAAAAGATAGAAGTTTGACAAATACTATATTTTTTGACATACATCATAAAATGATACATATTCTGATATTTAAGCTATTCGCACTCAGCACCTTCAGTGCTTTGATTTTAAATACATAAGTTTCGACTTAATAAGATTTTATGCCCATGTCAAAACTTGAGAAAATTGTTTATAAGTAGTCAATCGAAATGGGCTTGACTTTTCAGTTTCTACTGTAGTCTGATGAACGAGCATACTAGTTCTAGCAAGATCTAGTCTAGGGCCGATGAGACAGAACGTTTGTATATTATATTTGTCAGAAATTTGGTAAACTGCACGATGAATACTTCTTGGCTGTTCTATATTTTAGTTATAAACTACTGTGCGTTACAAAATGGCAGATGTCAGCATGTATGTGTGGATCTATATAATTCATCCATGTGCACCTGCTACTCTGGATATTCTTTACAGGTACTCTCTCTCTCTCTCTCTCTCTCTCTCTCTCTCTGATTATTTTTTGTCATGCGTAGAATGTGTCATTTTATCGTGTAGAAAGTTTTGGCACCCATACTATTCTAGGTAGTTTCTTGATTGTTATCTTATATTACTGTAATTAGCCAGATCGTAGGAGCTGCGAAGACATCGATGAGTGCATTTCTTCTCCTTGTGAGTACGACTGCGTGAACACTCCCGGAAGTTTCATATGCACATGCCCAGATGGGTACACAGTAGATAGTCACGTGACTACGCGTTGTCAAAGTGAGTGCTTATATTATGCATTACCATCTTCACACTGTCAAGTGGCTGTGATGTTGTTCTTTTGATCACACTTGCCAATGCTAGTACTAGTTAACATATTTCTTTATATCAATTTTGGTTAAGTAATAAGTTAGTACTATTTTAAAAGATACAGTAATTACAGCGATATATTTTGTCGTGTGCAGATTGGGAACTCGTTTTCAAAGCAACAACAGGTGCGCGTTTTGGAGTAACAGCTTTATACATGGGTGGCGGAACTCTGAATGAAAACAACATGACAGCAAAACAAATGAATAATGACGTCACTGAGCATTATAAATCTGATATTGTAAATACATGGGAGGATCAAAACGTCCAGAGGGTAAGAGAGGGGGTAAAGAATGATGGAAGCACATATAGGATAAACTGTCTATGGAAATGAGACCATAAAACAACTGATAAAATCTCAAGGGAATCGCTTTTGGTAGTTAAAAGGAATAAGAAAATATATAGAGGGTTCAAAATATAAAAATCTCTTTTCTGTAACTACCGAATACCTTTTAAGATTTATTTGGTTATACAAGCGTGTTAAATATATGCAACTTCTCTTTTACAAGGTTAAAATAGGACTTTACAATAATGGTAGCGAGATTGCTCACGTGATTTTTGACGGCAGAGATTCTACTAAGACATCATGGTTTAACAAGTCACGTGTTCTACAGAGTTCCTACAATATCAGCCATCTTACGTCACAAGCTTTTGGGTACAGTATCGATGGAAGGTAAAAAATCTCTGGTCTTATATACAATATTGGCCCCTTTCAATTTTTAATGTATTATATATAATTGGATTCGCTTGCCTTCATTTTTAAATCTATAAAATACTCATTTGATATGAAGAGCACCCAGGACAGCAAATTCTGGAATTTTATATTCTAGTCCGGCTTTCCAACACTCGATACATGCATATTTATACGTTGTAAAATCATTCACCGGGTAACAATGGAGTCGGGTCACAAGACTTTTCAAGGGACGCTTCTGTGTTCTGAAGTGCGTTTTTGAAGGGAAAGTTTCAAAATTAGATGGCAGCACAAATTGTTATGCCTAATTCCTTTTCACACAAGATATGGTATTCAATACACTATTGCATATCATTTTGAATTAGCCACGGTACATCTAGAATATGGAAATGTCCTATTTTTTCAATAGTGTTTGATCATTTGTGTAATACTCAATCTACATGTACTTATCCGAGGTAAACTAGAATTATTTGCGAGTATCAAATTTCCTGATCTTAAGGCAAAACAGCACTATAACAAATATTAAAAGAAGATAAAGGTAGGAATGACTTCCCATATTCAACCTGGTTATGTATTTCCACAATTGTTTGCAGATTCATATTTATTTATTTTTTCGAAGTTTTGCAATGTATAACTTGCTAATTTGAGAATAGTGACCGAAGTCATGTTGGATCATAACAGTTCTGATTGTATATTACAACATATATGTACTAATTTGTCACTTTTTGTTTGTGAGTAGCCTTGGGCGTCCAAGTCAGAGTTTTAATATTTTCCTGTTCGGTGGACTTTGTGGGATGGGTGTGGTTTCCGTTGCAGACAGTGCCCTTCCCGGGTCTCCCTGTGATATAGACACCCAGAACCTGACCACCGTGTACGCCAGCACTGGCACAGGGAGTGTGTCTGCAAATGGTAAGGGTTTTAGTAACATTTTCCTGTCTATGTGGGACTGTGTTGGATGGGCGTGGTTTCTGTGGCAGGCAGCGCACTCTCCGGGTCTCCGTGTAGGCCAGCACTGGCACAGAGTGTGTCTGCAAATGGTAAGGGTTTTAGTAACATTTTCCTGTCTATGTGGGACTGTGTTGGATGTGCGTGGTTTCTGTGGCAGGCTGCGCACTCTCCGGGTCTCCGTGTACGCCAGCACTCTGTTGACGGTAAGGCTACGGCATACAACTCAAAGACATACGCTTGAAAACGATTGCAGGGAACCAAAAAAGAACATCCAAGTAAACCAATAACTGTACATCACATGTTTCCAAACCTAAAACACTTCTCAAAACGATTCTTACTTTTAAGAAAAATTCTCCGAAACGGGAAGAATAATATATATATATATCAATTTGATTGCACTTTCGCTGCTGCTAACCATTGTTTCTGTGTATTTTCAGGAAATTTATACGCTATCGTGGATTGTATGGGTATTTTTGTGGAGAGAGGTAAGGCTTTCGTCGTTCATAAAGTACTTAACTTAACATGAATGAAAATTTCAATTCTATGCTTATGTTTGTGTATACTGTATATAAAGCATAACTCTTTATTATTATCTTTATACTGTCAGTCGACTGTCTTTATGAATATTTCATATATGTACGTTTCTTCTCGCAGATAATGCATGCATCATGAACAACGGCGGATGTCAACATAAGTGTCACAACATGGGACAGCAGAAAATGTGCTCTTGTAACGATGGCTACGAGCTCAATATTGATGACGTCACATGTTCTGATGTAGACGAGTGTTCGAGATTCATGCCGTGCGCACATAACTGTACAAACCAGTTAGGTGGTTACCTCTGTTCGTGTAGAGAAGGCTTTTTCTCGGACAACAATGACTGCTTTGGTACGTAGTTTTACAAAAATAAATCAAATACCAGCTCTCATGGTTATGAACAAATACGTGTTAATAAAAGTTTCTTTTATTTTATAGATATCAATGAATGTGACTCTCCGTCCGTCTGTGGTAATCGAGTTTGTATCAATACGTTCGGTTCGTACGTCTGTCTGCAAGCAGTTCTTGTTACCCATTCACAGAGAGGCGTCACTGCAGGTAGGTACATAATACCAGTGTTTAAGTCTAGGTTTAGACTCCGCTCTCGTACTGTCAACATGTAACGTTTTTAATAAAGTTAGAACTTTTATTCGGACTTCGGTTAATAGTTTTCAAATGACTATTTGATACACAACGGGAACACACCTAACCTGTAGGCAATATGCTTACATGTGCTTTGCATTTTTTAACTGAAATTTAGTACTTCTTTGATGTTTATTAAAGTTTGGCTACACCATGTGAAACTAGTATTGATCGAGATACCAAGATACCTTTACATGTACTGTTACTTGTATACATCTGTTTTTTGTGTACAGGTATAATACAGGCTCCTGACATTGTTCACGGAAATCCGGATGTTATATTGGATGCGGAGAACCTCTCTATAAGCAAGGCGGTGCTGGAAATGAAGCTTGGAATTCTGGGAATTGGTTTTACGTTCTTCATCGTAATTTTCTGTATAACTAAATTCTTGATTAAGTCAAGAAATAGACTTAAGTTGGAAGAAGAAAACCTTGCTGATTTATCTAAAGGGTTACATCATGTTCATGTTTTCAAAGACGATTCTACGTCCAATAAGCAAACATATGTCAGTGGCTACGCTGCTGGCGGTGAAAACAGCGGCTATGCGACTGATGACATCAACAAGTTGTCATTGTCTTTACGGGGACTTTCACTCGATGATGTACTGTAATTATGAAATTGGAAAATAAATATTTACGCAGAATTTTCAGATCGATTTATGTAATTAACTTCCCTATTGGTTGGTTGTATCCAGGATACATTTTCTGTCGCATTCAACGCAAAATCGACTTACAGTGATCTTTGTTATTATAAATGGAATAGACAAAAACCAGAAATAGAGAGAGAAAAAAGCCAATATAAACTGGCAAATAAAAAAAAACCCCGTTCACAAGGATATACAATGTTCAGTAAACTGAATTTCGTAGGTTCATACAATTGCATGCAAGCTCACCTCGACGAAGTTGAGATGAGCTTATGCTATATCCATGGCGTCCGCGTCCGGTTAAAGTTTTTGGGGTTAATAAGCTACAGTAACCAAACTTGCACATATGATTCTTCTTGGGATGCTGATGTGAAACCATGCATCAGATGCTGCATCTGACCTACATTTACTGGTTCAGTGACTCGGGTCCGTGTCTGGTTCACGTTTTTTTTTGGGGGGGGGGGGGGGTAGCGCAGTATCTGACAAAGTACTGATGCTTCAGTGACCAAACTTGCACAAGCAATCTTGGGATGCTAAGGTGAACCTATGCATCTGACCTACATTTTCCGCTTGGGTGATTTTGCTTTTAAAAGCCAATTTTGAGCAAACTATAAGAGCTTCATGTACCAAACTTGCGTAGTGGATGTATCTTTGTTCAAACTGTCATAAGATGACCCTGACCTACTTTTTCCGCTTGAGTGATTTTGCCTTTAAAAGCCAATAATGAGCAAAGTATAAATGCTACATGTACAAAACTTGCATAGTGGATGTTTTTATGATCAAACTTTCATAAAATGACCTTGACCTACTTTTCCGCTTGAGTGATTTTGTCTTTAAAAGCCAATATTGAGCAAAGTATAAGTGCTACATGTACTAAACTTGCATAGTGGATGTATCATTGTTCAAATTTTCATAGATGACCTTGACCTACTTTCTCCGCTTGAGTGATTTTGCTTATATAAAAGCCAATTTATATGTACTTAAAAAATGTTTAAATTGAATTTTGCTGCCGCGAGGTGAGCTTCGTAATCCGTGATTAACTACGTTTATAGTTTCTTATTACATGCTAGTATTTTTCGAACTTAAAAATTGACATCGAACAGATGGAAATGTCATGAACTTGGCATTTTATTGATGTTCTACTGCTGATTTTTATTTAGAGTTCAATGTTCGAGACCTCCGGTTGTACATCGATCTAGTGCCAACTTCAAGAGCATATTCTGTAGGCAAACAAATAGATGTAGGTTGTCGAATTACACACGGATCTCCTCGCCTGTCATCGTTAGCCTCGTTGAATCGTCCAAGACACAATCTTCAAACATACGATTTGACTTCCACTCACATACTCCAAGAGTATTATTCAGGCAGTACGTGTACTTGGAGTAGCAGTCGTTGGGATTGAATACGTTTGTATGACGCCAGAGACAAGTGTCGCCATCTATAGACCAATCAGACATCGTGGTGCAGTCGTCTCCATAACAACGTCTCATCTGAAATTTTAATCAGTACCATCAGAATGTAAACCAGAATTTTAATTCACACCATAAGCAACATCGAGCAACCTCAGAAAATAAGGAAATTAAAATGATTTATCACGCAATTTTAACGTGTGCGTCGTGAAATTCACTGCTATTAACCAAAGTTTGATTAAAATCAGATCTCTTCACGCTCCTGATTTTATTATGTCGCGACATGATAAATTCATGACAAAGTGGGGAGCATGTAGAGATATAGTCTCAATCAGACTGTAAAACCACAACGATTATGCCCCCAAATTAACCACGTTATGTCCCTGGCAATAGTGCGTAGTGATGCCATAAATGATAATGCTTCTATTTGATATAAATCGTATGATTTTAAAATCTACATGACCTGATGAGTACTGTAAAACGACATCGGGATACGCACTTGCAAATGTAAACTAACATGAAGACTTTCAGCATTACAAACTTTCCTTTCCTGAGTAGCAACATCCCTTCATCACCCGCTTATGGCGTGGTCATATCTCAATTGAAACGTAGTATGCCAGAGCAAGTACCAAATATACAAATTTTGCTCTGAGAGCTAGGCGTCTTTCAGATAAGCTTCTCTCAGATAAGCCTCTTAATTAGGGAAACGTTTGTGACCGACTAACATCGTTACTGAGGAAGTTCCACGGTCGATACGGGGAACTCGTCATACACTAATATATTGATATTTTATCTTAGACCATTTGAACCATCCAACCACAGAATATATTTGTATCTTCCGAAATGAAAGTAACCGAATGTGTCAATTCTACCGAATAGAAGCTACGGGAGTTGCATGTAAGCAGGAGATGCTAACTCTTCCTGGGCACCTGGTCTCACTCCCATATTGGGAGTTCGCTTCCATGTGGTGGAGTTTTTTGTTTGCTTGCTTTGGTTCCTGTTTTATCCTGATTTTGCATGCCTTCGGTTGATGATTTTCTGAATTATCGATTTTTGACTGTGTCATTTTTATGGTCATTATCCATATTTGTCATCTGAATACGTACTTACAAATGTAAACTAACGTCTGAATACGTACTTAAAATGGCAAACTATCATTTGAATACGTACCTTATGAATGTAAACTAACATCTGAATACGTATTTACACATGTAAAATAACAACTTAATACGTACCTTGCGTCTGAAAACTTACATCTGGATACGTATTTTAAAATGTAAACTTACATTTAAATACGTTTCTTACAAATGTTGACTTATCTAAATACGCGACTAATAAATGTAAACTAACATCTAAATATGTGGTACATGAAAACTGACATCAGAATACGTACTTACAAATCAAACTAACATTTGAAACCGTACTTACAAATGTAAACTAACATCAGAATACGTATTTAGAAATGTAAACTAATATCAGAATACGTATCTACAAATGTAAACTTACATCTTTATACGTATTTACAAATGTAAACTGACATCTGAATACGTATTTACAAAGGTAAACTTGCATCTAAATACGTATTTACAAATGTAAACTGACATCTGAATACTTACTTACAAATTAAACTAACATCTGAAACCGTACTTACAAATGTAAACTAACATCTAAACACATATTTACAAATGTAAACTAATATCAGAATACGTATCTACAAATGTAATATAAATACGTATTAAAAAATGTAAACTGACATCTGAATACGTATTTTCGAATGCAAACTTACATCCGAATACACACCTTACAAATGTAAACTGACATCTGAAAAAACACCTTATAAATGTAAACTGACATCTGAATACGTATTTACAAATGTAATCTGACATCTGAAAACGCATCTTACAAATGTAAACTGACATCTGAATATGTATTTACAAAATGTAAACTTACAGCTGAATACGCACCTTACAATGTAAACTGACATCTGAAAACGCACCTTACAAATGTAAACTGACACCTGAATACGTATTTACAAAAGTAAATTTATATCTAAATACGTATTTACAAATGTTAACTTGCAATTGAATACGCACCTTACAAATGTAAACTGACATCTGAAAACGCACCTTACAAATGTAAACTGACATCTGAATACGTATTTATAAATGTAAACTGACATCTGAAAACGCATCTTACGAATGTAAACTTACATCTGAATACGTATTTACAAAATGTGAACTTACAGCTGAATACGCACCTTACAAATGTAAACTGACACCTGAAAACGCATCTTACAAATGTTAACTGACATCTGAATACGTATTTACAAAATGTAAACTGACATCTGAATACGCACCTGAACAATGTAAACTGACATCTGAATATGTATTTACAAAATGTAAACTTACATCCGAATACTCACCTCACAAATGTAAACTGACATCTGAAAACGCACCTTACAAATGTAAACTGACATCTGAATACGTATTTACAAAAGTAAATTTATATCTAAATACGTATTTACAAATGTAAAGTGACATCTGAAAACGCATCTTACAAATGTAAACTGACATCTGAAAACGCATCTTACAAATGTAAACTGACATCTGAATCACACGTTACAAATGTAAACTGACATCTAAATATGTATTTACAAATGTTAACTGGCACTTTAATACGTACCTTACAAATGTAAAGTAACATTTTAATACGAACATTTAGATTGTTCTTGAATCTGAGACCTCTCCTTTACTGATAACCGTTATGTTACGAATGTAAATTAACATCTGAATACGTTTTTTACAAATGTAAACTTACATCTGAACACGTATTTTACATCTGAATACGTACCTTACATGGACATCCCTGATTGTACTTGAACCTGAGCCCCCTCCTCTGATGAGAATTAACCATGCTATATGGCATAACAAACTCACAACTTGTGGTCAGCAAAGTCCCGTCTGGTAATGCAATGCCTAAAAATAATTAAAATGTCGATAAAACAATTGAACATTTTAGGGCACATCCGTCCTATTAATAGAGAGAAATATAAAAGAGAGATCATCTCCCAATTCTGACAAATGCAAACGGTTATCACCTTATTACATTATTCAGAGCGCACATTTACTCATGTAAACTGAAATAAACTTATTACAATTATACAACAGTTCATTTTCTCATGTAAACTGACATAAACTTATTACAATTGTATAACAGTTCGTGTACTCATGTAAACTGACAAAAACTTATTACAATTGTATAACACTTGATTTACTCACGTAAATTGAGAAACTTGTTACAACCTTATAAAAGTTCATTTACTCGTATAAACTGACGTAAACTTAATACATTTTTTGACAGTTAATTTACTTATGCAGACTGACAAAATCTTATCACAATTACTTATATCACTGTACACTTAAAAATGTATGCTTACGCATTTTTTTTTTTACATTTTCGTTACCATATACAACGGAGAGCGGAGATGTCCGCTATATAGGAGACATTTATCACTTAAAAAACGTTGGGGGAGGGTTTGAATTGTCCGTGTACGTTAACACAGATGGGACTCTGCGTAACAATATAAAAATTACTCCTGATAAAATCCATAAAATGTTGATAAATGATTGTGCATTGTTTATTATTTACCTGAAATGACGTATTCCTTTTCTGTTTCCATGGTAACTCCACTTGTTATATCAGATCCAGAGGTGATTATGGTGACGTTACCGCATGTCAGTTCCCCCTGATGGTAAAATTATAAAAGTTCATAAAATGCTATGATATCTTGAAATAACTATTATACAGTCGTTTTGCGTAAATCATTGATTGATTTATGGCTAAATCATATGCCCTTACCTTGAAGATATGGCCTTTCTTGGACACAGATACAGTGTAAGTTTTCTCAGAAACCATGTCCGTCTCAGGAAAGTAGGTCAGCTCCTCCTCAAGTACTCTTCCTCTCAGAACTGAAAATAAATAGGCCTAAGTAGTATTCTTATTTTACTTGAAAGACTGGAGGTTTCATGTAAGAAAGAATAAGACATTGATCGTTATTTCGTTATGTTTTTGTCCTCACCGAAATCTGCGCGGCAGAATTTTTCTTGAGGGTGTGAAGGGGCGCACGAGCTAGCAGACAGTTGTTTCATCACCATGGAGATAACCATGACAACCAATAGAGCCAATGCCATAGCTATTCAAAGAAAAAGAAAGTGTTGTAACTGAAAAATCACTGGTATTCTTTCATCGTCTTACAAAAACATTTGGAATTTTTTCGGAAAAAGATTTTGTAAATGAATAAAATGGAATCAGATTAGCAAAGTTTACCTTGTTGATGTTATTATGGTCTGACACCAAGGGAGTGAAGCAAAGGACGAGGAGGAAAAGCATACTTATATAAAGCCTTCCTCCTACACCAGTACCACAAAAACATCCCTAATGTTTCCTGTAATGTGGGTCAAGTGACGGACGTAGCATGGGCGACGCTAACATTTCTCGTCCTTTCTTTGTAATGTAATGCATGGGAAAAAGGCTTGCCGGAAAAACTGCAATTTTCATACGTCAGACTTGTCGTACGAGCAGATTTACGTGCAACTTTTTGATATGTACTAAGTGTCCATTGCCACATTATTAAGAAGTATTTTATCATACTACAAGTTTCTCAAGTACTTTTTCGATTACTTTCTTTCCGACTAAGATTAAGCTGTATCAATGATTATTCCCCGCACAGACAGATAGACCCGATCATCCACGGATTAACTATGCTTGGAAGTAATATCCCTGTGAACGAACTTTTCTTCCGCATAATATTTCTTCCTCCTGGAAGTTTTATTATTATAATGAAATTTCCCAGGATTTTTCATTATGGAATATTTTTTCCTTGTCCATAATACTTTTTCCACTGTCCTTTGGTAAGTGAAAAAAGAGTAAAACATCAACAATTTTCATGATGTTTTACTCTTTTTCACTACCCAAAGGACTACTTTTTCTTTGAAGTAGAAGAAATATTATATGTAAGTATCATGTGTAATATTTTTCCTTCTATGCTTCAAATACATAAATGACTGACTTACAGATATTTTCTCATAATTTAAACATTTCAATAATTACAGTAACATGGTTAGCTTACAGGAATAATTCTGTAGAATGGTTCGTATGTTCATATGTATTAATAGTACAGTTATCTTTTCAATTTTATTAAAATAATTTTTAAACTTTTAATTTTTTTTCTACAACTACAAGTAAAACACTCCGCTATTGGAAGAAATAATATAGGGATCAAATTTCCATCCTATACACTACATGATTTTTGAAATTTATTATTTCTTATTCTGAATTCGATGTTTAAATAAGTTCATTATAATATTTTTTCCAATTGACAATTATCAATTTATTATGCACATATATGAAATCCTTGTTTTTGTTCTGTAAGATTTTACCATGGTTACGACTAGTATCAGAACCAGATGGAAGTTTTGTCATGTAATATATTTTCCATGGCATGAGAACTTTTATTATGATCATGGAAGATTCATTACATAATAAAATTTCCTTTCGGAATTTTTAATACATAATAAAAGTTCCTGGGAAAAAAATATTATATGATAAAATTTCCAAGGAATAAATATTATGCTGGAAGAAATATTTCATCACATCCCCACGTATAACACGACCAAATACGGATGCTTTATGGATATACGGTCCAGCACTACGTATTACGCTTCAGGCAATACTTTTAAAGCAATCATGTTCTTGTTTTTTTTTCAAACTACATTATTTCAATATTTGCACCATCCCTCCAAAGGTTGTCGTTCGAATACGCTCTTCTCAGGCACTGTAAGCAAAATTGCTTCGTTGTGATATACATTGTAATTACTTAAATTGGCTCCTCTTGTGAGGATTGTATTTCCAAGATATATGTCTGATGCACAGTGTTTTCAGAGTTTGTCTTTTTACAAGATTTTGTCTTATTTTGGAGTGTGTGTGGCAGGGATGGGGTCAATTACATTGAAATGTAATTAATTAAATTACACATTACATTGTAATTTTTGGCAATGTAATTAATTAAATTACACATTACTTTACCATTTTTTGGCAATGTAATTAATTAAATTACAATTACATTGCAAATGTAATTAATTAAATTACACATTACATTTCATTTTTTAATGAATTTATATGTAGCATATTTTTTAACAATGCCGGAATGGTAATATCAAATCTCTGACAAAATGCAAGAAAGTGCAGGACAATATTCGCTCAACAGGCCAATGTCTTTTAAGATTCCCTGAGAAACCATTAATGTGCAATGCAAATCTTTCATCTTGAAATTTCTCCCAGAATTCATGGCACTTAAAAATACTAGCCATTTTGTCCTTGTCTTTGATAAGTTAGTCTTCCCAACTGAATTTTGTTACATTATGATCAAATCACATTTGTAAACAGTGACCTTTGACAATTTTATTCATGAATTCTTTCTACTGTGGACAACCAGGTTGTGGGAGAGAGTTTTACATAAGATTCTTATCTTGTTACTCAATCCTCATATTATTAATATTGTAATGTATTTAACAAACTGTAAATTAATGAATAAATACTGTTTAAACCAACCAGGTAAAAATGCATTATCTCTAAGACTTATATAATGGAGGTCCTTGCAGAAGTGACAAACAAGTTAATTAGAACAGAAACACATAACCAGACTTTGTTTTGATAACTATAAGTCACATTAGGTGTTGTGGTCATTCAGGTAAAACTGTTTATTTAACAATTATCTATGGCTAACCTCAATGATAATTGATTACACAACAAGTTAATTTTTCTACAGATCAATTTGTGTATTCAATATTTTTAGTTGCAAATGTAATTGAAAAGTAATTCAAATGTAATTGGAATTACATGCAGTTTTTGCCTTGTAATTAATTAAATTACAATTACATGTAATTGAAAAAATCTTCAATTACACATTACATTCAATTACTTGAAAAAATGTAATTAATTGTAATTAATTACAATTACATTTTTAATTACCCCATCCCTGGTGTGTGGATGAGGTTGTTTTCTAGACATACTTAAACGTCACTAGACTGCATATCAAGATGCTAACAATACAGTCTGTCTACTACGATATTGGGACTGATGGACAGACAGACAAGTAGACGAAGCCAAACTATAATGCGATAGACGATTTTTATAACTCTAGTACTAATTATCATAACTCATCTGTCTGTCTTTCCGTCAACTCTTCGGCTGAAAGAAGACAACTGGAAAGTTTCCAAGGTAGAGCTTTAAAAATATTCAATTAAACGTTAGGAAGATACACCAGGATTTGAAGTCAATTTAAAGTCTTCTTTCTACTTTAACGAATTGTATCAGTTCGGAACAGTTTTCATCACTATGATGTGTTGTTTCATCACTATTTGTTGTTTCATCATCATGTGTTGTTTCACACCGTGTTGTTTCACCACTATGATGTGTTGTTTCACCATTATGATGTGTTGTTTCATCATCATGTGTTGTTTCATCACTATGATGTGTTGTTTCACAATATGATGTGTTGTTTCACCACCATGTGTTGTTTCATCACTATGTGTTGTTTCATCATCATGTGTTGTTTCACACTGTGTTGTTTCATCACTATGATGTGTTGTTTCTTTATCATGTGTTGTTTCATCACTATGATGTGTTGTTTCAAAAGATGATGTGTTGTTTCACCACTATGTGTTGTTTCATCACTATGTGTTGTTTCATATCACTATGTGTTGTTTCATCACTATGTGTTGTTTCATCATCATGTGTTATCTCACACTGTGTTGTTTCATCACTATGGTGTGTTGTTTCACCATCATGTGTTGTTTCACACTGTGTTGTTTCATCACTATGGTGTGTTGTTTCATCATCATGTGTTGTTTCACACTGTGTTGTTTCATCACTATGATGTGTTGTTTCATATCATTATGTGTTGTTTCATCACTATGATGAGTTGTTTCATCAATATGTGTTGTTTTATGACTATGTGTTGTTTCATCACTATGTGTTGTTTCATCACTATGTGTTATTTCATCATGATGTGTTGTTTCACACTGTGTCGTTTCATCACTATGATGTGTTGTTTCATCATCATGTGTTGTTTCATCACTATAATGTGTTGTTTGACAATATGATGTGTTGTTTCACCACTACGTGTTGTTTCACCACTTTGTGTTGTTTCATCACTATGGTATGTTGTTTCATCACTATGATGTGTTGTTTCATCATTAGGGTGTGTTGTTTCATCACTATGATGTGTTGTTTCATCACTATGATGTGTTGTTTCATCAATATGTGTTGTTTTATGACTATGTGTTGTTTCATCACTATGTGTTGCTTCACCACTGTGTTATTTCACACTATGATGTGTTGTTTCAAACTATGATGTGTTGTTTCATCACTATGATGTGTTGTTTCACAACTATGTGTTGTTTTATCACTATGTATTGTTTTATCACTATGATGTGATGTTATATCAATATTTGTTGCTTCATCTCTATGCATTGTTCAATCGCTATGTGTTGTTTCATGACTATGATGTGTTGTTTCATGATTATGATGTGTTGTTTCATGACTATGATGTGTTGTTTCACCACTATGTGTTGTTTCATGACTATGATGTGTTGTTACAACACTATGATGTGTTGTTTCACCACTATGTGTTGTTTCATCACCGGTGTGTTGTTCCATCACAACGATGTGTTGTTCATCACTATGGTGTGTTGTTTCATCACTATGATGTGTTGTTACATCACTATGGTGTGTTGTTTCATCACTATAATGTGTTGTTACATCACTATAATGTGTTGTTTCATCAGTATGTGTTGTATTATTACTATGTGTTGTTACATCACTATGATGTGTTGTTTCATCACTATGATGTGTTGTTTCATCACTATGGTGTGTTGTTTCATCACTATGATGTGTTGTTACATCACTATGGTGTGTTGTTTCATCACTATGATGTGTTGTTACATTACTATGATGTGTTGTTTCATCACTATGATGTGTTGTTTCATCACCATGGTGTGTTGTTTCATCACTATGATGTGTTGTTTCATCACTATGGTGTGTTGTTTCATCACTATGATGTGTTGTTACATCACTATGGTGTGTTGTTTCATCACTATGATGTGTTGTTACATTACTATGATGTGTTGTTTCATCACTATGATGAAAAAGTGAAAATCAAATTAAATTGACCTTAAGCAGAAATTATCTGCAAAATACAAATTTTTTTTGTCTGAATTTTAATAATTTTTTGTCTTAATTTATATTTCATGCAAGTAAGAATTGCTTGCATTGAATAATGTAGCTGTATAACTGAAATATATATGAACACATAAATCAGAGATAAAAAATCCTACCAATATCTTATTTATATTTCATCAAATTATTAATGTTTTATTAATTGTCAGGCT
Organism: Pinctada fucata; assembly: GCA_028142955.1. NCBI lineage: Eukaryota > Metazoa > Mollusca > Bivalvia > Pterioida > Pteriidae > Pinctada > Pinctada fucata. The sequence goes on from AP027102.1 coordinate 101,737,881, forward strand.
TATAAATGATTAATTGAGAAAGCATTATGCTTATAAATGCTCTTCAAAATGTACTTCATTTAGATTGCTAATCACTAACATACTCATACCTATAAGGAACTGTTCTATCTTTATCTTTCTAGCTGTATCAATGATTATTCCCCGCACAGACAGATAGACCCGATCATCCACGGACTAACTATGCTTGGAAGTAATATCCCTGTGAACGAACTTTTCTTCCGCATAATATTTCTTCCTCCTGGAAGTTTTATTATTATAATGAAATTTCCCAGGATTTTTCATTATGGAATATTTTTTCCTTGTCCATAATACTTTTTCCACTGTCCTTTGGTAAGTGAAAAAAGAGTAAAACATCAACAATTTTCATGATGTTTTACTCTTTTTCACTACCCAAAGGACTACTTTTTCTTTGAAGTAGAAGAAATATTATATGTAAGTATCATGTGTAATATTTTTCCTTCTATGCTTCAAATACATAAATGACTGACTTACAGATATTTTCTCATAATTTAAACATTTCAATAATTACAGTAACATGGTTAGCTTACAGGAATAATTCTGTAGAATGGTTCGTATGTTCATATGTATTAATAGTACAGTTATCTTTTCAATTTTATTAAAATAATTTTTAAACTTTTAATTTTTTTTTCTACAACTACAAGTAAAACACTCCGCTATTGGAAGAAATAATATAGGGATCAAATTTCCATCCTATACACTACATGATTTTTGAAATTTATTATTTCTTATTCTGAATTCGATGTTTAAATAAGTTCATTATAATATTTTTTCCAATTGACAATTATCAATTTATTATGCACATATATGAAATCCTTGTTTTTGTTCTGTAAGATTTTACCATGGTTACGACTAGTATCAGAACCAGATGGAAGTTTTGTCATGTAATATATTTTCCATGGCATGAGAACTTTTATTATGATCATGGAAGATTCATTACATAATAAAATTTCCTTTCGGAATTTTTAATACATAATAAAAGTTCCTGGGAAAAAAATATTATATGATAAAATTTCCAAGGAATAAATATTATGCTGGAAGAAATATTTCATCACATCCCCACGTATAACACGACCAAATACGGATGCTTTATGGATATACGGTCCAGCACTACGTATTACGCTTCAGGCAATACTTTTAAAGCAATCATGTTCTTGTTTTTTTTCAAACTACATTATTTCAATATTTGCACCATCCCTCCAAAGGTTGTCGTTCGAATACGCTCTTCTCAGGCACTGTAAGCAAAATTGCTTCGTTGTGATATACATTGTAATTACTTAAATTGGCTCCTCTTGTGAGGATTGTATTTCCAAGATATATGTCTGATGCACAGTGTTTTCAGAGTTTGTCTTTTTACAAGATTTTGTCTTATTTTGGAGTGTGTGTGGCAGGGATGGGGTCAATTACATTGAAATGTAATTAATTAAATTACACATTACATTGTAATTTTTGGCAATGTAATTAATTAAATTACACATTACTTTACCATTTTTTGGCAATGTAATTAATTAAATTACAATTACATTGCAAATGTAATTAATTAAATTACACATTACATTTCATTTTTTAATGAATTTATATGTAGCATATTTTTTAACAATGCCGGAATGGTAATATCAAATCTCTGACAAAATGCAAGAAAGTGCAGGACAATATTCGCTCAACAGGCCAATGTCTTTTAAGATTCCCTGAGAAACCATTAATGTGCAATGCAAATCTTTCATCTTGAAATTTCTCCCAGAATTCATGGCACTTAAAAATACTAGCCATTTTGTCCTTGTCTTTGATAAGTTAGTCTTCCCAACTGAATTTTGTTACATTATGATCAAATCACATTTGTAAACAGTGACCTTTGACAATTTTATTCATGAATTCTTTCTACTGTGGACAACCAGGTTGTGGGAGAGAGTTTTACATAAGATTCTTATCTTGTTACTCAATCCTCATATTATTAATATTGTAATGTATTTAACAAACTGTAAATTAATGAATAAATACTGTTTAAACCAACCAGGTAAAAATGCATTATCTCTAAGACTTATATAATGGAGGTCCTTGCAGAAGTGACAAACAAGTTAATTAGAACAGAAACACATAACCAGACTTTGTTTTGATAACTATAAGTCACATTAGGTGTTGTGGTCATTCAGGTAAAACTGTTTATTTAACAATTATCTATGGCTAACCTCAATGATAATTGATTACACAACAAGTTAATTTTTCTACAGATCAATTTGTGTATTCAATATTTTTAGTTGCAAATGTAATTGAAAAGTAATTCAAATGTAATTGGAATTACATGCAGTTTTTGCCTTGTAATTAATTAAATTACAATTACATGTAATTGAAAAAATCTTCAATTACACATTACATTCAATTACTTGAAAAAATGTAATTAATTGTAATTAATTACAATTACATTTTTAATTACCCCATCCCTGGTGTGTGGATGAGGTTGTTTTCTAGACATACTTAAACGTCACTAGACTGCATATCAAGATGCTAACAATACAGTCTGTCTACTACGATATTGGGACTGATGGACAGACAGACAAGTAGACGAAGCCAAACTATAATGCGATAGACGATTTTTATAACTCTAGTACTAATTATCATAACTCATCTGTCTGTCTTTCCGTCAACTCTTCGGCTGAAAGAAGACAACTGGAAAGTTTCCAAGGTAGAGCTTTAAAAATATTCAATTAAACGTTAGGAAGATACACCAGGATTTGAAGTCAATTTAAAGTCTTCTTTCTACTTTAACGAATTGTATCAGTTCGGAACAGTTTTCATCACTATGATGTGTTGTTTCATCACTATTTGTTGTTTCATCATCATGTGTTGTTTCACACCGTGTTGTTTCACCACTATGATGTGTTGTTTCACCATTATGATGTGTTGTTTCATCATCATGTGTTGTTTAATCACTATGATGTGTTGTTTCACAATATGATGTGTTGTTTCACCACCATGTGTTGTTTCATCACTATGTGTTGTTTCATCATCATGTGTTGTTTCACACTGTGTTGTTTCATCACTATGATGTGTTGTTTCTTTATCATGTGTTGTTTCATCACTATGATGTGTTGTTTCAAAAGATGATGTGTTGTTTCACCACTATGTGTTGTTTCATCACTATGTGTTGTTTCATATCACTATGTGTTGTTTCATCACTATGTGTTGTTTCATCATCATGTGTTATCTCACACTGTGTTGTTTCATCACTATGGTGTGTTGTTTCACCATCATGTGTTGTTTCACACTGTGTTGTTTCATCACTATGGTGTGTTGTTTCATCATCATGTGTTGTTTCACACTGTGTTGTTTCATCACTATGATGTGTTGTTTCATATCATTATGTGTTGTTTCATCACTATGATGAGTTGTTTCATCAATATGTGTTGTTTTATGACTATGTGTTGTTTCATCACTATGTGTTGTTTCATCACTATGTGTTATTTCATCATGATGTGTTGTTTCACACTGTGTCGTTTCATCACTATGATGTGTTGTTTCATCATCATGTGTTGTTTCATCACTATAATGTGTTGTTTGACAATATGATGTGTTGTTTCACCACTACGTGTTGTTTCACCACTACGTGTTGTTTCACCACTATGTGTTGTTTCACCACTACGTGTTGTTTCATCACTATGTGTTGTTTCACCACTACGTGTTGTTTCACCACTATGTGTTGTTTCATCACTATGATGTGTTGTTACATCACTATGATGTGTTGTTTCATCATTAGGGTGTGTTGTTTCATCACTATGTGTTGTTACATCACTATGATGTGTTGTTTCATCACTATGATGTGTTGTTTCATCACTATGATATGTTGTTTCATCACTATGATGTGTTGTTTCATCAATATGTGTTGTTTTATGACTATGTGTTGTTTCATCACTATGTGTTGCTTCACCACTGTGTTATTTCACACTATGATGTGTTGTTTCAAACTATGATGTGTTGTTTCATCACTATGATGTGTTGTTTCACAACTATGTGTTGTTTTATCACTATGTATTGTTTTATCACTATGATGTGATGTTATATTATTAGTTATTAGGTTTGTTACTGACCTTACACGGAAATCTGTCGGGTTGATAAAGCCCATAGAAGGCGAGGCGCTTGCGCCGAGCCTTCTATGGGCTTTATCAACCCGACAGATTTCCGTGTAAGGTCAGTAACAAACCTAATAACTGATTTGTTTTGTCGAGGACCATTTTGACATGGTGATTCCTACTGTCCTCCTGCTTTACCAAGCAATAGTGCTGTAAAGTTTTACCCAGTTTTGCTAATTGTCGGCCATTGCCTTACAAATTTTTGAAACTGACTTTCCACAAGAATTTGTCGGGCAGTCACATGACCAAATTCAAGCATTCCCATTGGGTCAAACTAGTCCGAGGCAAAACAACAATATTTGTTGCTTCATCTCTATGCATTGTTCAATCGCTATGTGTTGTTTCATGACTATGATGTGTTGTTTCATGATTATGATGTGTTGTTTCATGACTATGATGTGTTGTTTCACCACTATGTGTTGTTTCATGACTATGATGTGTTGTTACAACACTATGATGTGTTGTTTCACCACTATGTGTTGTTTCATCACTGGTGTGTTGTTCCATCACAACGATGTGTTGTTCATCACTATGGTGTGTTGTTTCATCACTATGATGTGTTGTTACATCACTATGGTGTGTTGTTTCATCACTATAATGTGTTGTTACATCACTGTAATGTGTTGTTTCATCAGTATGTGTTGTATTATTACTATGTGTTGTTACATCACTATGATGTGTTGTTTCATCACTATGATGTGTTGTTTCATCACTATGGTGTGTTGTTTCATCACTATGATGTGTTGTTACATCACTATGGTGTGTTGTTTCATCACTATGATGTGTTGTTACATTACTATGATGTGTTGTTTCATCACTATGATGTGTTGTTTCATCACCATGGTGTGTTGTTTCATCACTATGATGTGTTGTTTCATCACCATGGTGTGTTGTTTCATCACTATGATGTGTTGTTTTGTCACTAAGTACTGTTTCATCATTATATGGTATGTTGTTTCATCACTATGGTGTGTTGTTTAACACTATGATGTTTTGTTTCATACTCTGGTGTGTTGTTTCATCACTATGGTGTGTTGTTTCATCACCATGGTGTGTTGTTTTATCATTGTGTTGTTTCACCACTGTTTTGTTTCACACTATAGTGCGTTGTTTCATCACTATGATGTGTTGTTTAATCATTATGGTGTGTTGTTTCATCAGTATGTGTTGTTTCATCACTTTGATGTGTTGTTACATCACTATGATGTGTTGTTTCACCACTACGTGTTCTTTTATTACATTGTATATTATATGATCAATATCAATATTGAACATACAGAAAACATGACAAATGATATGTTAGTTGTTACGCTTTCATTTCAAGACGGTACAAAACAGTGACAGAAGTAATGATAAAATGGCATCGAAAAATTGTATGCAGTTACAATATGGCTTCACAACAAAGTTGTTTGGTCACATAGTCAAATACATAGAGGTAATAAATAAGGAATATGAAAAGGGAACAAGTTGTCAGAAGGTAGAATAAAAACTTGCAAAAATGTACGATATTTATAGTTACCACTTCTGGCGGATGTAATTCTAATATGACAACATTCACCATATAGATGCACACAGAGACTTTTCTTTTATCTAATACATAAACTCAGAGTCTTCACAAATTCTTGATTTAATACAAAGTATTGAATTTTAAGTAAAATTTAAGAACACAAATTTTCTTATCCATCATTTTTTTCTAAGCAGTTTAAGTTGTCAAGAATTAATGTACTCATATATTTTTACTCTGAATAATATAAAATTTTAATTCTTTTAAAAACAAATGCCATTTTTCAGGATTATTAATAGAATTTATTGAAGAGATACAATACTTTATGAAATGTCCTAGTTTTGACTTTCTTGAAATACATGTAATTATGACATGATATTCCAGTATCATCATGATTATTGATTACTAAGAACTTGGAGAAAAAATGAATTCAGATATTTAATGTAGTTCTAGCGATGAAAACTTTCATGTTACTTTTCAATATACAAAAAAGTCTGCAATACATATTAAATGATCAGGAATTATTGCCGATTTTGCTTTTTTCTGATTGGCGGAGACGCTGTTTGATAGAGTGTATCTCAGAGTGAGTTGTCCACTAACGCTCGAAAGCGGTCTATTCGGGATTAGCGCGTGCCGTACCAGCGCGTGCGTTGAATTTTGTAGTGTTAGATCTTTGACTTCGCGTATTATTACAATGCAAATATTAATAAAATCCTGATAATTTAATAAAGCAGTTATTGACTTTTAATTTTGGTCTACTTGTGACTATACAGACCCTGCCTTCGGCCTCGGTCAACCAATACCTGACCAGGTCTGTATAGTCACGAGTAGACCTCATCAAAAGTCAATAATTGTATATTATCAACTTGAAGATACATACAAATATGATGAATTGATTTATGTGATCGGATATTTATATTACGGATCAACCTACACAGAAATCATACATGTTTTTTTTTCCCCAAAAAATAAAGAGTATTAAGATATGAGAAAATATAAGTAAGTATTATGCAGTGAATTGAAAGAAAAAAAAAACTTGGTTTTCTCAAAGCAGATAATGATATGAAGCAGTAAGAAGATTTATACTCAAATTACTGGCAAGATGATATTTTTCATGACTGTATATATACATGTATCATACATGCACATGAAATTATACATGTGAGATGGAATGTGTTTAAATCTAAAACCTATATAGTACAAGTCCAGCATAAGTGACTAGTTCTCCATTTAAACACACATTATATGACTTTTGCATGATTGATGATCAGATGAGGTTAACGAGATTCCAAGCTTAAATATCGTACGGGACACAAGGTGGCAGCACTTGTAATAAGCTACGATAAACTCTACACTGGATAACGGTTGGATTGTCAAGCATGAATGACAGGTTCTTTGCTCATTGATTTGTTGCGTCTAACTATTCATATTCTATGCTATTATCTTCTAATATTAGTACTAAATATTATTGACATACTGGTACACTGATTAATACTCAGATTTTTCCTACTGTTTAATTTGTTAAGTCATATTATACACAGTACGTTCATATCTGAACATTTTCTGGATGAAGTAAAACCAAAAGTGAAAATCAAATTAAATTGACCTTAAGCAGAAATTATCTGCAAAATACAAATTTTTTTTGTCTGAATTTTAATAATTTTTTGTCTTAATTTATATTTCATGCAAGTAAGAATTGCTTGCATTGAATAATGTAGCTGTATAACTGAAATATATATGAACACATAAATCAGAGATAAAAAATCCTACCAATATCTTATTTATATTTCATCAAATTATTAATGTTTTATTAATTGTCAGGCTTATAAATGATTAATTGAGAAAGCATTATGCTTATAAATGCTCTTCAAAATGTACTTCATTTAGATTGCTAATCACTAACATACTCATACCTATAAGGAACTGTTCTATCTTTATAGCAAACCCTATCAATATGGCATGAGCTAACTACATGTAAAAAAGCATTGAAAATATTTATCAAAAACTGATGAAATTCTACACATGTTAAAGGTAAAGACCGATTACTACACATGTTTAAGGTCAATGTCAATAACTACATCCACAAACACAGTGAACCACTACAAATCATATGGATACAAACATCTCTTTAGATATAAAAAAGTTAACAAATACAATATGTATGGTAGCAAGTGAGCTGCGACTAGATAATACAATATACATAAATCATAAATAGCATCAATTTCTGCATAGCAAACATAATTGTATACATATACATTATATTGTTTAGTTGTCTTAAGTATAAAATATACAAAAGAAGCCTTTAATCCTTATATTTAGACCATAAACCCTCTGTAGTTTTAATTTCTGATGAAGATTTACATTGTTATAGTATAAACCAGTCAAAATAATTTAAGAATACAATTTCTAAGTACATACTGTACTATGCTTTGATAATTATCAAGGAGGAGGGGTGGTGATTGGCTTTTCTTGTTTGTTTTGGGGAAATATTAATTTAAACTAAAGAATGATATTAAAACTTAAGTCCCTGCTGTAGCAGTTTGACTTGAGCAATAACAATCAATGGAAGGAAATATTTGACCTGCTGACCCTAACATCAATGGAAGGAAATATTTGACCTGCTAACCCTAACATCAATAGGTATCTCCCGATCCTATTCAGTATCCATATATCTAAATTTAGACTGAATAGCTTGTTGAATTACCTATTTGAAGTCTATTTTTCCTAAAAGTGACTTTGATCTTTGACCATTTGATAAGTGACCATTTAACAATTTTGGTTTGGATTGGTGAAAGGGTTTTTGAGTTATGATCAGGAACTGAAAGTTTGTCAGAGATGGTCAAAGTAAACTCTTCCAATATACACAGAGAGTAATGGAAATCTTCATATTACTCCATTTTAGCTGAATAGATAATTGCTTCATACAGTCACCTGTCAACATAAATAAAAGGGAAATCCCACATAGAGTTTGGCACAAAGAATTCTTTACAACAGCCAGTATATAAATGTAAAATTTTACAACTCACATCAATATTTACAAAATTGCTTAACAATTTAGGATTTGCTTGATTAAATATAAAATGATTATGAACTACATTCTATAATGAACTGAGCTTTATTTTCTTTAATGATAATGTTGCATGGTCATCCCAACATTATTTGTAAATGAAGTATTTAGGAGAGAGTACCAATCAAATGCACTGTATATGTTTGTTATAGGCTATTTTAGAATCTATACCCAAGGTCAAATTTAGAATAATCAAGTAGTGGATATGCTTGTATCATGCAGTATAATGATAACAAGTAATCACCAGGATAAAGCTTGTAGAAGAAATACAAAAGTAAATAAAGGTCCTGCTCTTTCCCTGTATATTTATATCCTTATACATGTATGTGAATTTCATACTTTGAATATATCAATCTTGTGAAAAATTTGATAAACCTACAACCTTAGTATTCACAAAATAATGTCTTGCAATTCACTACAAATATTGTACAACCTTCTATCTAAATTTTTTTTTTCTGGTAAATGCTAATTGCATGAATATGGGTTCCAAATATATTCATTAAACAACCGGAACTTGTATAAACAATGATTAATTCATACAAATAAATTTCAGGACAGTAGTCAACATGCTACATGCACATTCAGCATTTAAAATGTTTTAAGGATAAAAAACTGTTAAAAATGTTTGATACTTGCAAATCACAACCATGGTATATATTAAGGAAATATACAACAAATCTTGGGGTAGCTTAACAACGTATTGTCATTATATATTGAGTAATACACAATGATTTAACATGCATCTTTATATCATCTTTGGTCAACATCACTGATGGATGGGGGTCATATATAATGAACACATAACACTATAGGTGGTTAATGAAATGATCATGCATAAATCATGAATATAAATGAACATGAAAGTAGGCTTTTTGATAGTTGTCACATCTGACTTTCTGTTGAACAAGGGCAAGTCAATACCAGGGTGTGTTTTATGCACTTAAATGTGCAGATTTCCATCACAGATACTCAGCTGTGTGTTTGAGTGTATCTGATTAAATGACTGATGGATTCTCTTATTTGTTCCAGAAACATTTTAACACCAGCATGCTGTGGCATATTTTTTCTCTATAAAATGACTAACAACCTAAACCCCTGTCCTCTCTTACCACAACTTACGCTTCACAATCACACATTTAATGACCAATTCTACACGTCTGTTTCTATTTTTGCCGGTAGTGTTTTATTCTGTGGTGTTACTACAGTGTCTGTATTGTTATGTACAGGTAAGGTAGGACTACGTGGCATTGTACCGTTTCTCTTTGCCGATGATCGCAGATGGAAATGATGTGAGAGAGAGGCCGATTCCTTTTCATTCTGTTCATGTTCATAACTATCTAGGGCACTGTACAGAAACATATAGTCTTCTAGTGATCCAATAATATTAGGACGTTTGTTATGGTAGAGTTTACACAAATGATAGACATCTATCGTATGATCGTGTTGTAACTGATCATAAAGCGTCCATAACGCACAAAATTTGGCTCCGTCAACACCACCATACCTGAAATAATAAGTACAAGGTCAAAAAGAGAAGAGATTCACTCCTATCTCTGCTAAATAAAATACTTCTATCATCCTACCTTACCGTTCCCTTGTCTCTTTATTTGGTAATATATTTGCAAGTAATCACTGAATTCCTTCCTTTATCCTTATATAAATATGGAAAACTATTATGAAACTATATACTAAGCAGTGACAGAATACCAGTACAGTTTTCCCTTACTGAGTAAATTCAACAAAATTCATATACTCATGTACATATATAATATGTTATCAATATTCATGCATTGCCGGTTCATCCTATTTATGCTTACCTGTCCACCACAATGACAGGTCCTATCTCATTCCTTGCATGGATTTCTTTCACATTCTCTATAAAATCAAAACTTTTGTGGGCGGGGCTTTCTGGATTAAGCCAATCAGAGCATGATACTATTCTTGTCATCAGCACATAATCATCCTGGAGATTTTTAAAGTAGATACACAATTTATCAGTAAATAATGTACATGCATTAAGATATTTATTGTCATGGTACATGTATGTATAAATCTATGAGAAAATCTGAGTTTTTTTACCTGCTAAGGTCCTTTTATATATCAAAGAGATACTGTTCAGTTTAAATCATGATTAATTAAATTTTGTCTTTTTTTCATCATGTGTAACCCATAGGGAACCCATATGAAAACCTTTGGAAGGCATGTCGTGAAATACGGCAATCTCAATGGTTAGCTACATGTATGTTTTCAGAGCTAAGGCCAAGAAAAATTAAAATTTCGTTTGGCACCGCCGCATTGCCTAAAAACCCGCCACATTTACGATTTTTATCGCATGTTTTACCATTATTTTAAAGTAGTCAATAGAACATTGTCGTGCTAATACAAATTGTTTGTTTACATATTCTTTACTTCACTAAATATATAAATTGTAAAGCTGTATCTCAATACTTGTTTACATAAAATAGTATTATTTACCCGAACTACCATATTCAATTGTTGGTTGTACGGTAATATCGACCATGTGCATATTCCATATCACAGACATAATCACAAGGTACCGTAACGTAAAATGATACTGGACTCTGTTGTGATAATATATGCAAGAGCATTATATACTTCTTCATTAGTTAAATTATTTGATTTATTAGAAATTTGAAAATGTTTTTGTTCAGAACTCATAGTTAAAGTCTGATTGAATATGGTAAAAGTGTAAACTGGCTTTCCCGGTGTATTATCGATTAATTTTCACGAGAATTTTCAACAAAGACATTTAGAGTCGGCATTGTGTACAAGGAAAACAATAAAGTAAGCTAGGTAGAGCTTTTATATTACGCCATGCGTAGATCAGCTGGGAATGCCGGAGACGGGATCGAGGGGAGGGGCAGAAATACTACGCGATCCTAATTTCGTTACGAATAAGCTGGTCAATTAAACCCTAAGCACATTGCAGAAACTTCAAAATTACCGCGGGATAGAAATTCAAATTTGCAGACAACTTGCTCAAGTCTGACAGTGGAAAGGGATGACGAATCGATCAGGATACCCTTGTGTAATCGCTGTTAAAATTCAAACTAAATTGTCAGACATGTTTCTTTGTATTTTCTAGGGCTGTAACGATTAACCGAAAAATCGGTTAACCGCGGTTCAAAATCTCACGGTTCGATTCGGTTCGGAATTTCCAGATTTCGATTAATTTTTTTTTCTTTTTTTTATCCCTTGATTTTCTCTGAAATAACGAACGTTTTGATTGGTCACCTTTGACGGCACGATCAATCATAGGCCGCCTTCTTCGGTAGACTTTTGAGATCTTTGTAATGGCGACCCAGACATCAAAACAGAGGTCCCAAGCGATCATTTTGATTGTTTTAAAGTCGAAGGGTAGTCTATTACCGTTTGCAGGATTTGCAAAACTAAATTAAAGTATTCGACTTGTTCTACTTCGGCAATGACGGCACAAATTAACAGAAAACGTGCATGGCATCGTTCTGAAGAGAAGCAGGCCGAGTATGACCTGATCTACTTGCATTCAGAAACTTCGCAAAATTGAACAAGTTAGCCAACAGGCGACTCAGATTACAGAACAGGTACACTATTAAAAAATTGGTTATGCTGTATGATTCATGAAATCTTACCAGTACTTGTATATGACTAAACAGTTTTAAACATGCCTCATATTTTGAGTGTATCTAAATTCAAAGAGCAATAAATGTAATTTGAAAGCAATTCCAGTGCACTTTATTTGATCACGAAAATTCTAATTGAGTTAGAATATGATTTTGTATCATTTTGATATCAAGATTACTTTGTCACATTAGCACAATAGTGGAAAACTCCTAACAAACTGGTAATAATACCTTGAAAATGTACTCTTCTTTAAACCGAATCGAAAACCGAAGAACCGAGGTTCATAATTCAAACCGAACCGAACCGAAAAATTTCTGAACCGTTACAGCACTAGTATTTTCCCTACTCTTTTGCCGAAGCCAAGGGTCAAATTTTCGGTCTAAGCACTGAGCAACAATTACGATTTTCACTCACTTAGTCGCACCCAAAAGAAGTAGTCCACAAAATGTTAACGTCATTTGAAGTTTTAACCTTACACAGGACAACGGTTAGAGATTGGTGATCCTTTTTAGCATAATTTAGATGTACAACATACATTTATTTAGTTTACATCTTCATACTGGTCTGTCATAGGACATCGTCTGTCATATGATACATATAATAAGTGTGACCAAATCATAGAATATCTCGCAAACTTCATTATTTGGAAATGCAATTACTATATTACAGGAAGACCTTGGGTTATCTTATTAATCAATGCACTAAACATTACTACTTCATACTTTATTTAAGTTTTAATGTATTTTCAGCATCAAAACACTTGAATTAGAAATGGCTAAAAGATAAATTACATTCACCAAATTTCATGTTTGCAAAAAAAAAAAGAAAAAAAAAAAACCCTGCCGCCCTCACTTTTTTTCCTCAAAAAGTGCCCGTCAAACTAAACATTAATTTTGTATGGCCTAACCAATAAGATTTATATTTACAATTTGTTACATTGATGAAACAACAGTTCATGACATGGTGATTGGGGAATTTCCAGAAAAAGTGGATTCAAAATTTAACATTTTCAATATCTCCAGAAAACCTCATTATTGTACATGTATACATTTTTGAAAAGGTCTTTATGAGAAGTTCTTTTTGAAATTTGTTTGATTAAAATCAGACTTGAAACAAATAAGTTATAATTAATGAAAAGAACTTTGATGACTGATTTTTTAAAAATTGTTTATGATTTTATTTCTTAGCTTAAAATTTATGCATTATAGGCGTGTTTGGTATGAATGATTAAGAATTAAGTGCTGAAAATGAATTTAACAGAAAATGCAATTAAATTTTGGAATAAAGATCTATAAACTTTAAGTTCAGTTTGTTGGCAATTCGAAGACTGGAATATTTGTCACCAAGTGCTTGAATATAATTACTTCATCATGTCTTCAACAACAAGGGGCGTGGCTATATTAAAGAATGTGAACAGTTAGCTTCGAAGGTTTTTTTTTTTTTGTTTCTCCTGTCCCACGGATTTATGTGAGGTACGACCTACCCTGGAGGTTCACAAGATGTCTTTTTTCAAAACACTTTTTTACTTTCTTAAGTTTCACAATGAATATGAAAAAAAATGTGTAAGTGTTCTTCCTTTTGAATTTTTCTAAGTTTTGTATCATATAAAGCAAAAATTTCATTTCTCTGTAGGCTAAGACACATGTTAGAATTATAACTAACCTGTGTGGATTCCAGGAGGAAATCTTTGACAGAGTAGTCTGCCCCTGGTGAATCCTCCCTGAAGGTCAGTTTGAAGTTTCCAGTATCAACAGAGATTGGTCTCTCTTCGTCTGGCCAAAACTGGGGGTAATCCTGATAGGAATAAAGATATAACTGTGACATAGCTAATGTGACAGGGATTTCATCTATCATGTGACAATACCGTCATATGTTGTGTTGTTGGCTGATAATGTCAATTACTGAATCTCTTTCCTATCATGGTATAACGAGAGAAGACCAAGAGAACTTTTGTGGACTTTTGAAGTAAAGTGACTGTCTAGCTTCATTTAAAGAATATCTGAAAGTTAGCCATACTTTGATCAATCATATGTACAAAACATGTAATATAACATAGTCACACTTTTAAATCAATTCAAAATTACTGAAATCAAGACTGGCATCAACTGTAAACCAAATATAAATGTATATTCTTTTATGAATCTTCATTGCAAGATTCAACATTTGATGCTCATATATGCATTTATATTCTATATAGCACTTACTATAATAAAACTTCTTTTGTTAACGAAAAGAATGGCTGAAAGGGTAGCATCCAAGACTATACTTCCTTTACAAGAACAAAATAAAACTGCAGATATTTTATCTCTGCGTTTGCAAACTATAACAATACTTACTTCCCCTTCATCCTGTGACAGCAGTACAATTAGAGAACTGTTCTTATCCCAAACCATCCTCCAAAAATCCTCTATAGTTGAATCCAGGGGATGCTGGGTCACTATAAACTCATCTGTCTTATTATAACCCTAAATAGGACAAGAAAATCACTAGCTAGGTGATAATGTGTGAACTTGATCCTATATACATGTAGATTACACTGTGTTATACCTCTTAGTTAATTAATTTCACGAACAATAAATCAACGGCAAACATCTTTAGCTGCATAACTGGTACCTAGTCTTTGTTTACTGCGATTTCACTACTACATGTATAAGGTACGTTAATTGGTTTGTTCAAACAATCATAAGAACTTTGATTTAAGGAGTATTAAATACATGCGATTTCACTATTATTTGGTACGTTGATTTGTTTGTTTGTACAAACATCAGAGGACTTTGACTTAAGGAGTATAAATTACATACTAACTTGGGACTTCGAAATTTCTTCGGCATAAGCTAAATTTTGAGATAAACAATTTCAAGTTATCTTAAGTCAAATTTGGTGAAAATATAAAGGAAAAAATTTTGGACTGCTGCTCAACTTTGAGATAAACAGAATTTCGAGATAACTGAGTTTGAGATAACGAGTGCCAGCTATATAACATTGAACTTTAAGAAATGTCCTCCCTTGAATGACCTTTGTTCAAAAGTCCACGTTATGTAAATCTTTCATGTGTATAGAATATCTGAAGAAATTTCCAATTCTTTCATACTGATAGCACTTAAATTTATTTAAGCTCGTCACAAAGCCTTGTGAAAATAAAATCAAATAACTAAATTATATATTTGCAACTTCTATGTAAATTCTGTATGAGGTAAAAATAATTTGAAATTCTGATAAGTTTACACAATATAGTATTGAAAAAAAGATTTTACCTGCAAGTAAGAGGCATTTATATACTCTGATCCCTCGACTCCTGGCTTCATTGGTAATGACACACGTTTAGGCCACAATGGTAGATACTCCAGACTACGATTTTTACATTCTGTGCTGCTCTTTGTGGCAAATGATTGATCCGCAGACTTAGGTTTGAAAGCCATGATCAGCTGAAATACAACAAGGGATTGTCAACTTAATAAATCATTTTCATAAACAATCATAAAGTAGAAATATCATACAAAGGATACATGTACAAATGGAAATGAAAGACCAATGTTAAGGATATACATACATGTATACATGTATGTATCAAGACCTAAGGAGAACAGGATTATATTCCCATGCAGTACATCTAAAATCATACCTGATACTGGTTTTGTAATACAGTACTTATTTATACCTGATACTGGTTTTGTAATACAGTGCTTAGTTATACCTGATACTGGTTTTGTAATACAGTACTTATTTATACCTGATACTGGCTTTGTAATACAGTACTTAGTTATACCTGATACTGGTTTTGTAATACAGTACATAGTTATACCTGATACTGGTTTTGTACATGTAATACAGTACTTAGTTATTCCTGACACTGGTTTTGTAATACAGTACTTAATTATACCTGATACTGGTTTTGTAATACAGTACTTAGTTATACCTGATACTGGTTTTGTAATACAGTGGAGCCATTATCTCCGGAGCTTTCTGACAGTTTCTCTATGTATTTACTGAGTTCTCCCCCTTTAACCTCGGAGTTAGGGCACATCAAATACTCAGCTAGAGCATCATGAATTAACATATACTGCTCCTGGAAAAGGTTAAAATCATGTTTTATAAGTACACATTAAATATACATGTATGTACTTAGTAATACTTGGTCTGTTATCAACATTAAAAGTATTCCTAGAAAAAAATCAACTGTTTATTATAAAATATCAAATCTTCATTTACTTATTGCTTAAAAAAAAGAAACTGATGTTGACAGATTCTTATGTTGATCAGACAGAAGAGAGAAAGAAAAACAAACCTCTGTTTGTACGAGGTAATTTCTTTGCTTTCTAA
Source organism: Pinctada fucata (assembly GCA_028142955.1). Classification (NCBI taxonomy): domain Eukaryota; kingdom Metazoa; phylum Mollusca; class Bivalvia; order Pterioida; family Pteriidae; genus Pinctada; species Pinctada fucata. The sequence goes on from AP027102.1 coordinate 101,754,538, forward strand.
TATTCAGCAGGAATTCTGGGATATTGATCGTGCCCTCTGTATTTATCTGAGCTATCATACTGTCTATAAGGATGTAGGTGCCTGTACGACCCACTCCAGCACTGAAATAAACCGCTATTTAGTACAATTGTGCAACGGGTATCCAAAGTGTTAATCATTATGAAAAATAACGGACTTTTAGTAATACATTGTATTAAAAGCTGGCATACAAACAAGCATTAACTAATAAATAACAAACTGTCATGTGAAGCTACAAACCTGCAGTGTACCACTATAGGGCCAGCCTTAGATGGATTCAGCATTGCCGATTTCTGTACAAACTTTAGCACTGGTAATGTAAAATCTGGGACTCCATGATCTGGCCATTCTGTATAATGGAACTGATGGACAATCCTCTCTGAGAATTGCTGAAATAAAATGAAACTTTGTTTAAAATCACATCATCTTATTAAGAATGAATTGATTCATATTACACATATGAAATAGATAAAATCAACTGATATTTTTCTTTCCATAAACCTCAACAAAAGATGTTATTCATTTGATTTTTGTCAATAATTGTTCAGATTGAAATGAAATATTCAATTTAACATCATACTTAAACTACAAATGATGTTGTTTGTCAAACATTTGTAGAGAAGTAATGAAAATAAATAATATACATGTACATTTTTACATGATATCAGAGTTTGCACTAGATAAATAAACTACATATCATAGAGATTCCAAATGTGAAGATTTTTTTCTCAATTTATAACACATACCTTTTTTAGCTTGATATCTTTTAATGAGAATATTCTGACAGTATAATGTGCCCTAGAGAATGTATTGACATGTTTGACTTGGATAGCTCCATACGTCTCTACTCCCTCATCAGGCCAGTACTGGTCACATTTACGCTGTAATCATAAATAGATGTATTATACATACAATGTCATATATTTCCTGCATTATAACACAAGGCCCAATATTAGTTAACATATGTAAACTGTGGCTCATACATTACATGTATTGACACTTGAACAATAACAAATAAGTTCAAAGTAACCTTAACTAAATAGTTTGTGTACCATGTAATGCAATAAGATATCAAGCAGTCTAAATGAGATATTTTCAATAGCTATTAATTATAGTTTTATAGATTTATACAAATGTGAAAATGATTTTATACATATCAAGTTGTAGTCAAGTCACATCTAATTCTTCCTTGGCTCAAAAAGTTGAAAATGTGTAAATAAAAAATTTACCCTTCCCCTCTCCATGAGTTTGGTTATCATAACTATCACAACAGAGTTTTGTTCCCAAATCATTCGCCAGAAATCTGCAAATGTTTGGGGTAACGGCCCTTGTGTAGCTATGTAAGCCTTAGGTTTTCTGTAGCCCTGTTAAATATGAACAAATACATAAACATCCTTGAATTTTACATGTAAACAAACAAAACATGAAAGCCTTCTTTCTCAATGTATTTCAAGAGAAATCTTTCTATCCTAATAACTATTATTACAATACTGTAAATTGGTTTTTATTCGTCAGGTACCAATTTTCGTCATTTTCGTCAGTGCCTTCCTTGGCGAAATTACGTACCGAAGAATATAAATACTCCTGACGAAAAATAAATTGTAGTAAGGAAAAAATTGAATCAGTCTCTTTGTGAACTTAATTATAAACCGGGAGCACTGCAGAGGAAGGAGTAAGAAGAAGAAGGTTCCGAGTTTCAAGACATTGTTAAATAGTATATTATTACGACACGGAAATGGCAAATCAATGAAAACTGAATATGAACACAATGTCGCATATAATATACTTCTAATTACTAAGTAATATGTTTTCATAGTAAGGTAGGTGATATACATGTGTCTAATTGTTTGTTAACTGATAATTGTTAAACAAACAATCAAAACAAACACATACGGCGGATTTGACTATTTGACGGCGAATCTAAATGTTAAGTTGGTATTTGAACACACAAATTTACATTTTAGGGACCCTTGGATGACGAATTTATGTACTGACGAAATGGTCATTTTTAACGAATTGACGAAAATTGGTACTGACGAAAATAAAGCAATTTACAGTGTCAAAGTTTAAGGTTGCTAGGTATTTACATATATATTTTTGATATTGTGTGTGATAATCATGAAATCCTATCACTTAAACTGTTTGAGAAATCCTTTTCAAAATAAATCTTCTTACATAACTTTTTAACTAGAGGGACTGACAAATAGAGAGAGCAATTCCAATACACCCCTCACCCTCAGATCTGATGAATTTTTTTGCACTCTGTTACTATGTCAGACAAATTCAAGTATGATCAATGTATTGAAATAAATCATTTCTTTGATAAGCATAATTAAATGTATGGTACAAACTGTAAATCATGTTGTCATTTGTCAATGTAACTTTAAATAAAATAGATTTAGTGATATGTAAAAATGATAGACTTACATCAACATAGTTAGCATTAATGTAATCTGACTGTTTCTGTCGAGGCTGAAGCGACTTTTCTAATAGCACTCGTGAATGATCATCTAAAATAAATGTTAAGAATTTTACATACAAGAAATTTAGTTTCAGTATTATTTTACCAAAAGATTAACTCAAATTAATATTCAGAAAAACACAAGGTAATTTCATGCATATAAATGTATATGAATGAATCTACATAAGTCGAAATATTTGTAAGTAAGAGGAAAATAGGCTCAGAGTTGTTATAAAAATTTGAGTCAATACTTACATGCTGTTATATTAACATATCTGTTTTTACTTTTATTTTCTGGAAGATTTGATGCATCTTGTTTTATAACCACAGACGTCCTTTTGTTGATATCCTGAAAGAAAGTATTAAACTTCATGTGTTTACTTCTAAGACCTTTTCAAAATTTAAGTAATTCTTTTTATTTCTATCAATCATTTCATCTTTTTTTCAAATGTTGCATGCACAACATTTTTCAGTGCTCTCTATTCTCAAAAAAAAAAGAAAGATTGCCATCAGCTCCCATATCACATACACATGTACATTGTATATCACAACAAAATGATACATGAAATTTACATCATAATGATTATAGAAATGGAACACAGAGTAAAAGTCTTTACGTTTCAATTTTGGCACCAAAAATCAAATAAGTCTTATTTGATGTTTTGAAATATACTTAATGTAAATAATTACTATATAAAAAGATACTATTTAACTCTAGCTGTAAATTGCTTGATAAGACTACATCCCTGCAAAGGGTGCATTAGTTGGGAAGACAATTTTCCTGGGAAGTTAGTTTCTAAATGGCGCTGAACTTCTTTGCGTGATGCTGGTGATGTCATATTAACAGTATAATAAAACTGTGTTAAAAAGTACACCATTGATCGAGTTAGCACAATTCCGTTACCCGAGACTAGACCCATTTCCTGAGGCATCAGCTTAGGTCAAGTCTCAGATAACCGTGCTAACTCCCTCAATGTTACACTTTAAGTGTTTAATTATGTAAAGTCACAATCAAGTTTCCAACAGAAATTAAGTAGAAATCGGGCCCCCTGAATTTAAGCATACATTGTGATGAAATGTCAAGCAGAATTTCATAAAATCTTTGGTACAGATAGATGACATGTATACATTTCTCATCCCATTTTATATGTAACAGTAAGTGATATATACATGTATTAGTCATGTCCATTTAAGTCTTAGTTAATACATTTATATATTTCTAAAGTCATTTTCAACAATGTATATATTTCCTAAAAATTCAAACTAAATTCATCATGTTCATTTTACAACATTTTTAAAACAAACAAGTTACACAACTTATATTAATGTCTCAAGTTGGCTAAGATGTTGGTGTGAGGGGTCCGAGGAGCAGGAGGAAACCAGGGTACCCAGAGAAACCACCTACCTTCCACATAAGACCCTTTGCCGAATCTGCGATTTGAAGCCGGGACCTTCGAGGTGAGAGGCGAGAGTGCTACCACTGTGCTAACCCGACCGTTTCCTATGTAAGTTTCAATTTACATAATGTTTATGTATCAGATATAACAGGTGATAATATCTTACATCAAATTCATGTGAGAATCCTACATCACTGTCTGCATGTAGTGCTTTAACATGCTGTAAGAAATCCCCCACGGAGATAGCTGGGTAAACAGGCTCCTCTGTAACGATAACGTAGATAGATTATATAATTATACAATAAATATCTTTGTAACGATAACGTGAATAGATGATATAATTATACAACAAATATCTTGGTAATGATAACATAGAGAGATTAAATAATTATACAACAAATATCTTTGAAATGATAACATAGAGACATTATATAATTATACAACAAATATCTTTGTAATGATAACATAGAGAGATTATATAATTATACAACAAATATCTTTGTAATGATAACATAGAGACATTATATAATTATACAACAAATATCTTTGTAATGATAACATAGAGAGATTATATAATTATACAACAAATATCTTTGTAATGATAACATAGAGACATTATATAATTATACAACAAATATCTTTGTAATGATAACATAAAGACATTATATAATTATACAACAAATATCTTTGTAATGATAACATAGAGACATTATATAATTATACAACAAATATCTTTGTAATGATAACATAGAGAGATTATATAATTATACAACAAATATCTTTGTAAAGATTACATAGAGAGATTATATAATTATACAACAAATATCTTTGTAATGATAACATAGAGACATTATATAATTATACAACAAATATCTTTGTAATGATAACATAGAGAGATTATATAATTATACAACAAATATCTTTGTAATGGTAACTTAGAGAAATTATATAATAATATTACACAACAATATCTTTGTAATGATAAGGATTACAATAAAATACAATAGATGTTTCTATCTTTTATCCAAAGTTAACAGTAGGAGAGGGGGTACATTGGTAAAAAGTTTTTTTCCACATCTCAAATACATGTAAATGACGTACCTGGTTGATCAACAACTACTACAATACTAGTAGACGGGGGAGAATTGGAATTTGTTGGAACAGCCAGGTAATTATAAGCAGCCTGATAGTACTTTCTGCAGGTTAACGACCTGAATAATAATACACATTTTACATTTAAAGCCAGGAAGATTATTTTAGATTTAGATTTCACATTTTAATAACGTCAGGAAGATTATTCTAGATTTCACATTTAACATCGGGAAGATTATTCTAGATTTCACATTTAACATCAGGAAGATTATTCTAGATTTCACATTTAACATTAGGAAGATTATTCTAGATTTCACATTTAACATCAGGATGATTATTTTAGATTTCACATTTAACATCAGGATGATTATTTTAGATTTCACATTTTAATAACGTCAGGAAGATTATTCCAGAGTTATTAGAATACTTTACTTTGGATGAAATACATCAAGCAAAAGAAAGCTGGAAAACTGTATATTGTGTGTAGTGTAAGATGGAAAACTGTATTATTGTGTGTAGTGTACGTTGGAAAACTGTATATTGTGTATAGTGTAAAATGGAATACTGTATATTGTGTGTAGTGTAAGATGGAATACTGTATATTGTGTGTAGTGTACGTTGGAAAACTGTATATTGTGTGTAGTGTAAGATGGGAAACTGTATATTGTGTGTAGTGTAAGATGGAATACTGTATTATTGTGTATAGTGTAAGATGGGAAACTGTATACTGTGTGTAGTGTAAGATGGAAAACTGTATTATTGTGTGTAGTGTACGTTGGAAAACTGTATATTGTGTGTAGTGTACGTTGGAAAACTGTATATTGTGTATAGTGTAAGATGGGAAACTGTATATTGTGTGTAGTGTAAGATGGGAAACTGTATATTGTGTGTAGTGTACGTTGGAAAACTGTATATTGTGTGTAGTGTACGTTGGAAAACTGTATATTGTGTATAGTGTAAGATGGGAAACTGTATATTGTGTGTAGTGTAAGATGGGAAACTGTATATTGTGTGTAGTGTAAGATGGAATACTGTATATTGTGTGTAGTGTACGTTGGAAAACTGTATATTGTGTGTAGTGTAAGATGGAATACTGTATATTGTGTGTAGTGTACGTTGGAAAACTGTATATTGTGTGTAGTGTACGTTGGAAAACTGTATATTGTGTGTAGTGTAAGATGGAATACTGTATTATTGTGTGTAGTGTAAGATGGAAAACTGTTTTATTGTGTATAGTGTAAGATGGGAAACTGTATTATTGTGTGTAGTGTAAGATGGAATACTGTATATTGTGTATAGTGTAAGATGGGAAACTGTATATTATGTGTAGTGTAAGATGGAAAACTGTTTTATTGTGTATAGTGTAAGATGGGAAACTGTATTATTGTGTGTAGTGTAAGATGGGAAACTGTATTATTGTGTATAGTGTAAGATGGGAAACTGTTTTATTGTGTATAGTGTAAGATGGAATACTGTATATTGTGTGTAGTGTACGTTGGAAAACTGTATATTGTGTGTAGTGTAAGATGGGAAACTGTATATTGTGTATAGTGTAAGATGGAATACTGTTTTATTGTGTGTAGTGTAAGATGGAATACTGTATATTGTGTATAGTGTAAGATGGGAAACTGTATATTGTGTGTAGTGTAAGATGGGAAACTGTATATTGTGTGTAGTGTAAGATGGGAAACTGTATATTGTGTGTAGTGTAAGATGGGAAACTGTATATTGTGTGTAGTGTAAGATGGAAAACTGTATATTGTGTGTAGTGTAAGATGGAAAACTGTATTATTGTGTATAGTGTAAGATGGAAAACTGTATTATTGTGTGTAGTGTAAGATGGGAAACTGTATTATTGTGTATAGTGTAAGATGGGAAACTGTATATTGTGTGTAGTGTAAGATGGAATACTGTATATTGTGTATAGTGTAAGATGGGAAACTGTATATTATGTGTAGTGTAAGATGGAAAACTGTATTATTGTGTATAGTGTAAGATGGGAAACTGTTTTATTGTGTATAGTGTAAGATGGAAAACTGTATTATTGTGTATAGTGTAAGATGGGAAACTGTTTTATTGTGTATAGTGTAAGATGGAAAACTGTATTATTGTGTATAGTGTAAGATGGGAAACTGTTTTATTGTGTATAGTGTAAGATGGAAAACTGTTTTGTTGTGTATAGTGTAAGATGGGAAACTGTATATTGTGTGTAGTGTAAGATGGAAAACTGTTTTATTGTGTATAGTGTAAGATGGAAAACTGTTTTATTGTGTATAGTGTAAGATGGAAAACTGTTTTATTGTGTATAGTGTAAGATGGGAAACTGTATATTGTGTGTAGTGTAAGATGGGAAACTGTATATTGTGTGTAGTGTAAGATGGAAAACTGTATTATTGTGTATAGTGTAAGATTTAGACATTTTCCATCCTTTTCTCATTGCATATACCTCTATCTATCAAAAAACAAATAAGTGTCATTCCTTAGTACTCAATTTCCTACCATCAAGCTTAAAAGTTTCTGTAATCCATGAATCCTGCATTACTTCTTAAAGGTACAGAAACAAAGGGTAATCAAAGATAGCTCGCCATAGCAGGTTTTTGTCAAAAATTCCAATAACTTCCAAAACACAAAAAGTATTGTCATGTGGATTCTATGCATCTAATGTTAGTCTTATCTCTGATAGAGCTAAAGATATTGCAAAAGTATGAGTAATTAAACGCAGGTAAATGGTTAAGGTCAAAGTCCAAGGTTAAGATGACTGGGTCAAAGGTCATGGTCTCAAATGAAAGGTCCCATCACATGTGAAATATCAGAGCCCTAATCCTTATAGTTCAAGAGATAGAGCCCAGGTTAACATTTTTGAAAAGTAGGTCAAAGTCCAAGGCTAAGGTCACTAGGTCATGGTCTCAAATGAAAGTCTCACCACAAGGAATCTACATGTGAAATATCAAAGCCCTACCCCTTATAGTTCATGAGATATAGCCCAGGTTAAAGTTTTGTCTACGGAAGACAATGATGACGACGACGACAACAACAACAATGCTGAGGGTATGGTATTAGCCCTCCAGACTTTTTCATCCCAACGAGCTAACATTGGCATTCATGGTGACTTTACCGCAGAAATTTTAATACACTTACCTACAGCCTATGGCCACCAGTGTCACAATGACAATCAGTAGAATACCACATATAACACCCGCTATTATACCTGCAGATTCCACTTCCTGTTCCGCCTTCTCCACAGCAGCCGGGTCTGAAATTACAAAGATAATCATGGGGTTAAAAGATTGAGGTATGAGCCTCTATTACTGTTCACATGCAAGTAAATATTCCGATTATTTATTTTTCTCAAAGCAATTAATAAATGTATGTAACTAAGCCACAGCATCAGTATTACTGATATAAAGTATGAACATCGGGAAATAATGCTTCTAAAGAATATGAAGATCTACTAGACATACAGTAAATATAATCATTATCTACAAGATGTATAGCTGAGTGAGTCAGGTAAGGTATGAGAAAGTTAAGCATCATGTTTTGTCACACTGCAAATAAATTTGTAGAAATCTTATTGGCTGTTTAATCGTTATTATGAGACTATGTGTCTGCAGTCGTAAATATGCTTATTGCTTCATGACGTCATATCGAGCATTTCCCATAAATTATTCAAACATTTTCAATCTTCCTCTCACTTCAGATCCTTTAATTTTATTTTTCTGCTAAAATGAATTTCATTCGTTGTTTACTCATTTTGAATAAACCATGTACAGGTAAGATCTTTTTAATGGTGAAGAAAAGTTTGCAATCCATCGACAAATAAAAAAGTTAGAAATGTTACTGTCAACATCATTTTGATATGACAATTTCATGTGATTTGCAGTAAGACAAAAATGTTATTCCAGCTCCAGACAGGTAATACTAGTATGGTCTGATATTCCTTGTCTGGAATTTAGATTCCCCTCGCCTTCGGCTCAAAAACATAAATTCTAGACAAGTTAAATCAGACCATTTTACCTGTCTGGAACTGTATTGACGTATAATATCATTCTGTGAACTTATAATATATGACAAAATCATTCGGCAACCTGCAAATATCCTTAATCCTTATAGATCCATAGACATTCTTTCCACAGAAAATTAATAAATGGATGTTACAGTGAAAAAATCAAACTTTGTGAGCAGCCACCTATACCAAGTCTTCTGTACCATGCATCATGCATGTTAAACCATAAGTACAGGGATTCTATGAGCAGGTTTTGAAAAAAAGCCTACGCTAACGCAGCAAGATACGCCCATCGGGATTAAATTAGTCAGTATTTTAAAAGCTTACTTGAGAAAATCTAAGTTCCATAACTGTGTAATGACAAATAGTTTATCCTGAAAATCGATAATTGGTGTCCCTCCTATATTCTTATCATGAATTACAAATATCATGAAAAGCCACAAAATGACCTTGACCTTTAAACTTGAAAATCAATAGGCTTCTTTTTCTTATTATACTTAATCCACATGGTAAATTTCAAAATCCTGGCTCCACTGGTTTGGAATCTATCTTGTTTAAAGGGTAAAAGAAGGCATCTATTGACCCCCCCCCCCCTTCCCTTAGGCATAATTTCTCAATTTTATGACAAAAGATTAAAATCCCCTTGTATATGTGAAAGATTATACTTTTTTCTTGAATTGTCTGAAATTTGAAATTATTTTGACCAAAAATAGATTTTTAATGAATTCTTAAAATATTTTCATCCCAAAATCTATTTTTAGTCACAAAATGACCTTGAACTTTGACCTATGACCTTGAAAATCAAAAGGTTTATTTGTCTTTAAAATATACTCAATCCACATGGTAAATTTGAAATTCCTAGCTCAAATGGTTTTGGCTGTATCTTGTTTACTAGGAAAAAAACTACATGTATGCATATATTAAACAACCCCCTTCCCCTTCCACATAGTTTCTCAATTTTCGGACAAAAGGTTTGAAAATCCGTTACATATGTGAAAGAATATACCTTTTTTCTTGAAGCATTATTGAAGTATTGAAATTACAAAACATTTTGACCAAAAAAAAAGAAAGAATTTGAATTCAAAATATTTTCACCAAAAAAAATCTATTTTTAGCCCCAAAATGACCTTGACCTTTGACGTATGATATTGAAAATCAATAGGGTTCTCCATCTTATTACCTATCAACATGGTAATAAAGTTCCTAGCTCAATGGGTTTGGGCTCTATCTTGTTTACAAGGGTCAGAAGGACGGATGGATGGACGGACAGACATTGCTGTACCATAATATGTCTCATCTAAAAGATGGGCGTAAAAAAACTGCTCAAACAATTCTGAAATGCATTTAAACAAACTGTCTGATACATGTGAGTTACACTTCATGGATATTTAATATTTTCACATATTCTATCATTTTTCTTATCATCATCTTTGTATGCTTATCTAAAAAAATTGCACTTGATGTACATTTCTTTTTTTTTAATTAGATTAAGTGTATATTAATGATTTAACTAAAAGGTTAAAGAGAGGAAATTTATAGACATGTTATTACGCCTAAATAAATTCTGTGCAATTTCTTCGTCGACGGCGTTTTAAATACCTGTCGTTAGAGATAGATTATTGTGTCTGTAGCGGTTTGTGAATGTTGTTCACCTAACGTGTCGTTAGACTCGTTACAGGTAGATTATTGTAAATAAATTCTGTGCAATTTCTTCGTAGGTGGCGTTTCTAGTATATTGATTGCAGCGGTGTTAAATCCCGAATCGCCTCAGTACATGAACCATTACTTTGAAGAGTATCGTATGTTACACATGACATGTATTGTGGATAGCGACTAAAGAAAGAAAGAATAAAAGAAAGAAACTTGTATAAAATGACCAAAAAGAAAAAAAGAAAAACCCCAATTCATGAACCCATGTACACATGCACATTTTATAATATAATGTTCTATTTAATTAGTGGATAATGTCTTTATATTAAGTATTTCATTACAAAGTATATAATGGGGCTCCTTGATTTTTGGCACGGGTTCCTTGAATTCCAGAACTAGGAGCCCGTATGGCTCCTTTGGAATTCTCTATGAATTTCAAGCCCTGACTGTCCTCGCATTTTCATGGGAACAAAGACTGCCACACATTCGTACATCATCACATGATCGCACCTTATAATTTCGTTTGTTGTGGGATTTCGAAACCCTTAGATGACAATACCCGTTTTTGTTTTCAGTAACATTTAGACAATGAAGGTTCACCAATGAATTTACTTTTGCACATAGTTCATTATATTTCATTTCCTCTTTTTTAATGTCAAGTTCTAAAGTACTTGGATGTGATTTCGAAAACTTTAATTTTTTTTCGCGCCACTTTGAGACTGTCGTCAGGATCTTCTTTATCTCGTTTCACCACTATGTTCAAAGAATAACTATTTGGCAATGAATGGCGACCTCCCAAAGACTTTCACATGCGTGGATTTGGTCCAAATTTTGAATCATGTCTTGCAGCCGATAAATTTTTTGAGAAGGACTATTCATTTGCATCTACCCAGTCGCCTTGATCGTCACGATTCATTGTCACAGCGGACATGTTGTTTGATGCAGATATTTCATTCCTATCTATGGATGCTTACACTGAACATGGCGAGCATGCAATATGTCCAGGCGACATTGTTGTAGCAGACAACACACCTGCTGAGAGAAATCAAGGGGGGGGGGGCTGGCTCTATAAATTTTCTTGGATAATTTTGGTGTAGAGTACATCTGTACATCCACTTAATCCTGTCGAACTGGCATTTAGCGAAGTTCGATCAATTCTAAATAGATCAGACTTTATCTGTTTAATACTCTCTCTCGTGATAATTTGATGTATGCATTTTATTAGTATCTGGTTGTTTCATTCATAACGTCTGAAGATTGCAAAGGCTACTTTAAAATACCTAGTACGATAGTTACTTTTAATGAAAGTACCTTTACACTATACGTTATCATTATTGACACGATAAAATCTCAATTGACTTTTGTTAAAAAAACTAAAAACAGCATTTTGTATAACTTATTTTTTAATTTTGGCGAGAGAAAGAGAGCATATTATATTATAAGAATAATTTTCTCTCAAATGATCTTCGAACTGCTTGTGCCTCAATTTGAAGCATTAAACATTGTAAATACATTTACCTATATACGTGATTTCTAAAATTGCATTTTACTTTTTTACTTTCTTTCTTCTGTTTAATTATGAATTTTTATATATCTGAACTACAAGTCTCTATAGATGAGGACCGTTATGTTTTGCTTCACCGCACACACTGTCCAGGTAAATGGAATCCCTGCCATCTACGAAGAAACTGCAGAGAATTTATTTACAAAAATCTACCTGTAACGAGTCTAACGACACGTTAGATGAACAACATTCACAAACCGCTACAGACACAATAATCTATCTCTAACGACAGGTATTTAAAACGCCGTCGACGATGAAATTGCACAGAATTTATTTAGGCGTAATATTATAAGTTTTCAGCTCCAATTCAATACAGACATCATGGGACATATCTTACTTCATAAAATATATATATTACATTGTATTTAAAAATTGTTGAAAATGACATTAACATGTAGAAGAACTTGTTTTATACTAGCCATCATATACTACATGAAACCCTATATTGATAGATTACTAAGGATTTAAACATGTACATTGTATGTATCAAATGGAAAAGAAAGTATGAAATGATAAACACAGTAAAAGAAAGATGTATAAAATGACCAGCATGACTAGTGTTAAGTCTATGTACATGAATAATGGTAAGGCAGGGTTATAAGGAGATACAAATCTGTATTAAATAATAAATTGATGATGATGGGTTATAGATGAACTGATAGGGAGATACAAAATCTGTATCAAATAATAAATTGACGAGGATGGGTTATACAATGTACATGGAGCTGCTATGATGAACTGATTTTATGAGCTTGATGGCAGTTGTATGTACAGATCTAAGGTTAATTAAGTAAACCACATGTATGTTCAGGTGCGTAGCCAGGAGACTTCAGTTTATATGGGTGTACTGTAGGTGAAAGAGGGCGGGGGGAGTAGCCAGGATAAAATGGGAATTTGCCATAACAATTATTATCCAGAGAAATTGAGTGAAGTTCTTCATTAGTAAAGGAGACTAGGTATTACAGGGATTGGGCAGTGTCACATTACTACCATGGTAAAGGTTATATCAAGCTTTCACATCTTGAATTGATGCTTGTAAACATTCTGTTATGATGAAACAACATAAAGACCTGATCTTACATGGTGTCTTGTCACACCATATCATTCAAACCACATCACCTTGTGGTATTTTTTATCCAGCTTAATTTGCTGACAGTATTAAAATGAAAATAGATTTTTAAAACAGAGAGATGAATTTGAGAATTTAGCATACAATTTAGAATTTTAGATATAGAAATTGAACAAAATTTTGAAATTTTAGTTAAAGTTAGAGAAGGTACATGTATATGTAAGCAAGACAACACCTAATCACCTTTATCAATAATATCTATCAGGAAAGAGTCGTTATCAGTGATATCTATCAGGAAAGAGTCGTTAGAAAAATCAAGGGTCAGTATGAATTCACCTGGATACAAGATTGTTGTCGAGTTATAGAAATCTGAAAGCAAAAAGCATTGTTAGTATGGAAACATGTGTTAGAAATCTACATATGAGAAATTAGAATAAATCACTATAAACGGAAACAACTTCTGGTTTGGGTATAAGATACTTATATATGAGATAATTGACTTGATGAAATTCAGACTTATACATGATTTTAAGGCAGGTCATCCATACTTTCTGTCTCTTTATTCACAAAGCTTTATAGATTATCAATTGAGTTTCTTTAACATTATTAAATAATCTGTTATCAAAATTGTTAAAAAATCCTGGAGATAAAAAAAAAAACCCAAAGAGATAATAAATGCATTATATATGAATCCCTAATAAAATGTTATCATATTCTTTCAAAATGTAATTTTCAATGACAAAATAAAGCTCCTTTAATAACATTAATTTATAAATATAGCATGGAGGATTTACCTTAAAGGTTTTTAGTGAGATAATGAAAGAGGACATAACCAACGAATGAACAGAAGAAAATGACAAATGATTGATATATATGATTCAATGATGATTTTAATATCAAAATCTTAAGTGGCAGTGTGGAGAAAAATTCCATTTAAAGAACAAAATCATTTCAATGTTGAATGTATCGGTTCGTGTATATTGTCAAGTAAAATTATAGTATTTTATGCATATAAACAATGTATATACAATGTACATGATATTTAGGAGAAGTTTTGTTAATAGTTATTTAGAAATCGTATTGATACGTAAAACTGAATCTTTTAACAGTGACTAGGACCCACTGTCATAACTTTGTTAAGTATGTACTCTGTCATAAACATGATAAATAAACACATCAAGCAAAACAAGAAACTCAAACATAATCAGATTAAATCTGCACAGAAATAATCAAAAATACAAGCCATTCCTCAGATCAGGTTAGAATTATTAGCATTTAATTCCAAATCTCACCTTCAGCATCTGGGTCTGATAAAAATATACCAAACAGAGTTATAGATCAACACCTTCCAGGAAATCCCCCAAACAATGATTCTAACTCATACTTGATAGTAAAATGATAAAAGGATACAGAAAATATCCTAGTAATGTTTCAGATCAAGGTCTCATTCTGTTTCAAAATAACTTTGATAATTTTCCAACAAAGTTGTTACTTTTTTATTGATATTCATGCATTAGCTACATTTCATTCACATCCAAACCGACCTCCCTCATATACAGTACATGTAATTTACTTGGATAAAAACCATCATGACCATGACTTGGTTGTTTATAAATCACTTTTCCCCAATTCAAATTTTCATTGTATATATTTCATGATTCCAAATAAATGAAAGTGTGTAATTTAAAGCTACATATTTTAGACCATTGTTTAACTAGACATTCCATTCCAAAATGTTCAACCGTTCATTTCCTACTGTATATTGTTTGTTAATATTAACACTAATTAAGCCCCATCAGACTAGATAAACACTCAGCATTCCTGCTGTGTATATTCAAATAAATGCCATAACAATCCACCTACATGTATATCATGTGTACATCAGAGTTTTACATTGGTACATGTAGCTTATGGCCATCCTATGCTGAATAATTAAAATAGCTATATATAATCAAGCACTGAATACACCATAATGGGGAAGCATGCAAACTAAATAACTATTACCTACAAAAAGTAGTCCAACAAATACATGTATATTAGAAAACTTAAGTTAACGTCCCATAGGTGGAACAACATAAGACTGTGAAAGAACAAATTTGAACCAAATGAGTGGAGTAGTATAATATATGGAACGTAAATCACCTGCTACAGTGAAATTCACATTAGAATCAGGTTGACCTGAAAGTCAATTGTATATCTTTACAATAGGATTTTAGCCTAATCATTTTGTACATTTTGTATTGACTTTTTGTATAGTATTTTTCATCATTTCAAGAAATAAATAATTGAGATTGACAGCCTATTTGTTTACATGTGATTATACAGAAGATCAAGACTAAAGCCTTATGATCTCATTATCTAATCCAACATTGTAAAGCAATAATAGATCTTTATTAAGGGTCTCGAGTCAAATCAATCAAAACTATGCGTTTGTAAATGAAGACAAATTTCTTACAATATTGAATTCAAACTTATGGAGGTGTCTTGTCATAAAGAGTTTCTGTATAATAAACAAGATCTATAATAAATCTGTAGAAAAAAGGATTTTACCGATCAATTCAAAGTTGTATTCCTTGGAGAAGACACCAATATACTGCATGTTAGAGTAGAGACTCTTTGTAACTGCGGCTATTTTGACTTTATATTCCTTATTTGAAGGGAGACCTGTTACAATGGTCTGGAATGAAAAAAGCAGCATTCTATTGTAAAAGTAAATGAATATACCTACATGTAACTATCAATGAAGCTCTCAAGAGGCATACTTCAACCCAAAGAGGGTCAACTGTGACCTTACTTAAATCTAAATCTGAATCTATCCATGAAAGAAGGCTAATCACTTAAATTGGGGTCTTCTTATATACATAAATGTAGTGTAAATATATGTACTTCAATGATTATATTGGTAACAGTTAATCTACATGTATGAAGTATAATCATCAACTGGTAGAATATAAAGCTCTATTGGTGACAATGACAAACGGATGTTGGATCCCTGTACTAACCTCAGTGGATGTATCATAGAGAGGCCGGGTATGTTGTTTGTATGAAGCCAGGTCTGTGACTTGAATGAAGTAAGAATCTATGTTCTTATAAAACAGAAAGGGTTCTTCCCATTGTAGATATATGCTGTGAGAACCAAGCACTGTGAAGTTATTTATGATTGGTGGGCCAGGCCCTGGAATTTGAAGAGAAAATATTATACAAACTTCAAACAAGAATTTTCAACTTAAGTCAGATGTAAAATATTTACATAGAATTTGTTTATAGACTGGATAAATTTCTTTATTGTCCCCTATATGGTTTTTGTTTTTTATTCTTTTTTCTTTTTTTTTTTTTTTCTTGCCATTTACTTTTTGTGAACAAAAATAACCTTACTACAGCTAGTCTACCAATATAGTCTAGTGATGAACTAATAGACGATTTCCGAGATGTTTCATTTGATAGCTAGACTACGGACATCACATACTTTGGTGACATTTTCCATTGTCAAGTCACACACAAATTACTGGAAACATAGCATAAAACCTGCTATTATTATTAATTATGACGTAACAACTCAAAAGTTTACCAAGGTACATGTACTTGATGTCCGTAGTCTGATACTTAAAATCAAGGTTTCTACTTTGTTGCTTTATGCAAAAATATAAAGCCTATCTCCCTATATATGCTGCTTATTTCATAAAATATTGTTTTCCATTTTAAAAAAAATCAATGGTTGGTTCTACCATTCCAATTGTTTTCTGATTACTGATTCCAAAATGTCTTCCAATGTACAACTACAACATATTACAGTTTCTATTAATCACTGACAAGGTCCTCTCTGCTTAGAATTCTTCAATCAAAATGCAATTCAAACTTGAATTGTAACTTAATTGTAAATTTGTTCTCATTTTTAGAAGGCTTGATAATCTGTGATGATTCATTTCTTTTCCATGCTGTTCACAATGTTTTAGGTTTTAGGTCCACAAAGACCCTGACCTTTAACCCTTGAAAATGAATGGGGTTCATTCTTTTCCTATTAGGAACATGTCTGAAAGGTTGTTTCCGTGCATTTCACAAGATGATTAAAGTGGAGTAAAAACTCCAAAGTGACCTTGACCTTTGACCTTGAAAATCAACAGGATCCTCTCCACGTGGAAAACATTTGTTGAAAGCTTGATGTTCCGAGAATGATTGCTGTATCTTCCATGCAGTTATCAAGAATTCGTACACACATACATGTAAATAAACAAATGGATAAACAATATCATTGCTACATCCCCTCCATAACAGAGGATCCTCAATTTTCTAGAGACAAATGGCTATACATGTAGTTGATATAATTTACCTGCCACATCAGTATGTACAGGGTACACATCACTATAGTCCCCCTGACCTCCGTTAGTGACTGCCCGGACTCTCACTTGGTACTGGGTAAACGGAGCTACACAAATGAAAATAGTTCAATGGATTGAATTAAAAATTATTACATAAGTGACAAACACACTTAGTCTTTAAATTACAAAACTGATATCACATCTACATGATTAAGCTGAAATCAATGCTAAACTAGCTTTGTCCTCATAATAAAATTGCTAAATAAATACATGTATTTAGGGTTGTTTTACATATATGTACCAAAAATGGTGAACAAATCCTACACCTACTGTCAAGGGATTGGTCATATAGCATTGTATACATGTATAATTTGTCTACTTACCAAGGTCACCGATATAAGATTTGTCAAATGTCTTACCGAGGTCACTGATATATATAGGATCTCAAATGATTTTCTATTTCACATGGTATTTATGAAACGAGTTGTGTGAATTTTACATCCCCGAGTCTTGGCGGCTATAATTCCGACTTCATTTCTTGCAAATAACGCGCCAACGTCGTCCATTCTATTGTGACGTCACAAAGGATCTGGAGTGCTTCATCCAATGACCACACTCCCAAAGTGATATGTAACGTGTTATCATAACATTTATTTATGACACAGCTTTATGTAACCAAATAAAGGGTGTATCATGTGATAAAAGCTGACAGGGGATAGGTTAAATGTCTTACTGAGGTCACTGATATTAGCAGACATGGGATTGATAAAATGTCTTACCGAGGTCACTGATATAAGCTGACATGGGATTGGTCAGGTGTTGCTGAATGCTTTTGGTTCTTGTCAGATTCCCATGCTTCCACTCTAGTTCATACCGTACAATGTTTCCATTTATGACCTCAGGAGCCAACCAGTTAACGTAGAATGATGTTGACATGGGAGAAGTTGTTGTATGTATCATCTTGGGCTTCCCAGGGACTGTCAACAAGAAAACATCTCTCATTATTAGGATTACTTCAACAAAGAAACATACAAAAATGACTATCACATTTTCTATTTCAAGCAATATACAAGACAGGACAGTACAGAAACAAGACTATCATTAAGCTGATGGACGTCACAGAAATAATCTTTTATAACATTTTGTGAAGATTGATCACAGTCTTCAAGAATTATATTAACTGTGAGCTAAAAAATTACCTTGACCATTCAAAAATGACCTTTAGAGTAATTTTTATCCAAAAAGTCACATTGTGTAATTTGTTTTGGTGAGGTATGATCTAATTCTGATGAAAAGTAAAGGTGATATACATGTAAGTGCTTCTTGATTTCAGGACCATTGTACAAAAGGTCTTAACCTAAATAACATTTCAGTGAAGTACAATCAAATTCTAATAAACATAGGGTAATCAAAGATTACATAGCTCGCCTATACAGGTTTTTGTCAGTAACCAGGTTAAAGTTTTTGAAAAGTAGGTCAAAGTCCAAGGCCAAGGTCACTAGGTCAAAGGTCATGGTCTCAAATGAAAGGTCTTGTCACAAGGTATCTACATGTGAAATATAAAAGCCCTACCCCTTATAGTTCAAGAGATATAGCCCAGGTTAAAGTTTTGTCTATGGACGACGATGACAACGACAACGACGACGCCGAGGGTATGGCATTAGCTCTCCGGACTTTTTCGTCCTGGCGAGTTAAAAAATGAAGAAAACATAACCCCTGATGTATGTATGTACGTTCAGACAAACAGACAGCGACTACTGTATATGTAGACAAATCTACTTGTTTAACAATGGATTTAATAGAGATTAGATTTATGTTACATACTTCCCTCAGCAGTAACGACCCTGGCAGTAGCTGCTGGTCCTTTACCCTCGCTGTTCAGAGCAGACACAAAAACCTCGTACTCTCTGTACGGCATCAAACCATATATTGTTATCTCCTGTATGAAAGGATGATATCTCAGTGTAAACAGTACATATAAACACAAGTTTACGGGAAAACTTCATGTGAAATAAGTGTCGCTATGCTTCACAGGCGACACAAAAATTAAGTGAAAGTCATGTAAGACACACATATTGCTTCATTTCTGAAGGAGAACTTCATGTGCGTTTACATGAAATTTTGGGAAAATATTGATTATTTTCTCAACTCAATATATTCTTGAGGAACTTCTTTTCAGATGATGCAAGTCTGAATAAAATCAAAAACAGCATCGACTAAACTTAACTCAAATTTAATCTTCAGCATGTTCAGTCTCGTATAATTTCTTTTTTGTTAGTTTTAGTGGTTGATGGCTCACTTAATTGATGGATTCTAGGGAAAAAGAAGGGAAGAGGTAACTCCATCTTTCTGCATGTATGTAGCAAGGGATTAATGAGGAAGCTGGTGTGATAAATTGCAGCAGCACCCCAATTTCTAAAATCTTTTTAAGTCATGAATTATGTGTACTTGAAGAGTCATCGTAAATATATAAGTTTTACATTCTTCAAAATGGACTTAAAGGACAGATTTTATCAAGAATGTGATTAAAGCATATTGAATTTAACACTAACTTGATAGAAAAAGATAAGTTTATGTTCAAAAGTTCAAACATACAATAATTTGAATTACGTCTACAACTTTTTTAATTTATGGATACTAGTAAGCATTGCTCTATAAATCCTTCATTACCTTGAATGTGTATAATAATCTTTTTATGGCACAAAAATAAACTTTCAGGGTTCAACATTTTATTATTTCAGTTTTCAACATACAGTATACCAGAGTAACAGCTATCACTACAATCAGGAGGACATCCGAAAAGTTCCTCAGTATCTTTACTGTATAATGTTTCTTCATTCAGAAGGAGGAAATACAGAGATTCTTACCACATTTCTGGAATTTTGTGAAGGAAAGCAGAAAGAGTGATAAAAACCAATGCACAAAAGAGAGACACTTGACACAGAAATTGTTAGTTTCCCTGTAACACACACTAAGTTTTCTTCACATTACCCGAGGCATAACACACTTGTTAACATTACCTGAAGCCTTGTATAGTCTGGAGGGTACACCTGTTCAAATGTTGTGGGTTTAAAATTCTAATAATCCTTTCAAATATATGACAATACCTGCCTGTTTACAGTCACATGTACATGTTATGATTCAAACTAAATTACGTATTTGATCATTTAGGCAAGAAATTGGATGCTGGTGAAGCAAAACATGTCACTAAGAGCCGAATATACAGGATTTGCAAGAGATCTTAATCTTACTTTTAGTTTCAACATGACTTAACAATCTAACTCAATAAAGGTATTCACCCTAGCCATACCATACATTAACAAACAAGTAGTGCCCAATGCGATAGCTCACCGATTTTTGAGGATTCTCTGTCGTTATGACCTGTTCCTGATTACTTCCTGACCTCCTGTACGCTATCTCGTAATGTTTAAGTTCTCCATGGATTTTATCTGCCGGGGGTGGCTGCCAACTCAGATGTATACGGCTGCTATGGTTACTGGTGGCCTTCAGATTCTGTGGTGCCGACTCGGGAGCTGAAATAATACAATGAGGGTAACATAGTGTACATGGACAAAATGTATACATACATCAAAATAAACTTGCCATCTTCTATGTATGTCATGTCTCAGACAGTGTTTACTGTATGTAACTTTCTAAAGCATGTTAAGAGTGAAAAAATATCTCACTGCAAACACTTTAAACTTATTCTATAGCATAAATTTCAAAAACTGAGACTTTGTATAAAGTATACATGCACTGATGAAGTTCATGCATTAAATGGTTGTTCACCATTTGCAGTTGGCTAAATATGTACCTTCTTGGAGAGAGAAGAATATTTCACTGTCATCACTTTGTAAACTTGATCCTATAGCATTGATGGCAAAAGCTGAGACTCTGTATGCAGTATAAGGTTGTACACCATGTATGGTAGCAGAACCGATGTCCTTTGGTAAAACAACCATCTCCTTGGTAGGTCTGTTTCCCTCCACAGATCTAGTATGACAACATCATAATTTGACCAATCATAATTCAGTTAGATAAATATTTAATAAATAGAGGGATAAAATCTTAGCAATTCCAGTAAATATGAGAATATAGACTTCTGCTGAATTATGGTGCCTGAAGTTATCATCTAACTATAACTTCAGGCACCATAATTCAGCAGAAGTCCCTAGGACCAACACTACCAGGTATGGTTTACAATCTTTTAGGTATGCAGCTGCTTCGCTCTGGAACTCCCTCCCAGAGGAAGCAAGATCTTTAACCACACAAACTCAATTTCGACAATATATTGAATCATGGGAAGGGCCAAACTGTAAATGTAATGCTTGCAGAAGGGGCTGCATCACCTGAATTTTGTTCACTTTGAATATTTTTTTTTTTGATCCTATCCTTTTCATTTTGCTCTCCTTTGCAGTCATCTCAGCTACCCCTGAAGGGAGCCCTACTCACTGCTGGAGTAACATCCTATGATGGCAGTGGTGAGTGGAGTCTTCTCTCAGAAATGCTTTTCTGTCTTCCTGGATGTAACTTTAATCTCGACCCAAGTTAATTATACGCCCCCTTGATCCTTATCCTTTTCACTTTGCTATCCTTTGTAGTCATCCAAGCTACCCCTGAAGGGAGCTCTACTCACTGCTGGAGTAACATCCTATGATGGCAGTGGTGAGTGGAGTCTTCTCTCAGAAATGCTTTTCTGTCCTCCTGGATGCAACCCCTCTTTCCCCTTCCATGTAAATCCCCAGCCTTTCTGGCTTTCTGGTGTGTATATATCATGTGGTATTTATTCATGTCATTGTTCGTGTGATTTTTGTATGGTTTACAAGTATGTGATATATTAGTTCTATAGGTTATTTTTAGTGTAATCTTCCTAGTCTCTCATCCAATCTCTTATTTCCTGTGATGCTTCAAGTGTCTTTCTCCTTTATTTTTAGCTTTTAGTGCTGATTACCTTGCTGTTTAATTTGATTTCTTAATTAGCTTTGTTTGCATGATTTTATTTTGTATAAGCTTTTAGCTCTTATATGCCTTGTTTATAGCTTCAGTCAGTGTTTGCCATGTACATTTTATTTCCAGTGCTTGTTTTAATTTTGTTTTTATTTTTTGCATGTTTACTCGTTCTTTTTCTTATGTACATGTTTTAGTATTATGTCCATGTCGGTTGTAAAAGCTCTACAGAGCTTATGTTCTTTGTTATTTATGTACACAGTGCCGACTTTAAATAAATATTACTTACTTACTTACTAATATGGCAATGAAGATGTAACATGAACATAAATCTATCTTAAACCCTCGTCACACTAGAGTACTGTGTTCTTGGAACATTGCATATGGTTAAGGTGATGAGAATGAGAATTACAATGAGAATACAGCCTATGTACAACAGCTTTTTTTCAGTGATCCCACAGGGCCCCAAGGAATTTACAACACCCTTCAAGTGCTGTAACAGCACATTCCTGGTGTGAAATGACAAAGGGGTAGGGCCACGAAGCCCCTAATTTGGCTGTTTCTTAACAATTGACTTATTTAAAAAATAATTTTGTGTGATATTTGATACTTTGTAAAGTTCTTTACTAAATTATGTGTTGAGATTTTGCAAATAATGCAATGATCCTTTGAATGGCCCTTTGAAAACCATACCTGTCAACTTTTTTCAGACAAAAGAGGGTCAATGACCCTCTTAGCGAAATGAAAAAGAGGGTCATAGCGCGTGAAAAAAAAAAACGCGACCCTTTGCTTGTGTCATTATGAGTAAAATTTAACCCCCCCCCCAAATACAGGTCAATAAAGTTCATTTTACTGTATTAAAGACATGTAAAGCATTTATTTAAATTGTAATACCAGAACTGCATAATCATGATATTGTAGCACATGTGTAAAATTTTAGGACTTCACTAATCAAGGCCTAAAGGTTCCAAGTTGAAATTGCTAGGCTAGATAATATATTTTTATTTAGTTATTGCTATACATGTACCATGATGAAGATTTTGTGTGAAATGAACTCTACATTTCACTGCTTCAATTGTTTTAAACACTATAAAAACATTTGTTCCTTTTTGTTTGCATAAATCTCTGTGTTTACGATCGTCTTCCCATAGACATTCCCATAATAATCCAGCCCAGATTGTTAAAACAACATGAAAGTGGCAAATTACTTCCCATATCACATAAAAACAACCCAATTAACCTGTGACTGCTGAGACGTGTTCAAGATACGAGAGCGCTCGTCTTTACAAAAAGTACGTTCGCACATCCTAACTGAACGCGGGCGAGTGCTCGCCTCGTCATCTAAGCAAAACAATACGGCGAACTCGAGTGACCGTCAAAAATTAAAATTTCAAAATACAAATTAATGAAAATTTCAAAACAAAATACTCTTGAAACACTCAATCAAATATCTAAGTTGCATTAAATGTTAAAAAATTATGAAAAATAATTTAGAGACATAGTGTCAGGTTCTTTTGATGAAACTTTTGTCATTGCTACCTTTCTATATCGTCTTGAGGTGTATTTATTGTAGTATTTTCATCAATAAGATCAAGACTTTCCGTTTCATGACATTCGTCGACATTTTGAAACAATAGATTACAGAGGCAAACTACCTCCCAAGAGTGCACGCGAGTACTAGCGAGCGCTATCCCGTCCTCGTCCATTCAGAACTTAGCGCATGCGAACATTTGCGAGCGCTCTCTATCTTGAACACGCTACAATTGCTTTAATTGAAAAAGTCACAGCTGGAAATTTAAAGTTCCAAGTAATAGACGGAACCAAATTGGAATCGGGTGATTCCGGGTCAGCTACGAAAAATCGGGTGAAAGACATGACCTGCACGGGTGATGAAAAATAATCGGGTCAAAGGGTAAAAAAGCGGGACTGACCCGCCAAAATTGGGTCAGTTGACAGCTACGTTGAAAACCCCAAAATCAGCCATTTTCCAAGAAATTAGTGCAAACCCTACAAGTTTCTTTAAAATGAGCATTGGCCACATGCATCAAGAAACATGAAAAATTTACAAGATAATCATTGTATCTTCTTGTCATAAAAAATTTGTTTCTCGACTTAAGTGGCCACATCGAAATTCTCCACTAAAGAGACATTTTTCAAGCATTTTTTACCATGCTTTGTCAATAACGTCAAAATGACGTCACTTTGATGACGTCATAAGACTTCCTATGGTGCTTCAGTTGGTGATGTGTTCCTTTCATTAAGGGTGGGAAACGTTAATTATATATTATGTAATATATCAAGTACTGTGAACAGGTTTAATTTCGCGGTGTTAAAAGTTTGCGATTTTCTGAATGTAGCCAATTGCAGTGGTTTTAATTTCGCGGTATCAAAAGTTGCAGAAGAAAAAACTTAAACACTTTTGATACATGTATGAAAATGTTGTCGCACTAACACACGTGTAATTTGATTGTTGTTTGTAGTAACAAGTGTTTCTCGTGGTAATTAATGACAAACACGTAGTGATTAGTGATAATTACACAAAAACGATTAAATTTCAATTAAAGTGGAGTACGGTACCAATAAGTAGATGAAATTTATCAACTGCGTCCATTTCACTATGCGTGTCATCTTCATTTTTGTTATAAAAAAAATATTGGTATGATAATAGATTCATAGTAAGTTATATTGTTGATACCTTTTAATGTACAAACTATTTCAGCAACTTACAGGAAAAGCATGAACGATTCCGCCGTACATGTACAATAGCTTTCATACATCTGAAGCTTATGAACATCTTTTCCTCTGTGATTTGTTTTGTCTGTTATACATAATTGTTGCGGGGGTTTAATATTCGCGGAAAATTCGAAAACCGCGAACATAGCGAAATTAAAACCATCGCAATAATTTCCCCGTTTACAGTATTTCTAATTAAGTTTAATTTTAAGGAAAATTGCATGACCGTTTTATTAGAAGCTCCATGGCCCTACCCCTTTACAACATTCTTCAAGTTCTATGACAGCTCTGCCCTAGTGTGACAGGGACTTAATTTATTTTTTGACCACTAATCCATGTTTTTCACAATATAGCATATTATATGGAGTCATACTAGTTTCGGGCGAGGTATGACACTATAGGACTGTTGTTTTTCTGTAGTACAGCCCTAGTGTGAAAGGGACTTGAAGTTTTTTTTTACATTCACCACTTATCAAAGATATTTGACAATATAAAATGATATATGGAGTCGTACTTTATTCGGGCGAGATATGACACTATAGGACTGTTGTTTTCCTGTAGACTAGCCTGCCATCTCACTGTCACAGATCTAGATCCAACAGTTATAATGATGGGACGGCCCGGCGGGCTCGGTACATCTGTAAAATAAACAGTTTGTTGTTATAACATAGGTGATCAAAGATCTAAATCCCACAGTTATAATAATAGGACGGCCCAGCGGGCTCGGAACATCTGTAAAATAAACAGTTTGTTGTTATAACACAGGTGATCAAAGATCTAGATCCCACAGTTATAATGATGGGATGGCCCGGCGGGCTCGGAACATCTGTAAAATAAACAGTTTGATGTTATAACATAGATGATCAAAGATCTAGATCCCACACTCATAGTGATGGGACGGCCCGGCGGGCTCAGAACATCTGTAAAATAAACAGTTTGATGTTATAACACAGGTGATCAAAGATCTAGATCCCACAGTTATAATGATGGGATGGCCCGGCGGGCTCGGAACATCTGTAAAATAAACAGTTTGTTGTTATAACATAGGTGATCAAAGATCTAAATCCCACAGTTATAATAATAGGACGGCCCAGCGGGCTCGGAACATCTGTTAAATAAACAGTTTGTTGTTATAACATAGGTGATCAAAGATCTAGATCCCACAGTTATAATGATGGGACGGCCCAGCGGGCTCGGAACATCTGTAAAATAAACAGTTTGTTGTTATAACATAGGTGATCAAAGATCTAGATCCCACACTCATAGTGATGGGACGGCCTGGCGGGCTCGGAACATCTGTAAAATAAACAGTTTGATGTTATAACATAGGTGATCAAAGATCTAGATCCCACACTCATAGTGATGGGACGGCCCGGCGGGCTCGGAACATCTGTAAAATAAACAGTTTGTTGTTATAACATAGGTGATCAAAGATCTAGATCCCACACTCATAGTGATGGGACGGCCCGGCGGGCTCGGAACATCTGTAAAATAAACAGTTTGATGTTATAACATAGGTGATCAAAGATCTAGATCCCACACTCATAGTGATGGGACGGCCCGGCGGGCTCGGAACATCAGTAAAATAAACAGTTTGTTGTTATAGAACTTAATCTGATAGGTTTTATTTGATGCAAGAACATGTACATATATCTAATTGGATGGAATACTGAGATGCAAAAGTTTTCAGTCAAAATCCACAACAAAAGTATGATACATAAAATAGAAAGTAAAAATCAATAATGAGTATTACCTTGTACAACAAGTAGTGTAGTGTTTATGAATCGTCCCTCCACCACTTGTTGATTACTGGACTTGAACATGAGTACATTACACGTGTAGTTGTCTGTGTCTGTGATGTCCAGGACACTGATAGACAGACTATAGTCACTCAGTATGGTGTACACATCCTTCAATGTGTCATCCAGGTAGTTCACCTCTATACCACCTCCCGTACCTTTCTGAGCATTAGCAAGGAAGAATGAGTAACCTTTTTTCCATGTTGTGGTAAAGAAGCTGTCAGGAGACAGTGTTAAAGCATCTACCGGACAAGGTACTGTGATGTTAGAGCCAACTCTACCATACACTCTGAACGGTTCCTCGTATGTGGTATCAGGGGTGGTTGTTAGTGGTTTGACCAACTTGACCTCTGTGTTGGACTCTGAATACTTGACAGTACTGAGTACTGGGGGCGGTACAGGCTGGGCTGTCGTTATGACTTGGGAAGGTATGGGAAGGGAACTGTTATCTACTGTAGTATCTGTAAAATAGTCAAATAAAATCATGATCATTTTGTTGCCTTTGAATGGTAATCTGCTACACCTACAACAAAATGGTGTAGATATCCTGATTAATTGCACAACACATTCTCATTGTTCCAGATATACAGAAATCTCCAAAGACATACAGTAGCTGTAAAAACAAAAGGCCTTCTCACTGTGAAGATTAAATAACACAACATGGTGACCATCACTGTGTGCTTGCAATGTTTTTCTTGGGTGTGTGTGTGTGGGGGGGGGGGGGGGAGAATGGGATTGGAATGGTCTGTATTTCTAATGGATTTTGAAAAGTTATAACACTATGACACATCAGCGTGCTTGGCTACAACTGCCAAGGCATCTACCCAAATATAAGAAAGCAAGTGGGAAAATACATAAGTCTGTCATTCTTCAAACTGAATTTAATACATGTACTACGTACAAGTTGTAATATTTAATCCTCATTAAAAATACTTTTAAAAGCTAAAACAATCCATGATATTGTACATACTTTAGCTTTCAAAAATAGTTCCTCCTAGTCTTAAAGAACTATTTAAAAATTTGTTTCGGGACTCAAAAAAGTATTACAAAGAATCATAACTGGTATAAACATAGGGTAATCAAAGATTACATAGCTCATCGTAGTAGGTTTTTGTCAACAATCAAATAACTTCCAAAATACTAAAAAGTTTTGTCATGAGGATTATATGCATCTAATGTTAGTCTTATCTCTTAGAGAGCAAAAGATATTGCCAAAGTATGAGTAATCAAAAAGTAGGTAAATGGTTCAGGTCACTGGGTCAAAGGTCATGGTCTCATATGAAAGGTCATATTACAAGGAATCTACCAGTGAAAAATTAAATTGTGGAATTGTGGTCCCCTGCTACTGGGTGTTTGTCTTTAAAGAAATGCTTACAGTCAGCCCCCACCACAATCTTTAAGTTTTCATAATATATCTCATATACTATCAAAGTTCTAAATATCAAAAGATTAAACTCCAAGAAAAAGTCAAGAGGTCCAAACTTTGCAACCAAGACAAAGGTCTTGTGAAAAGGAATGCACATGTCAAATATTTAAGTCCTATCATTTACCATCCAAAAGTTACGATTGATGTTGAAGTTTTTAAATGTGGGCCAATCTCCCAGGACGAGGTCACAAGGTCAGAATGTTGTTACAGACGGAAATGTCTTGTCAATAGGAATACACACGTATGTGAAATATGAAAGCCCAATCACTAAGCATTCAAAGGTTATGGTCATGGTTAAAGATTTTGAAAAGTAGGTCAAACTCCAAGGTCAAGGTCACAATTTTTTGGTATCCATAAAAAGGCCTTGTCACAATGAATACACATGTGAAATATGAAAGCCCTATCACTTACCATTCAAAAGTTATGAACAAGGTATAAGTTTTTCTGACTGACGGACGGACGGACGGACAGACAGACAGACAGACGGTTTTAATGTCCCTGCACTTTCGCAAAAGCGGGGGACAGACAGACGAAACTGTTTCAATGTCCCTGCGCTTTCGCCAAAGCGGGGTACAAATATCAAAGACCTGCCCGTTATAGTAAGAGATATAGCCCAGGTTAAACTTTTTGAAAAGTAGGTAAGTAGGTCAAAGTCCAAGGCCAAGGTCACTAGGTCAAAGGTCATGGTCTCAAATGAAAGTTCTCACCACATGGTATCTACATGTGAAATATCAAAGTCATATCCCTTATAGTTCAAGAGATATAGCCCAGGTTAAAGTTTTTGAAAAGTAGATCAAAGTTCAAGGTCACGGTCACTAGGTCAAAGGTCATGGTCTCAATTGAAAGGTCTCGTGTATCTACATAAGAAATATCAAAGGCAAAGCCCTACCCTTATAGTTCAAGAGATATAGCCAAAGTTAAAGTTTTGTCTCCGGACTTTTTTCGTCCCAGCGAGCTAAAAAGCAAAGGAATATCAATTACGTGAAAAGAACAATGGACATTATGGTTTCGCCGTGAGTAAATGGCAAGTTGTCGATAATAACGGAGGATAACGGTAAAGCAAATTCATGTTAAACTTTGATACCCTAAACGTCCTCCTAAATCATTAAATGCAGATATTGACAAATTTCCATCTCTCTCCATGTTAACAATGTTCAAATCAATGTACACCAGCATACTCAAATACAAAACGGCTAACATCTCATCGGGGATTGTTGCTTCTCATATCAATAAATTTGTATAAACGAACAGTTCAGCAATAGTGATAGGCAATTAACTTGATGATTTTGAAAATTATAGTTATTTTTATTTATTTATCTAGTGAACAACATGACAGTCATGAAGATCCTTTATTGTAGACCAAAAATTATAAATGAACTTGATCTCAACTCCCACGTGATGTAACTTTATTCTGAATACCAAATTAATTTTAGTATGTGCACTCGTTACAGTGATGAATGGATGGTGCGGCAGAACAAAATGTCCCCTTGTCCAGACATAAATACGAAAGCCATGTCACTTCAGTCGACCAATGACCAATTCTAAAGTTTTACCCCAGACATACAGATAGACAGACACTGTATAGTTTATGCCCCCAAAACTTCAATTTGTTGGGCAAAAATAATTAAATTTTTACCATCAGTTCAAAAATTTACCACGACACTGCAAGGATTGGGAAGGGATTAATGACAGTCGCCCACGTTTACGCGACTGGAAACAAATCTGATGCTAGTAAATCGCTGGAAATAAGTTCTCCTCTTGTGTTTAAAATTGTATACATGTGCATTATGCCATTCTATGGATTACAATCAGAGTTTTAAATTCCAAATATTTACGGCTGTTCTAATGTATTGTATTAATGATTTACTGTGACTATCAGGTTTTGATGGTATCAGATAGGGTATTTAACACGTCAATAAGCCACAATACATCTCTGCAATGCTGGGCTGTTGACACAGACTACCTTATCTAGACACGTTCCGAATCCTACATAAAATGTTAAGCTTGTTCAACTTATCACGGAGGAAGGAACAGAACAGTCAAGAGTGTAAATAAGTGTAAAATAATAAGGGCTGTGTCGATTTACCGAGGCATCGATACGATTTCGTCTCATAAAACAAAGATCGATACACATACTAGAGTATCGATACATTAGTTAGACATCTCTAAACGCTATTAAATCGCTGTATCTTAAAAACTACTTGAATTATAAATTTATATGTTACATGAAGGTCGTAGTACATATGGTCAAGGTAACACAATAATAAATCTAATCTAACAAGAACTTTATCACAAACCATAAATAACAACAAAACATTCAACCTTCACAAAATTAACTATGATTGCAAGGATTTACAACGCCTATCTACAGAAAGATGTCAGAGTAAAAATCCACCATGCTGATTGTTGAAGTATTGCTTTGAAAAGTCCCATGAAGTATATACATATAAGAAAGGAGGGGATCTCCAACAAGGCTCAGTTACAGTACCAACAGCAACACACCAAAACACCCCAAGTGAAAACACAGAGAAGACAAACACAGCAACAGCAACACACCAAAACACCCCAAGTGAAAACACAGAGAAGACAAACACAGCAACAGCAACACACCAAAACAACCCAAGTGAAAACACAGAGAAGACAAACACAGCAACAGCAACACACCAAAACAACCCAAGTGAAAACATAGAGAAGACAAACACAGCAACACACCAAAACAACCCAAGTGAAAACACAGAGAAGACAAACACAGCAACAGCAACACACCAAAACAACCCAAGTGAAAACACAGAGAAGACATACACAGCAACAGCAACACACCAAAACAACCCAAGTGAAAACACAGAGAAGACATACACAGCAACAGCAACACACCAAAACAACCCAAGTGAAAACACAGAGAAGACAAACACAGCAACAGCAACACACCAAAACACCCCAAGTGAAAACACAGAGAAGACAAACACAGCAACAGCAACACACCAAAACACCCCAAGTGAAAACACAGAGAAGACAAACACAGCAACAGCAACACACCAAAACACCCCAAGTGAAAACACAGAGAAGACACACACAGCAACAGCAACACACCAAAACATCCCAAGTGAAAACACAGAGAAGACATACACACCAACAGCAACACACCAAAACACCCCAAGTGAAAACACAGAGAAGACAAACACAGCAACAGCAACACACCAAAACACCCCAAGTGAAAACACAGAGAAGACACACACAGCAACAGCAACACACCAAAACACCCCAAGTGAAAACACAAAGAAGACAAACACAGCAACAGCAACACACCAAAACACCCCAAGTGAAAACACAGAGAAGACATACACACCAACAGCAACACACCAAAACACCCCAAGTGAAAACACAGAGAAGACAAACACAGCAACAGCAACACACCAAAACACCCCAAGTGAAAACACAAAGAAGACAAACACAGCAACAGCAACACACCAAAACACCCCAAGTGAAAACACAGAGAAGACATACACACCAACAGCAACACACCAAAACACCCCAAGTGAAAACACAGAGAAGACAAACACAGCAACAGCAACACACCAAAACACCCCAAGTGAAAACACAGAGAAGACATACACACCAACAGCAACACACCAAAACACCCCAAGTGAAAACACAAAGAAGACAAACACAGCAACAGCAACACACCAAAACACCCCAAGTGAAAACACAGAGAAGACATACACACCAACAGCAACACACCAAAACACCCCAAGTGAAAACACAGAGAAGACAAACACAGCAACAGCAACACACCAAAACACCCCAAGTGAAAACACAAAGAAGACAAACACAGCAACAGCAACACACCAAAACACCCCAAGTGAAAACACAGAGAAGACATACACACCAACAGCAACACACCAAAACATCCCAAGTGAAAACACAGAGAAGACAAACACAGCAACAGCAACACACCAAAACACCCCAAGTGAAAACACAGAGAAGACATACACACCAACAGCAACACACCAAAACACCCCAAGTGAAAACACAAAGAAGACAAACACAGCAACAGCAACACACCAAAACACCCCAAGTGAAAACACAGAGAAGACAAACACAGCAACAGCAACACACCAAAACACCCCAAGTGAAAACACAGAGAAGACAAACACAGCAACAGCAACACACCAAAACACCCCAAGTGAAAACACAGAGAAGACAAACACAGCAACAGCAACACACCAAAACACCCCAAGTGAAAACACAGAGAAGACAAACACAGCAACAGCAACACACCAAAACACCCCAAGTGAAAACACAGAGAAGACAAACACAGCAACAGCAACACACCAAAACACCCCAAGTGAAAACACAGAGAAGACACACACAGCAACAGCAACACACCAAAACACCCCAAGTGAAAACACAGAGAAGACACACACAGCAAGAGACAAGGAACAACAAACAAGACATCAAACATCGAAAATAAAAGACAACACATAAACCAACGAGACCCATGGGCAGTCGGTGTCGACTTAGGACGGCCATCAGCCAAGTAGCAGATTTTGTGTTTATCCTGATTAAGTGCACACTACCCTCCCACTTTTCTGATTACCCACAGGTCTATAACATAACAATTCTACATTTTGTATATCTCTGTAATGATTGCAGTGAGGGTACATGGAAACAGAAAATCAATGGAATTTAAGCTATAAATGCTTCAATTATTTCTTAATCAGCATGATCAGAGGGGCATACCGCAGTGGCATAGGTATGATAGGAGACAAATAAAAAGTTGAGGGCCCATCCCATGAAAATTTATTTCAAAACAAGGGTTTTCATCAATTTGAAAATCATGGCCCCCCAAAAAAGTGAGAAAATCTTAAATCTGTATACACTGTACCAAGTTTAGAGTGTGCCAGCTGCAGCTAAGATGAACATAATTATGCACATGTTCAGAGCTCAATGGAATGTCGTAATGCGATAGCAACAAATTCATTGACTGAGCATAAAAAAGACATTGTGTATTAATTCTGTGGTATAAGTAGACGTACATACCAGATTGTAAACAGTCAAATAGACTTATTGTTAATTCTGTGGTATAAGTAGACGTACATACCAGTTTGTATACAGTCAAATAGACTTATTGTTAATTCTGTGGTATAAGTAGACGTACATACCAGTTTGTATACAGTCAAATAGACTTATTGTTAATTCTGTGGTATAAGCAGACGTACATACTAGTTTGTATACAGTCAAATAGACTTATTATTAATTCTGTGGTATAAGTAGACGTACATACCAGACTGAGTTTGTATACAGTCAAATAGACTTATTGTTAATTCTGTGGTAACAGTAGACGTACATACCAGTTTGTATACAGTCATATAGACTTATTGTTAATTCTGTGGTATAAGAAGACGTACATACCTGTTTGTATACAGTCATATAGACTTATTGTTAATTCTGTGGTATAAGTAGACGTACATACCAGTTTGTATACAGTCAAATAGACTTATTATTAATTCTGTGGTATAAGTAGACGTACATACCAGTTTGTATACGGTCAAATAGACTTATTGTTAATTCTGTGGTATAAGTAGACATACATACCAGTTTGTATACAGTCATATAGACTTATTGTTAATTCTGTGGTATAAGTAGACATACATACCAGTTTGTATACAGTCAAATAGACTTATTGTTAATTCTGTGGTATAAGTAGACATACATACCAGTTTGTATACAGTCATATAGACTTATTGTTAATTCTGTGGTATAAGTAGACGTACATACCAGTTTGTACACAGTCAAATAGACTTGTTGTTAATTCTGTGGTATAAGTAGACGTACATACCAGTTTGTATACAGTCAAATAGACTTATTGTTAATTCTGTGGTATAAGAAGACATACATACCAGTTTGTATACAGTCATATAGACTTATTGTTAATTCTGTGGTATAAGTAGACGTACATACCAGTTTGTATACAGTCAAATAGACTTATTGTTAATTCTGTGGTATAAGTAGACGTATATACCAGTTTGTATACAGTCAAACAGACTTATTGTTAATTCTGTGGTATAAGTAGATGTACATACCAGTTTGTATACAGTCAAATAGACTTATTGTTAATTCTGTGGTATAAGTAGACGTACATACCAGTTTGTATACAGTCAAATAGACTTATTGTTAATTCTGTGGTATAAGTAGACGTACATACCAGTTTGTATACAGTCAAACAGACTTATTGTTAATTCTGTGGTATAAGTAGACGTACATACCAGTTTGTATACAGTCAAATAGACTTATTGTTATCAACAAACAGCACCACCGCCAGCTGTCTGTCTGATCCCGCATTCTTCTTCTCCTCAAAATGTCATCTGTTTCTAACGCCAGACATTTCTAACACTGTAAAATAGAAAATAACCTCTGTTTATTTATTCACTTAAAAAACAACCAAAGTTAACATCAAAGAAGTACCCATCAGTTATTCAGTAAAGAGGGCAAAGCAAAAACTTTTAGAATTCCCATTGGAACAGTTGCGAATCCCAGAATAAACAATATTCCGAAGTGAGACCAGGTGCCTGGGGAGAGTCAGCATCTCCTGTCTCCTGAGAAAAGATTTGAACAGATTATGAATAAATTAATTTCAAAAAAATGTTTAAACTAAAGTCTTTAAACTTCGTAGTATTTAATTTTTCTGTTATCAAAACAACTGAAAAGTAGAGTATTATACCCTAATGCCTTAATCTACAATTTGATCTAAATGGGTCCCGTGGACATGATGGACTTTGGCCAATGGGTCCCAAGCAATAACAATGGGTCCTAGGAAAAATGAATGCGTCCCAAGTACTGTAAACAGTCTCTCTTTGCGGCATCTTCAATTCGCGAATACAAGTGAGATGACTGGTATTTTATGTCCGCAAGAACTTTATGTTCCAAGAAAAATTATTAGAAATAAAACGTCTATCTCCCAAACTTCAATCTAATGGTCAAATTTGCCAAATAATGTAATAAAATTGATTGTTTATTTAGATATTTCGTACATGTACATGTATATCATGCAAGAAATATAACTGATTTCAGTGACGAAAAATATAACTGAAATGAGTTATACCCCTGACTGGTGAAAAACAAGGCAGGAGACTGAAATCTTCAGGTTGACAAAAATTAAAAGAGTCAACAGACTTGTCTCTGGGACGTGCCACTTTTCAAAATACTGTACATTGTGTATGTAGAAACTTGACGCTGTATATTAATCAGCACTATTGCAGGGCTCTCAATCAGCCTAAGTTCTAAGTGCAAGTTCTTAGACTGAGCTATTGGGGTGTCCCTTTAGCTCACTCGGGAACGAGTCTAACTATGGCTCGGATGGCCAGGGTTTGAGTCCCTGACCGGGCACCTGCAAACTACTTAAATGGCGATGCGGATGGGATTATTTGGTGTATGTGGGCCAGCTCAATCTGCAGGAGTGGAGGCACAACCCTGCAAGGGGTTGGAGAGTGGCCCCACACTGACCGCCCTCAAAGAAAAGAGGTTCCGGTAGTGCAGGTACCGATAGTTCAGTACAAGTTCTAAGACTTCTTCTGAGTGGAGAGCAGGGCCTATGTAGGCATTGTCGCAATGTGATCTGTTTACAAGTGACTGTAATCGTTGAGGTGAGCCCGGCCTTGAAGCACTCTTGAAGCCATAATTAGGTACTCTGGCAGTTGGTTCCATAGGTGTATTCCCAACTGGAAGGGGGAGTACCATTAGGTGTCCATCCAGCAATAAAGGGTGAAATAGTGCAGGCTGTGTCCCCAATTGTGAGGCAAGATGGGTGGAGGTAGGAGCCTGCTGCAGCAGGGATGTCAAAAAGGTTGTAGGTGATTCTGTGCATCATCACCAGCTTGGCATCTGACCTCCTCTGCCTACATCATGTAAGTGAGGGACATTCCAAATTCTGGATCATCTCGCTAGTACAATTGGTGGTACTGTAGTTATTGGTGACAAACCTGGCAGCTCTGTGCTTGACTTTTTCTATGCTGCTGATGTTATTTGCAGAGTGTGGATCCCATGCTGAGGCGACATATTCCAGGATGGGGCGTACCAGTGTCTTAGAGCACTGCGTCTTGGTTTCCCTTGGGAACCTGGATATATTCCGCCTAAGGAAGTTCAGGCTGTTGTTCCACGTGATCATTGATTCCAGGTTAGGGTGTCTGATATGGGTGCAGGACGTTTTGCAACAAAGAAAAGAGTTGGTTCGGTACATGGTACAAAGACGTTTTGGTACATTATTTAGGTTGTTTCGGTACATATTATTGTTTTTGTACATTACCCAATTTTTGACTGTTTAAAGAGGATATATTATCAACATGTTGTTTATTACTACACAGTAAGAGTTATTTTCATACATTAACATATTAGGCCAAAAAAAATTAAGATTTCGTTTGACGGGCACCGCCGCATTGCCTAAAAACCCGCCGCATTTCCGATTTTTATCGCGTGTTTTACCATAATTTTAAAGTAGTCAATTGAACATCGTCGTGCTAATACAAATTGATTGTTTACATATTCTTTACTTCACTAAATATATCAATTGTAAAGCTGTAACTCAATACTTGTTTACATAAAATAGTATTATTTACCCGAGCTGCCGTATTCAATTGTTGTTTGTACGGTAATCGCGACCACGCGTATATTCCATATCACGGACGAGGTAACGTAACGTAAAATGATACTTGACTCTGTTGTGATAATCTGCAAGAGCATTATTCTTTATTAAATTATCTAATTTATTAGAAATTCGAAAACGTTTTTGTTTAGAACTCACAGTTTACGTCAGATTGATCAGCCGGGAACGCCGGTGACGGGATCGAGGGGAGGGGCAGAAATACTAAACGATCCTAATTTCGATTCGGATAAACTAGTCAACTAAATCCTAAGCACATCGCAGATACTTCAAAATTTTCGAGGGATAAAAATTCAAATTTGCAAACAACTTGCTCAAGTCCGACAGTGAAAAGGGATGACGAATCGATCAGGATACCCTTGTGTAATCGTTGTTAAAATTCAAACTAAATTGTCAGACATGCTGTGATCGGGAAGGCAAACTTGCTCAATGGGACAACGGTCCCTTCCACTTGGACTTTAATGGGCCATTCTCAAAAACAATGGGCCATCTTTCCTCACGAAAGGGCCATTCCAAAAATGATCAATTTTCGAAAAGCTATGCATATGCATGCATTATGCATCAGACGTTAGCACATTTTTTTTGTCGCGAGATTCCCAATTTGACCATTTCCAATGAATAATTTACAGTACATTTTTTGCATGGATCACAGAACAGCCAAGACCAAACTTTCAGCCACCTTTCCTGAATTTTTTGTGTCCACGGATGGGCAGCTTCATTTTCAGCTTTGTTGATATTAGGGAAGACATTTTGTACAAATTTTATTACATCAATTTGTACCCATTGACTGACCACTTTTAAAAAATGACATGATAATTTTACGGACGAACGCATACACAAGTACCTTAACGTAGATAAGATACGTAAGTGGACGTTGGAGATTTAAATCTCAGGCGCAGATGTCGGAGAAAAATCAATATTGTATCAATATAGCAAAGGACCTTTCAATTGTCAGTGAACAGAAGAATTTTGTGCATTAGAGTTCTGACTGGCCATGTACAGAAAGCTGTGATCTCTGTATTACTGCTCCTGGTGTAGATCTACGTTACAACGTAGATACGAGAACAGCACTTTTAATTGATTTAAAAAACAAAAAAATGGACGCCGTAGAATAATGGCACCAGGGCGCAGCGAGTTGCCGATTTTATGGGCCATTTTCTATCAGAATGGGCCATCCCAATCCCTGGACATGTTTCTTTGTATTTTCCCTACTCTTTTGCCGACGACAAGGGTCAAATTTTCGGTCTAAGCACTGAGCAACAATTACGAGTTTCACTCACTTAGTTGCACCTGAAAGTAGTTCACAAAATGTTAACGTCATTTGAAGTTTTAACCTTACACAGGGCAACGGTTAGAAATTGGTGATCCTTTTTAGCATAAATAAGATGTACACCATACATGCATTTAGTCTACATCTTCATACTGGTCTGCCATAGGACATTGTCTGTCATATTGTTGTGGGTCATGTATTATTTTAGTTTTACTTTATGTGTAGGTTTACATGTACTTAGTCATGTTGTATTATGATTTCATAATAATTCTTTCTAGATTTTACTATGTCATGTTTATTTCATTAGAGAATATTCCAGTATGTTCTTTGTTACATCATTATCATCACATGACTGTGATTTCTAGAATTTACTCTATTGTTAATCATTTGAAATGAGTCATTGTTCTAGAAGCTTCTGGTTAATTCATTGTTATTAAGTATAAATACCTCTGAGGAACTGTGTTGAAGAGACATTCGTACACATTCGTAGACACGATTTATTCATCTATTCTGATATACTGGGACACTTTATTTGTTGAGACTTTAATCCATTTGACAACGTTTGGACACCGATCTTTCGAGAACGTTTGTGATTACCGGAAACCATACATTCGATAGACTTTGTGGACCGTAACGGACACTTTGATCCGGACATTGTAATTGTAAGTTGTATTCATTTGAAATATATATATTTTGTACATAATTAAACTTGTAAATTTATATTCTGTCTTTGTCTGATTTTTGCTGGCGTTTTGGGGTATTCTGACCCATAACAGAATTGGGGGCTCGTCCGGGATCGTAATCTCTGCATATTTGCATTTTTACGTAAAGTTCGTTTTTTTGAAAAAAGGAAAATTCTCCAAACTTTTGCCAGCAGAAATCAATCATGGTATTTTCGGTCACTGAATTTTTGAAATCGCCGACTGTAGATGAGTTCGAATCATTGAAAAAAGATGATTTGATTGGTTTAGGTCTTCACTTGAAGTTAGATGTAAAATCTTCTATGAGAAAACAAGAAATTAGAAATATTGTGGCTAAAAAGCTTTTAGCTGAGGAAATCTTTTCGTCATACGATTTTCCTGTTGAACCTGTTTCAAGCGAAACCAAAATGTCAAAATTTGAGTTTGAATTAGAGAAAATGAAAATACAATTACAATTTGAAAAAGAAGAAAAAGAAAGACAATTTCAAATTGAAAAAGAAGAAAAAGAAAGACAATTTCAAATTGAAAGAGAAGAAAAAGAAAGACAATTTGAAAAAGAAGAAAAAATAAGACAATTTGAAAGAGAAAAGGAAGAAAGAGAGAAACAGGAACGTATGCACGAGAAAGAACTCCAGTTTGAGTTAGAAAAATTAAAATTAGAGAAAAGCGCTAAGGAAAATCCTGTTCCTTCGCCTGTCAAGTCTGAATTCGATGCCGCCAAAAACATCAGATTAGTACCAAAATTTCAAGAAAAGTCCGTGGACAAATATTTTCCACATTTTGAGAAAATCGCGGCCAATCTGAAGTGGCCACGCGATTTTTGGCCAACTTTATTACAAAGCGTACTTATTGGCAAAGCGGCTGAAGTGTACTCGGCGCTCAGTATTGCTGAGAGTTCAGACTATGACAAGGTCAAGGACACGATTTTGAGAGCATATCAGTTAGTACCTGAGGCGTACAGACAAAAGTTTAGAAAGTACAAAAAGTTTGAAAATCAAACATATGTTGAATTTTCTCGAGAAAAAGAAGATTTATTTGATCAGTGGTTTCGATCTAAGAAAATTCCCAATTCATTTGACAATTTGCGTCAAATAATTCTGATAGAAGAGTTCAAAGAGTGTGTACATCAAGATTTAAGAACTCATTTGGAAGACAAAAATGTTAAAACTCTTGAAGAAGCCGCTGTTTTGTCTGATACGTATGCTCTCACTCATAAGAAAAATTTCGTGTCCAAAACTCAATCTAGCGATAGCGCAAAAACGTCAGATTTTCCAAAGAAAAATTTACAAGAGTCTCAGTCGTCCATTAGTTCCCAGTCACCATCTCAAGGTGGTTCTACGTCCGGTCCTAGGTCCGAGCGTTCTGAGGCATCCCCAGGGGTGGGGTCGCTTCCTACATGCAATTATTGTAAGAAAAAAGGTCATGTTATTGGTGAGTGTTTGAAGCTTAAGAAGAAAAAAGAACTTAAGTCACAGGCCTGTGCGTCTGTTAGAAATGATAGGAAAGCCTTAGATTCGATTTGTTCTGACACTCCTGAGATTCAGGGTTCTAAGTCCAGTTCTGATGATTTTGTGGAGGATCATTATAAGCCCTTTTTGTCACAGGGATTTGTTTCACTCAGTGATTCTAGCGAAGCGTTGCCTGTTCAGATTTTGAGAGATACTGGTGCTGCCCAGACTTTATTGTTAGAGGGTTCATTGCCTTTGTCTGAGCACACTTTTACTGGTAGGTCAGTTTTATTACAGGGTTTGGAGCTAGGCGTCATTGATGTTCCCCTTCATAAAATTTATTTGAAGTCAGACTTAATTACTGGACCTGTTATCGTAGGTGTTCGACCTACTCTTCCCGTTCAAGGCGTTTCCTTGTTGCTTGGCAACGATTTAGCTGGCGGCAAAGTTGTAGCCGATCCGATTGTTTGTGAGAAAATCACGTCCGATGTCGTGTCCGATGATGAAGACGACGACTTGTACCCAGCCTGCGCAGTTACCAGGGCGATGGCCAGGAACAGACTGAAGGAGGCTGAGAGTACTTCTGCACTTAACGAGGACCATCCCTCCGAAGATATAGACCTTTCTGACACATTCATGTCTACTATTGATGACAGCGTACCTGAGACGTCAGTACCACTTCATGTTGACAAGTCTCCCACAGTACCTGGTGATGATTCCCATCCGCCATTAGACAGAGATACAGATGCCTTAAGCCGTGAGCAGCTCCTCTCCGAGCAAACAAAAGATCCGGAGATCATCCGACTAAGCAAGAGGGCCCTTCCCCGAGAAGAAGCGGACAAAGTCGGAGAGTGCTTCTACATACAAGATGGCATCCTCATGCGGAAATGGAGACCACCCGATGCACCCCCTAATGACGTGTGGCGGGTCGTTCACCAGATAGTGGTTCCAGTAGCGTATCGCGGGGACATCATGAGTTTAGCTCACGACACACCCATGGCAGGTCATTTAGGTGTCAATAAGACTTATAATAGGATTTTAAGTCACTTTTACTGGCCTAAGTTGAGAAAAGATGTGTCTGAGTTTTGTAAGTCTTGTCATAGTTGTCAGATGGTAGGTAAACCCAATCAAGTTATACCACATGCTCCCCTCCAACCCATTCCAGCCTTTGAGGAACCTTTTAGTAGGGTGTTAGTTGATTGTGTAGGTCCTTTGCCCAGGACTAGGTCAGGGAATCAGTACTTACTGACAATTATGTGTACTTCGACTAGGTTTCCTGAAGCCATACCTCTTAGGAATATTAAGGCAAAGACCATAGTTAAGGCCCTTACAAAGTTTTTCAGTTTCGTAGGTGCTCCCAAGGCTATTCAGTCAGATCAGGGTTCGAATTTTATGTCAGGATTGTTTCAGCAGGTTATGCATGAGCTAGGTATCAGGCACTATAAATCTTCTGCCAGTGATTTTTTTCAGTAATTTGGGAATGGGGTCGGGGCCCTTGCAACTGGGAAAATTAACGACATTTGGGAATATTTGGGAAGTACTAAATATCAAAGTAAAAGTAAAATGACAGTTTATACAATCAAAAGTTAAGAATTGAATGTTTAATCATATAATTTTCTTTAAATATGATTTAATTTCTTATGCTTACAACAATATGGCAAATAATAAGTAAATTTGCTACTTTTGAACCTGTTATTTTCACTATTTTCGCTGATAATTCCATCTGAATGAAATTGGGAAATTTTAGAGTCACAATTGGGAAAAAAGATACTATTTTTCATTGGGAATGGGGCCGAATAACGGCCCCAAAAAGGGGCAAAAAAAATCCCTGTCTGCGTACCATCCTGAGTCCCAGGGGGCACTTGAACGCTTTCAT
Organism: Pinctada fucata; assembly: GCA_028142955.1. NCBI lineage: Eukaryota > Metazoa > Mollusca > Bivalvia > Pterioida > Pteriidae > Pinctada > Pinctada fucata. Next base: position 101,796,964 of record AP027102.1, read on the forward strand.
CAAACCCTTAAAACTATGATGAAAACATATTGTCACCAGTATGGAAAAGACTGGGATGAAGGGGTTCACCTCGTGTTGTTTGCGGCACGAGAAGCGGTTCAGGAGTCCCTGGGGTTCAGTCCCTTCGAGCTAGTTTTTGGGCATACAGTCAGGGGGCCATTGAAGTTGTTGAAGGAAAAATGGTTGACTGAGACTAGCGATTTGAATCTCTTAGACTACGTGTCTAATTTCAAAGAGAAATTATATAATGCTTGCAAATTGGCTCAAGAAAATCTCAAATCCTCACAAATGAAAATGAAAACATGGTATGACAAAGATGCTAGAAACAGAGTTTTTAAACCAGGCGATAAAGTTCTTGTCTTTTTGCCTATCCCTGGTCATCCTTTGCAAGCTAGATATTTCGGTCCTTATGAGATTGAGAGTAAAATTAGTGATGTTAACTATGTGGTTAAGACACCAGGTCGGCGAAAAGAAAAAAGAGTGTGTCATGTTAACATGTTGAAAGAGTATTTTGATAGAAGTGACCGAAATTTTGTTAAACCAGTTTCCACTTTGGCCAATGTAAATACATTAGAAAATTGTGTTGAACCTGAATGTAATGAAGAGACTGTCGAAAAAGACTTCGCTCAAAGTGTCCGTTTGAAGAATTCCGAAATTCTGACAAGTCCGGAAGTGAAACTCGGACATCTGACCGTGCATCAAAAAGAGGAAGTGCACCAATTAATGCGGGAATATACGACCATCTTTCCGGACGTTCCAAAAAAGACGAATGCATCTCATCATGACGTCATTGTGGGTGATGCGTCACCTATCAAACAGCATCCCTATCGGTTAAACCCGATAAAGCTTCAATACATGCGGAAAGAAATTCAATACATGCTTGAAAATGACATTATTGAACCCAGCAATAGTGATTGGAGTTCCCCATGTATTCTGGTTCCGAAGCCAGACGGAACTTACCGATTGTGTACGGACTTTAGAAAAGTCAATTCAGTCACCAAAACTGACTCTTATCCGATCCCACGAATCGATGACTGTATCGATAAAATTGGCAGTGCAAAATTTGTCAGCAAATTTGACTTGCTTAAAGGCTATTGGCAGGTCCCGCTTACCGAGAGAGCCAGAGAAATATCGGCATTTGCGACTCCAGATGGGCTATACCAATATAAAGTAATGCCCTTTGGTATGAAAAACGCACCAGCCACATTCCAGAGGATGATTCATTCGCTCCTAAATCATCTCGAAGGATGCGAGGCGTACATCGATGACGTCATCATCTACAGCGACACCTGGGATGATCATCTCCGAATCATGCGTACCTTCTTCGACATACTGGCGAAAGCAAACCTCACAGTGAACCTTGCGAAAAGTGAATTTTGTCATGCGACTGTAGAATATTTGGGTCACAAAGTAGGTCAAGGTTTTGTTACTCCTATCATGGCCAAGGTGGAAGCTATTTCAAAGTTCCCGACTCCTACCAATAAGAAAGAAATAATGAGATTCTTGGGAATGGCAGGATTTTACAGAAAATTTTGTCCAAATTTCTCGTCAGTTGTTGGTCCACTTACCAATCTGTTAATAAAGAGAGTGAATTTTGCATGGACCAATGACTGTGACGAATCTTTTAAGAAAATCAAATGTGTTCTTATGAATAGTCCTGTCCTGTCAGCTCCAAATTTTGATAAGCAATTTAAGCTTACTGTTGATGCCAGTGACGTAGGAATCGGGGCTGCTTTGTTTCAAGAAAATGATGATGGTGTAGATAGAGTTGTTTGTTATTTTTCAAAGAAATTGACAAAATGTCAAAAGAATTACTCTACTATTGAAAAAGAGTGTCTTGCATTATTGTTAGCTTTACAACATTTTGATGTTTATTTGAATGTTACTTTACATCCCGTTCTTGTATATACTGACCACAACCCTCTCACATTTTTGCACAAAATGTCAAACAAGAATCAAAGACTTACAAGGTGGAGTTTATTGTTGCAAGAGTACAATATCATTATTAACCATATCAAGGGCAAAGACAATGTGATTGCAGATGCACTATCGAGAGTTTCATGAGTGATTTTTGCAGAATTTATCACCTAAGTTTTCATTGACATTCAAACTTTTTTTAAGGGGGGAGGTGTTGTGGGTCATGTATTATTTTAGTTTTACTTTATGTGTAGGTTTACATGTACTTAGTCATGTTGTATTATGATTTCATAATAATTCTTTCTAGATTTTACTATGTCATGTTTATTTCATTAGAGAATATTCCAGTATGTTCTTTGTTACATCATTATCATCACATGACTGTGATTTCTAGAATTTACTCTATTGTTAATCATTTGAAATGAGTCATTGTTCTAGAAGCTTCTGGTTAATTCATTGTTATTAAGTATAAATACCTCTGAGGAACTGTGTTGAAGAGACATTCGTACACATTCGTAGACACGATTTATTCATCTATTCTGATATACTGGGACACTTTATTTGTTGAGACTTTAATCCATTTGACAACGTTTGGACACCGATCTTTCGAGAACGTTTGTGATTACCGGAAACCATACATTCGATAGACTTTGTGGACCGTAACGGACACTTTGATCCGGACATTGTAATTGTAAGTTGTATTCATTTGAAATATATATATTTTGTACATAATTAAACTTGTAAATTTATATTCTGTCTTTGTCTGATTTTTGCTGGCGTTTTGGGGTATTCTGACCCATAACAATATGATACATATAATAAGTGTGACCAAATCACAGAATATCTAGCAAACTTCAAGTTTGGAAATGCAATTAGTATATTACAGGAAGACGTTGGGTTACCTTGTTATGGGTTATCTTGTTTTAAAATCAATGTACTAAACATTACCACTTCGTACTATACTTAAGTTTTAATGTATTTTCAGCATCAAAACACTTGAATTAGAAATTTGGTTAAAGATAAATTACAAAAATGTACATTCATCATATTTCACGTTTGCAAAAAAAAATAAAAAAAAAAAAACCTGCCTCCCTCACTTTTTTTTCTAAAAAGGTGCCCGTCAAACTAAACATTAATTTTGTATGGCTAGCTTATATGATGAACCCCCCTTCCCCAAAAAATGTTAGAGTTGAAAAGCTTTTAAGAACACCAAACATTATTTTGATTCCATAATGAATTTAACTTGTACTTTTCTGTTTATCTTTTGTTTGTTTGTTTGTTTGGTTTTTTTTTTAAATTTTTATTTTGTGGGGGGAGGGTGTTCTTTCGTCGTAAATGATTTGTATGTCTAACGAAATCATTTTGATCATCTTCACATTCTGTACAACAGATCTTTTGTAGTCTCTCATAATAGGAAAGAGCTGACGACGTCTATCCTCGATAGCCTTCGGAAACTGTTCGCATATATTGTACTGTGACCCCGCAACTTGTAAGCATTTGCCATCACTTCCTCTGTCAGAATTATACAGGAATCGCGCAACTATAGGCCTGGCTTTTCCTCTCACAAACCTCCCAAAAGCATATGAAGGTTTGTTTTATAAATGTACATCTAGATTTTAGGTAATTTTATTTTGGATAGAGGTAAGATAGAAAAAGAAAAGCCTTTTGCTCACACTTGCACTCACTTTTGCATACATGCATTTTAAATCATTAAGAAAAACATTTGAGTTGGAGTATGTAAGATAAATTAAATTTAAAAAAATCAATTTCAAAGTATTCCACCTTTTTTCAAAGTTCTTATAATGTTCTAGAAATATGTAATTTTTTAGATGTTTTAGATCTCATCAATTCTTCAAGACTTTTCCAGATTTTGGTAACAAATTTACATGTGAAGAAGAGGTGCTCTATATTTTCATTTTCTATTTTGCAGAAAGAGCATGATAAATAAACATATATTTATAAGTCCTTGTTTGTCATCAAATAGGTACCGAAACTTATTAATAAAAAAAAAAAAAAAAAAAATTAACACAAACTCATTATCACCCCATATCTCCAAAAAAAAGAGGAATTTTGTACAGAAACATATTTGTGTTGTACCGAAACGTCTTATACGTTGTACCAAAATGTTTCTACTTGTACTGAAACGTCTTTTTATTGTACCGAACAGTCCTAAGTATCGAAACGTCCAGCATTCTCTGATATGGTTACACCTAGGCATTTACCCTTCTTGACAAGTCCATGCATAGTGTTAGTGGCTCTAATGGTGCTCCGTTTCTTTGTAATCAGGATCACCTTGACTTGGTTGGATTGAAGACCGAGCTATCGGGATGTCCCTTTAGCTTACTCTGGAACTAGTCTAAGTACGGCCCCGGATCATTGAGCATTTTTACCTTATTTGATACCTCATGGAAAATTTGAAAAAAAAAAGAATAAAACTCCCAATTTCAAGTGAAAGGGTATACATTGTTGTGTAATATCTACATTTGTATTTATACTTTTTCAATGGACCTCCCACATATATGAAATAGCAGAGTTTTGTTGGTTGTTTGATGAACAATACTTAAGCTGCATTTGTGGCAGAACCGGTTGCATCGCCTTGGATAGCTCAGTGGTTAGAGTGCTTACCTGCTGGTATAGAGGTCCCGGGTTCGAACTCCGGTCTGGGCACATCTTTTCCTACCCTCATACATGTGGTGCCGTGAGAGTGGGCCTCAAGAAAAGGTAGAACCAGGGTTGATGTGTTGTGAGGTTGAGGAAACCTAAAAATTTAATGGGTGGAGGAGTGTGGCAGAGCCGGATGCATCGGCCCGATAGCTCAGTGGTTAGAAAGCTTTGCTGCAGGTATAGAGGTCCCAGGTTCGAACCCCCGTCTGGGCACATATTCCTGTCCTACTACACTTCTACTTCTACCAGTCAGTGGCCTCTGTCATTTGGTTGACTATTCTACCACGTTGGGGTGTGCATAATTAAATGAGATCCATTTAAAAAACTTGAAAAGCAGTATTTACCAGGTTGGGGAAAGGTACCGATCGAGCTAATATACCTCGATTGGGCTAATATACCTCGATTGGGCTAATCAATCTGAATATTTTCAGTAGTAAAAAATTAAAACATTCTCAAAATTATTCTTTTGAGCAAAATTGCATCAGTTCTTTATAAAAGAAGTTATGTTTACAAAAGAAACATACCTGAAAAGTGAATAGTTACTGAGAAAATATACCTCCATTTTTGAGAATATATTGGGTGAGATTTCTCGAAACTAAAAAAGTTTTCAGGCATAGTTGCTTTTTAAATATTATTTCTTAATTGATATAAAAGCTGGTGCGATTTTGCACTCAAATATGATTTGGAGGAAAAAAGTACTTTTTTCTGAATAAAAAAGTCAGATTGATTAGCCCGATCGAGGTACATTAGCTTGATCGAGGTATATTAGCTCGATCGGTACCTTTCCCCAACCTGTTTACAGGGGTATTTACAGTTAAAAACAGTCACAGTGAATTTTAAGAACGAGCTGTAAATATATGTTTTCATCCTGTATACTTATAACAAATTACATTGTCAATTTCATTTTACTTCTTATGCCGAGGTAAAGGATTTTACTCTAAAAATACCGCAAGATAACACCAAATGCTAATTATCAGAGGAAATTCGTTGCTGGTGAATTATTTTTTCTATTGCGGGATTCCATGGAAGTTTAACCATCAACTTACCTCATTATCTTTAAGATATCAAATCAATTTCAATTAAATCTAAACGCTGGTTTCAATAATGCACTCATAACCTGATTTTTAGATTTGATCGATAATTCGCCATTTTTTAAGGTAATCAACTTCCGGAGTGGTCATGTGACTCATCAAACGCACCTGTTTCTAAGGCGCGAAAATTCGAAAAAAAGGTGTGTTTTTTTCAATACTTTGCTTCTTTATTTGATCAACACTTTTTCTTACTCAGTAATTGTTCTTTAGAATTAAAACGATATTTGAACATGAGGCTTAGAGGTCCGCATTGCTCATCGTTCAGGTGAGCTAAAATGACTGATTTCAATACACTTTAAAAATTGTTTTGGAATAAAATACTGAAAAATTAGGAGAAATTTCTATTTTTATATAATAAGACAATGCTGCATTTAAAAATTAGGAATATACATCTACAGGTGCGTATTTTATTATTGCATTTTCTTATAAAAGATTTACTTCTGTCGCACAATCGAAATTTTCCTCATAAAAATCCAGAGCAAGATAACTTTGTTGCGTTTTTCAGTGGAAAATTTTGGAAAGACAGGGAAGTTTAATATATAACTTGAAAACGTTTACATGTCCTACTGCTTGTCACCTTGGTGTCAACCCCCTCCTCTTTACGTCAAGCTGTTTGTCTCCTCCATGACATCCTGGTTGTCACTGTGCATGTAATGTCTTTCTACTTGTCCCTTATTCTCGTATTCTGCTCGTCTCATGGGAACAATGTCTTTGTAAACTCGTCATTTAATCCTACTCCTCTTAACATATCCCACTGCTTTTTGACAACTCTGTGACCCCCCCCCCCCCACTTTTACGTCAACCTGTCTGTCTCCTCTATGACATCCTGGTTGTCACTGTGCATGTAATGTCTGTCTACTTGTCCCTTATTCTGCTCGTCTCATGGGAACAATGTCTTTGTAAACTCGTCATTCGTCATTTAATCCTACTCCTCTTAACATATCCCACTGCTTTTTGACAACTCTGAGACCCCCCCCCCCCCCCCCACTTTTACGTAATACGTCAACCTGTTTGTCTCCTCTATGACATCCTGGTTGTCACTGTGCATGTAATGTCTGTCTACTTGTCCCTAATTCTGCACGTCTCATGGGAACAATGTCTGTGTAAACTCGCCATTTAATCCTACTCCTTTTAACATGTCCCATGCACTGCTTTTTGACAACTCTGTGACCCCCCCCCCCCCCACTTTTACGTAATACGTCAACCTGTTTGTCTCCTCTATGACATCCTGGTTGTCACTGTGCATGTAATGTCTGTCTACTTGTCCCTTATTCTGCTCGTCTCATGGGAACAATGTCTTTGTAAACTCGTCATTTAATCCTGTGACTGCCCCCCCCCCCCCCACTTTTACTACGTAATGCATCAACCTGCTTGTCTCCTCAGTCCATGACATCCTGGTTGTCACTGTGCATGTAATGTCTGTCTACTTGTCACTTCTGATCGTCTCAGTGTAACAATGTCTTTGTAAACTCGTCATTTAATACTACTCCTTTTAACATGTCCCACTGCTTGTCACCCCCCCCCCCCCCCGACCCTTACGTCAACCTGATAGGTTGTCTAGAGCTGCTTGTCCTCTCCGGTCCATGCCATCCTGTTAGTCCGGCTCTTCGTGTCATTCGGCTTTTCTCACTCACTTTCGCCTTGAGACAAAAGATAAAAACGCAGACGTGACAGTTTGAGATTTTCTGGTCTCACATTCCACGTGACACATATTATTTGATGTCATAGAACGTAAGCGTCACTCCATCGTTAGATTTGTGCACATTTCGTATCGATTTTAAAAAATCATTTTAAGTGATAATAAAATGAGATGAGTTAGAAAAATAATCAATCACGACTTTGCGACAGAGACAGGGTTATCTCATATGAACTCTTGTGCAAAAGATCTGCTACATCCACGACCCGGCAAGCCTAGTCGTTAATTGCAAATTATTACACTAGGATGAGATTCCCTTGTCTCAGTCGCAAAGTCGTGGTAGATTCTATTAGTCTCGTACCAGTCATCTCCTTGAAACCCTGCTTGCTTGACTTCTCTATTAGTATGTCACTTTCTTTTACTTCTCTATGTCATACTGATTAATAATGTATTTCCATGCGACACTGCTTGTCTCTCTACTGATTCATTGTCTCTGGATGTGAGACTGCTTGTTTCTCTGCTGCGAGTCTCTTCATGTCACACAACTTGTCTCTCCATGTCACACTGCTTGTCTCTCCATGTCACACTGCTAGTATCTCCATGTCACATTGCATGTCCCTCCATGTCACACTGCTAGTCTGTCTATGTCAAACTACAAATTTCTTTATGTCACACTGCTTATCCCTCCATGTTACACTGCTTGTCTCTCTTTGTCATACTGTATGTCCCTCCATGTCACACTGCTTACCTCTCTATTTCAGACTGCTTGTTTATCCATGTCACACAACCTGTTTCTCCATGTCACACTGCTTGTCTCTCCATGTCACATTGCATGTCTCTCCATGTCACATTGCTTATCACTCCATGTCATACTGTATGTCCTTCCATGTAACATTGCTTATCTCTCTATATCAGACTGCTTGCTTATCCATGTCACATAACCTGTTTCTCCATGTCACACTGCTTACCTCTCATTGTCACCCTGCTGGTCTCTCCACTGCTTTTCTCTTTATGTCACACTGCAATTGTCTCTCCATGTCACACTGCTTATCTCTCCATGTCACACTGCTTTTCTATCCGTGTCAGACTGCTTGTTTCTCCATATGTCACATAATTTGTCTCTCAATGTGACACTGCTTGTTTCTTTATGTCATACAACTTGTCTCTCCATGTCCCACTGCTTAACTCTCTATGTCAGACTGCTTGTTTCTCCATGACACACATTGTCTCTCCATGTCACACAACTTGTCTCTCCATGTCACACTGCTTGTTTCTCCGTGTCACACAACTTGTCTCTCCATGTCACACTGCATATCTCTCTATGTCAGACTGCTTAAGCGTTTATACATGTCACACAACCTGTCTCTCTATGTCACACTGCTAACCTCTCTCTACTCTATCACCTGCTGGTCTCTCCACTGCTTGTCTCTTTATGTCACACTGCCTTTCTATCCGTGTCACACTGCTTGTTTCTGCATGTCACACAACTTGTCTCTTCATTTCCCACTGCTTATCTCTCTATGTCAGACTGCTTGTTTCTCCATGTCACACAACTTGTCTCTCCATGTCACATTGCTTATCTCTCTATGTCAGACTGTATGTCCCTCCATGTTACACTGCTTATTTTTCCATGTCATACTGTATGTCCCTCCATGTCACATTGCTTGTCTCTCTATGTCATACTGTATGTCCCTCCATGTTACACTGCTTATCTCTCTATGTCAGACTGCTTGCTTATCCATGTCACACAACCTGTTTCTCCATGTCACACTGCTTATCTCTCTTTGTCACCCTGCTGTTCTCTCCACTGCTTTTCTCTTCATGTCACACTGCAATTGTCTCTCAATGTCACACTGCTTATCTCTCCATGTCACACTGCTTTTCTATCCGTGTCAGACTGCTTGTTTCTCCATATGTCACACAATTTGTCTCTCAATGTGACACTGCTTGTTTCTTTGTGTCACACTGTTCTCTATGTCACACAACTTGTCTCTCCATGTCACACTCCTTACCTCTCTATGTCAGACTGTATGCCCCTCCATGTTACGTTGCTTATCTCTCTGTTTCAGACTGCTTGCTTATCCATGTCACACAACCTGTTTCTCCATGTCACACTACTTACCTCTCTTTGTCACCCTGCTGGTCTCTCCATATGTCACACAATTTGTCTCTCAATGTGACACTGCTTGTTTATCCGAGACACTCTGCTTGTTTCTCCGTGTCACACAACTTGTCTCTCCATGTCACACTGCTTATCTCTCTATGTCAGACTGCTTAAGTGTTTATACATGTCACACAACTTGTCTCTCTATGTCACCATGCTGGTCTCTCCACTCCTTGTCTCTCCATGTCACACTGCTTATCTCTCTACGTCACACTGCTTTTCTATCAGTGACAGACTGCTTATATATGTCATATATGTCCATATGTCACACAGTTTGTCTCTCAATGTGACACTGCTTGTTTCCTCGTGTCACACTGCTTGTTTCTCCATGTCATACAACTTGTCTCTCCATGTCACACTGCTTATATCCATGTCACACTGCTTGTTTCTCCATGTCACACTTCTTGTGTCTCAATGTTAAACTGCATGTCCCTCAATGTCACACTGCTTGTCTCTCTACGTCACACTGCTTTTCTATCCGTGTCACACTGCTTGTTTCCCCATGTCACACAACTTGTCTGTCTCTATGACAAACTGCTTATCTCTCTATGTCAGACTGCTTGTTTCTCTTTGTCACACTGCATGTCTATCCATGTCACACAGCTTGTCTCTCCAAGTGATTAATACGCTGTTTGTCTCTCTATTTCACACCTTTTGTGTCTTCGTGTCAAACTGCATGTCTCCCTATGTTAAACTTCATGTCTCTCAATGTGATTGTCACGCTACTTAGATTGTCTCTCTATGTCAAACGGCATGTCTCCCCATGTTACACTTCATGTCTCTAAATGTGATTATCACGCCACTTAAATTGTCTCTCCATGTCAAACTGCATGTCTCCCCATGTTACACTTCATGTCTCTAAATGTAATTATCACGCTACTTAAATTGTCTCTCCATGTCACACTGCTTGTGTCTCCACGTCATACTGCATGGCTCTCTATGTCACACTGCTTGTCTCTCCATGTCACACTGCTTATCTCTTTATGTCACACTGCAATTCCCATCCATATCACACTGCAATTCCCTCTCCATGTCACACTGCAATTGCCTCTCTTTGTCACACATTGCTTATCTCTCCATGTCACACTGCTTCACTCTCCATGTCACACTGTATGTATCTCCATGTCACATTGATTGTCTCTCCGTGTCACACTGCTTTTCTCTTTATGTCACACTGCAATTGCCTTCCATGTCACACTGCTTATCTCTCCATGTCACACTGCTTTTCTCTTCATGTGACACTGCATGTCTCTCCCTGTCACATTGCTGGTTTCTTTATGTCACATTGAATGTCTCTCCATAATGTCGAAGGGTTCCAACTCAATACCTTCTTGAAGAAAATTCCAATCCAATTTCCATGCACCAGACACGTGTTTCGAATATTAAATTCTCATCAGTGATGCCTCTGGTGGAGCCACCAAAAATTATTTCAGTATCCATGTCACGCTGTTTGTCTCACCGTGTAACACTGCTTGTGTCTCCATGTCAAACTTCATGTCTTTCTATGTCTAACTGTGCGTCTGTTCAGGTCACATTTGACTTGTTTCTCCGCATCACATTGCTTGCTTGTCTCTCGGAGTTTTCATGTCACATTGTTTTTTTTTCTCCAAGTCATACTGCTTGTCTCTTCATGTCATACTGCTTGTCTCTTCATGTCATATACTGCTTGCCTCTTCATGACACACTATACTTGTCTCGACATTTGACACTGCTTGATTTTCCATGTCATACTGCGTTGTCTCTTAATGTCATACTGGTTGTCTAATCATGAAGCACTGCTTGTCTCTCCATGTGACACTCCTTGATTCTCCATGTCATACTGCTTGCCTCTTAATGACACACAGCTTGCCTCTTCGTGACACACAGCTTGTCTCTCCATGTCACACTGCTTGATTCTCCATGCCACATGACTATAGTCTTTCCAAGTCACATTGCTTGTCTGTCCATGTTAAACTCCATGCATGTCTCTTCATGTCACACTGCATGTCTCTCAATGTGACACTCCCTGTTTCTCCATGTCACCTTGCTTGTCTCTCCATATCACACTCCATATCTCTCCATGTCACACTGCATGCCTCTTCATGTCACACTCCATGTCCCTCCATGTGGCACTGCTTGTTTCTCCATATGACATCGCTTGTTCCTCTGTGTGACACTGCATGTTTTTCTATGTGACACTGTTTTTCTCTCCATGTCACCTTGCTTGTCTCTCCACATCACACTCCATGTCTCTCCATGTCAAATTGCGTGTCTCTTCATGTCACACTCCATGTCTCTCCATGTAACACTGTTTGTCTCTTCATGTCACAGTGCTCGTCTCTTCATGTCACACCGCATGTCTTTCAATGCCACATTGCTTGTTTGTCTCCGTGTGACACTGCTTGTTTCTCCGTGTGCCACTGCTTGTTTCTCCATGCCACACTGCTTGTTTCTCCATGTGACACTGCTTGTTCCTCTATGTCACACTGCTTGTTTCTCCAAGTGACACAGCTTAATTAATTGTTTCTCTGTGTGCCACTGCTTGTTTCTCCATGTCACACTGCATGTTTCTCCGTGTGCCACTGCTTGTTTCTCCGTGTGCCACTGCTTGTTTCTCCATGCCACACTGCTTGTTTCTCCATGTAACACTGCTTGTTTCCCCAAGTGACACTGCTTAATTAATTGTCTCTCCGTGTGCCACTGCTTGTTTCTCCATGCCACACTGCATGTTTCTCCGTGTGACACTGCTTGTTTCTCCATGTGCCACTGCTTGTTTCTCCATGCCACACTGCATGTTTCTCCGTGTGACACTGCTTGTTTCTCCGTGTGAAACTGCTTGTTTCTCCATGCCACACTGCTTGTTTCTCCGTGTGACACTGCTTGTTCCTCTATGTGACACTGCTTGTTTCTCCAAGTGACACTGCTTAATTAATTGTCTCTCCGTGTGACACTGCTTGTCTCTCCTTGTCACACTGCTTGTTTCTCCGTGTGACACTGCTTGTTTCTCCGTGTGCCACTGCTTAATTAATTGTCTCTCCGTGTGACACTGCTTGTCTCTCCTTGTCACACTGCTTGTTTCTCCGTGTGACACTGCTTGTTTCTCCGTGTGCCACTGCTTGTTTCTCCATGCCACACTGCGTGTTTCTCCGTGTGACACTGCTTATTCCTCTATGTGACATTGCTTGTTTCTCCAAGTGACACTGCTTAATAAATTGTATCTCCGTGTGAGACTGCTTGTCTCTCCTTGTCACACTGCTTGTTTCTCCGTGTGACACTGCTTGTTTCTCCGCGTTACACTGCTTGTTTCTCCGTGACACACTGCTTGTTTCTCCGTGTAACACTGCTTGTTCCTCTATGTGACACTGCTTGTTTCTCCAAGTGACACTGCTTAATTAATTGTCTCTCCGTGTGCCACTGCTTGTCTCTCCTTGTCACACTGCATGTTTCTCCGTGTGACACTGTTTGTTTCTCCTTGTGACACTAGTTGTTCCTCTATGTGACACTGCTTGTTTCTCCATGCCACACTGCATGTTTCTCCGTGTGACACTGCTTGTTTCTCTATGTGGCACTGCTTGTTTCTCCGTGTCGCATTGCTTGTTTCTCCATGTGACACTGCTTGTTTCTCCGTGTGACACTGTTTGTCTCTCCATGTGACACTGCTTGTTTCTCCATATGACACTGCTTGTCTTTCCATGTCACACTGCCTGTTTCTCCGCCGGTGTGACACTGTTTGTTTCTCCATGTGACACTGCTTGTCTCTCAATGCATGTCACACAGCTTGTCACTCCATGTGACACGTACTGCTTGTCTCTCCATGTCACACTGTCACTGGCCTGGACAAAACTTTTAATCCTTCGTGTATTGTGACCTTGATCTTTGACCTACAGCCTTGTATCTATGACATGGCACATTCCTTGGTCCTGGAAACATAGTAAGTCAGACCCCGGCATACATGCCAGAGAATTAAAATCTTCACATCAATTGCCAATGGGTTGTGGTTCAAGATCACTGTTGTATGTGTTCTTTTACCTTGTGAAGGTGAGGGCTAGTTAATAACAAAAGGGAGCTAAATCTGTTCGGAAGTCATATTTTGTGTTTTCTACATGTCACCTTGCCTGTCTCCCCAGTGTGATTCTATGATTCTTTTTATTGTGCAGCGCCACATTTAATATGTTGAGTGGCGACACCTACAATGAAATAAAGCTACAATGAAACTCCGTGGATATTAATTGTCATTCGAGTTTAAATATTGTGCTGCAACAGTATTTCGTCTGTTTGTTGCTTCTAAATTACGCCCACTACTGCAGTGCTCAACGTCGTCAGGATCCATATATGCGCGGATCTAGAGGGGGGTGTAGGGGATCTGGGTTCCAGGAATTCGGGAAATGACTTTTTTGTTGTTGCAATTTTCTATATAATTTTCTAAAGATCATGGGTTTGATACTCAGGACCCCCTCGGAATTTTTATCTGGATCCGCACTTCTTTCTGAGATATTTTCCGAAGTAAACAGGTTCGAGTAGTCCGAAGTCCGAGTAGATCTCTTTGGTTAACACGAGTTATTTCGCTTGACAGAAATAGCGTTCCTGGCGACAACGAAAAAATGGTAAGAGAAGGTGTACGTGGTTGCCCTATAGTTCATCAATCTGTTGTCATTCATTCATAACCAAGGCTATCACTAATGTCTTTAACAAAATTCCTCAGATAATCTACCAAATATAGTAAAACAAAATCTTAACTCATATGCACTTTTAGCGCGAAATTCCACGGACTTCACAGTGCTGAAGTTTACTTCACGTGTAAGTCCGAAATATCTAGATACAGTAACCAAACTTGCACAAGTGATTCATCTTGAGATGCTGAGGTGAATCCATTCATTGGATGCTGCATCTGACCTACAATTTCTGCTTGAGTGACTCGGTTAAGAAGTTTGCCTGTTTGGGGCAGGTTGGGGAAAGGTACCGATCGAGCTAATATACCTCGATCAAGCTAATGTACCTCGATCGGGCTAATCAATCTGACTTTTTTATTCAGAAAAAAGTACTTTTTTCCTCCAAATCATATTTGAGTGCAAAATCGCACCAGCTTTTATATCAAGAAATAATATTTAAAAAGCAACTATGCCTGAAAACTTTTTAGATTTCGAGAAATCTCACCCAATATATTCACAAAAATGGAGGTATATTTTCTCAGTAACTATTCACTTTTCAGGTATGTTTCTTTTGTAAACATAACTTCTTTTATAAAGAACTGATGCGATTTTGCTCAAAAGAATAATTTTGAGAATGTTTTAATTTTTTACTACTGAAAATATTCAGATTGATTAGCCCAATCGAGGTATATTAGCCCAATCGAGGTATATTAGCTCGATCGGTACCTTTCCCCAACCTGGTTTGGGGTAGCTTAGATTGATTTGGTTAATTCTCTAAGTCGGCGTGATTTCACACAAAGGTTCAATTAGAGATAAGCACAGAGAAGTTCCGAAAATAGTTGGGGGATAAACTCGGTGTTTATCATAGAGCATAGTGTATGGAAATTGCTTTATATCTAGAGTCTAACGTTTATATCAAGATTAAAACTACAGACAGGTCCGGGTGTAATCGGGAAAAAACAAAAAACACAGTGCATTTATTTCAGGTGTTTTTTAAAGGTAAATCAGAAAACACAGTGTAGTACGTTAGTATCAACCTCTGTCACTGTCATCCCCTTCTGTAGTCAGCCAAAAAGGTGTGAAAAACAAGTTGATTGTCAACCCCTCTGCCAGAAATATACTTGGACTAGGTAGAAGATTACCGTACCTGCGTACCTGTAAAATATAATTGCATTACCGCGCCCGCCTGAACCCCCCCCCCCCCCCCCCCCCCCTTTTTTTTTTTGAAGAAAATCAATGGATGGGATATTCACCGTTTTTAGAACTAGAGAGCAGCAGACAGTGTTGTGAATCGGAAATTTCTGTTGGGTTTTTTTTTTTTGGGGGGGGGGGGGGGGGTCTGGAATAAGTCATTACTATAGATGATATTTTATTGTCATTCTGTATAGTTCACCCCCCTCTCTCTCTGAATATTCTCTCTCTTAATTTTTCAATTTCAACTTATTTGGGGTACGACAAAAAAAAAGAAATAAATAAATAAATAAATAAATAAATAAAAATAAAGTAAAACGAATAAAATAGAATAGAGGCCGGAAAAAGTGAATAATAACTATTCATAAAAAGCAAACAAAATGTATTGCGCACGCAAACAGACCGGCCTTTTTAATACATGTAATTTTTATCGACAAATGGCCAGTAGCTCAGAATCGTCAACGTGGATAATCTTTAGAAATATTTACAATGCGTGAATGAAGTCTTTAAGACAGCGTTCTATTCTATCGTACACCTTATACTCACAGATTAGACGTTGCCGTAAAATGACTTGTCACGGCGCGCTGATTGTATGTTGGAACATTTTTTATTTAAAGACGGATTTACAAGACAATGTTATTTCCTTAGATAAATAGATAGATAGATAGATAGTAACCAGCGATCGGAAATTAACCAGTGACCGGAAGCTATGCATGACGAATTTTTTTTTTCATGAATACGTACGTCTCGTCGGTGAAGAATTAAAGCGTGTGGCAGTGTCTGGGAAACAAAGAATGACTGTTTTATGGCCGGGTCTACATAAATTAGAGAAACAAGAGGAGAGTGATTGCAAACTCGAATACCGACTTCTAAAAAATGAAAATTAATAGATCGGAGTCCATGGCCGAACATAAAGTACAAATACACGATGTATTTATTTCAATAAAAATGTTTAAACCTAGAATTGACACATACATTTTTTTGTACATGTATGCAAAGACGAGGTTCATCTATAAACTTTATGTATATTGTCAGATAGTTAAACTGGTAAACTGTAAACAAATCAAAATAATTTGGGCCTATTTGTATATGAAATTTTTGTTCTATTTCCAGTTACTCTAAGTTTTTTTTCTTCCTTTTTTTAAAAAAGAAATTTATATATAAAATCAAAATAATAAGTTTGTAAGAATATGATTTTTACTTCATTTCTACTTACCCATACAATTTCTTCTTAATTTAGAAAATCATGAATAAGGATAACTTTAATTCAAATGATATAATGAATATGAATATAATTAAATATGAATAATAAAATAATAAAAATTGGGATAACTTAAATTCAAAATATGAAAAAAGAAAGTTTGATGAGTTTTTTTTTTTTTTTTCTTTTTTTTTTTTTTTATTTCTACTGAATGCATGAAATTTTAAACAAGTAAATTTTTAAACAATAGAAATTCTTTCTTAGAAAGGTGACACTACATCTGTGTGTCCTGTATAGGTGAGGGGAGTTGGTAATTGGCTCAGGTAATAAACATCCCCAATAACACCCTATTACAGGTAAAGTCGCTCTAGGATGGCTCAGGTAAAAACACCTGAAAAACACTGCGTATTCTGATTTTTTCTGCACTGTGTTTTTTGTTTTTTCCCGATTACACTCGGACCTGTCTGTACTAGAATTCATTGAAAGAACCATTGATGAATTAGCTCTTAGCTCCTCAAACCCCAATATAAAACAAGATTTGAAGAAGGAACAAACAAAATCACGGATTTTTCATAGGGCACACTGAAAAATCTAGAGGCACATCCCCCCGTAAACATGGCGGAAATTTGGTCATGTGACCAGTCCGACTTCAAGAATAAGTTTGGGATAGCTCAGTATCTAACAAAGTACTGATGCTATAGTAACCAAACTTGCACAAGTGATTCATCTTGGGATGCCAAGATTAACCTACTTTTTCCACTTGAGTGATTTTGCCTTTAAAAGCAAATATTGAGCAAAGTATAAGTGTTACATGTACCAAACTTGCATATTGGATGTATCTTTGATAAACTTTCATAAAATGACCTTGACCTACATTTTCTGCTTGAATGATTTTGCCTTTAAACGCCAACAAACATGTACTAAGAAATATGTTTGATTTGAATTTTGCTGCCACGAGATGAGCTTCGTATTCTGTGATTACCTGTGATGAAAATATTGAATCCAAAAATTCATCAATGATGTATGTATATGAGTTTTCAGAGGCATATGACTAAAGTATATTCAATGTGCCTTTGTCGTGTTAATCTGACAAATCTTTCATAAATTTTTATTTACAGATTAATATACTTTTTCCCGGCTACTTGTACATCTGTTCGTAAACATTCTTATATTGTTGCCACAATAATATTATCATTATGTGAAAAGTCCAAACTTTTATCTTTTAAAGATGATATTTTTAGTAGATCCATTTTGTGTTCAGTGACCCCAATACACACTATTTACAAAGTGTAAGTTTACTTTACAATGCTTTACAAAACCAGATTTGCATGATCATCTATTGAGAGAAACATGCTGTATAGCGCCATTGTCTACTGTTTCTGACCTAAATTAATTCATGCAGATCCGCGCAAAATTAAGTACCCGCCAAAAACAAGAGGTTTACTTAAGGACGGACATATTCATTATCTGTTATAATATTCCTTGTATTTTTTTTTTAAGGAAAATGAAGATACAATTAAAAAACATGCTACAACTATAACAGTATAAGGAAAAAAATTAACTTTATTTTGACATCTTTGCGATATACTTGACGAAATGACCCTTTGGTGCCTCTCCTGCACAATCCTACATTCCAGCTTCCATTATAGTTGTTTTTGTTCATACATGTATGTGTAGGGATTTCAGTCACGTGATCTTTCAAGCTGACGAATCGATCTATCGGTTACCGCACTAAACTTACCTTACGATTTCTACAAGGATTTTTGATAAAAATATATGATTCTATCTTTTAAACTTTAAAGAGATATTTATTCTTTATTTCTATATTGAATCTTTTATGATGATATGAACAGAAGTGGTGAAATTATCGAGTTTTTGTACGACAACGCACGAATTTATACACCTCTCGCTGCAAATGTATATGGCACGAGGAAGGGCTCATTGCGAATTTGAGGGTCGTTCTGTTTGGCGGCTATTTCAGCTTATTTATCAATATTTATTACATAAAACTCCTGTATGGTTAGATATATTGGACTCTCCGATTGATAACCGAAGTTGCGCAAAAGTTGAACTCCAAATATAACGAAAGTTGTGACATTTTTCAGTTTTCAGGGGAATATGTATTACTTTTTATGTCATCCTTTCTATTTTGCGCACTTAAATATTAAAAGTTTGAACATTTCCGATTATTTTGATATATAGAACACCAAATTGTATCATGGTTTACCTAGCTGTATTCCGATTTTCCCGCCTCGACCCCTTGATTATTTACTGCGTGATAATGTCTTCCATGCCAATTTCAAGCAAGTTGTCAAGAAAGTGTTCGATTTCTTTTATATTTACTTTAAAAGGGAAGTGTAAAAAGGAACAGGGAAATATATACACATTAAACTTTCATTTACGATGATATGAAGTGATCAACATTTTTTTCCAGAACTATCGTACGTACTCTAAAGGATTCGCTCGTGTGTGCTCTTTGTGTTTATTTTTTTTTTGGGGGGGGGGGGGGGGGAGGTGCTTATTTACGCAAAAGCTCTGTTACTGATCGACTTGTTGTTGAATGTTATTTTCTTTTTCTTTTTTTTTTTTTACTTCCTCCTTTATATATATATATTTTCAAATTAGGCTTAATTTCACCGAAAAGAACAACGGTATATCTTTATCGACATTTAGATACATGAAAAATCAATTCTTTTTTGCCATGGCAACCGAAATGAATTGCTTTAAAGCAATAATCACACATTTTTGGTATTTCTTAAAATATAATTATTTCGATTATCTTTCAAGTCAAACACATGAAAATAAAGTTTATAAATCTTATAAGACTTTCAAAATGTGTATATTTAAATCGATGGTGGTCATTTTGTTTTAAAATGGTTACCATGGTAACGCAACAAAATTATCATTGTAATATAAAACGAATAGCTGAAGTCTATACAAACAAAATGATGTACAGATCATTCAAATAACAGTAGGATTATTCAAGTTATAGCTATTTCAGTACGCTGACTGCCCACTTCAAGTTAAATTTGAATGGTGCCACTTCCTGAGAAGTTTTATATTGAATACTATAGGAAATTGTGTCACAAAAATGACACCAATTATCAAGCTTTGAACTTCATTATCTACTCGATCAACCGATTTTGATTATTTTTTCTGTAAAATGTTTCTATTACACAGAGCAATGTAACAATCTAATAATACATGGATCTTAATAATTAACGAATTTTAAGGTAAAATCTCTAGTATGTGTAAACTGATCAAAATCTTTCTTCTTAGACCTAAAATCATACAAATGACATTTTCAAGACGGCTACGAATTTCGTATAATTCAGCTTTTAATAATCTGGAAATATTATGTTGTACTCAAGAATTTCATCAGTACATGTACATCACTAATTTTGTGTAAAAGATTTGTTGGCTATGTTACACGTGCTCCGCTGTGCCGTAGCTTGCCGTTTGTTTTACATATCAACGCTACGAGATGAGTACCGCCCAATACCGCCAAATATCCATATACTCTTGATGGCTTACCCACCTGCAAATCCAAAAATTGAAGTTCAGCCTTTAATAAGTAAATTTTGAGAACCTATTACAGACAGGGATTTATCAACATAAATGTGTGCCGTAGACAAAAGGTGGGACACTTGTCTATATTGCTTTATGTAATATTTTTATTGTGTCCTTACACTAGAAAACCTGATAAATGTCACGTTGGTGCAATCAAATATGACGTCACAATGAAAAATTTGCCATATGATGTGATGTCTGGTGTCTGTACATATTAAATCTAGGTTTAGAATGGTAATGGCTTCTACATGGAAAAAAGTCGACTGTTGACTTTGGCATTTATCCATTGTATTAAAGAAAAGCACGGAAAATTTGGACATGAAATGAAAAGGCTTTTTTATTTTTTATACATGTAGTTCATTTACCTTACTTTGCCACTGATAGGAACACTATATGTTTTACTGATGGGATATTGGTTATGTATTGGTGCAGCCAGAATTGAATGACATTTCTGAATTCTTTCAGTTTTATTATGTAAGATAAAATGGTTAGAATACCATGTAATACATGTACTCAACATTCAAGTAACAAAATTTAGATATCTTGCATTCATTAATTTTTTTTCAGATTTAAAAGTTGAGCTTAAGTCAACATGGATCAGTATACAATCCTGGGACGCATTGGTGAAGGTGCTCATGGCATTGTACTAAAAGCTAAACACATCGAGGTAACTAAAGTATCAAAATGAGTCAAATTGTTATAAAACTAGATGTGCTCTTGGCATTGTACTGAAAGCTAAACACACCGAGGTAACTATATAATTAGTGTCAAAATAAGTCAATAACATAAAACCAGATATGCTCATGGCATTGTACTGAAAATTAAATGCATGTAGGTAATTATTAAAGTGTCATAATGTGTCAATATTATAAAACCTTATAGACATGCTCATGATATTGTACTGAACATGCTGAAAGCTAAGCGCATATGGAAGTAACTAAACTGTCCAAATACGGTATGTCCATAAGTTAAACCAGACCTTTACTTCCTATGCAATTTGGTTATGCACCGTTATGTCATAAAAACCAAATGGGAAGCAAGTTCATAAGACTCAGGTCTGGTACTCCAGCATTAAGGCTTACTAACGTAAAAGATTGAAATAATTGCTGTAGGAAAAGTTCTCTTTTTATCTCTGTTGTTCTTAAAGATATTTTTATTTTTATTCAGTTTTTCTAACATATACAAAAAATATATCACAAATTTTCCTTGCAGAGTGGTGAAGTGGTTGCCCTCAAAAAGGTTCCTTTACGAAAGTTGGATGACGGAATCCCAAACACAGCATTAAGGTAATACATTCTATGACAAGTCTATGACAATCCCAAACACAGCATTAAAGTAATACATGTATTCTATGACAATCACAAACACAGCATTAAGGTAATACATGTATTCTATGACAAGTCTTTGACAATCCCAAACACAGCATTAAGGTAATACATGTATTCTATGACAAGTCTATGACAATCACAAACACAGCATTAAGGTAATACTGTAAATGTCTCTAAAATGTAAATTCGTCTGTTCAAATGCCAACTTAAACATTCAGATAGGCCGTATGCGTTTGTTTTCATTGTTTGTTTAACAGTTATTGGTAAACAAACAATTAGAGACATGTATACCGCTTACACGTAGCTTGCTGTGAAAACATATCATTTGGTAATTGGTAATTTTGTACATTATATGCGACGTAGTGTGAGTATTTATTTTCATTGATTTGTCTGTCGTAATAACTCTTTAAGATTTAATTTTTCCTTTCTACACTATATTTTGTCAGGAGTATTTATATTCGTCGGTACGTAATTTCGTCAAGGGAGGCACTGACGAAAATGACGAAAATTGGTACCTGACGAATAAAAACCAATTTACAGTACATGTATTCTATGACAAGTCTATAACAATCACAAACACAGCATTAAGGTAATACATGTATTCTATGACAATCACAAACACAGCATTAAGGTAATACATGTATTCTATGACAATCACAAACACAGCATTAAGGTAATACATGTATTCTATGACAATCACAAACACAGCATTAAGGTAATACATGTATTCTATGACAATCACAAACACAGCATTAAGGTAATACATGTATTCTATGACAAGTCTTTGACAATCCCAAACACAGCATTAAGGTAATACATGTATTCTATGACAATCACAAACACAGCATTAAGGTAATACATGTATTCTATGACAAGTCTTTGACAATCCCAAACACAGCATTAAGGTAATACATGTATTCTATGACAAGTCTATGACAATCACAAACACAGCATTAAGGTAATACATGTATTCTATGACAAGTCTATAACAATCCCAAACACAGCATTAAGGTAATACATGTATTCTATGACAATCACAAACACAGCATTAAGGTAATACATGTATTCTATGACAAGTCTTTGACAATCCCAAACACAGCATTAAGGTAATACATGTATTCTATGACAAGTCTATGACAATCACAAACACAGCATTAAGGTAATACTGTAAATGTCTCTAAAATGTAAATTCGTCTGTTCAAATGCCAACTTAAACATTCAGATAGGCCGTATGCGTTTGTTTTCATTGTTTGTTTAACAGTTATTGGTAAACAAACAATTAGAGACATGTATACCGCTTACACGTAGCTTGCTGTGAAAACATATCATTTGGTAATTGGTAATTTTGTACATTATATGCGACGTAGTGTGAGTATTTATTTTCATTGATTTGTCTGTCGTAATAACTCTTTAAGATTTAATTTTTCCTTTCTACACTATATTTTGTCAGGAGTATTTATATTCGTCGGTACGTAATTTCGTCAAGGGAGGCACTGACGAAAATGACGAAAATTGGTACCTGACGAATAAAAACCAATTTACAGTACATGTATTCTATGACAAGTCTATAACAATCACAAACACAGCATTAAGGTAATACATGTATTCTATGACAATCACAAACACAGCATTAAGGTAATACATGTATTCTATGACAAGTCTTTGACAATCCCAAACACAGCATTAAGGTAATACATGTATTCTATGACAAGTCTATGACAATCACAAACACAGCATTAAGGTAATACATGTATTCTATGACAAGTCTATAACAATCACAAACACAGCATTAAGGTAATACATGTATTCTATGACAATCACAAACACAGCATTAAGGTAATACATGTATTCTATGACAAGTCTTTGACAATCCCAAACACAGCATTAAGGTAATACATGTATTCTATGACAATCACAAACACAGCATTAAGGTAATACATGTATTCTATGACAAGTCTTTGACAATCCCAAACACAGCATTAAGGTAATACATGTATTCTATGACAAGTCTATGACAATCACAAACACAGCATTAAGGTAATACATGTATTCTATGACAAGTCTATAACAATCACAAACACAGCATTAAGGTAATACATGTATTCTATGACAATCACAAACACAGCATTAAGGTAATACATGTATTCTATGACAAGGCTATGACAATCCCAAACACAGCATTAAGGTAATACATATATTCTATAACAATCACAAACACAGCATTAAGGTAATACATGTATTCTATGACAAGTCTATGACAATCACAAACACAGCATTAAGGTAATACATGTATTCTATAACAATCACAAACACAGCATTAAGGTAATACATGTATTCTATGACAAGTCTATGACAATCACAAACACAGCATTAAGGTAATACATGTATTCTATGACAAGTCTTTTAAAGTCATGAATAGAGGATCTCAAATGATTGATTTATTTCATATGATTGATGAAACAAGTAAATTTTTTCCTTTCTGTTATATCAATGAAATAAATTTTGTGATTCTTAATCTTAAAGCTTTTAAAAAAAAAACATGTATTAATATGATAACACAGACAGTGATTGTTTTTCTCACATAAATGCGGTCTAGTTGTTTTGGACGACAAAATAGGCACTTTTCTTGCAATAGGATGTCAAGGACAATCAGTTTTCAACTGTGACATAACAAGAGTCAAGACTTGCCGTTCACCAAATGCTGGTCGCTCAGTGATGTGAAAAAGGCTTATTGTAAAGGATTGTAAAAAGAAAGAACTTTGTCTTGAGATTCCTCTCATCACATCAAGTTATCTTGAATTTGATTTTTATTCCCCAAATTCTAAAGGAAGGAGGGGATTTTATATCTAAAGTAATATGACTTGTGCTGTATCAAAGTGATATTGAAAATTTTGACGTAGCATTATTTCCCCAAATTTTGGGTATATATTGAGTAAAGGGTATCATATGATAAACAAGATTAATTCTAATTCATTCTGTTTGTTTCACGCATTCTGATTGTTTCAAGCATTCTGATTGGTTCACAGGATTTCTGCAAGCATGTATAACAACAATATACATGCCGCAAACCGACTCACTTGACATACTTTAAAATGTATTCCTACGTAAATTTGCATGTTACAAGCTTTAGCGCACTTTTTGCATATGACGCCATGCTTTCCTTTGTTCTTCGCTCCTGTGACGTCATACTGTGACGTAAAATTACAAGGTATGATCTTGTAAATGGCATTCTCCACATGTAAACAACAGAGCAAGTAAGTTTATTATTGATAACACTTTGATTTTTCGCAATTGTAATAAATACGAAGCAGTTGTATTTCATATTTTGCAGCGCAATAATTTCTGTTGGTCGTTGTTAGTCTTCTGTAGCAACGTCACCTCTATAGCGATACGTGAGACCCTCTGAGGGGAATAAAAAGTTAAAACATGTCTCATGAATTAGAATAGGGATAAAAGTACTGTGTGTTGTGGTTCTGACAGGTACATTTTGGATATACTGTTGGAAACATACGTTATACTTTTGGGGACAAGCCCCGACGGTATAACTGCGTTTCCAACAGTATATCCAACATATACCTGTCAGAACCACAACACACAGTACATTTATGCCCTAATTATATGTATCACTAAATTTTTCCTTTCATAAATGTTTTTTTCCATTCTCAATTCTTAATTGGATCTGACATACTTGACATTTTATTGAAAAGAGGATATTATTTCTTTACAGAGAAATCAAAGCTCTCCAGGAGATTGAAGACAATCCATATGTAAGTTCTCCGTGTTTAATAAATCTGTCATAGAAAGCATACATACACTTATAATTATTCAATCACAAGTAACGATGCATAACCTTGTTTGGTATTTATCTGTCACAGAAAAAATACATGAATTACATGATCATTTAATTTAGTATTGAAAAGTGTACTGAATGTGAATTATTACCCTTTTTGTAAGAGCATGCTATGGGGCATATGTCATTATTACAAGGAGCTGTTAAGATAAGGGCTTGATTAAGCCCTGAAATTACTCCATTATTTCTTGTGCACTGTCCTTCTACTTTAGGAAAAAGTTGGTCAGGATAAAATATAAAATATTAGAAGATCCCTAGTAGGTATTTTAAAATATTTGAATAGATTTGGTGAAAGATGTTATAATTACAGGTTGAAGAGGTAGGGGTACTGATGAGAGAAAACGTCAAATATCAAGCGAAAATGAACAAAAAATGGATTATTTTACACAATTTTGATGTTTTATTATGCTCCTGTACCTTTTCATGTCAAAATTGGATAAGGGAAATTAATCTTGAGGTTATTTTATCAATATAAACGGCAAAATCTGCAAACTGGAAATTGAAAAATGGTTTTATTTTGTATTTATCAGCCACATATATGTGCTTTCAGATGTGAAATACGCACAGTGTAGAAAGAAACAACTTTTATGTTTATTTCCTTCCTAAGGGCTTGATATTTAATTGGAGCACGCTCTGAATAGATTGTTATATGACATTTTAAAATAGAAAAAATGGCAATTTCTAAAATTGTCATCCATCCCACCTTTTTTCCGTTTTTTTGCCTGTGGGACATTGTCGGTCATATTTTGAATAATTTATCCAACCTGACAGAAGATTCATATCTGAATCAAGTTACTTCTAATTTTTACTGAAAATTTTCCTCAATTTTTGCATTTTGAAATTTCGATTTTTCAGGGCAGATTTTATGTCTTATCTTTTAAAATAGCTGACCTTTGTGATTCAACTATCCAAAGTTCATGCTCAAATGAAATGGCAAAAATAAGACATCAGTTTTAATATAGATACAAGTAAGTGTGTTGCAGGATATATGCTTGCGATAAGTTTTTTTCCATGGCACCTGCTTGGTTGTGGTGTTTGAGTACATGCTGCCTGACCTACATACTGTAGTGTTAGTGTGTTTGTTACAGGTTGTACGTTTACGAGAAGTTTTTCCCCATGGCACCAGCTTGGTTGTGGTGTTTGAGTACATGCTGTCTGACCTACATACTGTAGTGTTATTGTGTTTGTTACAGGTTGTACGTTTACGAGAAGTTTTTCCCCATGGCACCAGCTTGGTTGTGGTGTTTGAGTACATGCTTTCTGACCTACGTACTGTAGTGTTAGTGTGTTTGTTACAGGTTGTACGTTTACGAGAAGTTTTTCCCCATGGCACCAGCTTGGTTGTGGTGTTTGAGTACATGCTGCCTGACCTACATACTGTAGTGTTATTGTGTTTGTTACAGGTTGTACGTTTACGAGAAGTTTTTCCACATGGCACCAGCTTGGTTTTGGTGTTTGAGTATATGCTTTCTGACCTGTCAGAGGTGATAAGGAACTGTGAGAAACCGCTGAGTGAAGCACAAGTCAAATCCTATATGCTGATGTTACTGAAAGGTGTTGCATTCTGCCACGAAAACCACATCATGCATAGAGTAAGTTTTTTGGTTCTGTTCATATCTTAGCAAAGCTAAAGTGATCTGTTGTCAATGCTCTATCTGTTAGAAGATTGTTTTGTCATCTTTAATTTATTCTGGTATAATTTTTGTTTACATTTTCAACCTTTCAACTTTTCTAAGCAACCACTGCACAGAACCTTATTATGATGTACACAGTATGAGAATGAAATTTTCAGACCTGATCTGAAAAAAAAACAACTAGATGTCTGTCCATGGATCTGATTGGCAGAAGAATTTTTGACTTCTCTACAACCTTTGCTCTGAATTTCACAGACCATTACAGGAAGCAATTACTCATGCAAGATCATCCATCAAAATTGTGTTTTTAACAGATTTCCTCACATGATAGCTACAATTTGATCTGATTGGCAAATTTTGGACTTCTCCAATAGACCACTTGCCTGTTATTGTGTTATTGTGTCTGTAAATTCACTAAATTTATAATGGCTGACAAAATGACAAAAAAAAAAATTTGCACACTATTTCATTGTTATGTCCCAATAGACCCTTTCACATTATCTGCGGTACTAAATTTGAAGGTCAGTTTCGGGGGACAAAGAATAGATTGCGCATGCACCAGTGACGTCATTTGATTGTTCAAGGACGTTTAGCGCAGAATCATGTTTCGTTTGTTCCGCGGAAAACGTCCTGGAACAATCGAATTACGTCACTGGTGCATGCGCACTCTATTTTTTGTCCCCCGGAACTGGCCTTCAAATTCAGTACCGCAGATAATGTGAAAGGGTCTATGGACTTGCATCTTTTAAAAGTGACTTCATAATGAGAAAAAAATGCCAAAAGAATTGACTCTTGGAAGATGGTCTATTCGCAGCTACGTGTAAAGAATTTCATAAGCCTCAGAGAAAGCAAGAACTCAAGTTCATTTACCAAAATTGTGTTTTAAACCAATCTTTCATGATAGATGGCTGGATATGATTTATTTACACTTACTTATTTTGAATGACTTGATACTGGTGAGTGATACATACCCACTTTGGCCTCTTACTTGTAATACACAATTAAAGATAAATTGTGTTTTTTACAGTGTTCTCTATATCTATATTGTTACCATCTACTTTTATGAATGCATTATCATTTCATCAGTAAATTTTTCGCTTGAAAATTTAGTTTTAGCGTGTAGATATGTAAATACTGTCCATACTGAGTCAATATCAGGATCTGATAGTCATTGTGATGTATTATTTTTATTAAAGGACCTGAAGCCAGCTAATCTACTGATCAGCTCCACAGGTCATCTTAAGATAGCTGATTTTGGTCTAGCCCGAGTTTTTCAGAATAAAGGAGATCGACTTTACAGTCATCAAGTGGCAACAAGGTAAAACATCAGATAAATCATTCTCCAAATTAACAAATTATGCATATTGTAAGTTCATTCCAAGGATTTTAACTTCTCATTATCCATATGTGATTATAAGACTCTAAGTGATCTGCTAGGAAAGATACATTGTTCCTACCAGAGGGGTATTAAAATCATGTAAAACCCGAGGCTTGCAACATTTTGAGACCCCCAGGGTTGAACTGATGTATCTTTCAAAGTAGACTATGAATAAGTACATGTATTATTCTCTCATACTGAGTGACCAAAGTCAAAATTGAAAGAAAATAGACAATTTTTTTCTATATTTGAATTCAGCACCACAAAAATGGTTTATTCTAAAAGAATAAACCACATTTACTAGGTTTTTCAAAATGTTAGGCAATAATACATAGATAAACGATCTTGAAATTGATGTTTCGTTGCCAGGTCGCTGCTAGTCTTTGATGTGTATGTTTGAGAGAAAAATGAGTATCTGTGAATACTAGTTCATTAATATTAACCTCACTAAACATTATATATGTGGTATGATATTATTACAGATGGTACAGAGCCCCAGAACTGTTGTACGGAGCAAGGAAATATGATGAAGGCGTTGATTTATGGTAATCAATATATAGATATTTCTGTGTTTGAAATTAATGTTTACGCATCACAATTTAAATTAATATACATGTAATTGAAGATTAAGTAATGTTAAAGATTTGAAGAATTTTACTATTTATATTAATTTGTATTTTTTATCTTTTCTTGTTTACTTTGCATTACACATAATGTTACATAGAAATGAAGAGAATATGAAAAAGAAACTTAGCCATTGATTAACTATTGACTGCATATTTGTTTGATTGATTACAGGGCTGTAGGCTGTATATTTGGGGAATTGTTAAACAACTCTCCTCTTTTTCCTGTGAGTAAAACTTTACATTAATGCTTTATGGAGACTAGATGGAATGTTCATTTTATTTGTTCTACTTTCTGTCAGTATTTGAGTTTGTTTTTCTGCTTGTCTGTCTGTCTCTCTGTTTGTCTCCAGGTTTGTATCTCTGCTAGTCTGTATGTTTATTATTATGCTTAATATCTATCTACATACTTCATTATATGCTCATAAGTTTCCAACAAGTGGAAGTTTTGACTACATGTATTCCAGTAGTACATCTATTTTCTGTGTGTCTTTGGTGTCTGGAATAGTATGTACTTCAGCCTTTTACATTCCTTGTCATTGCTTCACTATCATCAGAGAAAATTATATATAATACACATGGATATTACATTTGATTGAGGCTTTCTTTTTGTATCAAAATGTTTGATCCTTGGAAATTCACCTTGCAATATTAGAATTTGACCTTTTCTTTGACATTATTTCTAAATGACATGAAATAGACATTATATTTTATATTTTTGTAAAATTATCAAATTATTGATTAGACTTTTCTTACACCAAAGGGGTAGAGCTTAACACTGGAAAGTATGTTAAATAGTAAAGTTATTTTTGCAGACAAAGAAAGATAACTCTATATTGATA
Organism: Pinctada fucata; assembly: GCA_028142955.1. NCBI lineage: Eukaryota > Metazoa > Mollusca > Bivalvia > Pterioida > Pteriidae > Pinctada > Pinctada fucata. The sequence continues at coordinate 101,826,681 of AP027102.1, forward strand.
AAATTTTCACTTTAAAATTATCAAAGTATAGATGCTTTCAACATCAATATTTCATCCCTGATCAAATGGTTTATTCTGTTATACAGGGAGAAAATGATATAGAGCAGTTGTGTTGTGTATTACGAGTTTTAGGAACACCCAATGAGAAGAAATGGCCGGTAAGTCTAATTCATAAAATTTAAGGAGTATTATTTACATTCAATTTTGAATCTTCAAAATATATCTCTTATGTCGAAATCTATCATACTTCCATGTTTTGTCTTTCTTTCTTTAGCTTTTCTTTAAATTCCCCCCTTTCATTTTTTGTGAAGGTTAATCAGGAAATTGTTGATACTTAGAAGGATAAATAATTGAAGTATTTAAAATAGTTAAGTAAAAATAGATATTTATTTACAGGGGATTTCAGAACTTCCAGACTACAATAAAATCACCTTCCCTGACAATGATCCAATCCAGTTTGCAGAGATAGTTCCAGATGCATCACCAGAGGCATTAGACTTGTTAGAAAAGTTTTTAGTGTATCCAACAAAGCAGAGAATATCAGCCAAGTCTGCATTGTTACATCCATACTTCTTCACTGAACCGTTGCCAGCCCACCATTCTGAATTACCCATTCCTCAACGCAGCAAGCGTGGGTTACCACGGCGACAGCAAACACATGACTATAATGTAGACACTGCACTGGAAAAGAGTTTGATTGACCCTGATTTATTATCTCCACATGTCGTGAAGATTCAGTGATATTGTTGCTGCTATGGTGACAGTACATTGTTGCTATGGTATTTGATAATAAATTATCACTGTTGTGTTTTATAACATAAGCAAAGAATATTTAATGACGTGATAAAGATAATGATTTAGTTATGGGCTCTCAAGGATTTTGCAGAAATTCTAAAGAACCACATATTTAGGGCAGTGAATTGGAATGTGGGATCCCTATATTAATCCATGTGTCCATCCGTCCAATTTATCTGCCTAGAATGGTTTATATGTAACACAATAAATGATATTTATAAATGATCTCTCATATTTTATACATAGATCAGAAATTTGAAGGATCACTTTAGAAAGTTGCATATCCTTCAAAGGACAAGGTGTGGTAACCCCTAAATTGGCCCTATAATTTTGATGAAAATTACTTTTATTAATCAAATAATTGAATATCACTTATTGCAATGTACAATTTGTGAATAATACTGTGTCATAATTTTAAGCCTTTTTAATGTCACATTCCTGATGATTCTGACGTCATTTCACCAGAATAATGAAAAACAATGGGAAATCATAATAATTTACACACAAATCCTAAAAATTGGACTGCAAGTCAGGCTTTGCCCACAAAACTTTTTATGTAAATTGAAATATCGCTCGGACATCTATCAATTCGTATAAAATAATAATGGGCAAGCCCTCAGGGCTGGCATGCGACTTTTAAAATTTCATAGTTAAATACAAAATGTAGTAGAGAATATATTTATTTAATATACATTTTTTAAGCATGTTTAGTTATCATAAAATGTCAACAGTTGTTGGAAGCGTTCCCTAAATATAAATCAGTTAGATTAGCAAGTCATTAGACATTGAAACTACTGAGTTTCAAATTAAAATAATTTCTTTTTTTTTGTATATTCTTATAACCACATGGTTTTCTGTTCAAATTTTCTAACTTTCAATTATGAATGTACATGTGTTGGACTATTTTGAGATATTCATATACAATCACGTGATCCTCATTTGTTCTGTTATTCAGATTTAATTAAGGTAATGCACAAGTAGAATGTGTCTCTACATATCATACAGTCATTCTTGTTTCATTGGTTATTGTAGAAATTTTTGTTGCAAAATTATCAAAGTATAATAAATTATAATTATAATAAATCTAGATTAAAATATATTTTTACACTTTTTATTCTCCCATATTGAGTCTCTTGTTTTTCTTCCGTCTGTCCTGAACTTTACCTTGCACATAACTTTTGAACAAAGTGATGAGGAATTATATTGCCTTCTATTGGCCACTGACAAAACTTGTAAGCAATGTCAATCATGTCAATGAGATTATTTAATCAAAGCACTAAAGGTACTGAGTGCGAATAGCCAGAATAATATCACTTAGAATGTATGACAAAATATTGTGTTTTCAAAGTTATATTTGTTCCTGAACACCTTCGTAGGCCCGATTATGGACGTATAAAGACAGAACTAAAATGCAATTCCATAATGTTGTGGTAATGAATTGAAAATGATGTCTGACAGTGAACATGAAAATTAAATAACATCACATTAAATATACCCCTCCCCCCCCCCCCCCTAAAAAATCACAAATCCTAAAAATTGGACTGCAAGTCAGGCTTTGCCCACAAAACTTTTTATGTAAATTGAAATATCGCTCGGACATCTATCAATTCGTATAAAATAATAATGGGCAAGCCCTCAGGGCTGGCATGCGACTTTTAAAATTTCATAGTTAAATACAAAATGTAGTAGAGAATATATTTATTTAATATACATTTTTTAAGCATGTTTAGTTATCATAAAATGTCAACAGTTGTTGGAAGCGTTCCCTAAATATAAATCAGTTAGATTAGCAAGTCATTAGACATTGAAACTACTGAGTTTCAAATTAAAATAATTTCTTTTTTTTTGTATATTCTTATAACCACATGGTTTTCTGTTCAAATTTTCTAACTTTCAATTATGAATGTACATGTGTTGGACTATTTTGAGATATTCATATACAATCACGTGATCCTCATTTGTTCTGTTATTCAGATTTAATTAAGGTAATGCACAAGTAGAATGTGTCTCTACATATCATACAGTCATTCTTGTTTCATTGGTTATTGTAGAAATTTTTGTTGCAAAATTATCAAAGTATAATAAATTATAATTATAATAAATCTAGATTAAAATATATTTTTACACTTTTTATTCTCCCATATTGAGTCTCTTGTTTTTCTTCCGTCTGTCCTGAACTTTACCTTGCACATAACTTTTGAACAAAGTGATGAGGAATTATATTGCCTTCTATTGGCCACTGACAAAACTTGTAAGCAATGTCAATCATGTCAATGAGATTATTTAATCAAAGCACTAAAGGTACTGAGTGCGAATAGCCAGAATAATATCACTTAGAATGTATGACAAAATATTGTGTTTTCAAAGTTATATTTGTTCCTGAACACCTTCGTAGGCCCGATTATGGACGTATAAAGACAGAACTAAAATGCAATTCCATAATGTTGTGGTAATGAATTGAAAATGATGTCTGACAGTGAACATGAAAATTAAATAACATCACATTAAATATACCCCTCCCCCCCCCCCCCCCCCCTAAAAAATCCAATATGACTATCGATTGATGATTCCATATACAAGGAAAGAAGTCGAATCTTATTTTCTAAATTTCCGTTGTATACAGATTTTATATTGTGAAGCAGGGCAAAATAAGCCTTCTTGAAGTTAGTTTTACGTTTCAATGATTCAACTTAATATCTTTATCGATAGCACCGTTTCATTTATATATTGTCCACTAAAACAGATAATCACCTGGTAATGGAAAGGGGTTTCCAACATACAGCCTGTGTTCATCTCAGTACATACAAATGTAATTTTTCATTACGTCATGCATGTACATAACACGACAGCTCCATTCATATAGATATAATTCATTGATATAGACAGTGATCAGACTTTATACCGATCATGACGCTGACGCAGTCCCAAGGTACATGTAAACAGAGTAACATTGTTTATACATACTCAGTAGACGGGGCTCCCATGAGTGAAGAAATCAGGCAATCGCTATGTGCTATTCGCACAAAAACGAGAAAAACATCACCAGCACGGTCATGCATGTCACACATTTTAGGTCAAACATAAGGCAAATTGGTGTCAAACACCCTTAATAAAATGCCAACCTTGAAATCCGAAAACCAAATCCCAAGTTTTAATTGAAATACATGTACATTTCAATATGGCTTTATCTATGAAATAAATAAATGTTTTTTGGTTTAAATATTGTATATCAAAAAGGCACATAATTTAAGAAATAACAACTAGCTAGCTGTGGTTTATTGTCCAGTAATTCCCTGAGTTGAATGAACCAATCAAATTATCACAGAGTTGCGAAGACAACCATAATTTTTTTCCATGTTAAATTCCCACAGGGGACTGTTGCATCTAGCGTCACAGAATAGTTGTATCACGACAACGGTGTGTCAGGGTGAGTAATGCACAAGACACGACATGTTTCGGATAGAAAAATCCTCATCAGTGATGCTTCCAGCCAAACTGATGTACATAGTACATTAAAAGATTCAATACAATTATGAGTGTATACAGCTTTATTCCTAGATTGCATGCAAATCTCAGTATACAAAACATGCTGAATAGAATACACAATAACAAAGTTAATGGTTAATGATAGTGACTCAAAAACAGCACAAAATTTGATTGTTAAAATATAATACTTACAGTAACAAAATAATATAGAGTTAATGGCAAGAGAGACTAAGAATTAAATATTAATCAGAACTACACAATTAATTACTGTACAATCAGAGTTTTTTAAAGTATCAAATTTCAATATATTGCTTAAAAAGAATTGTCTTCAAAAGAGATTTTATTCTAAAGATACACAAATTGTACTCCCTCAAGCTCAAAAGAAATGGCCAGTGTTTTGAGATTTTATTGCGATCAAACACATTTAACAAGCTCACAAAATCATTGAGTAATGACAGAAAATGAAATTTTCTATGAGCTTTTGAATCCTAAATTTGAATGATAAAATGACTTTGAATCACATTTCTTGGAAGGCAAAATATCATAATTGGTGCGATCAGCTAATGGTAGAGTTAAGTCTCAATACACACTGGGCACATACTCATGTACATGTATATGAAAAAATGAAAGGGAATAAAACAATTGTAATACTTCACTGAAGTTATACAGAAAATTTATGAAAAACATCTGAATACTTTTATAACTTAAATGAACACTTTCAAAGAAGAAACAATGAAAGCCTAATGATTCTAAGGTCCTCAAGCTTCTATTCTGGTTGTATTATAACCCTGTTTACATTCTGTGAGTCTGATAAGTACATACATGTACATGTAAGTAGTAACTCTGACTTGATGGTTTTACACGGTAAAATGCCTGGAACCACCGTATTCACTTTTTCATGTATATATGTAGATGCACTAAACACAATCAGACCAATTTCATGATTCCAAACAAAATCTTACAACAAAAACATACAAAGTTAACAAGCTATTTGTTACCAAAACTGACTTTACCCTGTCATCTCTTCATCCTAATTCAAGTCTATAAATACACAAGCAGTAACAACGTACATGTACTAGTGAAATAAAATAACAATTCCCATTGCAAGAAGAACCAAAATGTAACAAATATCTATACAAATCTATCTACTCTTTGTTATAACACATCATCACAACCATTGTGAGGTAATTTGTTAATTAATTTTTCAACCAAAGTACCATAATGCTTCACTTAATTTTGATAATGCTGATCAACATGAAACTACAAAATACATGAAAAAAAGATTAGAAAGCCATGTTAGCCAGATCAAAAATTCAATATTTTACGTTTACATTTAGAACTCTTTTAACCTACCCTGAGTGTTACATGTAACAATTAAGTAACAGCAATGTGTAATCTTTCTACAAAATATAACATGTCGAAAAATGAAAGATCGCCTACTGATCTTTATTGTTGATATTACTCATGAGTATGCTTATAATAAAATGAATGTACAGGCCTAGATTTTTATTAAATGTATCATACAAGAATTGATTATAGGCATGTTTCCAAAAGCACAAACTATGAACATTAAGAAAAAAAAACTTTCACAATAGATATCTAAAATCAGTGAAATTAAGCCAAGAAGCCGGAACCCGAACCCTTCACATACGGTTACCTATCATGTTACACAATCCATCATTATCATATGTGTTATGCATTTTGAAAGTTGCATGTATCTTATTGAATAGATACTATTTGAAGTAAAAGAAAACCTACATTTTTAATAGGAATTACACTTAGAAATGAAAGTATGGTGACAGTATGTTATGATTAAGAAATAAGAATATCACAAAGTTTTGAAACAATAATTATAAATATATAGCACTTTCTGATGTTATAACTCAAACAGCACGGATATCTGATATGTCTCTAACACCAATGTGAGCCTCTGATAATTAAAGATTACTAAATTTCTCTTGTACATTGGTATTGTTAAGTTAAAATCATGTTCCCTGACAGCTCTGAAAAATTGTAAGAAGTTTACACTACAAAATATATAATACAAATATGTGTAACAAGTCTCTACTAGAGAATCAATACTTCAACAGCACAAATATAAAAAATTATAAGTGACAATGTCTATTTAAGTCTCCTTAACACAGCACAATACTTGATTACAAATAAGACTTCAAATTAGTGTAATATTTATCACAAACATGACAAAATAAAAGTATAGAGCAATCAATCAATATAGTATATCACAGTGAACATTTTATAGCATTATATAAATATGCTAGATCTACGTAGGAGCTGCTTGGTCGGTATAATTTTCTACGGGATACATTTTGCGTGGCATATATACACTTTTAGGGATGGGATGGGAGAACATCCTTTGTTCTGCACCCCCTGGGTTGACTTGTCCAATCTGAAAAATAAACATTTAAGATTTCATGAAATAATGTAAAAATTTTGTTGTCTGGTAACTGAGACTTAATTATATTCTGGGAAAAGAATAATGGCAAAAGAAGAATATAGATACAGCTTGGAAAATAAAAATGTCTACAACATCTCTACAAATTATAAAAGTTGAATGGCATGCTCTAAAAGACTCTAATGTGAATGAAATTATCTTGTACATGTATATGTAATATCTTTTAAAAAGTTAAATTTCCTCTTACAATGTTGTGTAATATTATTTGAAACTTGGTATTTTATTTGTTATTTCCCTGATAAGTAATCTATAACGATAAATTTAAGTGAGAGTGCATAATAATACATGCTGAACACTGTGCCAGACGGGACTCTATGATTAGTACCTAGATGATTTCCATGTAAACTTGTAGGAGGTTACAAACAAGTGATATATATGTGTCAAGTTACATGCATATCTATGGTACTATGCTGTAGTATTGAAACATCCATTTATAAAACCTTTGGTGTATATTATACCATTGTCCATTCTGTATTGTATGCAAGAAGCTATTTATTTTATGAATGTAGCATTTTATATTACTAGATTTAAAAGATAAATTTGATTGCTATATTTATCAATGAATTTTACACATCTCAAAATGAAGAAAAAAATTTAATTTGATCTATATGATATTGAAATAAGAATTTTGAAGTTAAGGCTTTAAATTAATGAAAAATAAATTATGACAAATGAGTGATTTATGTAACCATTTTTCAAAAGCTTAAAAGATCTGACGTAGTTAAAGATATCTTTGGATCCTAAGTGACAATTTTGTCAAATTTTTTGAAAACTATGCAGAAGTTAATCAGTAATAGTCTAGTAGACATGGTAGATAGAAAGAAAAATTCTCAGTTGGACTTGACCTTAAAAACATGACCTTAGCAAATACTAATACAAATGTACTTTATTTACTTTTCATCATTTCATCTATTATGCACGTCATAATGGAAATTTCTTTTTAATTTTGAAGTGCAGCTTTAAAATGTTCAAAACCAATATCAGCATGATAGTTTTATTAGAACTGATTTCATTCTGACCTATCACACATTAGAGGTCCACTCTGCCTGTGTAAACACTGATAAATGTAAAGATACATTATAGGAAATTTAATCAATGCCATTGAATGTGAAATCTTGAGGAAAAATTAGAAGTGATTGATAAAGTAATTAAATTATATAGACATAAAACACTCTGAACAGGAAAACAGAAAATATCTTTTTCGAAGTGAAAGGAAATTAGACAGATTTACTCATGCACATTCACTCCACAACAAGCGGTGCCATCAATCACCTTCTGTTGTACTATAAATGCTATATGATAGGTAGTAGTTTAGACTTTTCTCGTCTAGGTCTGTTATTTTTCACATAGTCATTGAGCAGGTTTAATTCTTTAGGTGGCTTTGTGGAAGCCAGACTCCATTCTGCCACTGATTTCTCTCTGGGAGTTCTATACACAGAGCTCCAGTCTCCGTGTGCTGAGGCCTTATCGCGGTGTGAGATTCGGTTAGAGATGCGGGAAGGGAGATAACTATGGCCTCCCCAGTGACTTGTTGGAGTTTTAGGCGTTCGTCTCACACCCACCTGGTCAGGAGAGCATAATCATTATAACGTATCCCCGAATTATAATGGAAATTCTATCAAAGCTAGATATTAGATCATATTTTTATCTGACATGCTGTTGTTCAATACATGTACACTTCTGAATATCTGAAAAGTTTCATTGTTTAAGGAGCACACATTGTCACCTGCCTTAGGTTTGACTTATGATACAATATCTACAATTAAAAGTAAGTTTAACCTACATGTATAGTTACAAGACTTGTCAGAAAGACAACAAAGCTGGGTGAATTCTAGTAAATAGCATCATATAGAAATAGCACAGAGTAAAAGGTCAAGGTCACTAGGTCAAACTCATGGTATGACAAGAAAGGTCTGATCATGAGGAATCTACATGTGGAATATCAAAGCCCTATGCCTTATAGTTCTTGAGATATAACCTAAGTGAAAGTTTTTTAAAAGTAGGTTAAAGGTCGAGGTCAAGCATACAAAATCAAACTACTTGATATCAAATAAAATTTCTGGTTATGAGAAATCTACATGTGAGATACTATAGCCCTATCCCTTATAGTTCCGGAGATATATAGCCAAACTTAAAGTTTTTTTAAAATGAAGGTCAAAGGTCAAGGTCAAGAGATAAAAACATTCTATCAGATGAAAGGTCTTGTCTGGAGAAATCTACATGTGAAATATAAAAGCATTCTTGTCTTGTTGTTCATGAGATATGGTCAAGATTTTTTTATCCTATATGGATCAAGACAAACTGTTATGCTGGGGTTACAACAATAGCTGACCCAGGACATTAACATTTCAGCTAATTAGAAATATAATACATGAGCTAAAAATAAAAAAAAAGATTGACAGACAGACACCAAACAAAGTGATATCTGACGGTATTGATATGTGTAAGCCACACAATAAGTCAAAACTATCCTAAACACTGTATATGTCATATAAAACATACATAAAAAGTTTGAGATTGTTTTAAAATTCATTGATTTCAGTTGATCTAGATACCAAAGATCAGTATACTGGAATTGTAAAGATTTTACTCATGAAAAAAGAATGCAGGATTAAAATCATCAAAAACATTGTGGATTCAAGGTGCTTATCATGTTAAGTGTTAATTTCAGGGTGCAACTGATAAGAAATTATTGAAGAGACAAGTAAAAATCAGGGTCAAGTTAAAAGGTAAGGAATTTTAAAATAAATTCATTACATAAGGTTTTTGGTATCTCATTTTCATTTGGAAGGGTATATACAAGTAAATATATCTTGCAGAACTCACAGTTTACAGCTGTAAAATTTATCAATCAAATGTCTCAAATTTTGCATGAAGATTTGTCTTGAATATGTTCAAGGTTTTATTGTTTTATAAGGAAGGCACAGCAAACTTCAGTACTCAATAAAACATAAAAGGCCAGGTGCAACAAACATTTTCAGCATATATATACACGATTCAGATCAAATTTATAAATATATGAAGTTTAGCACAGTATATATGAGACCACAAGGCCAGTCCTAGCGTGGCGCTACTCACACAGTATACATGTACAGTAAGACCTGCTATATATAGAACTAGATTGCTAATCGCACGACCTAACTGAATCACCTTATTTTAATCAACTCATCTCACAAATTTCACTTTTGATTCTCTTATCTGGAAAAAAGAGTAAAAAGCAGACTGGGATCGAGCTATTATAATATAACCATGTCAAAAGTGATACGTTGAAGATGCTTCACAAGATGCTTGTTTCATATTCTAAATAACTGTATCATGCATTTATTTGCGCAACACTACATGTTACTACATTGTGTAATTACTTCATTCCCTGCTACTGGTATATTTCTGATCATGCAAGCGCTAGTTAGTAATGTATCTGTATTTTCTGCTCATTGCCAAGTTCTGTGTTGACAAGCGAGTGATAAGTTTATTGCTATTCTTTACTATATTGATTTTACTTTTCAAGCTACATCGACATCGATGTCACTAACAGGGGAGGACAATTCTGTGGAGACTTCAGTTATAGGACTTAGCGTGTATATAGGTGGCAGTACACCAAACCTCTGGTTCATATCCTCCTTCTGGTTTTGTACCTTTTTATACATAACCAAAAATAAAAAAAAAATGATCTAATTTTACTGTGCAGTAGATTGGCATAATGAATTGCTCTGTTATAAAATTTTCAAAATGAATTGAAAATAGTTATGGTCTTGAGAAAGAAGTACATTTTAGCACTATAAAGTGTTATGAGATTCTAAACATTTAAAATACACAAACAGTCTATCTGCAGTGGTGGATCCAGCGCCCCCTTTGCCGGGGGGTCAAGGGGCGAATTTTGCCGAATTTTACTGAAAATGGGCGAAAATATAGGGTTTTTAAAAAAATTTTGGGTCAGTGCTGGGGGGGGGGGGGGGGGGGCGGACGCCCCCTCTGCACCCCCCTAAATCCGCCACTGATCTGAGTGTTATGGGCGCTTGTCATTTTTAGTACTAAGTTTCCATGGTGATAATATCCAACCCTATGATCTGGAACCAACAAAGTTTTTGTCTAACTTACTAAATACACGAACTTCATTTGACAAGGAGTTGTCTAGTTTGTTCTTGTTCACACTGTATTGAAAGCGTTAAGATGTCATTCCTCAAGGAAAATAGTTTTTTAACTGATGGTCATAGATACAGATCTGTGTTAACCTATTTGAAAATTTTGGAAAATTTTGGTAATTCTTTTACAAGTTTTTTTCCTGAAACTTTTGGGAAGCTTTGAATACATTTAGATTTGGATTTGTGATTCAAAGTGTGATTAGAATTTCATTAGTTTCCGCATCAAGTTAAACACAAGTAATAACACAACAAAATTTGATATGTACACAGTGACTCACAACACGTAAATGTTATATTGTTGTATAATGAGATAAAGAAGTAAGAAATAATTTGATATAGTGAACAAAGAAAGTAACTAGAGTTATAGTTTACAGGTTATACTATACAAATATTTGTACATACTCAGTTGTCTTTTTCATTACAAAATTATCTACCCTTTGAAACAGCTTCTAAGATAAACTTATAGAGAGGTCATTCATATTGAAAATTCTATATTCGAAGTAAAACTGAACATAGTTTTAGTACATGTACAAGATTGGTGTTTCCAAAGGACATTACAATAGGTTATATATGTACATGTATAACAGTGTAGAGGTTTTATATTTACAAATGTTTAAAAGAAATAACATCTACCTAGCCATGGTTTTATTGTCTAGTAATTCCCCATGTTGCATGAACCCATCAAATTAATTCTGAGCTGCAAAGCGGCAAGTAGATAATTTGATTGGATCATGCAATGAGGGAAATCACTGGACAATAAACAACAGCTGGGTAGTTGTTATTTCTATTCTAATAACAGCAGACAACAAGAAGTGTTGCTATTGCAGTTTTCAGAAAATTATTGGTTTTCAGAAAATCAACTGCACAGTAGGTGTAGCTTATCTGAGAGAGAATGTGTTGGAAAATAATCACCAGGGGAGAGCTATATCACATACGTACAGGGAGAAAATCTCAAGTCGTATTAGAATGTGTGATACTGTTTCGAAGGGAAATAATTCTGTGACATAAAAAGACATGAAAGTTATGGCCAAATAGAGTTTTATTTGAAATAAAGCAGATTGTTCAGAGTGACACATTACATAAACTGTCAGCTTCATACCTGACTCCATCTGTATTCTTCATCAAACTGGGCCAGCTGTTTCTTTAGTAAGATCCAATCAGACGCCTGCCTTGTCAAACTCTTAGACAGCATGCTATACTGTATAACACAGTCATATAATACCAAAATGTCAGTAACTAAAAACTGTTTCAATATTCAATTTGACATAAATGTACTACAGTAATAAAAATCTTTTTTAATCTTTATCTGTGATCCCAGTTTATACATGTATCTATTATAATTCTACTATGTCTAATATGATTTGAGATTATCTATCTATATGGTATGTTCCATTGAGCTTACATATTATGATAAAAGCTCACAGTTCTTTACAAAATTCTTTAAATGTATTTTCATGCTATTACTACTTGTTGAAATAGATCTATACAGAGTAAATATTGAAGTTCATTTTATTCAAAATAGATGTTATCTTCAAAATTTACTTCTCTACCAATCCATGGTTTATTGTCCAGTAATCCTCTCGTCAAATTAATCAATCATATTATCATCTTGTATGTACATGTAGCATTAAGGTTTGTTGACAATTAGATAGATTAATAACAATTGTGGAAATCACTGGACAATAAATAATACCTAATTGGTACATGAAGTACCTATTTCTTCATGGTACGTTTAAAAGTTATTTTGAAATAGTCATACGGGGATTAATTGATCTGAAAACACTTCAACCAATAAAAAAAAAAAGTTCAGCAAAAATTTGAAGGCTTTTCAGCTGCCTTATCCAAATACTCTCATGGACTATACTTAAAAAATATGCATGTACATGTATGTGTCAGCCATTAATTTATTATCTCATCAAAAGTTCATTTTGCCAAAAGTACATGTAAATGAACAAATAGTTCATCTGATACTGAATGAACATATTTCAATCCCACTACAAAATAATTACACAAATTCACTTACTTGAGTTTTTTCTCTGGACAGTCTCTTAGTAAGATCTTTCCTGTTTGCTTCACTAGTTTCAAGACGATGCTGCAAGGTTGTAATCCAGAATTACATCATAGAAGGAATTCAATAATAACTTTGAATACAATGTTTTAGGTTTGGTGCTTTTTAAAGTGACAATTAATGTTCTGAATTAAACTAGATCAGGGAAAAGAAAAAAAAAGAACCAATAGATATTCAAAATTAAGCTTATTACTTTAATTATTCCATAAACAGACATTCATGTACATTTTAAGTAATATAGTCTAGGCTCTATAATTTCCCTATTTATACTCACGATAATTTCATCTTTGTCTGACATAGCGTGTTTAGCTTTCTTTATGAGTATTGCGTTATCTTGCTTCAATCTTTGTATTTCTCCCCTCAACTTTTCATTCTCCTCCAACAGAACCTGAAATCAGCATGATCAAGTAAAGCTCTGTCATAAAATATTTGTACTATTTAGTAACGCTGAGATTTACATGGTCAGAGGACAACTGTGTAAATAGCACTGATTAGTACACAGCACAAGTTTCTACATATACATGTACATTATAAATATGCTAAAATATGGCTTATTTCTCTCCTAGATACATTCCTACATGGTGGTGATAGAGTATTTTTCTGATACATGTATAAGAATTTTATTCTTTTTGATAGGTGTATGCACATTTTCAAAAATCTAAACCATCAAGATGAGCAGATACCTCGTTTTTCCTGATGACATCGTTAACACGGACACTGTTACCCAGCATTGTGTAGGTGGACGATGGGGGTAGTTTGGGTGACTCATCGTCTGTATCTCTGTCCATAGAGAGTGGTGTCACATGACCACTCCGTGATCCACCCATCTTACGTTTCTCCAGCTCCAGAAGCTGGTGATACTTTTTTGTCAGTTGCTGGGATTTGCTGAGTTCATGTTGCATCTCCTTGAGTCTGTTATCAGCTATTGGGTGAAGAATTAATATATGAAAAGATATGAAGTGTAGGTACTTTTGAAATATTATTTTTTCAACAATAATGAAATTGTCTTAAGCAATTAGGAAAACTCTACATAATCAATTGAAAATGTTTTTCTGAATTTAGGAAATTTGAAAAAAAAACCCAAAATATTTAAAACTAATTCAAAATTTAAAGCTATTCAAGATTTTTTTTTTTTGAAATGGTATTACTTTATGTTTTCTTACTCACCTTCTCTTGCTTTCTTTTCAAACATTTTCATGAGACGGAGTGTGTTTGTTCGTGACATTGACTGTTCCTCCAGAAGTTTTTTGTGTTGCTGACTGATTATTTTAGACTCTGTCATTTTCTCATGTAAGGTAAGTTCAGTTTTCAGTTTGTGATTCTGCATTTCTACATTCCTCATTAACTGAGCTTTAAGTTCATATGTCAGCTCCATCTCATCTGGACTTAGAGGGGTTTTCCTGAAAATAAACAAAAATTACGAATAATTCTGGAAAATAAATAAATCTATAAAAAATGTATTATACATGTACATTGTACATTTTAAATATCTTAAATTTTAAGAAGTAAATACACCAAATTACCATTGTCTTTTGTGGAACACAAACACTGAATCTGACTTAGACCTTATATTGTAGTTGTATGTTCCTTAATAACAACTTTACGCAATTTGAAAGCAAGATTATTTACAACAAAAGTAAATTTTATAGTAATTTTATGACAACCTCAGCAGGGGATATAATGTTCTCCATTTATGTTACCTTTCACAAGTGAAGTTTAAATTAATAATCTATGACCTCAGGTCATCGATGTTTTTTTTTATTTGATGCTCATAAAACGAATTATAAAGTGCCTCCATAGGATTTAGCTAAATATCCCTCAAATTCCACTGTGATACATTCCCACAACATAAACTGTGTGTAAATGTACATTCCCTATAGAAATGTCAAAACAATATAATCATCATCAGACTGTTTTTTAATTTTCTAGTTTATTTGTTCCGCACAATGTATTTTGATGTGAGGTTAATTGTGTATTTTTCTTCATAAATGATTTTTCCCATCTAAAAGACTATGAACTGAACAATATAAGGTCGAATTAAATATTCAATGTAGTTTAAACAAAGTTATGACAACGTTATCTCTTTAATGGAATTCTTTATTCTATTTGTGTTATAAATGTACATGTATATGTCAACCAACAAAGTGAAAATCATATCATAATAAATCTCAATTCAGATAATGTATTCTTACAACAGCTTTTATTCATGTCAAAATTACTTACCTGACAGGTGATTCTTTCTCTCTCTCTGGTTGGACTTTTTCTTCTTTCTTTCCCAGTTTCTTTCCAATTTCATCCTGAACAGTATTAATTTCCTTTCCAGCCTACATTATAGAATGAGGAATAATCAGTTGGATATGTGGCACACAATGTTTTAGTAATGTGGGTTATATTACATGTATATGATAACATACTGTTTACTTAAATATTAATTTACCTACTGAGTCAAGACTTTTGTAGTCAAATATCAAACAAGGCAAATGGAAATTGAATAAAACACTGCTGAAGACGGTATGGTCAGATTACAAAGTAAGTTTTTGTCAGTAACTAGGTCAAAGTCCAAGGTCAAGGTCACTAGGCCAAATGTTACAGCATAAATTGAAAGGTCTTGTCACAGACAACCTAACTGTATAAATAATTATTATGTTCCTACTTTGTATTGTTCCTGAGATTTTGCCTCAGTCAGAAATTTAACCAAAACCTTTAACTAGGTCAAAGTTCAAGGTTAAGGTCACTAGGTCAAATGTTATTGCAAAAATTGAAAGGTCTTGTCATGGGCAACTTGCCTGTATGATATTATGCCTCTACAGCACATAGTTCCTGAGATTTTGCTTCAACCAAAAACTTAACCAAATTGTTGATGACAGACAGACGGAAAGATGGACGCACGGACATTGTCAATCTATAGACTGGAATTGCTTTGCAATCCAGCCAAAAAGTTTTTTGAATATGTCTGTTTTTTAAAATTGCCAATAATCAAATACAAAACTAATCGTCAGTACATTATATAAATGTAAGACAATTCTAACATCTGACAGGTTTTTGTTAAGCTTAATTTATAAAGCCTTTATCAACTAAGATTTCATGAGGTTAAAAAATAGCGTACCTGCTCATATAACTGTATTGTTTCCTTCAGTTGATCATAGAGTGTCTCCATGATGGGTTTGGCATCTTTGTCTTTCTTTGTGGACTCCAGCTTTTTCAGATTTCCACGTACATCTTGTTGTTTCTTCTCAAAAGCATCTAAAGTCTGCTGAAGTTTCTGATAAAATATAAACAAGATACACTGTAAATTGCTTTCACAAGATATCTTAGTCATTTCACAGAATTCATCTATACTGAAATAGCTTTCATTTTCAAATTCTTGACAAATGACAATTATAGCTACTCTTTAAGAAGATTAAAACTTGTCAATTTCGAATTCATATAATTTCCTTCATATCTTCCCCTAAAGAAATTGGCTTCATCTGTTGATTTATCAATAATATAAGGCTTGGTATCAAGCAATACATAAAATATAGAGTTGTCAATGAACAAAAGGGTGACTAGAGCTCAATCAGATCTGTTTCAACATTACAAATTCTAAAATCATGAAGCTTAATTCACGAAAATTTAATTTATTCAAGTATATGTTGTACACATACAAATAAGTCTTTTTGCCTTATATCTTTCCAACACCCTATTCATCTACTGACATAACAAAGAGAAGATGTAATTAAATACATATATTGTATAGAACCCAGATAGCAAATGAAAACCCACCTTCATCATAGAAATCAATTTCCTCGAGATTAAAGTTTTTGAAAATTCTATTCTACTATACACTTCTGAAGTCACTTGTTGGAACTCATAAATCTTAACTTTCTTCTGCTTTTTATTTTTTCTTTTTCCACGTGAACGGGGCTTTTCATTCTTCACTTTCTTCCCAGAATGAACTTTGGGTGTTTTTTTCTTTTTTCCTTTTTTCCCCATAATTAATCATGGTAAAATTAATAACTATCCTCAAAATAATGATACACACAAAAATTAGGCATATATTTGAGAAACAGTAAGGATTTTTCCTAACTGCAGACTGTTAATGCACCTCCTAATTCAAATAATAATGTAGTTAGGTATACTAAATTCTGAGTAACTCGAAACATTGGAGACTAATAACTTAATCTTTTAATAGCATTATGAACTTTGCTTCAACATTTCTATGTTGTATTAAATGAACGGTGATACAGGAGTTTCCCTTCATAAGAAATGTTTAAGGCGGTATAACGAGATTTGATTTTATTATTAGAAACACATGTCCTGAACATTAAAAAAGGATGGTTATAATATTGCTCTATGTACTAAACAGTCATAAAAAGGATGGTTAAATGAGAATAAGCATTTTTTTATGAATTTCAAATGGGAGGTTGCCTTCAAGATCCCCCCATGAATGACTTAATTATTACTGTATTTGAACTGAAATCTGGAAGTTAATAACAAAGCACATACTGATGATTCGAAGAAAAGATCTCTAACTGAACAGTTGTAAAGTAGCTTCATACATGTAATACTTGAATCTATACAGATATAAAATTCAACAAGTTTTTGATTTCTGTTCACTATAAATATCCACATCAATGTTAAACTAAATTCTTCAGACAGTGTGTAATTCTGATTATACTAATATCTGTCACAGTATCATGCCCTTACAAAGTCACTTCACATTGATCGATCGAGGTGGTAAGACAAGTGTAAATGTTCTCTGAAGTAAATATAAAGTAAACCTCCCTGTGTGGTTATATATAGTAAACCTCCCTGTGTGGTTATGTATAGTAAACCTCCATGTGTGGTTATATATAGTAAACCTCCCTGTTAGGTTATATATAGTAAACCTCCCTGTTAGGTTATATATAGTAAACCTCCCTGTGTGGTTATGTATAGTAAACCTTCCTGTGTGGTTATATATAGTAAACCTCCCTGTTAGGTTATATATAGTAAACCTCCCTGTGTGGTTATGTATAGTAAACCTTCCTGTGTGGTTATATATAGTAAACCTCCCTGTTAGGTTATATATAGAAAACCTCCCTGTTAGGTTATATATAGAAAACCTCCCTGTGTGGTTATTTATAGTAAACCTCCCTGTTAGGTTATATATAGTAAACCTCCCTGTGTGGTTATATATATTAAACCTCCCTGTGTGGTTATATATAGTAAACCTCCCTGTGTGGTTATATATAGTTAACCTCCCTGTTAGGTTATATATAGTAAACTTCCCTGTGTGTTTATAGTAAACCTCCCTGTTAGGTTATATATAGTAAACCTCCCTGTGTGGTAATATATATAGTAAACTTCCCTGTGTGGTAATAGTAAACCTCCCTGTGTGGTTATATATAGTAAACCTCCCTGTGTGGTTATATACAGTAAACCTCCCTGTGTGGTTATATACAGTAAACCTCCCTGTTAGGTTATATATGGTAAACCTCCCTGTGTGGTTATATATAGTAAACCGCCCTGTTAGGTTATATATAGTAAACTTCCCTGTGTGGTTATAGTAAACCTCCCTGTGTGGTTATATATAGTAAACCTCCCTGTGTGGTTATATATAGTAAACCTCCCTGTGTGGTTATATAGTAAACCTCCCTGTGTGGTTATATAGTAAACCTCCCTGTGTGGTTATATATAGTAAAACTCCCTGTGTGGTTATATAGTAAACCTCCCTGTGTGGTTATATATAGTAAACCTCCCTGTTAGGTAATATATATTAAACCTCCATGTGTGGTTATATATAGTATACCGCCCTGTTAGGTTATATATAGTAAACCTCCCTGTGTGGTTATATATAGTAAACCTCCCTGTGTGGTTGTATATAGTAAACCTCCCTGCATGGTTATATATAGTAAACCTCCCTATGTGGTTATATATAGTAAACCTCCCTGTGTGGTTATATATAGTAAACCTCCCTGCATGGTTATATATAGTAAACCTCCCTATGTGGTTATATATAGTAAACCTCCCTGTGTGGTTATATATAGTAAACCTCCCTGTGTGGTTATATATAGTTAACCTCCCTGTTAGGTTATATATAGTAAACCTCCCTGTGTGGTTATATATAGTAAACCTCCCTGTGTGGTTATATATAGTTAACCTCCCTGTTAGGTTATATATAGTAAACCTCCCTGTGTGGTTATATATAGTAAACCTCCCTGTGTGGTTATGTATAGTAAATCTCCCTGTGTGGTTATATATAGTAAATCTCCCTGTGTGGTTATATATAGTATACTGCCCTGTTAGGTTATATATAGTAAACTTCCCTGTGTGTTTATAGTAAACCTCCCTGTGTGGTTATATATAGTAAACCTCCCTGTGTGGTTATATATAGTAAACCTCCCTGTGTGGTTATATATAGTAAACCTCCCTGTGTGGTTATATAGTAAACCTCCCTGTTAGGTTATATATAGTAAACCTCCCTGTGTGGTTATATATAGTAAACCTCCCTATGTGGTTATATATAGTAAACCTCCCTGTGTGGTTATATATAGTAAACCTCCCTGTGTGGTTATATATAGTAAACCTCCCTGTGTGGTTATATATAGTAAACCTCCCTGTGTGGTTATATATAGTAAACCTCCCTGTGTGGTTATTCAAATACCTTTCACTTCATACAGCATATACAGGTACATTTAATTTCTTTCACAATATATTTCTAATGCAGACAAAGATTGGTAACTCTTGTTGTTGTAACATCCATGTTGTCACTCTGCATGCATGTATATTTATGTGTATAATAATTAACAAAATGTGGTTACCTTATACTTATATAAACATTTCGGGGGAGTAAAATCACATAAGATGATTTCCAATCATACTATCACTGAGATTTCACGAGAATGACTTTCAAGTGAGAAACAAAAACTACTTTATAATAGGGCTAAGAATGATTATGCAGGTGACGTCTCGACCATATCCTTCATAATGAGGTTAACAAATAGGCCTAAGATTGTTAAGTTTAGGAGATTTTGACAATAAAGGGCAAAATGAATGAAATACAAGGACATGTACGTACATAAAATATTATTGCATATTATTTATTTAGGTTCTATTAGCATACCTGTCAATTTTGAAATCTTAAAAAGAGGGAGATCTCTCACCTCCGCACTTGAAAAAGGGGGAGATTGCAAGTGAACCCATTTTACTACAGTTTTAATGAATGGCGACATTTTGTGCAAAACCAATTTCCAATAATTTCTTTTCTCCAAAACGAGAAATTCATTTCCAATTTACATATCATTAACTGAAAGTAAAGGGAAAGTAGAACAAACATGTTGTGTTAGTTTAACTCAAGGAAGGATTCAAAATATAGACAATTGATATAAGAGAAGGGAGGAGATCTCCAACAAGACCCTGTTGCAGCATCAAAAGCAAAACACCCCGATGCAAAAACACAAAAGACGAGTACAGCACGAGACAGAAAAGAGACACACGACATGTAAACATCAAACACAAAAGACTACACATAAACCGACGAGACCAATGGGCAACCGGTGCCGACTTTGGACGGCCATTTGTCAAGCAAGTAGCAAATGGTGTGGTTATCCTGGATTACGTGCGCACAAAACACTTCTCCAATTACCCAGAGGTCTCGAAGAACGTACAACTGTGGTGTAAAACAACCTCCTCACTGTAAGATGACATCACACAAACAAGACCGCGAAACGCAGAGGCCCCAGAGACAGATGAATATGTAAATGGATATAAAAAGAGGGCATGCGTAATACAGTCCTTGCTCTGCCGGCTGTAGCGAGCTCATGTATGTAATCACCCGAGGAGTCCAACTGACATTCAGAGAGGACAGGTGGTCGGGGCCCTGTCTTCTCTAAAGAGGTTTGGACAGGGCCCGTCATGGAGTCCCGTCGTCACAGTCAGTCAGAGTGCAAGTCTCAAGGATGCGCTTGTACAAGACTGTAGATTGGTCAAGTACCAAGCCTAGTACCAAGTACCAAGTACCAAGCCTAAGGGATAATTTGCATGAATATATCTTTTTGTTGTTTGAAATTTATCTCCCAATTTAGGTTAAAATCTTGTAAAATTACCAATTTACGGCCAAGGCCCCTGACATCAGGGGCTAGAAAAAACCCTGCAATTGTTAATTTGATTAATCTTGTTTTTCATATTAGTACAATTATGTTCGGACCCAATTGAGCTTGCCATATTACCGATTTGTACACTTGACTCCACTTTATCTTTCTGAATAGTTTTTCTTTGAAACAGCTGAGAGATCGTTAACAAGCGCAGTACAAATTATTAATATATACTATATAAGTACAGAATGACAGAAAGAAATTTTAATCAGTGCTATACAATATTTAGTCAATAAAAGTGCTTACATGATCAATTTAATTGTTTTCACAGCTTAATTAATTACCCTAAGGCATCCATACATATAAACACCGTGTACCAATTGTAATACAAACAACCGGCATCGTTCACATTTTAAACAAACTTTAATTTTTTAAGTATGAAGGACGAAAGTCGCTAGATCTACTAGAGTTCTGTATCTGTATTGTTACGTCGCAGTATCCCGTGTGGGCTTTAATGGAACGGTGGAGGGCGCTTAGTCGCGCTAATTTTGGATCACGTTTTTGAACTCTTCGATCTTATTTGCGCGCACTATTTCCTCACATAAGTGGTTCCATTCGGACGCTGTGCAGATGAAGAATCAGTTCCTTTGTTGGTCTGTTTTTTAATTTGGAATTTCCACTGGTCTTGAATTGTTCCTTGATCTAAAGTTGACGATGTTGCTGCTTACATAGTCCTCAAACGTTTTTGGTTTGATGTTTCGTTTATTTTGTTGAAATTTGATATATGATTCGGTTGGAATTGCTGGTATCTGCCCCTCAACCACCTTGTAGAAGAATATTAATCATTGTTGTTTCCTCCGGTCTTGTAGTGATGGTAAATCAAGCTCTTTTAACATTTTGGTCATCATTCCATCTTCTCAAGATTTGTAATTTTCAGTGATAAATCTTGCCCCTCTTCTTTGAATTGATTCTAGTTTAGTTATTTCCTGTTTCGCGTAGGAGTCCCATATAATGGCTCCGTACTCCATAATTGATCTTACAAGAGCTTCATATGCTGTTTTTTTTGCATTCTCTGGGACAGTGTTGTAAATTCCTTTACGCAAGAATCGGAGTGTTGAATTTGCTTTTTTTGTTACGTTGTTAATATGTTCCTTCCATTCTAGATCTTCTGATATTTGTAAGCCAAGATATGGATTTGATGGAAACTGCTCTAAGGTGTGGTTGTTGAGGATGTAATTTCTATGGCTCTTTTTCTTCATTGATAGAATGTAACATTTCTTGGCATTAAAACGCCTTAAAACGTTTATCTGTCTTACGTTGTGCGAAGCGAGGGAGGAATCGGGTAATAGGATCGAAACGTGGGAGTTATCAGTCTCCCCTGCGGGAGGAATGCGAACGCGGGAGATAAGGTTCAAACGCGGGAGTCTCCCCGTGAAATGCGGGAGAGTTGACAGGTATGAGTTAGTTTAAAGGTTTGGGGAGTTAGTAGAGGAGGATTTCTTTATCTACATAACTAGACTCAGATTACATATTTTATTTTACTGATCATCATGTGTCTATTTATTTGTATACACAAGGACTGGATGGTGAATTTTTAATTTCAAGGTGATTTACCCTTGCGCTGTGTAGAGCATGTTGTCTTCTTTATGGCACTTTACCCACAATGAAATGATGCACATGCCACGTAGTTTAGTGTGGTATGACATCATTCTATTGTTTTGAGTGGTAAGGTACATCACATGAAAAGACAAAAAGCCTCAACTTGAAATGGATCGTCGACTACAAGCACTTTACAGGAAGATCAAGATCTCAGGTCCAATGGACTGGACCTGCAATTTGCATACACTTTCACTGTGATAAAATAACAATTTTCCATTCAGTTTTGGAAACCAGCTGCATAAATTCCAGATATGATAAATGTGAGAGGATTATTCATTTACTGATCATGATTATGGACATCAGACCATATTCTTTTGAATTTGTTTGTTCAGTTGATGACAGAAGAGACAAGAAATTTAGATATCCAGTCTTTTTACCTTGACACCTTCTTTGGACGCCATGATGGAATTATTAATGACCCGATCGTTCTCAAAGAGTTTAAATGAATTACATTTTTAATCTTTTTGGCAGGCACCTGTCTTTTGTTTACATTGTCGAGAATAGCAACAGGAGGAGACTTCCGCCAAAAGAAAGACAACTCTTTTCAGTCCAAGTATAGTCCGGTAAGCGTTTGAAATAACGTTGAAGTAAGTAAGACTTGCAAGCGTAAAGTTGACATTGAACAACAACTCAGCAATCCAAAATCAGCTGTGGATCGAGTACAAAGAGAATGGTTTACGTTTCAGGAGGTAAAGAAAAAATTAAGTTATTATGAAATTAAAGAAGAGTTTTATGCTATACAACCATATTCTGTATTTCACGTTCTAATATGAATCTAGGCATTGCCTAGCATGTTTCAAGGTCTTACTTTTTGAAGCACCTGTTTGTCTGATCATCTACCAATTTATTTATCCACCAATTTATTCAAATAATGTCAATTTCGAATTCATAATTTGTTCGTTAGCATGGTTAGTATACGTAAAATAATGATCCTAAATTATAGGTAAACAGTGGCGGATCCAGCACCCCCTTTGCCCAGGGTCAAGGGGAGAATTTTGCCGATTTTTATAGGGTTTTTTGGAAAATTTTGGGTCAGTGCGTCCGCCTCCGCATTCCCCTGAATCTATGATATGATATGATTTATTCAGGTAAAACCAAGTCACAGGGCAGTATATCATTAGATTACAGCAAAATAAAACATAACAAAATAATGAAATTTAAAATAAACAAAAAAATGGTAGTGGAATAAAGAGCAATAAAATTTGCTACAAATACAATGAATGAAATATAAAACTGAGGTAGTTTGTATATATATTAGGAATTTGTAATGAAAAAAACAAGATAATCAGTTATGAGGATTTGGAGAGATATGATTTCATCTTGTAATTATATTAGCAACCCCAGCCGAGCGCGCCTATAGCGGCGAATTTGCCGAAAATCGATGCCTCACTTTTTAAAATTAAGATTACAGTAACTTCTACCCAACCAATTTTCATTATTTATGTAACATTTTGAAGCTAATAATCTAAAGTTTCTGAATATGTAATCGTTTTGATATTTTGTTCTGTCTAAATAACGTTTTAGACGAGTTATTTGCAATACACAGCTAAGAATTACGCATCGCCGATTTCGGCGCCTAAAACACTAAGCTCTTGTCACATATGTTACACGTGAAAGGATTTCCGCGGGGTCAAATCTCCATTAATATGCATGAAATTTACAGACCAAACAGGTGAGAAAATTACCTGGATGAAGCCACCTTCAAAATTAAAATATGTTGACTATGACCGGAGCTACAAGCGTGAAAATTTAATCAACAAGTACGTGAATACTATAAGGTAAGTCAATATTTTGAATACATATTCTTGTAGAGAAAAATCTAAATTTTCTTTTGGTATATATATTAATAATATTTTGTATTATTTAGCACCGCGCAAACGGGAGTCAAAGGTCAAGTTCATTCCAAAAACTCGCACGGCGCCTCCACGCACCTGTTTACATTATGTAAACAAACGGCGCCATATTGGATTTTCCGTGCCGGCGCCTTGAATTTGATAAATTACTCAATTGAAAAATCGTTAATAACTCTAATAAAGTAATTAAATGTTATAGACAATGTTTATGAATACATAGTTAATCAAAATATGTATTTAGAAAGTAATTATATACAATTAAAACGCCAAACATTGCCGCGGACGCGTCACTGCAGCATTGAAATATGAATGTATTATGTTGTTCACAAAATCAAGGGAATAATTTGGGTTTAAGGGGTTGGACTGGAGAGAAACATTGGACTTACGTCCGTATGGGATCCTTTGTCCAATTTTTTTTTTTAAATTTCGGACTTAGAAAAAAAATTACAAGCCGTCTATTTTAATTAACAACCCACTGCCTTCTTCTCGTACCCCCTCTCCAACATTCATTTTGTAATATTTGCCACGGTATAGTAGTGGCTGTGGACATTAAATAATTGGGTTTATAGGATGGACTAGAAAGAATCAATGGGACCGAGGAACCCTGCCCATTTTCTTTAAATTACGGACTTGGAAATTTTCACAACCGGCCTTATTTCCAAACATCCCCCGGTCATTCAGTTAAAATAAATTCAGCAAGAATGATTGATGGACGGACTTACGATCGCAGGGGATTCCCCGACTTAAAAAATTAATAATTTTTTTTTCAATTTCAAAATAAACTTATAAGTTTGAAAGCCAGCTCCTTTGAAAGTTTAACCCGAACCCCCCCCCCCCCCCCCTTTCTAATGTTGAGACTTGGATTTTTTTTTTTAATTTAACCCAATCTTAAACTTGCATACATTTAATTTCAGTTGAGTAAATCGACATGGCTATTAAAACATTTATAGATAGGGATTATTTTATTTTTCAAATGTAATTGAAAGGGAAACATTGGGCAAACACTTCCATTTTTCTTTTCTTTTTTTTTTTTCAATTTTAGGCCTTACTGCCACCCCCCCCCCCCCCACCCCTACCCCCTCCTCTCCCTATTTATGTAATCATGGGTATTTAAGAACTCCATGACTATATACTAAGATCTATTATACTAGCAACCTCAAACATATAGCAAAAGTGCTTTTACATGTATTAGTTGGGGCCATAATTTGAAACTTTCATTACCCCCCCCCCCCCCCCCCCTGCAAAGAAAGAAAGTTTAGAAAATACCTCCTATGTCTGTTTTTATGAGAGAAAAAAACTTCAAACTTTAAACATATCTATTTTATTCATTTCAGTCTCTCAGGTTTCTCCATCCAAATTCAATTTGTACTGGCAGTGCTTTCAGTGGTATATAAGAGAATGGAGACATATCCTGGGTCATTCTAAATCCTTGAGCCTCTCTGTGAATTTTAAGCTACAGCTGTACAAACGGAAAACATCACAAATGGACCTATACTTTATGATAGCAGATTTCAAGCCATTTTAAAGTACCTTTCTTTACTTCATCCAGATTGTGAACAAATCAATGCAGGGAATTATAGACAAACTTTGTAGCATTGCAAGAGTCAAGAAAACAGAACACTACAGGAATTTATTGATAAGCAATTTGCATTTGAGACTCTATCTTCAAGAAATGGTGAGGAAAAAAAAAATGTTTGGACCCTCTCTCTCTTCCAAGTGTGTACCCATCATCTCCAGTAAGCAAAGGCAAGGACTGTGCACTGTTACATGAAGAGACCATGATGGGTGATTCAGTATGGCTTACTCATGACAAGGGAAAGACTAGTGACAAAATTAAGACACCTTGTGTTGTAACAAACCTTAATATACATGTAATTACACTGCATGTATAGTTGAGCGTCTCAGAATAGTGTTAAATAGCATAGTAATGTAGATATCTAGAATTATGGTACATGTATTATCTATCTCAGATAATAATTACATGTACACATATCTGTGATATTTATTTAGAATATTATCTGAATCCTGATATTTCAGAAAGCGTAAGAGATATGATTTTTGATAAAATAATTATGAAAATTGATATATTATGTGGTTCTACATGTATTGATTTAACCTATTTCTTGCAAATATTTTGGATTGTTTACAGCAACTACTCTATTGAAGGGTATTAAAGAATTTCCATTAACTCTAAAAGAGTTTATATCTCAAAAAAATTGAGTCTTTGAATAAACATTCTTTGAATGTTTCAATAAAATGATCAGATGACACTACAATTCAGCAATTTAGTCTTATTTAATGAAGTGATATAGAGAAACAAACATCAGAATTGGAAAGAGAAGAAAATTTCCATTAAGATTGGAAAATTTGGTGTGGTTATCTTGAAAAACAAAAAAAATATGGCAGTTTTTGTGTAAAATCTTGTTTCGACGGTGCCGCGAACAGCATCTCGAAGACTTCGTTTTAGTGCAGGAAAAATTCCCCGAAAGCATCGAAATTTTGGGACTTCAAATTGTCATAACTTTGGTTCTGGTAAAGATATCTGAACAAAGTAAAGTGTTTTGTGTAGGTTTTTCAAAGCTCTATCCAATAAAACTGGTTGTAGAACACTTTGAGAACTTTGAAAATTTCACCTGGGGTTGCTAATTATATATTTATAAAAACTGAAATAACTATCACAGGAGCTTTAAGATATATATTTAACTATCACAGAAACTCTAAATAAGATATTGCACCATAATAACTATGATTTAAACCCAAGGATAACCCATGAAAGCTTATAAGCTTATTTCCAATGGGGTCCTTAGAAATAAAAATCAAGAAGTTAGATAAATAAATAAATATATGATGTTAATATATTAATGTAATATTTGAGGTTAAAAAAAAATATTTGAAGAAGAGAATAATTGATAGGAAAATCAACACAAACAAAAATTCAACTCAAAAGATACAAACTAAACTAAAACTAAAAATTAAACTAAAACTAACCTAAACATAAATAAAAGACTTTGGCTCAGACATCAAAAATGGTTTAGGCAAGGACAAAATTTGGGCTTACAGGGTTTTTTTTTTTCCTTGTTTTGGGGCCGAATTTCGGCCCCTTCAAAATGCCAAATTTCCTCTATTTTTCCCAAAAAATCACTCTTAAATTCCCAAAGAGGAAATACGAAAAAATCACTTGAGAAAGTAATACTCAAAACCTGAAAGTCGGCACAAAATGTCCTATTTCTAAGTGCATCTTCAAGTTTTTCATTCAACCCTTGTTCAGTTCAAGTAAATCATTGGATTAGCAGTGTAATAAATGATAATTGAGGGTTATACAGTGGTGAGAATTTGTATAAAAATTTTCCCAATTTCAGCAAAATGTAGCAAATTTCCCAAATGGGACAGGTACAGGCACCTTCCCCAAAATAAAAAAAAAAACCTGGCTTAAAATCCCTGTAACTTTGGTCATAATAACTAATTAAAATTTGGCAGATTAAATATAATGATTTAAAAATAAATAAAAGTTGCATTTTCAATTTCTCTGCTTTTAAGATTTAGATGTTCTTTTAATGATATTTTGAAGTTTTCTTTTCCAGATATTTCTTTGATGTTTAGTAGCAGGTCATTCCAGTCTTTAATAGCATTATAATAAATGTAATGTAATGTAATCTTGCGAGCACCAATTCTCAGAAAGTATAATTGATCGAAAGATAATTGTTTTTGCATTATTCTCAGTCTATGCACCTTATATTTTGTTTGAGCCCCCTGACACCAGGGTCTTGGAAAATGGATGTGGTCATTTTCTCCTATATACCATAAATCTATGTAATCTTGTGAGCACCAATTCTCAGAAAGTATAATTGATAGAAAGATTCTCAGAAAGTATAATTGATAGAAAGATACTTGTTTTTGCATTATTCTCAGTCTGTGGTCTAGATGTGAAGTTGTGAACCTGATGTTTTGTTTGAGCCCCTGACCCCAGGGTCTTGGAAAATTGGTGTGGTCATTTTCTCCTAATAGTCCTATATAACTCTATGTAATCTTGTGAGCACCAATTCTCAGAAAGTATAATTGATAGAAAGATACTTGTTTTTGCATTATTCTCAGTCTGTGGTCTAGTTGTGCACCTGATATTTTGTTTGAGCCCCTGACCCCCAGGGTCTTGGAAAATGGGTGTGGTCATTTTCTCTATTATAACTCTATGTAATCTTGTGAGCACCAATAATTGATAGAAAATGTCAATATTGAAATATATGTTCTATAGTACCAATTTTGTTGTACTAGACTAGATAATTGTTTTTGCTTTATTCTCAGTCTGTTGTCTAGATGTGCACCTGATATTTTCTTTGAGCCCCTGACCCCTAGGGTCTTGGAAAATATGTGTGGTCATTTTCTCCTATATAACTCTATGTAATCTTGTGAGCAACAATTCTGAGAAAGTAATTATAAAATTGATAGAAAGATAATTGTTTTTGCTTTATTCATGTTATTCTCAGTCTGTGGTCTAGATGTGCACCTGAATTTTGTTTGAGCCCCTGATCCCTAGGGTCTTGGAAAATGGGTGTGATCATTTTCTCCTATATAACTCTATGTTATCTTGTGAGCACCAATTCTCAGAAAGTACAATGTATAATTGATAGAAAGACAATTCTTTTAGCATTATATTAATCATTCTCTGGTCTTGTATTTTGTTTGAGCCCCTGATCTTGGGGTCTTGGAAAATGAGTGTTGCACTTAGATTAATTTAAGCAAACAACCAGGAGAGCTTCAGTCTCATCAGAGACTTCTGGTTTAGAGAGTCATGTGTAATCATGTATGCAAACTGATTTACCTGTTTTGTTTTTCAATGGTCTTTTGTTTTCCAGGTAAAGTGTTGGAGTCTCAGTCACCATGGAGACTGTCTATAATTCCAGAGACTTTCTGGGCCATAGTAAACTTTGTTGTGTTATTGTAAGTATTACTGAAAGCTATTTCTACTATATTGTATTGATCAAATTATTGAAATACATGTATACCATATATGTATAATATTCAGTTCCACTTTTTCTTTTTTTTTAGAGAAACATCTCTCTTCCATAACCTATTTGTATGATAAAGTGGTCAATGTTTTGTTAAACCTGTGTCTGAAATAAGTTGAAATTTGTACATGCATGTTAAGCTGTGGCTGGGAAATATGTCAGATAATTTTTAGCCCACCTTGACAAAGTACATGTGACGGGGAGCTTATGCTATTGCCCCGTCGTCGTCGGCGTCCACACTATAGGTTAAGCAAAATAGGACAGGTCCATTCCCGCCAAACTATAAGTCCTACATCAACCAAACTTGCATGGATGATGCATCTAAGGATGCTCACTACCATACAATGCATGGTATAGATGCTGCATTTGACCCATATTTTACGTTTGAGTGAGCAGGTAAAGTAAAATAGAACAGGTCCATTCTTGCATTACTATAAGTCCTACATCAACCAAACTTGCATGGATGATGCATCTGAGGATGCTGACCACATTGCATGGTAGGGAGGCTGCATCTGACCCACATTTCACGCTTGAGTGACCAGGTTAGGTAAAATGGGACAGGTCCATTACCACCTTACTAAGTCCTACATCAACCAAACTTGCATGGATGATGCATCTAAGGATGCTTACTACAATGCATGGTACAGAGGTTGTATCTGACCCAAATTTCACGCTTGAGTGACCAGGCTAACTTAAATGGGACAGGTCCATTTCTGCCTTACTTTAAGTCCTACATCAACCAAACTTGTGTCTATGATGCATCTGAGGATGCTTAATGCAATGCATGATACAGATGCAGCATCTGACCCACATTTCACTCTTGAGCAATAGGTTAAGTAAAGTGGGAAGGTCCATTTCTGGCCTATTTTAAGTCTTAGATCATTAAAAAAACTTGTGTGGGTGGTGCATCTGAGGATGTTTACTGCAATGCACTGGACAGGTGCTGCATCTGACCTATATTTCATGCTTGATTGACCAGGTAAGGTAAAATTAGACTCTTCATTTCCAACCTTCTTTAATTTCTTTATCAACCAAACTTGTGTGGGTGATGCATCTGGAAATACTTTGTGCGATTTTTGTACAGATGCTGGTCATGTGACAATGTTGCCGTCGAGGTGAGCGCTGTCGTTTAACAACAATTCAGATTAATTAGTGAATATTATTTCTCTTTTCAGCTTTAAAACAATGATACAGGTAAGATGTTATAGATTATCTTATATTTATGGATATTCTCCCTTCATGTAATAGTATGTGCATGAAGGAGAACCTAGCCAGTTGGAAATAACTTTTGATTTTTGTTTTGTTTGGGATGGGGAACATGGGGAAGAAACTGTTTGAAAAAAGAATTTTCTAGATAGGTGAAAAAGAATATACCAGCTTGAAAGACCAACAGAAGAAAATTGGGATGATGCAATCATTTAGGATTTAAAGAAGAGAATTATTCAGTCTGAAGGCCCCAAACAAAATTTTGCAGCTCAGATATTTAAAAAAAAATCAATCTCACAAATTTCCTCCTAGTCCCATTCCATAAAAATCAAGTGATTGCTCCTTAATTATCTATCATGTGTGAATGGAATGGATTGGTCCTTGTTTAAAGGTGAAGATGGGATTTAATTTTTAACATCACACCTATGTAGATGCGAAAATGATCTCATGATTTCATATGCTTACTGTCATACATGTACTTTCTGTTCGTTATAGAAATAGATTCTTTGTAAATATGAACAAACTTGTCAAGACAGGTTATTTCTACATTTAATCTTTATCAGAACAAATAATGACAAACCTACAATATATTGGTCATTTCATTGGTTTATATTGAATGTACTGTGTAAAATGTATATCACATTTTACTACTTTAACGTCATTTTGTTACAATTAGTCCGTAGCTAACAATATTTTCTATTGCAGCCTGATTTAACAAAGAAAGGTAACTCTTACTCTACAGATTACAGATCAGGAGGTGATGGAAGGTAATGATTGATAACATGATGAAACACAATGATAACATGACGATGAGACAATGATAACATGATGATAACATGATAACACAGTGATAACATGATGATAACATGATGATAACACAATGATAGTGTTTCAGAATTGGACAAAAGTCATTATTGATATTTGAATCGAATCGGAAGACCACTATCAAATCTAATATCAATTATTTAAGAAATAACAACTAGCTAGCCATGGTTTATTGTCCAGTAATTCCATGAGTGGCATGAACCAATCAAATTATCACCAATGTGAGGACGAGTGGAATTACTGGACATTAAATCACGGCTAGCTAGTTGTTATTTCTATTCTAATACAGCACGTGAATTGGTGGAGCTTAGCGCACTGGAAGTTTGTTGGAGATTTTACACCAGGCGAGTTCTATGGTACATACAGGGAGAAAATTTCAAGTCATATAACAATTCATGTTCTAAAATCATGTTTAAATCCTGTATTTTATTTTAATTAAACTTGATAGGTATTATATCTAGATGTTCGATAGCTTGCTGCAGTAACTTTGGTTCTCTTCCCTTGCACCTGTCAGGCTGTGGATCTAATATTATACAAATATGGACTTGGTCGAGGTCATTATAATGACCCGATGATATTTGTAATATTGAACGAGGCCGAGGTCGATATTACAAATATCATCGGGTCATTATAATGACATAATGACCGAGGCCAAGTCCTTATTTGTTATATTATATAAGGAATAGTTAGACTATACATGATTAAAATAATGATTCAAAACAATATATACACATAATCTTTAATCAAGCATTTAACAATTTATTGCACTTTTTTGTGAAAAGTATATCTAAAATTTTAATATTTAACAAAATAACTAAAAAAAAAATTTTTTCAAAAATACTGAAATCAGGACAAATACCACACTGAGTCATTATCTTCCGTCAGCGGTCATTATCGGAAAATAATGACTCGCGCGTCAGCCAATCAGAATCGACGTTACATCCCAGTTATATAATATTGCAATATAATGTATAATGTTCTACCTACTCTAGATCCGCTTAGTAAAGTAGATTTGCACCTTTTAAAATACTTTGAAATGATGTATGTATATGATATGGAATTCTCCAACCTCTATAAACCATTCCTATTCAATGAAAATGTGGAACTAAACAAACAAGGATATATATGCAAACTTAAAAGGAGACCTGAGTTATGGCCTTTTTTCGAATTTTTCCAAAGAAAATGAAATTAACTAATAAAAGTATGAGTAAGCGGCTTTTTCTTCACACGTTTAACACTGTATTTTTCCATAATTTTTTTAAAATTTGCAATAAGCGCGAGTGATATGCCCTTAGTGAAATCAAAAGATTTCATTGGACTAATATGTGACGTGTATGAATTATTCGATAAATAGTTTTATGTATGAGTTGCCTATTAAAATTGCGATTTACTCAAGGTGGACTTGCATGGATAAGCGAAGTGTGTAGTATACAATTACTCATGCATTCAACTGTCATGATAATGTACGAACAGTCAATTGGACATTTTTAGAAAATAACTTGCTTTAACCTTCATATTTGGATAATTCTTATATTGCAAACGCAAATTCCTGCTTCATATGTATCGACTTATTTTTGACTGACAAAAAATAGTCTGTAAGTGATCTATAAGGAGTAATTAATCAACTGCATGCTTGTTTGTTTACTTTTTTGCCTTCGGTTAATATGACGTCGATCACGGATAGTTGCAAAGATCACCGAGGTCGATGTGAAATATCTGAGCCCTTTTCAATCTTTTTATGCTGAATCTGATCGATTTCTTTAAAGAGAAAAATAGCTTTTGATTCAAAATATTGAAAGTGTTTGAAAGAATGAAAAATGAAAAAGCATTTTTCCCTTCCACTTTAATGATAACGTCAATGGAACATTTAAAGATGTAAAATAAACTTTCTGTACTACTGTGGTTATGGATCCATTCAAATCTAAAATGTAAACCAATCGATCTGAAAAGGTTTCCTTCAGCTGTAACAACTACATGTATCTGCTGTGCATGTTTTCAGGCTGTACATTTTTTTAGGGGGGGGGGCTATGGTTGCTATGTTTTTCTGTAAAAATAGGAAGAAAGATGTAGGTACTATACTCTGAAATAAGAGAAATTGTTTCTATAATAGAACGTCATCACTGCTATTATAATGAGACAAATGGATTTTGAAATTTATACTTCAGACTTAGTTTATGTTGCCGGGCCCACATGATTACTATTGATTGTCACCGAATGTGACGCGTCGGCGATGATTTTTAGATTTTCACTGACTATTTACTGAAACACTACTCAATGATGCAATGATGATTATCAGAATCTATCACCAGAAGTGTTTGGGATTTGCTTGTACCATGACAAGGTTTGCTGAATTATGGACAAAAGCAAATAATGTATACAAGTGTAAAGATTGGTGGTTAAAGTTAATGGTTACACTTAGTGATTGATTATTTTCTTCCTTTGTCTAAAAGTTCTTCAAGAATAGTTATTACTTTATGCATTTTCTGTCATCTTTTATCCTGAATGACACACCCAAATCCCTTCATCTTTATGACATCATAATTTAAGGTTTCAATACGTAACTTATAATCCACCCCCCACTTATTGGTTGTAAGTTCGGAAAAAAAAATTACTATATTTTGGGGAGAGGGGTCAAATATTGACCTGAAATAAGCCCTAGCAACAGTCTCTCCGCTTTCAACACTATGAAGATTATATCACTGGGGTTGCGCTTGCTGGATGGGGAAAAAATTAAAAGTTAAAATAATGAATCACTGAAATTGAAAACTGAGACAGCTGCCTTGAATGACTCAACTGATTAATTTATTACATTGTTGAGAGGGGCATGATTCCAATCTTTAATAGTTCTTGAGAAGAATGAATTTTGTCTAATTTTGGTTATGCTTGAGCAAATTTGGAAAGAAAGTGTATTCATATTATAAAAGAATCTTGGGGGGAGATAAGTCTGTCTTCCTTTAATATAGTGACTTTATTTTTTGCATTTTGTACATCATTGTAAGTCTCGAGTCATATGTCAGTTCGTCTATCTGCTAGTTTCCTCCTTTTCAAGTTGTTAAATTTGTCACTATTATGTGAATATGGAAGAATACATGATCTTATCTTCATTATTTTAATTATGGGATAACATATTTGTATTTGAGTTTAAATTGTATAATTTTAAAGTCACAGGTATTTGCAACTATAAAATCATACAATTTATGCCTCTGATACATTCAAAATCAAATTCAAATAATGTATCTCTATTCTAATATTCTAAACCATCTTTTTTGAATGCATATTTCATGACACCACCATGCACCATGTGATGTCTTAGTTGATTTGAAAGGATAAACATTAGGATTTTAGAGCCACAATTCTAAAATGTAACGTTCAAATGCAAAAAATGTTATCCCATTCTAATTCACCTTACATCATCGTGCAGCATTGATAAGGATGTGAGGTCGTTGTTAAATTGAAAACATATAAACGTTAAAATCTTACGACATCAGCCAATGAAATTGCATGTTGCATGTGACATGAATTAGAATGAATAAGTTACTTATGGTGAAATTGTAACAATTAATGACAGTACTATTGTTTATTGTAGACCTCCACAGCCGCCTAGGAGAAGGATGGGAGGATTCAGGGGTGGACGAGGTAAGCTCTTTCTGTTCTGTAATTTCTGTAGTTTTAAAGTGAATAAAACTTTATATATAAAAAGCATATATTCATAGAAAGAATTCCCTCTATGATAAAGTTAATGGTATTTGAACCTTGAAAGGGTCTATTTGGTAAATTTGCTCAACCTGAATCCAGTTTGATTAGTTTGTACAATGTATCTGTTTAAAATCAGTAGTTGTAAAGTGAAGATTTTGTGTGTTTGTATATTCTAATGTTCATTCTTGTGTGATTCTAGCCTTTCTGCTGTTCATCTGTATCATGCTACAAGGTTCTCAACAACTGAGTTTTTATAGTGCTTTTTAAATTTCTTTGGAAGACTGTTGTCAGAGAAAAACTTCTTTGGTGACAAATTCATTATACACTGAAAATCTATTTTATTCTGCCATTTCATTCTAAATTGTCATGAAAATATAGGAGATTAACACCTTTGAACAATCCATCTAATGTTTTTTTTTTTTTGGTCACATTTTTCATTTAGTTACGCTTCTGAATAAATCCAACACAAAATTTGGAGTGGCTCACTCTTAGCAAAATAGATACATAAAAAGTTTAAAGATTAAAAGGAGGAACCACAATCAATTATTTTGGCTTGAAGTATCACTGAGGGACTCATCATCCAAAGTATCCACGTCAGAAGGTTGCTCTCTGAGTTCTGACACTTTGTGGTTTTTTTTAATGAAATCACATGATGTATGAGAATACTCTTAATATTGTGGCCAGTTTGCCAGTTTCTGAATTATCTCCTCTCTATGTAGATGCTCCAGATGCGCCACCTATGGGAGGAGGAGGATGAGGAAGGTAAAGGTCCAGATGATCATGTGACAGTCATGTGACATACATGTGACAGTTATGTAACTTCTGGATCAAAGAAAACCACAGAAAAGACCTTTTCTAGACACAGTATGTAACCGTGACTTCTTGTTATGTGCATAGGTTTGTAAAAGCAGAGAATCTATATTAAGGAGTTATGCAATGCACATGTAGGATAACGAACTGTTTTTAGAATATCTCTGCTGAAAACATTATAAGCTACAGGTTTCATTGTACCTTTTAACTGTGCTACATTGTTAAGATGTATTCATATCACAACAAACCTTGAACTTCAATACTTAAAACTGAAAAATTAAGTATGATTAAAGAATTGTAGTATATTTCTTCCTTAGTAGTATTTATAGTGTTTTTGTTATAGTTTTTACAGTATTTTGGTTACAGTGTCTATACCATGTTTTGTCTCTAGTGAAGGTCAGTGATGATGTTACATGTTTGCTATGATCTTTATCACTTAGCGTTTATGATGAGTCTTCTACAAACTTCTCATGGAGTTGGAAGATTCTGAGTTTAATATGTAATGTCATGACATTTTAAAATCAATCCTGAGTCATTCTTATTTCTTTTGTAACTTGTTTTTCAGTAGTATTTATTTGTATGCCCACTCCTTGTAAAGGTACAGGCACTAGAGTTTGTTTTTTCCATTGTTCCTGTTATTCTGTCACACTTTCTGTTTCAAAATGATAACTCAAGAGCCCTTTCACCTAAGTTCATAGGTCATTGTTATGAAAACTACTCTTCAAAAATTGGTCTCCAGATTAAGACTCAATAACACTTTAATATATCCTTGCCAAATTTGGATATATGAATAAGAGAAGAAGCCATATTTAAAGTATCAAATTCACTGTACATGTACTTCACAATGGGGTTTCCAGATAGTGACATTAAACCCTTTCATCTTTTCAAACCAAAGGGTCAATAGGTCAAAGACCACTTTTATTTGTAGCAGAAGTTTAACTACTACTGTGGAGGTATATGTTTTACAAACATTCTGTAATTTGACTTTTTAAGTGAATTTTTATTTAAAACCATACATACTCAGTAGCATGTATAAATTTAACATAATTTATCTTAGCATTCATATTTTTAAGTCTCATAGATATTTATGTCACCTAAAAAACCAAAGTGATACTTAGGGGTCATTTTTTTCTGTATATCTGTTTTACTGTTGCTGACTATCCGAGAGTCGCCCATTTACAAATCTGGATGTTACTAACTTGTCAAACTTGATATGTATTACTTCATAATTATAATGTTCAAGCATGATTAGATTCAACACTAAGAATCAAGGTCATCTTCAAGGTCAAGGTTAAATACACACAGTGAAACATCTCAATTGTAAAAATGTCAGTGTTCAGTTCAAACCAGCACAAAGCAGAGGAGATCATAAATATTTTTTATTATACATGTTATATGTGCATCTTATTTTATTACTATTGATCATTGTTTTATGTATGTAAAGCTAATGATCTCATCATTGTATATAAACATTTAAGGGAAACTTAATTTTAATATCTAGTGAGTATGCGATTAACCCTAACCCTATACATGCTATAAACCCTATTTGCAATGAAACTAATTATAGAAATTTATTTGAAAACAGGCTTATCACCAAATTTAAATTTGTGATTTCCTTGTATTTGTAATGATTGTGCGTTGGATCTGATAGATGTAACAATGTGAATGTGTTACATGTAGCTGAGAAAAAAGTTAGCATGTTGTTCATTGTGATATGATTTACACAAATTCAAAGTCATGCAATGCCTATCCTATTTGATGTTATACATATAGCTTGTAGTCGTGCAAACAATATTGTTGTTATTGATGATCTGTGTGTATTTACTGTTCACAAATTGATATGCTGCATGGATTTTCTCATTTATAATCTTCATTTTCATGGTTACCAAATATATCCAGGTACTTGTACATGTACATGTTTATTTGAATTTAGTTTTCCACATTTGAGAATTTGATCTAGACATAAAGAAAAAAAATACTTGTTTCCTTCGTCAATTGTATCGAAAGAAAAATGAAGTGTCCAATTCTAATAGAGTTCAAAATTATAAGAAAAAGATTTGTCATTTTGAGTTTCTAATTTTGCTGTCGAAGTTTTATGTTCTGAGTCCAGAGATTTTGTTAAGCTCTGCATTAATAGCCATCCAAAAATGTAAAGTGTATTGCTAATGATACATGTAATATCATTTTGTAAAATCATGTGGATTATCATAATAGAATTAAGATTAAACTTTATTATAAGTAAAACCTCTTTAGTTTTTCCTTTGGAAGAGGATATATGTGAGAATTATATAATATTATCTTTGTATGTAACTTGCAATACATGTATTTGAATGATGAATTGAGAGTCTTATTATTTAAATGTATTATAAACATTTGTACATAGTTATGCTCTGTGAATTATTATGTCTTTACTCTGTGATTTTAAGCTACAAATTCTACAAGTTGAATAATAATTCAATAAATGGGTAAATTGTCCTTGTTTTTATCAGTGTTATTATTAAGTTCTGAAAAAAATGCTTTCTTTATATTTTATGAGAAAGGAGGGGATCTCCAACAATGCCCGATTGCAGTACCAACAGCAAAACCCCAAAAACACAGAGCAGACACGCACAGAGAGAGATGCAAATGGTACAATGAACACAGGTAGAAACAACTAACACAAATAACTACACATAAACTAACGAGACCAATGGGCTACCGGTGCCGACTTAGGACGGCCATCTGCCATGTCAGTAGCAGACTGTGTGGCTCCAGGTTACGTACGCAAAATCCTTTACTCTGTGATTTTAAGCTACAAATTCTAAAAGTTGTGCGCACATAATCCGGACAATCACACCATCTGCTAATATTAAGAATTTAATTAGTTAACATCATTCCTGTTTAGAACAATTTCACAATATTTTGCTATGTGTTCCTTTATCGCCGTGAGTGCTGATGTCAGATTTCTATATTTGTCATTCTAGACAAAATTGTAGTAAATATATGAGTTAACCATTCATAAGTGTGTTTAAGGTCTTGTTGGTTTGTGTGTAGTCTTTTGTGTTTCATGATTTTATGATGTCTTCATTGTTTGTTCCTCCTTGT
This sequence comes from Pinctada fucata, assembly GCA_028142955.1. NCBI lineage: Eukaryota > Metazoa > Mollusca > Bivalvia > Pterioida > Pteriidae > Pinctada > Pinctada fucata. The sequence goes on from AP027102.1 coordinate 101,865,835, forward strand.
CCCTCTGGTGTCTCTTGTGCTTATCCACTCTGTGTTTTTGCCTTCAGATGTTTCGGTGTGTTGGTATGGTGCTGCAACCAAGATTGTTGGAGATCTTATCTTTTTAAGTGTTTACTTTTACTAGTTGTAAAATACTTCGGATGGTCATAAAAGTTTGCATCTAAATTGCTTGTGATAAAATGATGACATCTGCAGTCAAGGTCACAGCATGTAGAACAGAAAAAAAACCTTGATGACAATATTCCTTTGATGAACATCACACCATGTGGGCTTGTTGCTTATAGGAATATATCTTGTTTTTCATGTATTTTGAAGGTCAAGATCCAACTTGTACTTGAGGATATAACCGTCCTCGAAGGGATTCAACCCGGAAGAAGTTGTAGATGATCAAGATCAGTACAAAAACTGATGGAAAACCAAAGCATGACACCCATGAATTAATACTATAATCTGAGAAATGATGTTTCATGATAACTTCCACCTAACTGGGGTGAAGGACGTGGCTTACTTGTATGAGATTCACACCCTTCCAATGTCACCTGTCTTAGAAATCAAATTAAAGTCTAATGCGAAAACAAATTTAACTATAGGTGGTACCACTCAAATAAATCAATGCGGCACTTGACAAACCAAAAACCACCCAAACAAATACAAACGGCCAAATGCTGTTGTAATACCGTCATGGTATTGAAACTCGGATAAGAAAACTTACAAAAATAAATTTTGGCTGCATGGAATCAATCGAGATGTGATATTCCATCCAAAAAATTCAATTGTGTATCCTTATGTGAAACAAAAATTGTGACTTAAGAAATGAATCTCATATTTTTATGCCCCCAGAATCAAAGGTTCGGGGCATATAGTTTTTGGCCTGTCAGTCTGTTTGTCTGTTAGTCAGTTTGTTCGAAAAACTTTAACGTTGGACATAACTTTTGAATGGGAGTTGATAGGGCTTTCATATTTCACATGTGTATTCCTTGTGATAAGACCTTTTCCATTGATACCAAATTTTTTGACCTTGTGACCTTGACCTTTGATCTACTTTTCAAAAACTTTAACATTGGGCATAACTTTTGAATGGTAAGTGATATGGCTTTGATATTTCACATGTGTATTCCTTGTGACAAGACCTTTCCAATGATACCAAAGATTTTGACCTCATGACCTTGACATTGACCTTCTTTTCTAAAACTTTAACATTGGGCATAACTTTTGAGTGGAAAGTGATAGGGCTTCCATATTTCACATGTGTATTCCTTGTGACTAGACCTTTCCACGAATACCAAAATTTTTGACCTCGTGACCTTGACCTTAACCTTTGACCTACTTTTCAAATTTTTAACATTGGGCATAACTTTTGAAAGGTAAGTTTATAGGGCTTTGATATTTCACATGTGTTTTCCTTGTGACAAGACCTTTCCATTGATACCAAAATTTTTGACCTCGTGACCTGGACCTTGACCTTTGACCTACTTTACAAAAACTTTTAACATTGGGAATAACTTTTGAATGGTAAGTGATAGGGCTTTGATATTTCACATGTGTATTCCTTGTCACAAGATTTTTCCATCGTTTCATCGACATTTTAACCAGGTGACCTTGACCTTTCATATACATGTACTTAACAGAAAATAGGTGTTTATACCAACAAAGATGCCACCGGGGCATTCGTGTTTCACAAACACAGGCTTTATTGCGTAGCGCGTTGATGCAAAAGTTTTCTGTCCAATTTTCGGGTGATACCTGCATCAACAGAATAAATATAAGGTTCATTTCTTATCATTTTATTTTCATCTATTTATGGAAAGCAGACTGTTTTCTTGGATCTAAAAGCAATCAATCACCGCGCTATATTTCGTAAGTCGGAGGGTTTCGCAGTGATACGTCTGCCAGAACAAGTTATGGCAGCCGCCATGATTCAAACAGCGAACAATCGTCTCTATATCTTTGGAATAAGGACCAGTCTGAGCAAGTTCTAAATGCACTTTTAATTTTTGGGTAAATAGAAAAGAAATGGTACCACTGAAATGATAAGCAAGCATCAACAAATTGTATTTTCAGCAACGAGTTCATTCATGTTTGAGGGAACCCCCGGTTCTAAAAGTAGGAATATAAATAGACTTGCGTGAAAAATTGTGTTGATCGATGTATCAACAAAATTTCTCAGCCAATCAGCATCTTCGTTTCTTGACAATGACAATGGAAATCAAATGATTTGCATGGCTTGCCAAAATTTAATTGAGAATAACTCCGTGTCGCATAAATTTCAAATTGTACATATAAATGGTGACAACTTCTTTCTTGTCTGTTGGAGGTGTCTGATTTTTTGGGGTGTTGCATGCATTCAGGAGACGCTGACTCTCCACGGGCACCTGGTCTCACGTCGGAATGATATTCATTCCGAGGTTCACAACCGTTCTAATGGAGATTCTAATGGTTTTGTCTTGGCTTCTCGATTTTGAGACTGAATAACTGATGGGGTACTTCCTTGATGTTTATTTATTTGGACTAAGTATGATACATACTATTATTATAAAGGAATAACAAGAATACAAGTGATTTCAAGGTTTAACCCAATATGATCGCAGGACGCACTGCAGTAAAATAGAAGCTGGACACAGTGAACATGAAGACATGGGTCTTTTAACTCGGAAAGAAAGCAACAAGCAATAGACACGGAACTACCACACCAACAAACGGCTAGGTGCCATGAACAAACTGCCACATAATATATTTAAAAAAGCAAAAGTGAATCGACAATGGAAATGAGATAAGGTGCTCAAGGAGAGTAAACATGATCTGTATTCTATCAACATACATGTACTTCACTTCAGTGGTACAGAAACGGTCAAAACCGTTGCTTATATCAATGTTAAACGTCTTTAAATTCAATAGCATCATTTAAAACCCGATAAATTTTCAGCATGGACCAGGCATGCACGTTTCGGGTACTAAACCCTCGTCAGTGATCCTTAGTCTAAACAATGTGATATGGCCAAAAAGTATGAAAATTATGTCCAAAAATGTACCAAAAGACGTAGCAGAATGGGTGTGATATGATGCTACAGGACCCACGTTTTAGAAATTTCAAGAAATTTTGAAACAGAAAATTTCAAATGCGTTGAAGAGACAGACGATCAACCGAAGTTGATCGAACTTGGCTACATGTGCCCTCGGGGACTCTTGGTCCACCAGCAGTGACACTCACCAAGTAGTTCAAATGTTTAACGTCTTTAAATTCAATAGCATCATTTAAAACCCGATAAATTTTCAGCATGGACCAGACATGCACGTTTCGAGTACTAAACCCTCGTCAGTGATCCTTAGTCTAAACAATGTAATATGGCCAAGAAGTATGAAAATTATGTCCAAAAATGTACTAAAAGACGTAGCAGAATGGGGGGGGATATGATATGCAGGACCCACGTTTTAGAAAATTAGGTGCTTTTTGGGGGGAGGGGTTCTTTACTAAGACCACACTGTGATTTGCACATCGAGACAACCATCGACATTGACAAGTTTTCAAGGAACCGTTGCAACAGGCATTGCATGCAAACAGGAGACACTGACTCTCCCTGGGCACCTGGTCTCACTTCGGAATAATGTTTATTCCAGGGTTTGCAACTGCTCCAATGGAAATTTTAATGATTATACCCTGCCTTCTCGACTTTGAGACTGAACAATTGATGGGTACTTCGTCGATGACAAATAAGATCAAGAACTACATGTATATCCCAATATAGAGACAAAATGGAAAATTCGAAAATCATCAACCGAAGGGCATACAAATTCATGATAGCATACAGGAACCAAAGCAAAGGAACAAAAATTCATCCATATGAACAAAAGCGAACTCCCAATAAGGGAGTGAGACCAGATGCCCAGGAAGAGTCAGCATCCCCTTCTTGCATGCAGCACCCGTCGCTTCAATTCGGCAGACATGTCACATCCGGTTACTTCCACAAATGAAGGTACAAGTATTTTCTGTGGTTGGATGGTTCCAATGGTCTAAGACAGAATATCATTAACTATTCCAGACAATGGGACATCAAAGTGTATGACGAGTTCCCAGTGTCGACATTGGAAATTCATCAGTGACGATGTTAGTCGGTCACAAATGTATCCCTGACTGAGAAGCTTATCCGAGATACGCCTAGCCCTCAGAACAAAATCTGTATATCTGGTACTTGCTCTGTCAATTATATCAATTGATATATAAACACGCCATATGCAGGCGATGAAGGGATATCGCTACTTAGAAAAGGAAAGTTTGTGATGCTAAAATTTAAGTCGTCACGTTTATCATAGAGTGAGGTGTTCATGTGACCATCGGTGTCGTAGGACAACATTACGTCCAGATAGGATGCTGAATTATTTGTCTCTGTGTTTCAATCAAGCGCTTTGAATGTTTATTCAACAAGGATACTGAAATTGAAGATTTTGATTATCAATCTTTTTATTATATGCTATATCCCTTTATATTAATATATTGAGACGTTGGCATACATCATTTGAAAATGTACATGTAAATGTACATATACATTATGAATTCTGAGTACAGGAATTATTTTGCCAATATTCTACCAACTTCGTATGTTTGCATACGTTTTTATAAGTGTTCGAAATCTAGAAGATACATTTGAAAAGTTTAAACTTGATTTAAAGCGAAATGAGTATAGCATACAATAGAGTAAGAGAGTACACTCCCTTACGATGTATAACAGAATTAGCGATGTTACACAGTATCTTAGAACATGTACATTTTGTATGTTTGATTTTCATCTTTATTTCTCTGCACCCATCCGTCTCCTCCATCTTGTTGGCACACATTCTTGTGATAAAAATATCACCTGAAAGAAAATTAAGAATGACAAATTTTGTAAAAATTATCTAATAAGTAATGAATATGTTATTCTTCAGCGTCAAAATGTTATCATCTTTATGAGGATAGCTTCTGAACTTCTTGTTCATCAGATCCAGTCAAAGCTATGTTGTTCAATGTATATTCATGTGCTTGAGCAGCACCTGTAGCTTATCGGTCTCACTGTAAACGATCTAAATACAGTGAAGACTTTTCTTCATAATGACATATATGTAAACGTGGACATTTTGGCATGGGGATTATCTTAACGATGTCATTACTGTAAACATGGACATTTTGGCATGGGGATAATCTTCATAATGACATTACTGTAAACATGGACATTTTGGCATTGGGATAATCTTCATAATGACATTACTGTAAACATGGACATTTTGGCATGGGGATAATCTTCATAATGACATTACTGTAAACATGGGCATTTTGGCATTGGGATAATCTTAATAACGACATTACTGTAAACATGGACATTTGGGGGGGGGGATAATTTTCGCATATTTCACGAATAAAGTGATTGCACGAAAATTTCCCCAACGAGAAAATAACCCTGGCGCATTATTACAAAGGCAGACTTGAATATCATGAATATTTCCCCCAAGTATTATTAATTGAGATTATTGATCTTATAATCGCGAATATTTCCCTCAGCAGAAAAAAAACACGTTTACAGTATCCTACAATATCACATCTCTACTGCTTCTTTACTGTATGAAAAGATGCAAAAAAAAAAAATGAAATGTTAGGTTTTAATTCCTGAAATTCGCATTAAAATGCTAAGAATTAATATCTTAGTTGCATATTTACTTACTTTTTACACCCAAAGTGTCACAATTCCAACAACCTCTTCAAATGAAAGGACAAACACAAACAACACACAGAGGGCGTTTAAAGTTATCTCGGGTCGGGACTAGAGTGTTTGACTCGGGTCGAACCCAAGAGTCTGATCCTAGCTATCACGCATATGCTCCAACATCTAGGCAAAACTCGTATCAGTAATTGATCAATTTCGTGCATGGGAGGAAATTTATAACCCGAAGAGCTACTCTAGTCCCGACCCAAGTTCAAAATAAAAATGTTCAGAGAGATAAAACAACTTTTGTAGAATATAAACACAAATAGACGCACTCTCTTTGACTATGTGACTTTGATTTTAAAAATCAGCATCTGCGATTACTCAAAAATCGGTTAGACGACGTCATGTAGTTTTAATTCACAATGTAAGTACATTAGAACATCTTCCTTACCATTGTATCTAAAGATTCTCTTCTCACATTGTTTTACACCGGGACGACATTTTGTTATGTTCAGAAAAGGACTGTTGGCATTAAATGGATCAGCACAGCCCCACGTGGCATTACCCGCGTGGATGTCACTACACATGTAACATATATTCGCCATTACTGAAAAACAAACAATTATTAATATTCAACAACTTAACATGATGTATACGAATTTGTATCATAGTATCAGTATCCTTAATTTATTTCTAAAAAGCAACTTATCAAAAGTCCTGTTACTTCTTATTTTACGTCAAAATTGTGCGTTCTTCGAGACCTCTTGGTAATCACAAAAGTGGGAGGGTTTTGTGCAAGTAATCCGAATAACCACACCTTCTGCTTCTTGCGTGGCAGGTGGCCGTCCAAAATCGACACCGGTTACCCATTGGTCTCGTTGGTTTATGTATGGTGTTTTGTGTCTGATGTTTTTATGTTGTTGGCTGGTGTTCCTTGTCCCATTTGCGTCTCTTTCTGTGCTTGTCTGCTCTGTAGTTTCGCCGCAACCAAGTGTGTTGTTGGTTATCTCTTCCTTTGTTTCTTATATTGGTCTCGTTGGTTTATGTGTAGTCCTTAGTGTTTGACGTTTCTGTGTTGCGTTGACGTTCCTTGTCCCTTTTGCGTCTCTTTCTGTGCTTGTCTGTGCTGTGTTTTTGCATTGGGTGTTTTGGGGGTTTGCTGTGGATGCTGCAACCTGGTGTTGTTGGAAATCCCCTCCTTTGTTTTACAGTCGGATTATTTATATGTGAGGGAATTCTCATATAAATGACATGATAATGCTGGAACATCCTTTCCAAAATTTCAGGATTTGGAAGATATTTTGTAAGTCTGACTGTAAAGTAAAGAGTGAATATAGAGAGAATATCTAAAGACTGTGCACCCGATTGATATTTCAAATAATTTTAAATGGTAAAGAGGTGATTATATATAGAGAAGCTAAAACGGTTGTAGTTAGAAATAAAGCTTTTCCAAAAATCATAAACTAAAGAACATACAAATCAGACAGAACCTGACGATAAGGCAAAAGAAACAAACCGGAAAAGGTATAGAGGTCATATGAAAGAGTAAGCATCTCCTGATTTTACTCTTTTATACACCTTCTATATAGACATAACCTCAGACAGTGCATATTTTGTAGATATTGTTTTCATTTTCGTGCGTAAACATCGACGGCGGGTGCGGCTAGCCAAACAGGGGATGCTAACTCCTCCCGGGCACCTGGTCCCATCTCTAGCTTGCTAGGGGTCCGCCGATGCTCAATTTGGTGCTCTGTTGTGAGTACTGTTGAGATTGTCGTCAGGATCTTCTTTATCTGATTTGTTTCGCTTCTTTCATCTCAATTTTTTTTATCAAGATTTGAAACAACAAAAAGTATTATGTGAAAATGAAAGAAAATATAATACTTACTGTGTAGTGTTCTATCGAAAAAGATGAAGAAACCAAATAATTTGACAGTTTTCATGTTGGTGTTTCTCCAGGTGCTGATGCTGATAATGTGATCGATTATAATCAAGTAATACTGTAGAAAGTTATGTTTATTGACGAGAGTTGCATATCAAAGATGCGGGTACATGAGCGATGCGGGATGATTAGAGAGAAATTCTTTGTTATCTATTGAAATACATGTATATAGAATTGTAGTACTATATAATTTCAACCTCGTGATGTCAATATCCTACCTCATTCTTTGATCGCATTATTTGTCAGTTTTGAAGTATAATGTTCGAGTTTAAAATTTCATCATATTTTCATTTCAACGAATTATGTCTCCTCAGTGATGCTCCTGGCCGAAAAAGAGGAAATCCAAGAGAAAGGAGGGGGTCTTCAGCAACACATAGTTGAATCACCAAATAACATGAAAATTTGAAGAATTTGATTCAGTTAGAACATTTAAATGCCCAAATCAGACCTACGGCAACGTTTTCAACTAATCTAAACACTTTATAAGGCAATTCTTAATGTTTAGTAAAACAAGAAAATGTTTGAAAATAATGAATAAGCAAATGGAGTTATGAGAAGGATAAGGCATACGTTTTCACCGAAAATACCAAGAATATGGCGTCAAATCAAAATGTTGTTGTGGGTAGACATGTAGCAGTATCTGCATTAAAGTTACACTACGAAATAAAAGAAAGAAGGGAATCTCCAACAACACTCGGTTGCAGCATCCACAGCAAAAATCACACAAACAAACGTTCGGAGACTATGAGACAAAAGAGAATACATATATCAAATGAACCAAAGACAGTCACTACTCAAACATGAACGACAATTTGAAAAGAATAATGCTAATATACATGGGAACTGACATGCGAGTTTTATTCGCTGTGAATAGTAAATAAAGTAAATATCTAGATCCTTTCACTTAATCACCCGGTTACAAAGAGGTATTCCAAGACGCCAAGTTATAGCATTAACCAAACAAAAAAGGAAAATAAAAAGTTAGAAGAAAAGAGGGGATCTCCTACAACACTCGGTTGCAGCACCCACATAGAAACCCCAAAAAACCCAATGCAAAAACAGAGTGGACACCAAGAGAAATAGACACAAAACGGACAGGGAACACCAATTCACGCCATAGAAACATGTAACACAAAAGACAACGAGACCAATGGGCAACCGGTGCCGACTATGGACGGTAATCTGCTATGCAAGTAGCAGAGGGTATGGTTATCCTGCAACCCTCCCATTTCTCCGATTACCCAGAGGTCTCTAAGAACGCACAATTGTGGTGTAAAACAACTTCCTCACTGTTAGATGACCTCACACAAACAAGACCGCAAAACGCAGGGGCCCAAGCAACACAGATGAATATGTAAATGGATATAAAAAGAGGGCGTACGTAATACAGTCCGTGCTCTGCCGGCTGTAGCGAGCTCATGTATCTTATCACCCGGGGAGTCTGACTGACATTCAGAGAGGACAGGTGGTCGGGGCCCTCTCATCTCTAAAGATGTTTGGAATTAATGACAGAGAAGATAATAGCTCATAGAAACCCTAGTTTACATAAAAACTCTAAGGGGTATCTTCCCGATTTGTCTTTCGCAAGTTCTTTGGCAGAAATGGTAGACTTTTGCTCTTCATTATTTCATACTATTTGGATTTTATTTTTTTTTAGGTCCCGAGCATCACTGATGAGACATTACTTGTTGAAAAGCGCACATGGTACACTGAACTTTTACAATATTAGATATAGTACATATATTTAAATACTGACAGTTTTAACATAAATTAGTATATCAAAAGCATTATGAATACGCCATCCTCTCTTGAAGTTCATGACCAATCAACATAATAGTCCAAACAACTTTCAGATAGGACATGGGATACACACCCATTCTTTTCTCTCAATATTTGGACATAGCTTGTAATAGAGCCCCTTCATCACGGTTGGTGGTGTGGGAAGCTTGAAAAGATACTGATATCGAACCGCATATTAGTCAAGTATCATGAATAATGTTGTTTAGGTCCTGTAAATACTGCAACGTGGTCTAGATGGAGATTTACACATGATCATTCAGGATTATATATAGACTTGCAAGTAAGGCAATTGATGTTGTTTTAAAGTTTCGATCTAAGGTCAATCTACCTATGATCTTTTGAGTGTGTTTATCAATGACAAATGTGGACAATGACAATATCCCAATATACAGTACAAAATCGATAAATCGGGAAATCACAAACCGAATGCATATCAAATCAGGATAAAACAGGAACAAAAGCAAACAATCAAAAACCTCCACTACATGAAAGAATCGAACTCACAAACACAGAAACACAATTAATGGAAAGATTCATACAAGTGTGTATGACTAAAGAGATGATTTTGGATTAAACATAGTAAACAAAGGAGGGGATCTCCAACAACACCAGGTTGTAGCACCCACAGCAAAACCCAAAAACACCCAATGCAAAAACACAAAGCAGACAAGCACAGAAAGAGACGCGTAAGGGACAAGGAACGTCAACGCACAACACAGAAACATCAAACGCAAAGGACTACACATAAACCAACGAGACCAATGGGCAACCGGTGCCGACTTAGGACGGCCATCTGCCACGGAAATAGCAGAAGGTATGGTTATCCTGGATTACGTGTAATTTCCCCTGGCTTGACGATGATGTTCCTAGATTACTATCCTATGGTATCTACATTTCACAGCTCATCCATTATGCTAGAGAATGTACTGATGTTTGGGATTTTCATAGTAGAAATTTACAAATTACAAAGAAACTTTTAGGACGAGGTTTTCGTTTTCACAAACTAGTAAAGACTTTCTGGAAATTTTACAAAAATTATTGTCAACTTCTTTTGACGTTCGGACCAAAACAAGCAACAGAGTATATTACTTTGGGTATTTCTCAACCTGCATTTTATGGTGACAAAATTAACAAAATGAGAAGGATCAACTATAGACAACATAACCATCGAAAATTCGTCAGAATCATCAAACGCCTTTTATACCGTGGATATTATTCTTATGTCAACAGACGGACACTAGGCTTGGTACTTGACCAATCTACAGTCTTGTACCAGCGCATTCTTAAAATTTGCACTCTGACTGACTGTGACGACGGGACTCAATGACGGGCCCTGTCCAAACCTCTTTAGAGAAAACAGGGCCCCGTCCACTTGTCCTCTCTGTCAGTCGGACTCCTCTGGTGATAATATATATGAGCTGTCTACAGCCGGCAGAGCACGGTTAGTATTACATATGCCTTCTTTTTATATCCATTTACATATTCATCTGTGTTGCTTGGGCCCCTGCGTTTTGCGGTCTTGTTTGTGTATGGTCATCTGACAGGTTGTTTTATACCACAATTGTACGTTCTTCGAGACCTCTGGCTTATCGGAAAAGTGGGAGGGTTGTGCGCACGTGATCCAGGATAACCACACCTTCTGCTATTTTCTTGGCAGATGGTCGTCCTAAGTCGGCACCGGTTGCCCATTGGTCTCGTTGGTTTACGTGTAGTTCGTTGTAATTGATGTTTTTGCATTGTGCGTTGACGTTCCTTGTCCCTTTTGCGTCTCTTTCTGTTCTTGTCTTTGTTTTTGCACTAGGTGTTTTGGGGTTTTGCTGTAGGTGCTGCAACCTAGTAAGGTTGGAGATCCCCTCCATTATTCCCAATTAGGAGTGAGACCAGGTGCCCAGGAAGAGTCAATATCTCCTGCTTGCATAGAAGTCCAAGTCATTGAAAAATAAAGACAAAGAACTTTATTCTATATGATATTTTATATACACATGTACTTCATATTTGGTTATAAACAAAAGATATGAGGAAAATACAACCTTTTTCATAACTTTGGGTACATGTTCCAATCGTTTATTTGTATTATTATTTCTTCATTATTTGAAATAGCTAGGCTTAAAAAGGCATATATGTCTATATTTATTTTTTCAAATATCGCCATGCATGAAACACGATGTTTTTTTCCAAGCTCCTGAATCAACATACTGCAGTGTAGTGTATCAAATGTAAATATTTATAAAGAAAAGAATTATCTGCAAATTTGTATTTGCAGCAGAGAAAAAAATTATAACAAAGTTAAAATGAGTAGATATGAATCTTAATTAGAATTTTTATTTATAATTGTCTAAAAGATGGAATTATAAAATAAGAATAACGCATGTACGTTCAATATTGCACTTTTTATGTCGTGCACCCGCTCTAAATAGAGTAAATTAAAGTGAAAAACTAAGTAGATGCATTAATTTACTACTCATTAACCAACTATATTAGAGGTGTTTGATATTCATGTCTTAATTAAAATCAACCATAGCAAACAAAACATCTACCCGTTCTTTCCATCACAGTTGCGGATAAAACATTTACGAAATGAGAAAAATTGCGGAAATAAGAAGGTTAAGTAACAAATTCATAGAGGAATTGATACTGCTTTCATTACACAAGTGTCCATAACAGATACACCTAACATAGGGAATATTAAAGTCCTCGGTCTCCTTCATCCCTTCATTACATCCCTCCTCCTGATCTCCCGGCACCCCACAGCCTCTCATTACAAAAGTCGTATTATGATCTATAAAGATAAAAAAAAAAGATTTAAAATTACATAGCTATAATAATAATCATTACAGCTATGTGTTTTACTAATTTTAAGAGTGTCATTCTTTATCAATACTTAATGTCTTTTATTGATTAACAGTCTCTAAAATTTAAATTTCAAATTATGTGTCGGCGCTAAGGTCTAATGGTTAGAGTATCGAAAAGTGACCTAAATGTTGCTGTTTCGAGCCTGACAAGGGCCGCAGGTCGGCCGAGATATATAGTTTTTTCTATGTTATATGTAATACAAAATAAAATCCTTGTATCTGTATTATTTACTTGTTTGTGGTGTTTGATTTTAAAAAAATCAAATCGTTAAACTGGAAAAAAGTATCAATTTTGTCTCATCAACTTACCGTCCAATTTTAAAACGACCTTTTTACAAGTGATACTATGTTCACAGTCCTTGATGGACAGATAAGGATTGTTATTTACTTTCAAGGGGTCAGAACATGCTTTTGTATTCTGTGAGTGGGGATCACTACAAGCGAAGCACTGTATGTTCTCTCCTGTAAAATACATGGTCCCTAATATATATCATTTTAACAGTATTAAACGTACCATGCAGAAAAAAAAAACTTAAAGCAAACTTACATAAAGGATACAGTAAAATCTATGTTACATGTTTAATTTTAGACAAATAAATAAATTAATGACAAAATGAGATAACGACGATAAACGCAAATTTTGAGTTCGTGAAATGCTAGATTTGACTTCAATTAGAAAAAATTAATTTGGAATTTTCTTCATGAAGGTATAGAGTTGGAACACTTCCCTATTATTCAAATGTTGGGATTGTAACATGAAATGGGTCTATATTCCATTTGCTGTACATTCGACCGAGATGTTTATGACAGATATAGATATTGCCCATATTCCTAAACATAGTTAATCGATAATTCAGAAAATCATAAACCGAAGGCATACAAAATCAGGATAAAAATGAACCGAAGTAAGCAAACAAAAATCTCCAACACATGAAAAGAAGCGAACTCCCAAAATGGGAGTGAGACCAGGTGCCCAGGAAGAGTCAGCATCTCCTGCTTGCATGCAACACCCGTCGCTTCTATTCCGTAGACTTGTCACATCCGGTTACTTTCGGTTGATTTATCTCGAAGAAGAAGAAGATGCCAAGCTTCCAAAAATGTTGAGTTCAGAATTTTTCTAGTGTCTTGGTTGAACCATTTTGTACTGTTTTAAAACTGGAATGTAAATATATGCATAATTACTGTCTACTTGGAATGTGATAATACTGTGATAACCTATCCAGAAATTAAGTTTCGTTTATAACTCCTGGATCAATTGTAGGTTATCGCAATCACATTCTAAAAGACAGCTATTGTATAGATATGTATTTATCGTAAAGATATGTATTTATTGTATAGATATGTATTTATTGTATATATTTGTATTTATTGTAAAGATATGTATTTATTGTATAGATATGTATTTATTGTATAGATATGTGTTTATTGTATACATATGTATTTATTGTATAGATATATATTTATTGTATAGACATATATTTATTATATAGATATGTATTTATTGTATAAATATGTATAGCGTTGCCCTCCATTTTTCAATAAGTTGATGCGATTGTTCTCGTTGTCTTAGTCTGGTTTTCCAATATTTATCGTATCATGCGTGTGTTTTCCACTGTGGTCATTTTGGTCAGCCTCGACTTTTTCCTTTTTTTCAATGCCGTTACAAATAAAGGGCGAAGAGATCCGAATATGCGATCACTACATCATCGCCATGTTGGAGATCTCTACCTTATCTTGATTTAACCAGTGGCGTGGGCCACAATGTTAAGTATTGTTTATTGTTAGGTATTGTATTCTGTAATTTCAATAATATAACAAAAGGATAATGGTATTTAGCATTCGATTTCAAGAATTTGTTATTGAATACGGCTTTAACAAAACGCAGACATGTAAAGAAACATGTAAAGACATTTGTATATTTTCTATTTATGATACGTAGTAGTACTCACCAAAGGTTGTTGGCAAAACAACAATAGTCCAACAGACAAGATTTGTTAGTATTGGAAGCATTGTTATGTTATATGTCAAATGATTCCATATCTACTTAATGGAATTGTGTATTAATAGAAACAACATAAACATGCGGGCGGTGTCCTTAAATCAGGAATTTTGTAATAAGGCGTATCGGATAAATTGTGACCTTTCTAAAATATTTGTACCCATCTATATGGATGATTTGGTCGATTTCATAATATGTATATTTAAAAAAATGCCATCATTTTTTTTAGACAAACTTGTTCATAATTATAATGATTTTGTCTTGCCTTGTCGACTTTTAGGCTGAATAAGTTAAAATAACTTCTTTGATGTTTATGATATATGTAATATGAAAGCAACACTTTAAGAGTAAAATTATTCTAGTATGTTGAGTTATTCAAAACTGTCGAGATTCACCAAACAGTCTTGCCATACTGACCAGGTTTAGAATTTGTTTTGCAAATTGATTTATTTCCATTCGCCTGCAATAGAATACCTATAATCCTTATCTTATTACAATTCTTCTTTTGTGTTTTTGTTTTGTCACAGTTTGTGATTTAACATGTCAGTTCTTATTGTAATAGAAGTAGGACGACTTAAAAAGTATTTCCTCTGTTATCATATTCTCGCCATAAAATATAACACTGTAGTCTGTGTGGTCGGAAAATATACATGTAGGTGGTACACAGAAGATAAATACATGCAGATATGATGTGTATTTTGTATTTTAGTGTTTAAACTTGTTTATACGAGGCAAAGTTTTCAGAAAAATACATGTTTGCATGCGTTCGATTTCTTTGTATTTTTTTTTAGATTTATCCATAAAAGTAGGTTACATATAAACATCTTTTCTACATTGATATCTCTAACTCTCTGTCATGTTTTCCATCTCTTACTCTCTGTCATGTTTCCACAAGTACAAACACAGAAACACCATTTTTGGACCTAGATATCAAAATTGTTCACGGCGAAATTAATACAAGTGTGTATGCCAAAAGAGATAATTTTGTATTCAATGTAGTAAATTTCCCCTGGCTTGACGGTGATGTTCCTAGAATACCGCCATACGGTATCTACATTACACAGCTCATGCGGTACGGTATGTTAGAGCATGTACTGTTGTTTTGGATTTTCAATGTAGAAATTTACAAACTACGAAGAAACTTTTAGGTCAAGGTTTTCGCTTTCATAAAAAAGTACATATACTTAACAAAAAAAGTTATGTCCCTAAAAATGAAAGGTCGCCACTTGTGCAGATGAAATGTTATAACCCTCGAAATAGTAAAATTTTCTCAATAAAAACTCCAAAATTATCTTTTTATCACGCAGACATTGAACGCAATGAAGCGTTACAAAACAAAGCGTTTTCACCTTGTAAAAGCGTTACAAAACAAAGCGTTTCACCCTAGCCATTTCACCGATAAATATCATCGAAATTAAAGGAGTTTAACATCTTAGCACCATCCCTCCAATGCTATTTTGAACATAGATTTTATTTGGAATGCTACTGAATCGACCCTACAGGAAATTTGGAGCCGCACGCTTTCTGTAATGTAAATGTAAAAATCTAACTTCAAAAAATTGAAGAGTGCTACTGAAACTATTTATGGTGGGTCGCTGAAAGCATCACTGATGAGAATTTAATATTCGAAACACGTGTCTGGTGCATGTAAATTGATTTGGAATTTTCTTCAAGAAGGTAGAGAGTTGGAACCCTTCGACATTATTGTAAGGAAAAGTCTGGTTGACTGATTTCGAATGAAAAGAGAGTATAAATAAGTGCAGGAAATTTCTCCATTGAAAAACGGAATAAAATTTTGATATCGATTATCCAGAAATCAGTCACATAGCTTGAAATTCAAAATAATTTAGCTTAAATGACACCGGAAATCCATATTCGGCCATGCGCGATGTCAAATACCACAATAAAAGTGTATGTAAGGGTGTGCATATACCGATTTGTTATGTAAAATTCTTATGGATTCAGAAACGCCCTTATCAAAGAGGATCAAACAGGTGAAACCCCTTTGGTTTAAACCTTGATGATGACGTCACATTTACATCAATTTATCAAGATCGTTGTCAGAATCGGACACTAAATGGATATATCGTTTAACTTTTAATTCATAAAAATATTTTTCGAGGATACCGCCTCTGAATAAAATTTATTATCACGAGTCATTTTAAACAAATACAAAAAGAAGGACATAACTTTTTTTGTTCAGTATATGTAAAGACTTTTGGGAAATTTTAAGAAAATATTGTCAACTTCTTTTGAACTTCGGACTTTACAAGCAACAGAGTATATTACTTTGGGTATTTCACAACGCTGCATTTTATGGTGACATAATTAACCAAATGAGATTAAATACGTCCTCTTTTTATATCCATTTACATATTCATCTGCGTTGTTTGGGCACCTGTGTTTTGCGGTCTTGTTTGTGTCATCTACCAGTGAGGAGGTTGTTTTAAAACCACAATTCCACGTTTTTCGAGACCTCTGGGTAATCGGAAAAGTGTACGGGTGTGCGTACGTAATCCAGGATAACGACACCGTATGCTACTGACGTCACAGATGGCCGTCCTGAGTCGGCACCGATTGCCCATTGGTCTCGTTGGTTTAAGTGTAGTCATTTGTGTTCGATGTTTGTATGTGATTTGGCGTTTCTTGTACTTTGATGTTTTTATGTGATTTGGCGTTCATTGGTCTTTTGTGTTTCATGTTTCTACGGTGTGAGATGTGTTCCTTGTCCCCTTTTGTCCCTTTATGTGGATGTCTGCTCTGTGTTTTAGCATTGGATTTTTTGAAATTTAGCTCTTGGTGCTACAATCGAGTGTTGTTGGGGAACCCCTCCTTTCTTCCTCATCTCTTTATCATTCGAAAAAAAAAATCACCTCATATCCGAAAGCCTTTTATTTTTTTTATTAGCCTCCCTATGGTGGGAAACTTCTGCCCCTTACATGCGAGATAGTTTTCTTCAGATTATGTCAACATTCAAGTTAGATATGTCAACATGTACTTATTTATGTTAACATTCGACGTATTTTTGTCGACATGTATCTTAATGATCTTGCATATCAACAAATTATCTTCCATGTCAAAAATTGTAGGAATTAGGATGAATAGTAATTGCAATGATGTAGGAAGTTTCATCGATACCATGGGATTGTTTATTGTTTTATTCAGCAACTAAGCTTAAGGTATTGATTCAATGCAATAACGTTAATTACAATGTTCCATACACCCTACCCTTCATGCATAAAGACAGCTTTTGTTAGCATTAGGGTATGTTATTAGTCTGATATTTGATTTTTATCTTTTCCTTTTTCTATCTTCTTTTTTAAATACCACAGACATGTAAACAGTGCATAGACAAGGACATTTTTGTTGAGAATACCTTGTAAGAAATATTTTCCATGGTTGAGAATTTTAATCTGAAAACTATTTTCATGACTTCCTCAGTCTACTTTTAAAACGGAGCTTGAATTGAAAAACAGCACGAACGGCTAAATAAACAATGCGTCAAAAGTGTCACTTTCAAATATACACCTGAGAAATGACTTTCTTCACGAATAGTCCATAGCTGTCCATTGTATCGAAGCTTTGACTTTATACATGATGAATCTTGGAAATGTAGATTTACAAATACTCAGAATCCGAGACTTCTACTTCCTCGCGGAATTAATATAAATAATTCAGTGAATCGTGATCGACGAAAAGATTTTTTGGTCGAAGTGATCATAATTTCGTTACCTGAAGGTGAGGTATTAGCTTACATACGGTATATTTGTTTACAAAAATATGTGTCTTCCGTGCTAAAAAAATCACAAAACTGCGGACGCGGAAAGCAAGGCGCCTTAATCGTTCCACAACACTGTAGTGAAGTTCTTCATCAGTCAAAAAGAAATACTGATTCCTATATCAATTCATCAAATTGCTCAATATAGAATAAACACTAATGTTCTTCTTTAAGAAAGGTCAGAATATTTATAAACAAAACCCAAACAAACACAAAAGTAAAATAATGCCCAAATTGTGCGGAAAATAAACTTCGGCCGAAAATGCAAATTTTGTAGTTTTCTTATATTATCAGGAATAACAAAGTATTGATCAAACAAATATTTTTTTGAAAAGTGTAAATAAATCAGTATGATAAGGGGAGGCCAATTTCAACAGGATGGCAAATATGGATAATGACCATATCCCAATACAAAGTACAAAATCGATAATTCAGGAAATCATAAACCGAAGGCATCCAAAATCAGATAAAACAATTTTGTGCTGTATATAGGGATATGACCATTATCCATATTTGTCATACAAACGAATGAGCTCAGTAAAAACAGGAAGCAAGCGTTTCTATTTAAATCGGTTCTTTCATCCACTTGTACAGTGCTTATGAATAACTACATACCACATAAAATTGATAATTAAGTAATCACTAAAATCAATCATCAAGGCTGAAATTAATGATAATAAGTATTTATAAGTAGGAAGAATTGTTTCCCTGATGACATAGCTCTGTCATAAGCTGGGTCTTTGGCGGAAATAAGACCAAGTTTAGACTTTTCTGTTCAAGAGTTCACATAATTTGGATTTACTCCTTTTGGGCGTCGAACATCACTGATGAGACAAAACATGTTGAAATGAATGCGCATATTGTGCACTAAAATGTTATAATTGAACATATATTAAACATTAACATATTCATCATAATATTTTATCATAGCTTTCATACTAATTTAGTTTCACAGTGCCTCTGCACTTGACTTTAAATATATTTGTAAATTCTCCGTCATAAAATTTCAAGATAAGTTACTAAAACTAACGGGTATCCCCCTGATGGCATTGCTCTATCAGGTTCTTCGTCACAAGTTTTGATTTACGTTTATACTTTTGCTCCTATCATTTTATACATGTATTATTTCCTCTTTTTCTGCCTCGAGCATCACAGGTGAGACGAAATTTGATGAAATGCACATTTATGCTGCACCTAATTTCAATATTAGAGCATATCTTGTATTGACAATTACACAGAGGAGACCTTCGCGATCAATTGAAAAATTTAGTAAATTTAGGATTTCGTTATAGATTTTATTTCTCGTACAAAATATTCCTATGTTGAAATATCTTATGTAGAGGACAATAACGTATTGTTAAAACTATTCTACATTCCTCATGAACGTTACGGTTTATATAAACGAATGTATCAAATGTTTGTATCAAATTCATCTCTTTTCTCGGTAAAGCGAAATCCAGTAATTCGCGTAGTTTGTTCCCCTCAATCTAATGCAGAATGGACAGATACAATTACTGCATATCATATCATTGTCCTCATAACACAGTTATATAAATACATGTATAAGGAAGTAAATTACGTTAGAGGTGAATACAAGATAAGAAGCATCCATTGAGATAATAGAAGAAGTCAAATACTGGAAAGGTATTTCCCGTTATAAGTAGCCAAATGAACACGGACTCACCAACCTCCAAATCTAGCTCAGCGTGAGTATACCAGGAAAGCAACGACGAATATCTATAACATTCAATTTCTAATGGGTTGTTTAACTTCGTTTCTTTTTCAAATGAAATTAATATAATTGAGCTATTTCGCTGAGATAATTCTATTTCAATCGTATTTGTTTAATTCAAGACAAGATTTAAGTAATAAAGATGTTCACCTTATTCTCCATTCTTTAATTCTTTTGTTAATTCTCATTTCAATATTTTCTTATGTAGATTTCTGTTTAATAAGTTTAAATGTATTCATTTTCGAAGTTGTTTAATCTTATTTACAAGTAAATTGAATCATATTTCATATCAAAGAATCGATAAATTGATACAAAAAGAAGGGAGGAGATCTCCAACAAGACCCCGTTGCAGCATCAACAGTAAAACACCAAAACACCCGATGCAAAAACACAAAAGACAAGTACAGCACGAGACGGAAAAGAGACACACGACATGTAAACATCAAACACAATAGACTACACATAAACCGACGAGACCAATGGGTAACCGGTGCCGACTTTGGACGGCCATCTGTCACGCAAGTAGCAAATGGTGTGGTTATCCTGGATTACGTGCACACAACCCTCTCACTTCTCCAATTACCCAGAGGTCTCGAAGAACGTACAATTGTGGTGTAAAACAACCTCCTCACTGTAAGATGACATCACACAAACAAGACCGCGAAACGCAGAGGCCCCATAGACACAGATGAATATGTAAATGGATATAAAAAGAGGGCATGCGTAATACAGTCCGTGCTCTGCCGGCTGAAGCGAGCTCATGTATGTAATCACCCGAGGAGTCCGACTAACATTCAGAGAGGACAGGTGGTCGGGGCCTTGTCTTCTCTAAAGAGGTTTGGACAGGGCCCGTCATGGAGTCCCGTCGTCACAGTCAGTCAGAGTGCAAGTCTCAAGGATGCGCTTGTACAAGACTGTAGATTGGTCAAGTACCAAGCCTAGTGTCCGTCTGGTGACATTAGGATCATACCCACGGTATAAAAGGCGTTTGATGATTCTGACGCATCTTCGATGGTTATGCTGCCTACCTTTGATCCTTTTTATTTTGTTTATCATATCACCATAAAAGACAGGTTGTGTAATACCCATAGTAATGTACTCTGTTGCATGTATAGATCCGAATTTTAAAAGAAGTTGACTGTAATTTTTGTAAAATTTCCAGAAAGTCTTAACTAGTCTATGAAAGCGGAAACCTTGACCTAAAAGTTTTTTGGTAATTTGTAAATTTCTACTGTGAAAATCCAAAATATCAGTACATGCTCTAGCGTACCGGATGAGCTGTGATATGTAAATGCCGTATGACGGTAATCTTGGAACATCACCGTCAAGCCAAGGGAAATTTACTATGTTGAATCCAAAATCATCCCTTTTGTCATATACACTTGTATGAATCTTTCCGTTTACAATTTTGATATTTAGGTCCAAAAAGGGTGTTTCTGTATTTGAAAGGTTTGCCTTGTTAAGGGTTAATTCTTGTGGATAAATTTCATTCTTATATAATTCAAAAGCAGGATTGTCAATGGTAAGAATATCATCCAGATACCTAGAAGTATTATTGAAACATTTCAGCTCATCAAATTTTCTTTGCTTTTGAAGATTTTGGATAAATTCTTTTTCATAAGTGTATAAAAATAAATCTGCAACAAGAGGCGCACAGTTAGTACCCATAGGAATTCCTACAACCTGCTTGTATAGATCCTCACCAAATCTAACATAAATATTGTCCAAGAGGAAGGACAAGGCATTACACAGGTCACTACATGTCCATGATTTGTATGATTTGTAGTCTGTCGAGGAAAAGAAACCCTTCGATTCAGATGTACAAATGTAAGTTTTTCGCTCTCGATCAAAACACCACTTAATGAGATTAGATAATCAATCATTAATTTTGTCATGTGGAAGTGTGGTGTACATATTAGAGAAGTCGTATGAAGATATCGTATTGGCCTGGAAATTTCCAGATTTCATTTTTTCAATCACATCCCCTGAATTCTTAACAGACCAAAATAAATTTACATCGTTCCTGTTTAGAACCGTCTCACAATATCTAATTATGTGTTCTTTAATAGCAGTAAGTGCTGACGTCAGATTTCTAGACAAAATTGTAGTGGAGCAGTTACTAGAATTAGCAATAAATCGAAATTTGTAAGGAGACTTGTGCAGTTTCGGTATGCAATATAGTGTTGGGAGATCCAATTTAGAAATAGAGATATTGAATGAAGACACTTCACTGTTATGCTTGCCTAAAATGTTAGATGCACTTTCATTGCTTTTGATATATGTATTAGTAGACGAAAGTTCCGAAATCAAAGTTGATATGACGTAACGTTTTCAAATGATAATGGTGTTGTTGGCTGCTTTATCAGCTGGTGCAAAGACATATTTTTCATGTAATTTACTTAGTTTGGATTTGAAATATCTTTCTGATTTGGAACGTGGATTTTGAAAAAGATGAGGGTTTTTATGGAAGTTATCTATTCGAATATCCGTTATATCTAAAATGAGGTTTTTCCAGTCATTCAGAGCATGCGGTTCGACTCCTTCTGATTTACACCATCTTTTCGCATAATTATCTAAGGCTTCCGTAAGCACTTCACGGCATTTGACAAAATCTATCTTGGATGGGATTCTATACTTCGGTCCTTTTTTAAGAAGACCACGGAGCTGTCTGTCTTGGATAATTGAAAAGTCACCTGTAACAACATGGCCAGCTGGTTTGTAGAGATATTTAGAAGTTGCACATTCTCAAGAAGCAGGACACGATTCAAGTATGTCAGGATCCGCTGTAACTTTATTATAGTTAAAAACAAAGTTTCGAATAGGTTTCTTGTACTTATAACAAATAAGAGGTGGCTCTAAATTTTCAAAATATTGAGGAATGGTACTTTGTACGCGATGATCCCGAAAAATATTAGAGATGTTTAGAAGATCAAAACCTTTGTTAATAAACGGGATTTTTATGAATCGTCTTTTCGGTGAGGTGTTTTTCACAATAGGATAAAGTTTATACTGTGCGAATGAGACAATGATATTAAGTCTGAATCAGTCAGTGTTTCTTAAGAATGCAACCTCTGCTTCATCCAAGATAGATTTCAAGTGCATAACTGGTATTGACGACAGAGCATGTAACAGCTCATGTCTTCCGCCATTGCGTGCTATAGTAAGTAAATCGTTGAGAGAGCGGTATATTCTGGATCGTTTTCTTTTTTGTCTGTTTCGTCTTTTCCCGTGTGACCTGTATTTCCGAATGAGCAGTTTCTTTTTGAAAATAATATCAATATATATTCAAAATTTAAGTGATTAATGAATATAGATTTTAATGATCAGAAATATCTGTTTTGAACTGAGATTCAACTGCTCTTCAACGCATATATGTCATTGTTTAGATTGAGGATCACTGACGAGGGTTAAGTACCCGAAACGTGCATGTCTCTGGTCCATGCTGCAAATTTTTATCTGTTCTTAAATGATACTATTGAATTTGAAGACGTTTAACATTGCATATTGTTTTGAAGAAGAGGTATCAGTGAGACCAATTATATATCTAGATATTTTTGTTATTTATAAACGTTGATTGGTCAAATGTATAGAACAATTATGCAGAGACTTTCAATATAATTAAAATGATTTTTTTAATTTTGTTTAACTGGTTAGGGATGTGGATAATGGAGGTTTCCTAACTACTGTCCTGAGCACCCTGTTTGTTCGGTTGTCTCTAAATATGATATTGTGATATTCCAGTTTGTTAGATATCAATTTTATAGTACTCATTTAGTCGTAACAGAAAAAAGGGAATGATCTCCAGCATGACCACCCAGCATTCACACAGCGAAACAAACCCACAAGAAAGTGACACATAAATGACATCATACAAACTCCAAATCGCAAAAAGACACAACAATATTCACTAGAACATCATACAAAACAATCGTTACAGATGTACAGTAACATTAAACATTGATTACAACACATAAAAGGAAGGGGACCAATGTGAACCCGGCGCCGACTTTGGACGGCCATCTGCTTTTAGCAAATGGTGTGGTTATCCGGATTACGTGTGCACAACCCTCCCACTTATCCGGATACACAGAGGTCTCCATAGACACACAGTTGTTGTATAAACATTAAACTTTTCACTGCAAGGTGACAACACAAATAAGAAAATGTCATTCTTTTGGCTGTACATCAATTAAGTTAGAAATTGGACGGAAAATAAAAAGTCTACGGGGATTTTCTGTAGTAAACACACGAAAAATGCGTGACCTAAGACGTTTTGACGTCACTGTTTTTTTAACATTGTTGACACGAATAGCGGCTTGAAATTAACATAGGAATTTCCAGCAGACATTTTTTTTTTCATATTGCGGTTTGAAGGCAGCAGATATGGTAAGTTGAAGTTAATTTCCAGTTACTACTTGAGAAGGTCAATTCTCGGAAACAATAATAATGGGAAAACTCTTCAGACGACAGAATAAATCGCCAAAACAGGGTGCTCTGGATTCAGTGAACAGGAC
The DNA here is from genome assembly GCA_028142955.1 of Pinctada fucata. Lineage (NCBI taxonomy): Eukaryota > Metazoa > Mollusca > Bivalvia > Pterioida > Pteriidae > Pinctada > Pinctada fucata. The sequence goes on from AP027102.1 coordinate 101,890,127, forward strand.
AGTAGAGCAAGACAAATTCTACACTTCTATACATATGATTATTTTCGTAAAGAGTACATATTTCAGATTGAAACACGCTTTTCACCCCAAAACAGATGCGTCTTCTAAACTGGAAATTAATGTTGTTTTAATACCCTAATACCCAAATAAAATATTGTTTTATTATCCTTAACCTAACCATTGATACGGTGGAAGTAGAAGCGCAAAACAAAACGAACTTGCTGGAAGACCGAGCCTTTGATGTGGTTAAATAGAATTTCATTCTGGTCAATGCAATGTCGAATTTGATACCGAACGTTGAAATTTCACAATGTAAAGAAACAAGAATATTTTTTTCGATTCAACCTGTAGAAGAAAGGAGGGGATCTTCGACAAGACCCGGTTACAGCAAGCACAGCAAAACATCAAAACACCCAAAATGAAAACACAGATAAGACATACACAGCAAGAGACGCAAAAAGGACAAGGGACATCAAACACGAAATTAAGTTAAAAAGAATGCACGATTTGAGTGGAAATTATATTGCGAACGTAAGGGCTGACTTTGTTAAATTCTTGTCGCATCAATGACATGACTTATCACGAATAACAAATGCGTTAAAGAAGATCATGTCGATGATCTCAACAGCACTCTAATGTCAAAAAGAGTTTTTCTTCCTTTTGATGAGCAAAATTAGACATAACAAAAGAAGGGGTTGAAAATAAAAACAAACCTTTATAAATGTTAGAGAAGAAAATGTGATGGGAGTGTACTGTTTGGTCACTAGGTAAAACTTCATTTCCATCATTTTTCTCTATTTCAGACCTTTTCTGGGACCACTAATTGGGATAAATATAGCAGGGCTGTTTCTTATTGTATCTTTGGTTTTGATTATTCGATGCACCAAATGCTGTGGTCTTCATAGTAAACGAAGACCAGTGATACGAATATCTCATCAGGTATCAGAAATACACTGTTCAGGTCAGTACATGCACAGTAGTCAGTAGATAATAACGTTGAAATCTAAATATAAAAAGGGTTAAGAAATGTAATTTTGCTATAAACAGAAATAACCTAACCCAACAATTTTTGAAAACATAAGAAAAAGAGTAAGAAGACAGGTTTTCATGGAGCTGTTGCGACGGGTGTGGCATGCAATCAGGAGACTCTGACTCTCCCCGGACACCTGGTCTCGCTTCGGAATGTTGTTCATTCCGTGGTTCGCAACTGTCCGTTCCGATGGGAATTCTCACGATTTGGCCTTGCCTTCTCGACTTTGACATTGAATAACTGTAAGGTACTTCTTTGATGTTTATTTAACATTTTACATGAAGTTTAACAGATCAAACAATTTCTCTTTAACTTTTGTAAAATGCAAATTCAAGTGTTTGTAGAATGTTAAACGACTGTAAATTCAATAGCATCATTTAAAACCTGATAAATTTACAGCATGGACCAGACATGCACGTTTCGGGTACTAAACCCTCGTAAGTGATCCTTTGTCTTAACAACGTAATATGTCCAAAAGGTATGAAAATTATTATGTCCAAAAATGTACCAAAAAGACGTAGCAGAATGGGTGGGATATGATGCTACAGGACCCACGTTTTATAAATTTCAAGAAATTTTGTAACAGAAAATTTCAAATGCATTGAAGAGACAGACGATCAACCAAAGTTGTTCGAACATGGCTACATGTGCCCTCGGGGACTCTTGGTCCACCAGCAGTGTCACGTTTAATTAGTAAAAATTCTATTATTCTATTTTTGTTTTGTTTTATGACTATGGGCTCAAAACCGACCAGCACGTGGACGCAAACAGAAAATAACAAAGGAATGGCCTGGTTAAAAAAGAAATAAAATAGAAAAAAATCTGATTTTTGGTAAAATAAGCATTTTATTTAAAATTGGAAATGGGGAAAATTTAAAAATTTACCCAAAAATAAAAGACATTACTTTTTGTAATTTTATCCCTAGTTTAGCTTCAGTATTTTGATAAAAATAACACTTTATTATTTTAATTGAAAATGATCCCTGGCTTTTTTTTCCAGTATAGTCGAAAATTGCTTCTAGAGATCATCGTACATGGTACATATTGCATTTAAGATTATCTGTGTGTTTTACATCTAATCCATCTATGTGATATTTTAGTCATTCTTTTGTATTTAAGGATAATTACAGATATTTTTTCGCGGAATTTCAAAATCAATTACATTTTGAAATATATTTCTCAATTTCATGGGAGGAAAATTGAAATTAGATAAATCAAATATTCAAATTAAGTAAAGTGTTTTCTATCACTGGTGAATACGTAATATGATACTTCCTTCCTTTTATGTGTTGTCATTAATGTTTGATGTTTCTGTACGTCTGTTCGATTGTTTTGTATGATGTGCTAGCGAATATTGTTTTGTCTTTTTTTTGCGATTTGTAGTTTTGTCTGATGTCATTTATGTGTCACTTTCTTGTTGGGTTTTTGTCGCTGTGTAAGTACAGGTTGGTCATGCTGGAGATCCTTCCCTTTTCTTCTTCTGAATAGTGTATTTCATCTAATTTACTCTTACTTTGTATCACAGAAAATCCCAGAAATGACGTGAACATTCAGAATAATATATCACGAGGAAATGGCCTTGAATTGACAATGACAGAGACAAGTTTCATGTCTCCACCTTCATACCAAATGTCTTCAAATAACAATCCATCTCGATGTGGGACATCCTCTGTGAGCTCTACGGAATCATCTTCAAACAGTTACAGAACATTGTCCATAACAACTCTTCAAACAGATTTTCCCCGTGCCAACCCCTCCCGTGAACCCCCTCCTCCCTATAGGGAGGTCGATTATTAAAGTGGAAATTCAGTATTGTATATTAAAATAAACCTTTCATATTCAAGTCTTTGTAAGCATTCATGTCCTCTCGATTATATTGTGATAAGGACAATAATGTATTAAAACTATTATTCTGATTTACGCTTTACTTCTGCTTGATATCATAAAGCTCTCGGCTTGATCTCAGGTAAAGTTTGCATTAATTGAATTTAAGCAAGGAAACTGAGCAAAAATGATATCAACAACACTCAGTTATTGTAGTTCCTTGTATTAATCTTAGTATTGTACTGTATACTATTTCATGAAATGTATCCTAATGCTTACTCCTCCCGGACACCTGATCCCACCTCTAGCTTGCTAGGGGTTCGTCGATGGTCAACTTTGTACTCTATTGTGAGTGCTATTGAGATTGTTGTCAGGATCTTCTTTAACTCATTTGTGTCACACTTATGTCCTTTGCCGTAAAAAAGTTCCCCGCGAGGGGTTTGACAGTAAGTGTTTTGAATGTCTTTCCCTGACATGGTCGCCATAGCACTTTCTTTATAGACACAACCTAGGGCAAAGCATTATTTTAGATATTGTTTTCAAATTCGTGCGTGGACATCAACGGCGGGTGGGGCTAGCCAACAGGGGATGCTTACTCCTCCCGGGCACCTGATCCCACCTCTTTCTTGCTAGGGGTCCGTCGATTGTCAACTTTGTGCTCTATTGTGAGTGCTGTTGAGATTGTTGTCAGGATCTTCTTTAACTAATGAGTTAAAGAAGATCCTGACGACAATCTCAAAATCACTCACAGTGATTGTAGGTCGCTGTATTAATCTTAGTATTGTACTTTATACTATTTCAGGAAATGTATCCTAATGAGTTAAAGAAAATCCTGACGACAATCTCAACATCACTCACAGTGATTGCAGGTCGCTGTATGAAGTTTAGTATTGTACTGTATACTATTTCATGAAATGTATCCTAATGAGTTTAAGAAAATCCTGACGACAATCTCAACATTACTCTCTGTGATTGTAGGTCGCTGTATAAATCTTAGTATTGTACTGTATAATATTTCCTGAAATGTATCCTGATGAGTTAAAGAAGATCCTGACGACAATCTCAAAATCACTCACAGTGATTGTAGGTCGCTGTATTAATTTTAGTATTGTACTGTATACTATTTCATGAAATGTATTCTAATGTCGCAAACAGAAAGGAAATGCATTATGTCAAGACCAATTCATACATTACCGGTGTACACAAAATACACGACAACATAAACTTCGAAAGCTAACATACAATATCTAAACACCAGCCATTTTACACAAAGAAAGATTTGTTTAGGATATTGCATGCATGTAGCATAATCCTAAAAGAATAAGGTGAAAATCCCAAGCACGACGCCGATGAAGTGATTATAGGACACACACAAGACAAAAACCAGTCGGAGACTTCGAGGACAATACCATCACATTACACAGTGTAAAGTTATTAAAGGACACATACAAGAAAAAAACAGTCGGAGACTACGAGGACAATACCATTACATCACACGACGCTGATGAAATGATTATAAGACACACACAAGACAAAAACCAGTCGGAGACTACGAGGACAATACCATTACATCACACGACGCTGATGAAATGATTATAGGACACACACCAGACAAAAACCAGTCAGAGACTTCGAGGACTATACCATCACATCACACGACGCCGATGAAATGATTATAGGACACACACCAGACAAAAACCAGTCGAAGACTACGAGGACAATACCGTTACATCACACGACGCCGATGAAATGATTTTAGAACACACACAAGATAAAAACCAGTCGGAGACTACGAGGACCATACTATCACATCACACGACGCCGATGAAGTGATTATAGGTCACACGCAAGACAAAAGCCAGTCGTAGGCTACGAGGACAATTCCATCACATTACATAGTGTAAAGTGATTATAACAATGTGAACTCAGTTTCACTTATACAAGATTTGACGCATTGCAATCACAGAGCAATCATGATTAAAATCCATTAACAAGTGAGTACAATGATATTTCGTGAACAACAGAAGTATAGTCACAGTCAGAGTGTGATTAAAAGATGATATTCTATTATCCTCCCCCTATTTTTTTCTTTTTAAGGTTTTTTTGCTAGCATACAGCCTACATCCATCATGATGGCGGATGCAGCTAACCAACAGGGGATGCTTACTCCTCCCGGGTACCTGGTCCCACCTCTAGCTTTCTAGGGGTCCGTCAAAACTAAATTTTGTGCTCTATTGTGAGTGCTATTGAGATTATCGTCAGGATCTTCTTTAACTTTTATTACATTGAATGGAGAAAGGGAAAAAATATACTGCTCATATTTTTAGTTTATGATATTTATTCTGAGTCTACATTGGATTACAATTGTGATATGGACTTTGTTTTATTTGCATGGTTCTATTGTTATAACTGAGATAGACATCAATTTGTAAAGTAAGTTGCCAGTATTCGAACAACTCTGGACTCCAAAACAAATCAAAGGATCCAAGTGTCTATCTCCTATCAATTTCTGTAAAAATGCGAATTTCAGAAAAAATTGAATTTTGACCCAAAATCTACGCGGAATGAATGACAAATATGGATAATGACCATATCCCTGTTTACAGCACAAAATCGATAATTCAGAAAATCAGAAATCGAAGGCATACAAAATCAGGACAAAACAGGAACCAAAGCAAACAAACAAAAACCTCCACCATATGAAAAGAAGCGAACTCCCGATATGGGAGTGAGAAGTTCATAATTAAGCAATAGAAATTGCATGTTTGATCCAAAGTACACGATGATATTGTTTTGAAAATCCGAACTGAGGTCATCACTGTAAACGAAAATCTGACATTACCTTTGCAATTTTTGAAAACATAAGAAAAAGAGTAATAAGACAGGTTTCCATGGAGCTGTTGCTACCGGTCTTGCATGCATTCAGGAGACGCTGACTCTCCCTGACACCTGGTCTCGCTTCGAAATGTTGTTCATTCCGGGGTTCGCAACCGTCCGTTCCGATGGTAATTCTCACGATTTTGCCTTGCCTTCTCGACTTTGACACTGAATAACTGTAAGGTACTTCTTTGATGTTTATTTTACATTTTTACATGAAGTTTAACAGATCAAACAATTTCTCTTTAACTTTTGTAAAATGCAAATTCAAGTGTTTGTAGAATGTTAAACGTCTGTAAATTCGATAGCATCATTTAAAACCTGATAAATTTACAGCATGGACCAGACATGCACGTTTCGGGTACTAAACCCTCGTAAGTGATCCTTTGTCTTAACAACGTAATATGTCCAAAAGGTATGAAAATTATTATGTCCAAAAATGTACCAAAAAGACGTAGCAGAATGGGTGGGATATGATGCTACAGGACCCACGTTTTATAAATTTCAAGAAATTTTGTAACAGAAAATTTCAAATGCATTGAAGAGACAGACGATCAACCAAAGTTGTTCGAACATGGCTACATGTGCCCTCGGGGACTCTTGGTCCACCAGCAGTGTCACGTTTAATTAGTAAAAATTCTATTATTCTATTTTTGTTTTGTTTTATGACTATGGGCTCAAAACCTACCAGCACGTGGACGCAAAACAGAAAATAACAAAGGAATGGCCTGGTTAAAAAAGAAATAAAATAGAAAAAAAATATGATTTTTGGTAAAATAAGCATTTTGTTTAGAATTGGAAATGGGGAAAATTTAAAAATTTACCCAAAAATAAAAGACATTACTTTTTGTAATTTTATCCCTAGTTTAGCTTCAGTATTTTGATAAAAATAACACTTTATTATTTTAATTGAAAATGATCCCTAGCTTTTTTTTTCCAGTATAGTCGAAAATTGCTCCTAGAGATCATCGTACATGGTACATATTGCATTTAAGATTATCTGTGTGTTTTACATCTAACTTCTTTGTGATATTTTAGTCATTCTTTTGTATTTAAGGATAATTACAGATATTTTTTCGCGGAATTTCAAAATCAATTACATTTTGAAATATATTTCGCAATTTCAAGGGAGGAAAATTGAAATTGGATAAATCAAATATTCAAATTAAGTAAAGTGTTTTCTATCACTGGTGAAAAATGCTGCTATCATACTTATATCTTCTAAGAATAGTCGTCTTCATGTCAACTTAAATCATATACTAATCTGTAGTTACGTGATATGATACTTCCTTCCTTTTATGTGTTGTCATTAATGTTTGATGTTTCTGTACGTCTGTTCGATTGTTTTGTATGATGTGCTAGCGAATATTGTTTTGTCTTTTTTTGCGATTTGTAGTTTTGTCTGATGTCATTTATGTGTCACTTTCTTGTTGGGTTTTTGTCGCTGTGTAAGTACAGGTTGGTCATGCTGGAGATCCTTCCCTTTTCTTCTTCTGAATAGTGTATTTCATCTAATTTACTCTTACTTTGTATCACAGAAAATCCCAGAAATGACGTGAACATTCAGAATAATATATCACGAGGAAATGGCCTTGAATTGACAATGACAGAGACAAGTTTCATGTCTCCACCTTCATACCAAATGTCTTCAAATAACAATCCATCTCGATGTGGGACATCCTCTGTGAGCTCTACGGAATCATCTTCAAACAGTTACAGAACATTGTCCATAACAACTCTTCAAACAGATTTATCCCGTGCCAACCCCTCCCGTGAACCCCCTCCTCCCTATAGGGAGGTCGATTATTAAAGTGGAAATTCAGTATTGTATATTAAAATAAACCTTTCATATTCAAGTCTTTGTAAGCATTCATGTCCTCTCGATTATATTGTGATAAAGACAATAATGTATTAAAACTATTATTCTGATTTACGCTTTACTTCTGTTTGATATCATAAAGCTCTCGGCTTGATCTCAGGTAAAGTTTGCATTAATTGAATTTAAGCAAGGAAACTGAGCAAAAATGATATCAACAACACTCAGTTATTGTAGTTCCTTGTATTAATCTTAGTATTGTACTGTACACTATTTCATGAAATGTATCCTAATGCTTACTCCTCCCGGACACCTGATCCCACCTCTAGCTTGCTAGGGGTTCGTCGATGGTCAACTTTGTGCTCTATTGTGAGTGCTATTGAGATTGTTGTCAGGATCTTCTTTAACTCATTTGTGTCACACTTATGTCCTTTGCCGTAAAAAAGTTCCCCGCGGGGTGTTTGACAGTAAGTGTTTTGAATGTCTTTCCCTGACATGGTCGCCATAGCACTTTCTTTATAGACACAACCTAGGGCAAAGCATTATTTTAGATATTGTTTTCAAATTCGTGCATGGACGTCGACGGCGGATGCGGCTAGCCAACAGGGGATGCTTACTCCTCCCGGGCACCTGATCCCACCTCTAGCTTGCTAGGGGTCCGTCGATGGTCAACTTTGTGCTCTATTGTGAGTGCTGTTGAGATTGTTGTCAGGATCTTCTTTAACTAATGAGTTAAAGAAGATCCTGACGACAATCTCAAAATCACTCACAGTGATTGTAGGTCGCTGTATTAATCTTAGTATTGTACTGTATACTATTTCAGGAAATGTATCCTAATGAGTTAAAGAAAATCCTGACGACAATCTCAACATCACTCACAGTGATTGCAGGTCGCTGTATGAAGTTTTGGTAGTGTACTGTATACTATTTCATGAAATGTATCCTAATGAGTTTTAGAAAATCCTGACGACAATCTCAACATTACTCTCTGTGATTGTAGGTCGCTGTATAAATCTTAATATTGTACTGTATAATATTTCCTGAAATGTATCCTGATGAGTTAAAGAAGATCCTGACGACAATCTCAAAATCACTCACAGTGATTGTAGGTCGCTGTATTAATTTTAGTATTGTACTGTATACTATTTCATGAAATGTATTCTAATGTCGCAAACAGAAAGGAAATGCATTATGTCAAGACCAATTCATACATTACCGGTGTACACAAAATACACGACAACATCAACTTCGAAAGCTAACATACAATATCTAAACACCAGCCATTTCACACAAAGAAAGATTTGTTTAGGATATTGCATGCATGTAGCATAATCCTAAAAGAATAAGGTGAAAATCCCAAGCACGACGCCGATGAAGTGATTATAGGACACACACAAGACAAAAACCAGTCGGAGACTTCGAGGACAATACCATCACATTACACAGTGTAAAGTGATTAAAGGACACACACAAGACAAAAACCAGTCGGAGACTACGAGGACTATACCATCACATCACACGACGCCGATGAAATTATTATAGGACACACACAAGAGAAAAACCAGTCGAAGACTACGAGGACAATACCGTTACATCACACGACGCCGATGAAATGATTTTAGAACACACACAAGATAAAAACCAGTCGGAGACTACGAGGACCATACTATCACATCACATGAGGCCGATAAAGTGATTATAGGACACACGCAAGATAATAACCAGTCGGACGCTACGAGGACAATTCCATCACATTACATAGTGTAAAGTGATTATAACAATGTGAACACAGTTTCACTTATACAAGATTTGACGCATTGCAATCACAGAGCATTCATGATTAAAATCCATTAACAAGTGAGTACAATGATATTTCGTGAACAACAGAAGTATAGTCACAGTCAGAGTGTGATTAAAAGATGATATTTTATTATCCTCCACCTTTTTTTTCTTTTTAAGGTTTTTTGCTAGCATACAGCCTACATCAATGGCGGATGCGGCTAACCAACAGGGGGTGCTTACTCCTCCCGGGTACCTGGTCCCACCTCTAGCTTTCTAGGGGTCCGTCAAAACTAAATTTTGTGCTCTATTGTGAGTGCTATTGAGATTATCGTCAGGATCTTCTTTAACTTTTATTACATTGAATGGAGAAAGGGAAAAAATATACTGCTCATATTTCTAGTTTATGATATTTATTCTGAGTTTACATTGGATTACAATTGTGATATGGACTTTGTTTTATTTGCATGGTTCTATTGTTATAACTGAGATAGACATCAATTTTTTAAGTAAGTTGCCAGTATTTGAACCTATAGGGAGGTCGATTATTAAAGTGGGAATTCAGTATTGTATATTAAAATAAACCTTTCATATTCAAGTCTCTGTAAGCATTCATGTCCTCTCGATTATATTGTGATAAAGACAATAATGTATTAAAACTATTATTCTGATTTACGCTTTACTTCTGTTTGATATCATAAAGCTCTCGGCTTGATCTCAGGTAGAGTTTGCATTAATTGAATTAAGCAAGGAAACTGAGCAGTACCAGTATTGTGATTATTTCTTTATATTTATTTTCCATTAGGTGGCACACATTTCGTCCGCTTGAAATCAAATGTATTTTGAAGTGGATTTAAAGTGAAATTCTTGTGGGACATCTTTACACAGCAACGAGGTCTTGTTGAAGATTCTTCTTAAGCGTTAATAGATTGAACTATAATATAGAAAATGCACTTATATTAAATCTCAATCAAGACTAATTTTGACTTTGTATGGTTGATAACCTGACAAAACTTTCATAAAGGCAGTTTTTTTTAGAAAATGTACGTAAAAGAAAAATGTCCATATCATTGTATCCATGACAATATTACAAAATATAGAGTTATGTAAAATATTATTAGGGTATAATAGGAGCATTTTCATATAATAAATTGAAAAACCAACGACCGATCTTTAGTAATTTATCTGTTGAATGTAAATACGTACTTATTATAAAGAAAAGTATAGAATTCAATGACAAGCTGATTTTGGTCCTCACAGAGAATAGGGATCAAAGATTCTTAATCATCCGTGACGGAAGTAAACGAGACAGACCCAGCTGAATTGAATACATTGGTAAAGAGTGTTTGACTAATGAACATATGTACAATAAATTCAATTTCATTTTTAGCTTCCTTCTCGTCACAAATCGATTTGTTTGTCTAGAACAATCTCATGGTTCACATTAATTAATGGAACATAATTTGCTATGCCTTTTATGATTGCGGCTATGTGGAGTTTTATGTTTTACACCGTTAATGGTTTTGGACTCTTCATCGTGTTCCGTTCCAGCAATAGGTAAATCCATGTATGCATCATCTGGTTCGTTAACTCTATGTCCATCTCTTCCGAGTAGAAAGTAAGTGGACATCAAACCCTTTCCCTTGACCTCTAGTTGCCCACGGGCTCTAAATTCATAACCCTTATCTGCCAACAATCTGGAAGAATACATAATACTTCTAAAGAGATAAGAATGAAATTTTATTCGGTCAAATGAATTGTCCAATCGCAAAATAAGATTTACTTCGTGTGTCTTTGTGACATTCAAAAAATTAATGTTAGGAATGTTTTTAAGCTTACAGTATATTAATGGTCACGTGCAAAGATCCCATAATCGTCTCATTTTTTCTTGTTCAGTTGATCAAGAAGATCTAAAATAACACATTCCAATTTTTCATTCGACCAATATCCGTCCCAGTTAGCAAATAGAGCGGGTGAAAAAAAACTCCCGTATTAAAATTTTAAAAAAGCCTGCCCGGGTAAACTCCTGTGGCGATGACGTAAGGTATATCCGAGCCCGCATATGCTATGTTGTAATCAATGAATGAGTGAATATATACACAGCTTATAAACAACGATGTATGCGAGTAAATATTTCTTTTATCTTAATTATCAAGCATCGGATAGCTTTGCGCTAATTAGTACCTGACATTAACAAACGTTTTGATAAGTTGCCGACTGTGCGGCTTGAAGATTCCCATAAAAAGTGGCTTCATCTGCTTTCAGGATTTGCTACCGGGGCGAAATTTCATAGACTTAATTTTTCGAGATACCCTCTGTAATGTATATATTCTTGAATAGGTCTTTCCGAGACGGTCATTTTAAAATGATTTCACTTAAATCGGAATTAAAACAAAAAAGTTATTAGCAAAAAGAACTTTGATGGCAAAAAAAGTGTTTAGATTTATTTCTATGCAATGAAAGATTTGAATGCTCCCAAAATGATTTAAGTTTATGTTTGAATATAACGGTAATACTATTCACATTAAGTTAGAAGAAATCAGTCAGTGAATGGAAAGTCGAACACAACTATCGAAGTAAGATTTCGAAAATCACAATCAAAGACTTACGAATTACTGGAAAAATAAAATTGAATTCCTCAAGACAAAGGAAAAATCGGACAAGCTAAATGAGACAATAGCACAGCTCCATGGAAACACAAAGGGCAACTTTATCTTAAGTAAAATTTTCATAGTCCAGCACAAGTACGGAATGCATTTTAGGTGGCACTGTCAAAACGCGCCGTGCTTCCAAACAAGATGATATTCTACAGGTAACAGCGGGACACAAACAAATGAGACTCGAAAGTGCTACCATGTCAACAGAAAGAAAAATGTAACGAATAAAATACATATAAACATGACAAACGAACTATGTAAGCTTGATTTAAACATAAAAGGAAAAATTGTAATCAGGAAGGTTACAAACGACTGATAAAATGTATTAGAATAAAGATTCAAAGAATTAAATAATAAGAACTTAAATACTGAAAAATCATGGTCACTTATAAATATTTTATACAAAAACTTCCAAAACATGCCCTGGTTGCGTGAAACCTACCTAAATTATCAATATTGAAACATATGTTCTTTCGCAAAAATTTAAGTGCACATAATCTCAAAAGTAATGATAGAGGCTGAAAAAGGGAAAATCCAAATAATAAATTTACGAACAACGACATTCCAAACATCACCTAAAATCTATACAAAATACTAGCTTAAGAAAGGTGCTGGATTTTTGTTCAAGTACATACTTATATGCTGTAGGACTGACATGTATCCGCGCTGGAATCCCATGACTTTCCATTCTGCTGGCAGTATTTACCGTATCACCAAACAGACAGTACCGTGGCATCTTCAACCCAACGACACCCGCTACTACTGGTCCAGAATGGAATCCGACTCTTATCTGAATAAGGTAAGTGCAAAATAACAACCATAACAACAAATAACAACATACTTATCCAAAGTGCTTATCTATAATCCATAAACAGTAGAAAACAACAGACTAGGCAAAGGATCCCGGACCTTAAGGAAAGGCTATAAAAATCGGTTTTTAGAACGTTAACGAACTATGTCTAAGCAACAGGTTTCTGACCAATTTATGTTAATATATTACCCTGAACGCCTGTGAAAACAACTTAAATGCACCCACCCTTCGTGAGCTTTGCTTGAACTAAGCATAAAACCCTGGTTTGTGTTATATATTTTTTTTCAAAATTAGGTAAGATTATGGACTTAATTTTTTATGGCTAGTTCAGAAAAACGACAGAAAGATAGTTATTTGACACATTCTCTCTGAAAATAAATAAGCCATAAAAATGTGCATTCATGTTCAATTGAGAAAAGTAGCATCAAAAGTATACATACTAGCATAAAGTCACACCTCTAGCACATGTGTATGATGTAAAACACAGCATCGACTTATTAGTTTTTATTGATTTTTACCTAAGTGGCAGTGTTCAAAAATATTTGATCAAGTGACAATTGTTCGACCCCTCTCAAGTATATGTATTGAGAAAGCAATAGCCAATGCCGAAATCGATGGCGATTTATCCGGATTTGCCGAATTACCCTTTCACAAAACAGACATCACACATAGTTACATCCTTCAATACAAGCAGTGCTTCAATAGTTACTTTAATGCTCGAAATGTCATTTTATGTAAAAAAAAATACAAATTGCATTGAATTCTTCCATTAAGGGGGCCTTAATATCCGGGATCATTTATTGCAACTCAGTGCAGAAGCACAGCAAAAGTAGGAAAACAATTTCCTCGCGAACTAATAGTCCATATCCCAAACTAGTGGTTTAAATGATCAATAATAGAATATTGCTATTGAATCATATCCGTAATATTTAATATTCTAACCTGTAGTGGCTTTCCAGTAGCTGGTGAACTGACTTTTGCAGCCTCGTGTACCATATCCACAGAGAAATCCGCGACAGGTTGCGCATGTCTTTCTGTCTTCTCTGGTACTCCACCCACTACCATGTAAGCATCGCCGATCGTCTCCACCTATGATGTGATTAGAAAAAAAATTCCTATATATTACGTTTGACCTAGGAAATACTAATCGTATAAATGTATAGTTTAAGATGACTTGTCTTTTGAATTAAACAAAACAATCTATGACCTGAACAATACAGACCTTAACGGCATTGATACGTCAAATACATGATTTTAGATGAATTCTATTTTGGGACAATCCTTGTGCGATTGCCTTTTAAGTTTGCATGGAATTTTTTGTGGTTGACGTTTTCATAGTTCTAATGATTTAGTATTATTTATACTTTCATTGTAGTAAATGTTAAACGTCTTCAAATTCATTAAATGTAAACGTCTTCAAATTGAATAGCATCATTTAAGAACAGATAAATTGGCAACGTGGATCAGACATGCATGTTTCGGGTACTTAACCCTCATCAGTGATCCTAAATCTAAACAATGTAATATGCCAAAAAAGTATGATAAGTATTATGTCGAAAAAGTGTACCGAAAGACGTAGCAGGATGGGTGGGATATGATGCTACAGGACCCACTTTTTAGAAATGTCAAGAAATTTTGATAACAGAAATTTAGAATGCGTTGAAGAAACGATCAACCGAAATTGATCGAACTTGGTTACATGTGCCCTCGGGGACTCCTGGTCCACCAGCAGTGACACTCACCAAGTGGTATAAATGTAAACGTCTTCAAATTGAAAGTTAGGATTACTTCTTTCTTAAAGTTGCTACTCGTACACTCTGTTTTTCATTGCTTTTATTGTATGATTTTGTTTTAGGCAAAGGGCAATTTCCTCGACTATTTATTGCAATGAATCTCGCTGATGGACCGTATGTTTCTTATAATTAATTTCTTTGTGCTGCTTTAATTTATACTGGTCAAAATATCTAAGCGAACACTTTTTAAATCTTGATAATTTTATGCATAATATCTTTTTCTTAGTAAAACGCAACAGATAACTGTAATAGCTTCACATTAATTTAACGAAATTTTTCGTTAATACTATGGTCACGCAACTAGAGCGAGACTAATTTAACGAAAATGACCATTTTTCTCTAAGAGAACAAAATCCTGAATAAAACTTGGTTTTTACTTCCAAAACACACTAAGATACGTCCTAAATATTGGAAAAACATATGAAATGTGGTTTTTATACGGCGCATGCCGAAAACAAAGCGCGCTTTGCTGAAAGACTGGAGTCTTCCTTTAACACCGTAGTAAGTTTTTATTCTTGTCAAGATGTTATGTCGATTTCTTTTCGATTTTTGAAATTGATCAACGTAAAAAAATAAGATTGATTTTCTTTTTTTTTTCGATTTTGAACTACTCTAGAAAGCCATAGAATAAAAAAAAAACAAGTTTAAGGTGATATTACACGTTTCATGTTATACAACACATATTTTCAGAAAAAAGCATAATTCTGATTTCCTAATGTAATTCAGATGTAAGGGAGAATATTTGGAGGTCACCATCCAAATTTTGAGATTTTGAAACTGATCAGACTTTTTAGTCATCCATTGATTGTAATGAAAATGCTCATTTCTTGGCTATATTTTTTTTCAGCCCAAGATTTTCAAATGAAATTTCACATATGGTTCCGTCATCATATTGTGCAAATTCTTATAGAAAGAAATCATTCAATTACCACGTCGTATGTTGCAAAATCTGATTGAATGTGTAAATTATCATGTAAAAAATTAAAAGTGCAATTCGAGTTATCTTTCTTTACTATGTGACCAAAGACAAAAGCATTCGAATTTATATCACCAACATTTTTGAAATATCACAGCAGTGTTCCTTCACTCACAAAGATTTCAATGTGTAAATGAATAGAGCCGAATACAAATTTTGTGTGATAACACGACAGTATGTGCACATGTGTAATGATATTACCATATGGGTAACTACATGTATATTATAAGTTTCTCTACATTCAAACACTTTACTGACACCTGCTTATTTCTGAATAGATACGACATATGTATGTAGGTAAAAAAGTCTTAACAAAATTGTCAAATAAGTTCAATTTCAGCAAAAAATTGACTATTGTTGATCACTCTAGGCTTACCATTACATTGCAAAGAAGAATAAAAAACAATCGTATAGTCATCCGAGTAACAATCTCATTATTACCGCTGCGCTCAGGCTCGAACCACGGTCTTCCCGCATGGTGGGCAAGAGCTCTACCTCTGAGCTATTGGATCGACTTGGCGATTGAGCGATTATTACAAAGGCAGAACATCAAGACATTTTAAGTGACGAAAATCGGAAATCTTCAGTGTAGAGATTTCTTAAAAAATCTCGTCTAAGGGAGGCTACTGAAACGCGTGTGATATCCCGTTGAATTAATGCACAAATTCAACAGTGATTCAATGCAAAGTGCTAGTTCTGTGATTTTTTGGTTATATCGATGACTTTAATTATCAGGAATTACAAAGCAACGAAGAAACAATTGATTTTTTACCATCAAAGATACATTTCAATCGAATGATAATACAATGGAATAATTTCCCATTTTATTTGGATTGGTTGAATGAATGTTTGCAGGTCCTGTTTATACAATTTCGAGACAAGGTAGGTTTGTTATATATGAAGACTTCAAGTAAATATTTTGTTCATTATTCTTGCGAACAATTGTGTAAGAAAAGTAAAGGATGTCAAATATATAGGGAATTACGTATGATCTGGATACACTACTACCTTATAAACGCCATGTTCATTAGTTTTCTTGTCAAAGCGTTGATACAACGCATTCAACATGCTAACGATGTCCATTGGTGTACTTGCTGCGGCGATGTTCGTGAACGTTACTATATCGCTGAACAGAATCGTCACCTGGTCAAATTTCTCTGGAATATAGAAAAGAATAAAGAATAATGTCACATATGCAAGTTCTTGTTGAATTTATATAGTTTTTTTTAATATGGAAGAATTTACCTCAAACTTAATATCATGAACAAAACTATACATTACGATAGCAATATGCACACAAACTAAATTTAGATATGTACATTTTTCCTAAGCCGCATTCCGAATAACGTGCATGCTGTAAAATTGGAATACAAATGGAAGAGATTTCATGTTTAGAAATCAAAACTTCACTAAATGGTTAGAGTCAAATATGGTCAGTCGAACAATTCTTTTAATCTGCATATTGATATAAGAATTGAAAAATAAGGAGAAGACCCCTAACATGAAACTGTTTAAGTGATAACAGCGGAACACACTAAAAACCATAGACAACGGGAACAGTACAATAACATCATAACATTGTAAATATGAAAGAATTGCACCTTGTAAACCTAATAGGTTTTCTAAAGCTTATTATTGATTTTATTCGTGTATATTACCGGCTTCTACAGATCTTCCATTTTTAAGTTCAATAGCCACTTTTGGAGGAAGCATCTGATACAACAGTATCTCTGTTTTCTTTTTCTCTAGTTCAAGCTCCATCGACGTTTTCTTTAACTCTGCTGTCGTCTCGTCAAGTTTCTTTCTATTAACATAATACAATAAAAATAAAAACCTTCTTTCATCTATCGTGAGCAAAGAAGAATATATGTTCTTTTCCAAAACATGTAGTGCACCATATACTATCTGCAACTACGCGTCATCTCTACAAAGTACCGGTAAATGCACAGATTTGATGTTTTTTAAAATATAACCAGAGAGTGCCATTGAAATGAATTTTGGCTGTGTCTAAAAATCGCTTTGGCTGGAAGCATCACTTATGAGAATTTAATATACGAAACACGTGTCTGGTGCATAATAAATTGGTTTTGAAATTTTCTTCGGGAAGATATAGAGTTGGAACACTTCCGTACTCACAATAGAGCACAAAATTGCGACGGACCCCTAGCAAAGTAGAGATAGGACCAGGTGCCCGGGAGGAGTAATGTCTCATCAGTGTTGCTTGAGGCTAAAATTAATCGAGAAAATCCAAATGATTAAATTGACAAATATGGATAATGACCATATCCCTGTATACAGAACAAAATCGATAATTCAGAAAATCAGAAACCCAAGGCATACAAAATCAGGATAAACTGGCACCAAAGCAAACAAACAAAAACCTCCACCATATGAAAAGAGGCGAACTCCCGATATGGGAGTGAGACCAGGTGCCCAGGAAGTATCTCCTGCATATATGACGATATGAATTCTGAATAAGAGATGATATGTAGCCAAGTACGATCAACTTCGGTTGATCGCTTCTTCAACGAATTCGAAAATTTCTGTTATCAAAATTTCTTGAAATTTCTAAAACATGGGTCCCGTAGCATCATATATCACCCATCCTGCTACGTCTATCGGTACATTTTCGGTTATTATTTCATAGCTTTCACACTCTTCGGCCATATTACATTGTTTAGATTGAGGATCATTCACGGGGGTTAAGTACCCCCAAGGTGCATGTCTGATCCATGCTACAAATTTATCTGTTCTTAAGGTTAAACGCCTTCAAATTCAATAGCATCATTTAAGAACAGATAACATTTCAGCATGGTGTTTTGCTGTTGGTGCTGCAACAGGGTCTTGTTGAAGATCCCCTCCCTTCTTTTATAACAAATTTTGCCGTGTCTGAAAATCACTGGCGCTTGAAGTACTGCTGATGAGAATTTACCAACAGAAACGCGTGTCGTGCATCATGAAAGGTTTGAAATGTTGTTTATGGAGGTAACGAGTTGGAACACTTTAACTTTCATATATATGTAGTCCTAATTAAACAGAGGTTTACCATTTGAAAGTCCCATCCAACTGTATATTGAACAAACGGAGAAATCTTAGAAACACATTATTACAGGGATGATTCACTATTTTTTAGGTTTAAAAGTAGCGGGAACATATAAAAGCCGTGGGAATATCCCTTCCTTTTTTTCATAGATTTAGCCAAGGAAAATATTCAAATTACGATGTACTTTCAAGAGACATAAACACATTTTAAAAATATTTGTAAATAGAGTTAAGGAAAGATAAGGCTTATACATTTTTCATTTCATTTGAAAAATAAAAAAGGCAATTCTCATATATATTTTTTTTTCGTTTAGAAGGGGCTTAGTTTTTCATTATTTAAACATTTTATATATAAACTAATGTACTCCTACGCAATATCGATCTCTGCAATTCTTTGTTGATTCAAAAGGACAAGTTCTCTGGTGACGTCGTAGATAGGGATATCGGAAAGGAAAACGTTCATCTCCATTAACTCTGTCAGACTTGATATCCTAGGAGAGCTTATAAAGATCATGTGACGTATATCCGGTAACCATATCATCTGACCTGTTAAAATAGAATATTCTATTTATGTTTCTACTTTGTTTAATTTAAGAATCTTTTAATCTGAAATAGGATGAAGAAAATGTAAGCGTTGATCGAGTTTCTTCTCGTTTACAGGAAGGAATAAAAAAAGATATATTTGACGAAAGGAATTTCTTAGAGATTTTTTTTTTCAGGAAATTATTTTAATTGATTGCATCAATGACGAAGATAATGGAGTAAGATATATATGTACCTTTTAGGACAAGTCTTGCATTCCCATTCTTTGTACTTTTGATAGATAACATAAATACTGTATTTATAAATTCCTGGATGTTCGTCACTGTAAAGTCCATCCTAGGATGTATCATGGTAAAATACTGATGTACGCTTACACCAGGCTTGATCTTACAACCGATCAACCTTTGTATTGATAATCCACATTGACGTATTGCCATTTTCTCATCAAAGATCAAATGATAAGGAAAAGCACTACAGAACTGCAAACCACTGATTTTAAACTGCGCCGGAAAATAGGGTGAAATTCTGTCTAACGATTGCTGAGCATTCTTATCATTTGATTTGTTATGCAATGTTACTCTGAAAACGACGTGTTGTTGGGTCTTCCCGTCTTCAATCTGATGTTGGGAAATGTTCTCTACTTTGATCTTTGCCTCTTGTTCGTACAGATCTCGGGAAACCGCCTTTACAAGACCTGCAGAAAAAAATCTTAATTTGTTATTAAGGACAAATATCATACTTATTAGCATCTTACAAATGTCAGTTCTAATGATGAGGGGTTTTCTTCTAGTTTTTGTTCAATTGCATTTATGCCATCCGAGATATTCGGGGGGGATGTAGTTTGGAAGTGTCCGTTTGTTTGTCCGCAAAATCTTTAACCTTCGCTATTACTTTTAAATGGTAAGTGATGGGCTTTAATATTGTATATTTCTTCTGACAAGACATTATCAAATTTTTGACATATACACTTGCCTTTGAGTTTGGCTTACATTCGATATCTATAACATGGCCTAACTTTTGAATGGTAAGTGATAGAGCTTTAATATCAATTCTCTGTAAGGACCAAAATATTTTGGAAATAGCATGTCGTGGATTTTTATGATTTTCTCTATAAATAGTTTGTATAATGCCCTGAATACAAAAATAACAATATTTTGAAAATAAATATTCTGGCTGTAATGGTAACGAGGTTTGTCTATTTATAGCACTGAAAAAAATGGTCAAATGAGTCATCTTTGGTTATTATGTTGTCATGGAAACCATTTTTAGAGTTTATTGGTATCAACAACTTATAATCTTTAAAACCTCTATGTTTAGAAAAATTAACAATTTTTTTAAATTTCTTTCAATTAGCCGAATCCTATCAAATCAAAATCAGTCAAAAAATGCTATAAAATAAGATAGAAATTCAGGCCTATTTTTGTTCAATTTTTACCATTTAAAAAAACACAAAATGTCAGGCTGATAACACAATCACTGTTGCCAGAACAAAATAGATTTCATGTAATAAATATAATCACTAAAAAAAAAATAAGGGGGACCTTGTTTTGTTTTCATACATTTTGAGGTCAAAAATGGTTGCGATGGCAACCTTTCATTTGACACATGATGACTATATCTTTTCAAATTGATTTTTATCATGGTTTAAATAATTTATATTGCTTATGCTTAATGTTGGGACAACAGATGAAATCATTCTTTATTTGAGAACTTCAAAAATGTGTCAAGGTCATTGACTCTAAGTTCAAGGTCAATTCAAAATATAGGTTCCAACTTCAATAAAATTTGCATTTTTTTTTTTGGTTATTTATTGTTACTAATTTTAAGCTTTGCTGTCATATATTTGTATAAAAAATACTTCATTCTGAAGTTAGGACCGATAGGTGGAAAAAAATTACAATTTTTAGTTCAGAATGTTTTTCCTAGAAAATAAGCCCCAGATAAAAATCATGATAATCTCACATTTTTTATATGTATGCATGAAATATTAGCTACAAATCAAGGATGTCATTGACATTGAGATTTTTGCATCGTTGGTCAATAAATAGGGGATGTATCCAAAATCACTATGTATGTGTTTGTTTTACTCAATACCACATGATATTTGAGCAAATGCCTCTCATATTTTTTAAAAATCAAAGAAGTTTGCCAAATTTTGTGAGTTGCATTCAAGATGACCTTGACATTGGTTGCTGTGACCTTGAAAATTTTTACGGTGATTTTTTAATCAATAATGCTCTTTTATATTGATAAAAAAAAACCGCTTTAAATTTATAACGGACAGCTGAAAATTTACCAGTAAATTACTCTATGTATAATAGCACTGAACAGAATGTCACCATGGTAACCATTTTTATACCCTTTTGAATAAAATTGTGAAGAGGTCCCACTCAAATTTTAACATTTTCTTAAAGATCGATGATTAAACTTAAAAGATAATTGACAGTAGAAATCAAGACATTTCAGATTATTTTCCCTTAAAATTGAGCGAAATCATGTTAAATTAGGAGCTTTTCCGTCTTAAAAAGGGCCTCTTCAAAACAAGTTTTTGCCTACATTTTGAGCATACTGACAAAAAGAATAGCGGGCGGAAGCATACTTCTTATGTAGTATTTATACGATGAAAGATATAAAGAGAAAAATTTAAGAAATTTCAGTTGACTATAACAGCTGTTACCATGGAAACGAGACTTGTGAAATGACATGTTACAAGTTTTCTACTGATGCGTAAAATTTCAAACATGGTTTCCATGGCAACGAAAACTTAATTTGTAAATAGGAAGTTTATTTTTGTCTCAGTACATCATATACACCTTCAATACCAAAAATATCCAAAATTGGAGACATTTCCACGTGCAATTGAAATTAATTTTGGTCCATTTAGAGAATTGCTATTAACACCTCCCGTGTTTATTCCTTGTGACAAGATCTTTACGTTATATGTGTAACTTTGGAGTTTGACCTACTCCTGAAAAACTTTGACCTTGATCATGTTTATACCTTGTGACAAGACATTTCCATTTATACAAAATGTTTGACCATGTGACCTTTTCATGGATACCAAATTTGTGACCTTGGGACCTTTACCCTACTTTTCAAAAACGTTAATCTTGACCATTACAATTGAATAGTACCGGTAGGTGGTAGGGCTCTCATATTTCACATATATATTCCTTGTGTCATAATCTACCCAATTGTGCAAAATAATGACATTTTGACCTTGACATCGACTGTGGAGTACAAACTGCATTAAATGCTAAACGTCTTCAAATTAAATAGCATCATTTAGAAACAGATAAATTGGCAGCATGGACCAGACATGCACGTTTCGGATGCTTAATGCTCTTCAGTGATCCTCAAATCTAAACAATGTAATATGCCAAAAAAGTATGAAAACTGTTTTTATTGATAAAGATGCAAAGCGGACATTCATGTTTCACAAACAAGTTTTTTTTTCTATTTTAAGTAGTTGTTTTTCAAATTATCTCATAAAGAAAAAAAAACTGTATTACTGTCGCACATTATCTCATTAAAATTAAGAAATTTAAGTAAAATATTTTAAGTAGAAAATTCACGATAAATCTATATAATGCCTGCTTCATTTGATAAGATGACTTCAACGATGGAAAAGTCGATAAATTGAACAAAGGTATTTTGTAGTTCTCTATAATTATCCCATGCGAAGATAAAACTGAATAAACAAAATAGCAAATCATCCCTGCACAAAATTCACAATACCTCAAAATGCCATCAAGTGTTCTGTTATAATTGTACTTGACTTCATTTTGTAAATTCCCAAATTCGTCGATGCTGTATTTGACTGTTCATTCTATTCTAGTGAAAAAAGCAATTAAGTGAAACCGATATAGATCTGTATATTGATCACATATATTGCTGAGGAACTGTCGTGAGAAGAATCAATTACTGAAACTTCCGTCAACACAAAGAAATACTTCTGGGATATCCTGGGATGATCGTCGGTTCGCTTCTAGATTTTTATATAGGTTTAAAAAAAATCGTACTCAATAGTTAAACAAGTATCAATTAAATTAGGTTTTATTACAAATTTTTGATAAAATAGTGTCATGCAACTAGCATGATTTTGATTTTGTATTTCGAATTCACCTTTCACCTACCGAATCACGAAACGTTCCTCTGAAAGCAACAACACCAAGAAAATGTCAAAACAAAAATAATTTGTTCAATGGTTCTAAATTATAATGATAACATCTTTAATAATACCCATTTTGAACAGACTACAGCGAGACCAACACGTGCAAGATTCCAAAGAATAACGGACAGCAGGTTTAATGTGGCTAGCGTCGTTGTTTTGAAATATAAGTCGCTAAAGAAACTCAGACTGAAATCGTTTGTCCCTAAAGGAAAAAGTTTTTGATATTTTTCTCACAAAACTATCTTGTTTTAAACTAGTGCATTATTTCACGAATATGAATGGAAACTTACGAAAAACTGATAATCTAATAAAAGCCAGTTCTCTGGTACAACACATTTTGAAAATTCTGAAACGATTCTGAAATCGAATGTGACACTATTCTGCGGGAAGCTGAGGTATTTGAAAGTATTCTGTGATTTTTTTTTCATTTTGAGGTTTCGTTTGCACCTTTGTTTACAAGTTTTTGGCTATACATTCTTCTAAATGTTTCATCCATTATTTTCAATTCTATTGCATGTTTTAATGAATCGGAAAACAACCAATCTCTGAGTCAATGAATTCTCAAGTAAGACTTACCTTATTCTTATAAACATGGGGCTAAAAGGACATAACGTTTAAGGAAAACAAAGTAAGATATAGGATGTTTTGTATGTTTTATTTTTTTCCAGTTGATACGCCATTAGTGACTATTAAAAGTATTACATACATATAACGAAATGTTACAACAAGCGGTAGGGTATTTATTCGACAATCCTCACGCTAACAATTTTATGATTAAAACATGTTTGAACAGTTGAAGTAAAAGTGTTTTCTCTATTTATCGTACGCTGAGTAAATAATAATCTAGCAAAGTCACGAACTGCTGGCCTTCATAAATTGAATAGACCTACCATGCGCTAAACAGCTATGAAAAGGTTGTTTGACATCGTTACAAGGGACAAGGCAAAGTTGGAGAATATATTAGTAAGATCGCAGTGCTTAGATACAGAAAGAAATAAGAGCGTAATAAACAAAGGAAATCCAACAAAATACAGATAATTGCGTAAATGAAAAGCACAATTACGATAAAACCATAGGACAGTAATAATTAAACTACTCTTCTGAAAATCATAAAAAGGACATAAAACATCAATGAAACGCATCAAACTATATCGTGGAAGACAAAATAAACTATCAAACTGGTTGATAATTAGGATATGTGCAGTCACGAGAGTAATTATTTGACCTCTTTCGTTTTACATGGTGTCATACATCTCTCAACAAAACGAAAACGACTTTTCATGGTTTTTTTTCCGAAAGCCTAGCCATATTCGGTTTACTTTTTATCATTCTCGAAAATACTACTCTGGAAACATGTCAAGAAGAGACGTATTATAACATCATTATATTTCATCCGACGTATTCCTTGCATACATGCTCTACATACTTTTGTTATTATATAAACAACTGATTTCAATATGACTAGATTAATTTCTACTTTCGGCAAAACTTCGATGTCATAGGTATGGAACAAGAAACAAAACTAAGCAACAATCAGATTCACATTATATTTTCATGTCCTTCATTAGGCCATTTCTTGTTTTTATTCTGTTTTGGGTAATTTTAGAATTGAGAAAGCCACCAGCCAGCCATGGAGAAAAACAAACAAGCATATGGAACAAAATCACAATTTCATATTATATGACTATGTGAAATCTGAAAGAAACTTGTGTCATTTAATTATTAACAGATTTCAGTCAACAAAAGAACGATGGACAAAGAACTGTCTTGAATCATTGCAGTACTTTTACATCAAATATGACGAATTGATCATTTTCTCTTTATCTTTGTAGAAAATGCATTTAATTTGCAAATTATTTTATTATTTTAATTTTGTTTTGTTTAATGACTATGGGCTCAAAACCTACCAGCACGAGGACGCAAAACAGAAAATAACAAAGAAATGACGTTACCAATGAAATTCGAATCTAAATCAAATCCAGCAATTATAATAATTGGGCATACGAAATCACGAGAAATACCAAATATTACAGCCAAATTATTCTGCAAAGGATCAAAACTGAATCCTTAATTGGGATGAGAGCAGGTAACCGGGCAGTGTCAGCATGGAGATGAGAGCAGGTACCCAAGTAATATCAGCATGGGGATGAGAGCAGGTACCCGGGCAATGTCAGCATGGAGATAAGAGCAGGTACCCGGGCAGTGTCAGCATGGGGATGATAAAAGGCAGGCGGAAAATGTCAGCATGGAGATGAGAGCAGGTACCCGGGCAATGTCAGCATGGAGATAAGAGCAGGTACCCGGGCAGTGTCAGCATAGGGATGAGAGCAGGTACCCGGGCAATGTCAGCATGGGGATGAGAGCAGGTACCCGGGCAGTCTCAGCATGGAGATGAGAGCAGATACCCGGTCAATGTCAGCATGGATATAAGAGCAGGTACCCGGGCAGTATCAGCATGGAGATGACAGCAGATACCCGGTCAATGTCAGCATGGAGATAAGAGCAGGTACCCGGGCAGTATCAGCATGGAGATGAGAGCAGGTACCCGGGCAATGTCAGCATGGGGATGAGAGCAGGTACCCGGGCAGTGTCAGCATGGAGATAAGAGCAGGTACCCGGGCAGTATCAGCATGGAGATGAGAGCAGGTACCCGGGCAATGTCAGCATGGGGATGAGAGCAGGTACCCAGGCAGTGTCAGCATGAAGATGATGGCAGGCAGGTGGAAAATGTCAGCATGGAGATAAGAGCAGGTACCCGGGCAATGTCAGCATGGAGATAAGAGCAGGTACCCGGGCAGTGTCAGCATTGGGATGATGGCAGGAAAATGTCAGCATAGGGATGAGAGCAGGTACCCGGGCAATGTCAGTATGGAGATGAGAGCAGGTACTCGGGCAATGTCAGCATGGAGATGAGAGCAGGTACCCGGGCAATGTCAGCATGGAGATGAGGCCAGGTACCCGGGCAAAATCAGCATGGAGATGAGACCAGGTACCCGGGCAATGTCAGCATCTCCTGCTTGCTAACATGATCTTACCATAACCCAATACAGCCGGGTAGAAAAAGTCAAAACCGGTTGCTGAGATATATTCTATGTTTAAGGATGATTTTTACCGTTTATTTTTACCGTCGTTCAGCATCATGCACTCAAAAGGCAGTCTTTATCAAATACACAACTGGACAAGTTGTTTCTGTTTTTTAACTAGTTTATCTGTTCGTAAATGATGCTATGAATTCGAAGACGTATAACATTTGTAACAAGTGTTGAGTGTCACTGATGAAGGACACAGGAGTCCCCGAGGATATATGTAGCAAAGTCCGATAAACTTCGGTTGATCCTTTTCACAAATATAAGGTCCTGTATCATCATATCCCACCCATCATGCTTCGTCTTTCGGCAGTTTATGGACATAATTTTCATAATATTCGGCCCCGTTTCATACGTAGTTTGGATTATGGATCACTGACGAGGGTGAAGTACTCGAGACGTGCATGTCTTTCCATGCTGTAAATTTATCTGTTCTTAAAGCTAAATACACAACGAAAAAAGCAAACCATATTATATAGTGATTTTTAAAAATTGATGATTTATATTTTGTTAGACATTTGATCATACTTTTATTTTTCCAGTACTCGCATTACCGAGGATAAAACACATTAAGATAATTTTTTCGCAACATATAAAAAAATGATAATACTGAATTAAGCGTGTTGTATCTAGCGCATGTCTCATGGCCGCAGATTTGTTATCCTTATAAAATTTTCTTGTTTGACCACTTTCAGCAAAGTTTCAATAAAGCTATAGATGGATACTGGTTTGTCTACTCAGATTTAGTCAAAATATGCCAATAGAATCTGAAAACTAAATGTCTTATTGAAATTTTTCGTATATTGGTGTATGTTTTACAGTAAAGGATACGATTATTTTGCAATTCTGATTCCAAAGAAATACTAATTTTGTCTTCATTCATTATTATTTATATGATGCAGATTTTCGTTCAACCACGCAATAAAATAAGCAAATGAAATACCAGAATAGCTTTAAACTCCCGTCAAAAACCGTTGAAAATGCACGTAAAAGATGACGAGTCAAGAATGAGGTATTGTTTCTGAAAAAAAGTGCTCGCGAATAAAGGTCAGATTCTATCTGCAGTGGGGTAATTTTGTGCTGTGCGACACATTTGAGGGAGAAAAATATAAAACCACGGACTTAATTGTCAAAAGAGTTTATGTTTTTGATCCTTTTATCAAATAAACATCAAAGAAGTACCTAACAGTTATTCCGTTTCAAAGTCGAGAAGGCAAGGTAAAATCAATAGAATTTCCACTGGAAGGGCTGATTAGATTTTCTTTTTGCTGACGCCATTTGAAGCAATAAGATAAATTTGTAATGAGGTAATCACCACTAAAAAAAAGAAATGCAATGCCTGATGGATCAATATGGATAGGTTTAGAAGCTTTCATCATTTTTAAAAAGTGAAGGGGAATCTTAAAAGCCATTACATTGCATTTGAACCAAGTGTCTTTATCATTGCGCTGTGCCTGATCATAAAGACGGATTCGTTTGGCGTTTTACAGAATAAGTCACTCGTGTATTTGCGATTTATTATGGACAGGAAAAGAATACATATACATTAAATGATTCATTTTATAGGATGAAAATTAAGTGTTGCGTTAATTTTGTCGTGAACTGTTTGTGTACTTATACAACCGGGATTCATATTTGTGCGGAGTTAGTGCTGCTAAGACTGTCACAGTGTCAATTCAAGAAAGGAAGGGATTTCCAACAACACCCGGTTGCAGCACCAACAGCGAAACCTAAAAACACCCACTGCAAAAACACAAAGCAGACACGCACAAAAGAGACGCAAATGGTACAAGGAACGCCAAATCACAGAGAAACATCAAACACAAGTGACTACACATAAACCAACAAGACCAATGGGCAGTCGGAGCCGACTTAGGACAGCAATCTGCCACGTCATTAGCAGACAGTGTGGTTATCTGGATTACGTGCGCACAACCCTCCCACTTTTTCGATTACCCAGAGGTCTAGAGGAACGTACAATTGTGGTGTAAAATAACCTCCTCACTGTAAGATGATCATACAATCAGACAGAATGACACAGAAGCCCATGAAACATACAGATGGGTATGTCAATGGATATAAAAACAGAAGGCGTAAAAAACCAGTCCGTGCTCTGCAAGCTGTAGCAAGCTCATGCATGTTATCAGGAGTCCGATTGAGATTCAGAGAGGACAGGTGGTCGGGGCCCTGTCTTCCTTATAGAGGTTTGGACAAGGCCCGTCCTGTCGTCACAGTCAGTCAGAGTGCAATTCTTCAGAATGCGCTGGTACAAGGCTGTAGGTTGGTCCAGTAGTTGGTGAATATATATTTTTTTTTTATTTTTAGTGTACTGTACAAGAGTTATGAGTTTTCATTCATTTAGACATATTCACAGCACATTTTATATATTTAAAGGAGAGAGAGAGAGATAGAGAGAGAGAGAGAGAGAGAGAGAGAGAGAGAGAGAGAGAGAGAGAGAGAAAGAGAGAGAGAGACTGTAAGCAACAGCAGACTATTTATTGAAAGAAAAAATAAAAGAGAGATATATACATGAGTTTGCACACTATGACAATTACATAAAATGAAATTTAACAAAATAGAAAAAAAAGAGTTTGCATATCAATGAATTAGATTCAAATTTTAAGCTTAAGCATTCCAGAAAAGGAAAGAATTCTTTTAACCTTCTGAAATATGTAAGGCTGGTGCCCATCTAACCCATGAAGATTGAAATTTTCTATTCTATTTGCTTTTTTAAAAATTTCTTTATAAGTTAAATAATTAAATTTCAAAATATTAAGGCATGCATTAAATGAAAGTTGTTTTTTATTATATTTACATTTATAAATATAGAATTTGATGTTAAGAACTATTATGTTACGTACACTGTCTGATGATAGATAAGGTCCAAGTAAAAAGTATTTCATATTAAGATTCAGAAAGAGTGAAAAAATGGCAAAGTGGTCTTCTAGTTTTGAAAGGAAATTTTGCACTTTCTGACATGACCAGAGTAAATGTACAATACTCTCTTCCTCATCCTGACAAAAGGAACATAATGGATTATCTGATAATTTCATTTTAAAAGCAGATTTGTTAGTAGTAAGTATATAATGGTTAATCCTATATTGGTACCAAATGAGCTTTGTATCTTTTATGTATTTCAGTGATTTATAAATTTCTTTAAAAGCAGTTTCATCTAAATCATCAAAAATATTAATCCACCTCTGTTGTGCATTTATCTTATTATTATCCATTCTTAATATTTCATACATATCTTTTGATCCTTTAATGCTTTTCAGAATAATTCTTATTGAATTTGGAACCCATGGACCATACTCTTTACATAAAATTTCCTGCTTTGTTTGTCTAAAATATTTCTTTACAGAGCAGATGATTCCATTATATTCTAGAAAGTTTGTTTGAATATCAAAAATTTCTTTGAATTCATTAAATGAGTAAAAATTCCCATGTTCATTTAAGAGGTCATTTATATATAGAATGTTCTTATCAAACCAATGTTTAAGAAAAATACTTTTATTGCCTATCTTTATATTATCATTTTTCCATAGAGGTACCCTAGCAAATTTAATTTCAGTACTGTCTTTTATCTGTAGTTTTTTCCATGCAATCAGTGTATCTTTCCAAAAGGCATTTTTAGTTTGCGTAATAGTTTCATTTAATTGTGCAAGTCCACATTGTAATAAAAATTTAATATTAATGGATTGTAAAATAAAATTTTGCCAGATACCCTCTGTGTTCATGATGCGTCTTATCCATGTTAGCTTTAGTGCTTCAATGTATGCCTCGAGATTGACCATACTTAATCCCCCATTAAGATAATCAAGAGTTATTAACTTCCTATTTATCTTATCAATTTTGTTATTCCATAAAAATTCAAAGCGGGATGTTTGTAATTCTTTAAATAATGCTTGACTGGGATTAGGCAATGCTATGAAAAGATGATTGAATTGTGAGATGAGAAGGGATTTTATGATGGAGATGCGCCCTATAGGTGTCAGAATTCTCTGATTCCATCCTTTCAATATGGACCTAATTCTTAATGTTTTTGACCTATAATTTATTTCACAAATTTTTGATAGATCAACATCATAGTTAATACCCAGAAGAGTGAAAGTATGGCTTCCCCACTGCAAACCCCAATTTTTACACATTTTTTCTGTACTATATTTTTTACTGCCAATCCATATCACTTGAGTTTTGCTGAAATTTATCTTTAAACCTGAAATTGTTTCAAACCAATGAAGAGTGTTTAAAGCATGATTTAGAGATTCTTCTGATCCGTTTAGTAAGAGGGAGGTATCATCAGCATATTGGGATATTTTGTATTCATATCTATCAATTACTATTCCTTTAATATTTGGATTATTCTTAACTTTTAGTGATAGAATTTCAGTGCATAAAATAAAAATATAAGGAGATATCGGGTCGCCTTGACGACAGCCTCTTTCTGGAGAGAAAGAATCGGATAGATGACCCCCTATATTTACTCTAGATATAATATTTTTGGAAAATAGAGATACCCAATTTTTGAAGACAGAGCCAAATCCAAAGAAGTCTAATACATTATTAATAAATTTCCATGAAATAGAATCAAATGCCTTCTCGAAATCAATAAATAAAAGTAAGCCTGGAATTTCTTTTTCTTCAGTAAACTGTAATATATCATATATCAAGCGAGTATTTTCCCCAATGTATCGGCCCGAGATAAAACCAGTTTGTTCTTTACTTATTAGTTTATTAAGCAATGGTTTTAATCTGTTTGCAATTACACTAGAACTTCCTTCTAGTTTTTTAGTTCTAATATTTTCTAATTCTAACTTTTTGTCTTCCAGTTCTGAATTATTTTCATTGGTTAAAGTCTTTTCTAAAACTTTTATGTCTTCTTTTAATTTGTTTTCCAAGGCACTTGTTTTTTTCTTTTTATATGATGCAAATGAAATGGATTTTCCTCTTATTTCGAGAAGTAATACCTCTAAGAAAAGTTGGTCACTAATAGTAAATTGTATTAAATCTTTTGGAATATTACTGATATTATCAAATTCATACACCGGTAATGCATATTGTTTAATTGTATCTTCTATTGTTTTATTTATTGTATCAACATATTCTCTATCATAAAGTAATGAATTATTATGTTTCCATAATCCTTTTCCCCGAGTATAATCATTAAATTTTAAAATCAGTCTTACGGGTGAGTGATCAGATCTGTAGCTATTTTCTATTGTGCAGTCTTGAACATTTGTTAAAAGAATTTCAGAGATAAGAAAAAAATCTAATCGTGCTTGCTTTAAGGGTGTTCTCTTTCTCCAAGTATATCTCTTTTCATATGCATAAAGTTCTCTAAATGGATCTGTAAGACTTAGATTTTCTTTGTTATCGAGTACATGTTGCCTAGCTCTAGGATTGTTAATATTGATGTAATTGAAATAATCCATATCACAGTTTTGTACCAAATTGAAATCACCACAAATGATTATATTCTCATTTTCAAAATCTTGAATTGAATCAAATACATTAGTATAAAAATCTGGTGAGTCCGAATTGGGACCATATAAGTTACAAAGTGTTATTCTTTTTTCTCCAATAAGAACATCTAAAATAAGAAAATTACCACTCACATCTCCTTTCTCTTTCAAGATTTTATATTCAAAATTATTATTAAAGAATACTCCAACACCCCTAGCATTTGAAGAAAATGAACTGAAAACACAATCAAATCCCCATTCTGACCTTACAATTTTTTCTGTATCTTTGGTGAAGTGGGTGTCCTGTAAACAATATATGTTTGAATTGTAATTTCGCAAATTATTAAAAACATCCCTTCTCTTTTTAGGGTCACCAAGCCCCTGACAGTTAATTGACATGATATCAACCATAATCAATATCAGGTGTATTCGTACAATGGTGCAAACTCATGTACAGACAGATGATAAAATCATTCAAGAGAACATATACACTCATAATCATAAACATAATTCTGAAGCTAGATACCATAAGAGTTTTCTTGTTGTTGTTGTTCAGACAAAAGGGAGAGATAGGAAAAAAAGAGAAAGAGCTTGATAGTAAAGGAATATGAAGCAAATAAATTGTAAACAAAATCATTTGTAGTCAATATTTTGCATGAAAAGGTAAAAACTGTCACTGAATCTGAATGACATGTACCTCGATATCTTCGCAACTGTCAAAACGGAAATAAGCGGTGTCACTAGATGTGGAATATATTGGGAACGTTCCGGACGCGATCGCGCACTATGGATTCGGAAATCAACGTGCCCTTAGTTTTTGTGAAATTGCGACCTCATCCTCATCGGTAATGTCAAATTACCCCAAAATACCCCAAAGTCAGTATTATGCTACGAAATCTATCAAGGTAGCGGAGCTCTATCAAACACGTCCGTCCACCTGAGATGCCATCACGTGATCTCCTTGGTGAATATATTTTGTGTACTTCGTCTTATCTCTCGGTTCTTCAATTCATTTTCAATTTTTGTGAATTCTAAAATTCATTGACTTTGATAATGAGGCTTTGTTGGTGATCATTTTGTTTACTGAAAATTGTAACTCGTCATTATGTTAACGTCATTTTAACCCTAGCGATATGTAGCTTCTATGTTCATAACTATCTACTACTTTGGCGATTTATCTGTTTTTATGATTGCTGGCCAAATCAATCGACATAATGTTGACATCAACATTTTTACAATAAAGATACGAAGCTCTATCGTCCACACTGTTGATGCTTGTTGAAATTATGTTTTATCATACACCATTATCTTTCCTTCATTAAACGTGAACTAGTTTTGTACTAAAATCAGATTTCTAAAGACCAGCAAAACATTTTTATGAATATACGAACCGATTTATTTTCGTTGCTTACCTAAAACAATAGGATATAAGCCCGGGCGAATCGTGTAGTAGTGAAGCTGTAGACTTTTGTCCTCTAGTTCCTCACATCTGTTCAGAAAGAAAAGAGCAATATTCCGATTTGTGCAAGGCTTATAAAAAAAAGTATCGCTATCTTAAATTTTCAATTTGAATTACCATGAATTTTAAACTATATTACATAAACAATTAACTTTCTAACATAAATCATTAACTTTCTGACATAAATAATTCTACCTAGTACCTAAATGATGGTGCTTCTATGTTTTTGTAACTCATTGCCAGCAAGGAATGAAGAGAATCCAGGTTCTGTATAAATGACTTAAAGTCACCTCCTAATGTACGTAACATTTTGTCGTATCCATGTCTCAAACAGTACTGTAAGAAATATTCACCGAATATTTCTAAAACTGTTGCAAGTGGGGCACCTAAAAGAGATAAATTTGGTTGATTATCGGGTACTCTTTGATCATGATAACACAATTCAATTGTCTTGAATCAGTTGTTATGGCAATCATTTAACACTTCCTCCTATACACGAGACATTCTATTTTTATTGCTCAAAAGAAATATCTTGATGAAAGATAATAACTTTTTGTAGGTTTGTTTGAATGTTTTATGCCTAGGAAAGAACATGTCGCCGGGTCTTTAGGACCGATAAAACCTAAATGCTGATAAGCAAAGGACGTTCAGTTATCGTTGTTTGTTTGCTTTATTTCCTGTTTTATCCTGATTTTGTATACTGTTGAGATTGTCTACAGGATCTTCCTTATCTCATTCGTGTCACATTTATGCCCTTTACAATGGGAGCTTGTAAAAAGTTCCCCGCGAGGAGTTTGAGAGTAAGTTTTAAAAAATATATATATTCTCTGACATGGTCGCCATAGCCTTATATAGGAAAAATCCCAGACAGTGCATGTTTTGCAGATCTTGTTTTCAGTTTTGTGCGTGAATACCGACGGCGGGTGCGACTGGCTAACTTACTCCTCCCGGGCACCTGGTCCAACCTCTAGCTTGCGAGGGGTCCGTCGATGCTTAATTTGGTTCTCTTCTCTGTTGTGAAGGAAAAAAGGGGATCTCCTCGTGAGTGCTGTTCAGATTATCGTCAGGATATTTTTTATCTCGGTTTATGATTTTCTGAATTATCTATTTTGTACTATGTATTGAGATAAGATCATAATCCATATCTGCTCTTGTACCGCTTAAAGTTATCCTATTATCAAAATATGTTGCATAAGATAATCAATTTGATATATTTCGTTTTCAAATACTGAATATCAATCAAGTAAACTTTAGCAATAGCAGTGAAGTGACCTGTAGCTGTACTACGTCAGTGATAATCTTCAAAGCACTAAGGGTGTCCGCTTTACTCCAAATAAGAACACTTCCCGTTTGTATGTCGCGTATTGAATGATTCCACCACAAAATAGGCACTTTGATAATGATTTTCGTATAACTTTCTTTGTGTCTTACGCTGCATTTTTCGTGTTTAATCGTGTAGTTATAGTAATTTCCTTAGTGAAAAATAAAGAAGATAATGCTATTTTGAATAACGATCCTTGCGAAAGAAAGCCTTTTTTCCGATTGTCATTCTTGATAAAAAGCTTAAACGAACGCAGTCAAAAATATATATTTATCATATTATCAAAATAAAAACATGATACATAACTTTTTTCAGTTTTGTATAACTGATGGGAATAAAGTAAGCGAAGTATTCGTTATTCTTTTTTCATGAATAATTAAAAGAATAAGGAGAAGATATCCAGCATTATTTCAACGAGTTACGTCATGTCTGACATTGTATTAATATACTTTTAATTACCGAACATCAATATATGAATTAACAAATCACAGACGATGTTTTTATAAAGAATGGAGGCAATCTCCGACAAGACTCGGTTGCAGCACCCACAGCAAAACATCGATACATCCCATGTCAAAACACAGAGTACACATACTCAGTAAAACATCGATACATCCCATGTCAAAACACAGAGTACACATACACAGTAAAACATCGATACATCCCATGTAAAAACACAGAGTACACATACACAGTAAAACATAGATACATCCCATGTCAAAACACAGAGTACACATACACAGTAAAACATCGATACATCCCATGTAAAACACAGAGTACACATACACAGTAAAACATCGATACATCCCATGTCAAAACACAGAGTACACATACACAGTAAAACATCGATACATCCCATGTAAAAACACAGAGTACACATACACAGTAAAACATCGATACATCCCATGTCAAAACACAGAGTACACATACACAGTAAAACATCGATACATCCCATGTAAAAACACAGAGTACACATACACAGTAAAACATCGATACATCCCATGTAAAAACACAGAGTACACATACACAGTAAAACATAGATACATCCCATGTAAAAACACAGAGTACACATACACAGTAAGATACGCAAAAGACACAAGGAACAGCATTCAAACACCAAACACAAAAAAAACTGCACATAAACCAACAAGGTTCCAAATCTTTACCATCTTAGTGAAAACTTCAAACAAATTTATGATGCACCAGACACGTGTTTCAGATATTAAATCCTCATCAGTTATGTATCCAGGAAAAGTGATTTAAGATAAAGCCAAAATTCATTTCAGTAGCGCTCTCATCTGTTAATATTTTTAAGTTAGAGTTGTGCATTTACTTTCCAAAGAGTGCGCGGCTTCATATTCATGTAGAGTTGATTCAGCAGCATATCCAAATAAAATTTGTTCAAAATAGCATTGGAGGGAAGGTCCTTAGATATTAACCTACTTTTATTTCGATGATATTTTTGAATGAAATGAAAAGTTTCCGAAATAACCAAAAACTATTTATGATATGAAATTGATAAAGTGCCGAAACAAAATTTCTTTCAGGCGACAGAGCTGGGTTGGAAAATAGTAATTGATATACTTAAAAAACATCGATGTCACGGGATTAATTAGTAAAAGAAGATCCTAACGATAATCTCAACAGCAATCACAATAGAACACAAGTTTAACTGAAGTTAAAGTTGTAAATGGCGTTGTTATAGCCGAATTACGTGCATACAACCTTCCAACTCTTCCATTTACCCAGAGTTCTCCAACTACGCATGTGTGGATGATAAACTCCTCTCTGTAAAATGACCACTAACAAATCAGCAAAGTACATGGGCTACACAATGATGGATATGTAAATGGAAATGAGAAATTAAAGGGCATACGAAAAAAAGTCCGTGTCTTGCCGGGTGGAGCGATCTTATGCAGGTAATAATGCGAGGAATCCGACCGCATTCAGAGGCCCGAGCTTGCATCTCTTATTCTACGTGAATATAGATCACATAAGATACGTGAGAAAGGAAAGCATTTGACTCCTATAAGCTGACATTCGGTAAGAGAGAATGTCTTAAGAATGCGCTTGTGCAATGCAATAGATTGGCCAAGTACCGTACTGAGCGTCCGTTGGCTGATGACATTAGGATCATATTAACGGTCCAAGAGGCGATTGATAATAACACTTCTTTTTCTTTTTGTCTATAGTTTTCCTTTGTTCATATACCTATTTTGTTAATTTAGTATGGAATAAATAGTCTTCCGAAATGGAAATAAATGAAATAAATAATCTTCCGAAATGGAGGTTACCGGATGTGACAGTTCTACCGAATTGAAGAGGCGGGTGTTGCATGCAGCAGGAGATACTTACTCTTCCTGGGCACCTGGTCTCACTCTCATATCGGGAGTTCGCTTCTTTCCATATGGTGGAGGTTTTTGTTTGTTTGCTTTGGTTCCTGTTTTATCCTGATATGCCTTCGGTTTCTGATTTTCTTAATTATCGATTCTGTGCTGTATACAGGGATATTGTCATTATCCATATTTGTCACTTATATACACTAAAAACCTCTGGATAATCGGAAAAGTGGGAAGGTTGTGCGATAACCACAGAAGCTGCTATTTGCTTGGCAGATGGCTGTCCAAAATCGGCACCCGTTGCCCATTGGTCTCGTTACTTTATGTGTGGTCTTTTTTGTTTGATGTTTCTATGTTGTGAGTTGGTGTTCCTTGTTCCTTATCCATCTCTTTCTGTGCGTGTCTGCTCTTTGTTTTTGTATTGGGTATTTTGAGTTTTACTGTGGGTGCTACAACCTAGTGTTGTAGGAGATCCCCTCCTGTTTCAAGGATTGAAATTGTACACTTGACGAGGATTGATTATCCGAATCATGAATTTCGTTCTTGTGCTGAATTCTGAAAATAGTGTTGTCCTACGTGATTTTATCATTCATTGTTTTAGTCTTGTTGATAGTGAAAGAATATATTTCATTTCGGAAGATAACAATTTGAGAAAAACTACAGAAAGTAACATTAAAACTGACATAGGTTTTATGTTATGCCAAAAATTGAATAGGTGTCTATCGTAAAGAAAGGTACTCCTTTGGTTACATAAATTGAGTGTGTAAAAGAATTTGTGCACGAATAGAGTTATGTGCAAGGGGGAGGGGAGTTTATGACTGTTCAACTAAATGCTATTTGTTCCATATATCTGTATAAGTAAATGGACAACTCTAAATCCAAAAAATAAAAACCAGAGGGCGCTACTGAAAAGAATTTTTCGGCTTCTGAAAATCACTTTTGCTGGAAGCATCACTTATGAGGATTCAATATCCGAAACCACGTGTCTGATGGATCATAAATTGGTTTAATTTTTTAAAGAAAGTATAGAGTTGGAACACTTCCGTTTTATTGATATAAACGCCTTTTTTCCTTTTGCAGTGTGGAGCAGTTCAACTCGTTCCCTGTGACTGGATGTTTGTTAAGTGTATCAATTACCTTTTTTTCCAGCACTGTCGCCTGAAAGAAGCTTTGTTTTGGCCATTTATCAATTTGAAACCATACATATTATTTTGCTATCTTGGAAACTTGTCATTTCATCCAAAAACACAATCGAAATAAAAAAAAAAAGATAAACATTTTAGCACCATTACTCCAATGATATTTTGAACATAGATTTTATTTGGGATATGATACTAAATCAACCCTACAGAAGGTTGCAGCCGAGCACTCTCTATGAAGGAAAGGGACAAATATAAATTCGAAACAATACCAGAGGGCGCTACTGAAATTAATTTTGGCTTCTTCTGAAAATCACTTTGGCTGGAAGCACCACTGATGAGGATTTAATACTTGATGTGTACATATTTTAGCTGGATTCATATTTTAGCGGAGACTGCGCTAATACAAGAATATGCTAAATCATGAATCTCTCCTACATAAATGTGGAAAATAAGTCAAAGCGTGAATTTACGATTACGCTAATATGTCAATTTACCAAATTCTGCTCTGTTTCCGCTGAAATATGGTTGCGCTAAAATATTTACACGAACAATATCCGAAACACGTGTCCGGTGCATAATAAATTGGTTTGAAATTTTCTTCAAAGAGAGTAAAGAGTTGGAACACTTCCGTATTATTCATATAGAAGAAAGGTATATGTCTGATAATTTATTTGTTTCAAAGCTTTGTATAAATCACGTTATTGACTTTTTACTCTACTTATGGATAAAGCTTCAGAAAACTAAATACGTCTGTATATATAATTTTTAATTGGTAGCATAGCAACATCAAACGATTCTGATCGTTTCCTCTTGTTCAAATCTCTAAAGACAAACGGAATTTGTTCAAGTGAAATCATATTGTCGTTTTCATTGCATTTTCTTATGACTTTAAGCAAAGTTTTTCATTTCATTTTAACTCCCAGAGAAGGTGCAAAATTTCATCATTATATTTACAAAAGATACAAAGACATGAATCCGATATACTAATTTTGAATTGAAAAGTGTTCGTTGTATGAATATTGTGATTGATTCGAAAGTGTTACCATGAGAAATTTAGACTAGTTATATTATGAACGGAAGGAAGAAATTCTCTGTCCATTCTAGAGTTGAAACGAAGTGTATATTGTTCCATTTAAGTTTACCTTTTGATCAAACAGGAGAGTCCATAAGAATTTCCTATAGTGATTTAGTTCCAGTTATAGAGTTATAAAATAACTTTGAGTTTGTTGGAATAAGTTGCCTCAAATGTTTTGGTGACTTTGTTCTTGAATTTTGTATTTCATATTTGTTAGAATATTATTCATCATTTAATAGAAATAAAGAAAATTGACATTTATATCATACTTATTCTCATTGTATCAATGAAAGGATCAAGTGTAAAGACGTCTCCTGTTTCATCTGAAATATCATAAAAAATATAATTCCTCTGTCAATATAAACATCAAAGATGTACCTAACCGTCATTCAGTCTCAAAGTCGAGAAGGCAAGGCAAAATCGTGAGAATTCCCGTGGAAACGGTTGCGAACCCCGGAATGAACAACATTCAGAAGTTAGACCAGGTGCCTGGGGAGAGTCAGCGTCGCTTGATTGCATGTAACACCCGTCGCAACAGCTCCATGGAAACCTGTCAAATTCGGTGATTGTCTCGATGTACTTTGATGTACAGATAAGGTAAGTATGTTAAACGTCTTTAAACTCAATAGCATCATTTAAAACCTGATAAATTTACAGCATGGACCAGACATGCCTTGTTTGGTGATGATGACAGCCATTCAATCACAATGTAGAATGTAACTGATCATTCTGGAAATCCAATCCAATCGTTTTTGAATGCGTATTTAACATCTTTCTTGAAATTTCTATTATATCAAATGCACTGTAGCATATCACGTGATATGCAAATAATCTCTAGCCCGGGAATTCCCTTCGATTAAACAAGGTAAATACTGTCTGAATCTACCTTATATGAAAGTTTTTCAGGTCTATGATATGAGCATCATTATCATTTATACGATAAAAATCTTTTCTTGTCAAGAATACAGGTGTATTCAGAGAACACTTCAACATAATTTATTTTGATTTTGTTTACATGTTATGATGCGGTGCACGTAAATAAACAAAATTTTCTGTTGAAGTTTTCGCTGAATATAACTCTATACTTGACCAGAATAGATTACCACTATATAAAATATAATGATACCCGTATGATAGGCCTAAAATACATTCTTACAAAGTAGATTTAGACAGTATTTACCTTGTTTTATCGAAGGGGATTCCCAGGCAAGAGATTATTTGCCTGTCACGTGATATGCTACCGTGAAAGGATTGTTCAGTACATTCCTCCAAATTTTTAAAACCATTTATTCGTGTTATTCTGAGAAGATGTAAGAACTTTTTTCAAAAGCTATGTGAAATTATTTCAGCTGTCATCTTTGTCATAATTCCCCATGCTGCAATTGACGTAGTTTCATTTATAATACGTTGTAATAGATACATATTTTTGATATAGTTCTTATAGATTTTATTTAAGTATGCTACTGAATCGACCTAACAAGAAATTTTCAGCTACGCACCTTTGTTAAGAAATTGCAAAAATTTAAATTAAAAAATATAAAACAAAGGTTGTTACTGAAATGAATTTAGGCTGTCTCTGAAAATCACTTTGGCTGGAAGCATCCCTGATAAGGATTTTTCTCTCAAAAATACGTGTATGGTAAGTTAAAATTTGTTCAAAATTCAATAAGGTAAAGAGTTGGAACACTTCCTTATTATTTTTTATTTCTAGTCTATAAAAGGCAAGTATTTATTTAAGACTATTACAAAGGTGGCTATTTCAGCCACCTTTGTCATAGTCTTAAATAAATACTTGCCTTTTGATTTTAATCACATATGCGTTTCATAGCTAATTTGATAAGAGCTTTGTTAATCCATCTATAAAAACACCAGAATAATCTGGGAGAGATGGCTCATTCGAGAGATCAATAAGCTTTTTATCAAAGCGGTTTTTCCTTTTGGGGTCAGTTGTCCTCTATTCCAATGAGAGCTGATGGGTTTATTCTTAATAAGCTTTTTGACATAGTTTAAAAAGGTCATTTTGCTAGGTCAACATAGAAAATAATTCCTAATAAGTTGAATCGTGTTGTCCATTCAATATATCATGAAACGGAAGTGTTCCAACTCTAATTCAAGACACAACCATTTAGATCAGTATTTCTTACTTTTAACCCAAACAAATTGACATTAAATTAAGATTTATGTCATGCCTGATGAACCATTATAACTAATTGATGTCTTTTATTGTCGCACGCAAAGCTGAGTCTGTGCCATTTCAGAAGAGTAGAGTATTGTCTACATACTGTGAGATTTCATTATGATCTTAATCATTCATTTCAATATCTTTTATTTATCATCTCGTTTTTCCAAGGCGACGATTTCAGTGCAAAATAAGAAAATGTAGGACGAAATAGGAATTCCTTGTCTGCAATCACGACCAAGAATAACGAAATTTGCTTTTATCATAGGAATGATTTTAGAAAAATAGTTTCTTTTTTGTCGGTATTTGAAAATATTTCATTGGTTTCTCTCCTTGTTCTAGATCGTACTATAATTCACCGTAACATTTCCGGTTACTACAACGAAAAATAACTTATCATAAAGTACCACTGATGAGGATTCAATCAACTCTGGTGCGGTCTATTTATAAATCTGACTTAGAGGTTGCTCTCTGGCAACAGTGTTATACATTTCGATTCTATTTTTAGCGTACCAAGTATCAAACCATATAAATGTGTTAATCACGATTGTCATCTTTTG
Source organism: Pinctada fucata (assembly GCA_028142955.1). Lineage (NCBI taxonomy): Eukaryota > Metazoa > Mollusca > Bivalvia > Pterioida > Pteriidae > Pinctada > Pinctada fucata. The sequence continues at coordinate 101,932,072 of AP027102.1, forward strand.
ACAATCTAACTTAATCTTTCACCATATCGGTTGTCGTTTGCTTCAATTTACCTGCGACTTCACAAACAGCACCAATTAGGGTATTTGTCAGTTGGTCTGTGTATTGGTGAAATATCATGAAATCTTCATTCTCATCAAGCTGTGACTTTTCCCTAAAATAGAAACATAAAATGAAAATTCAATGCAACTCAGTCAAGGAAGGATTTCACAATATTGATTTGTTTAAGTAGTAACAACTAGCTATCCGTGGTTTCTTGTCCAGTAATTCCCGCGAGCTGGACAACAAATTACACCTAGCTACTTGTTATTTATATTCTTATATTGTTCCCCACGAGCTTTATTACTCGTGAAGGGGCGGAGCTTAGCGAACTTGAAGTTTGTTGGAGATTTTACACCAGGCGAGTTCTGTATTACATATAGGGAGAAAATCTCAAGTCATGTTAGAATATGGAATATTTCTTTAACTATTTTAAAAGAGGACCATATCGCAAAATTTAGACTACTTGAAATTTGATAGTGAATGTGTTTGAAATTTACTGAAGATAAGATATAAGAACAATGTACAAAATATTCAACAATGACTTTAGGTTTTCTCCTTATACGTGGTTTAGAATTAAGCATATTCTCTATCATGTTCTGCAATTTCATTTTCTAAGTCTTCAAATTCAATAGCATCATTTAAGAACAGATAAATTTTCAGCATGGACCAGACATGCATGTTTCGGGTACTTAACCCTCGTCAGTGATCCTCAGTCTAAACAATGTAATATTACCAAAGAGTGTGAAAATTATTATGTCCTAAAATTTATCGAAAGACGTAGCAGGATGGGTGGGATATGATGCTACAGGATCCACTTTTTAGAAATTTCAAGAAAGTTTGATTACAGAAATTTTCCAATGCGTTGAAGAGACGATCAACCGAAAGTGACCGAACTGGCTACATGTGCCCTCGGGGACTCCTGCTCCACCAGCAGTGACACTCAGTAAGTTGTACTAATGTTATAAGTCTTCAAATTCAATATGTTAAACGTCTTCAAATTCAATAGCATCATTTATAAACAGCATCATTCTCTGAATCCGAATATGAATATTTTGTATATATGACAAAATATGAATCGATACCAAAATGTTTAAACATCACTTTATAATGGATCCCAAAATAACAACTCTTCAGAGTGTTGTTCATTCCAGGGTTTGCAGCCGTTCCGTTGGGAATTCTCGCGATTTGGCCTTGCCTTCTCGACTTTGACAATGAATAACTGTTAGGTACTTCTTTGATGTTAAAAAAAACCATTTGATAAAGGATAATTTTGAAGCATGGGCCAGACATTGACATGAACGTATAGGGTACTTAACCCTCGTCAGTGATCCTCAATGCAGACAAAGAAATATGGCCAAAGACTGTCAAAGTTATATCAAAACATACCAAAGGAGAAAGCAGGATGGGTGGGATAAGATGCTGTAAAGATGCTGGAGGAATAGCTTGAGGGATAAGTACCCGAAACGTGCATTTCTGATCCATGCTGCAAATTTATCTGTTCTTAAATGATGCTATTAAATTTGAAGACCTATAAGATGCTAGGATTCTAACGACAATCCCAACAGCACTCACAATAGAGCACAAATGGAGCACCGACGAACCCCTAGCAATCTAGAGTAGGTACCAGGGGCCCGGGAGAAGTAAGCATGTTCATGCGCAAAAATGAATACAAAATGTCTACAAAACATGCACTGTCTGAGGTCATGGCGATCATGTCAGGGAGAACATTTAAAACAATGTCAAACCCCTCGCGGGGAACTTTTCTACGAGCTCCACACGGCAAAGGGCATATGTGTGACACACATGAGATAAAGAAGATCCCCCGACGACAATCCCAACAGCATTCACATAGAGCTCCAAATAAGCATCGACGAGAGGACCCCTAGCAAGCTAGAGGTGGGACCAGGTGTCGGGAGGAGTAAGCATCCCCTGTTTAGCACCCGCAGTCGATGTTCACGGACGTCTTCAAATTCATTTAAGAACAGCACGAAAGACGCATCATGGTGGGTGGGATATGATGCTACAGAATCACATTTTGTGAACAGTAATTTAATTAACGCGTTTGGAGAAACGATCAAACATCGCCCTAGAACAATCGGTTTGTCCGGATATGCTTCCGCGTTGAAGAATGAGTTTGTCAAAGGAGTGCACATCATATGACCTACTTCTGCCTGTTGAGGAATCAGCTGTTCAAGTCAGGAGAAAATCTTCAACATTACTTGGTTTTGGCACCTACACGAAAACACCGAACCACCCATATGCGAATAAACATCGAAGAAGCACCAATCAGTTATTCAATCTCAAAGAGGAGAAGGCAAGGCAAAATCGTTAGAATTTCCATTGAAACAGTTGGCAACCTCGGAATAAACAGTATTCTGAAGTGAGACCAAGTGACCCGGGAGAGTCAGCGTCTACTGTTTGCATGCAACACCTATCGCAACAGTTCGATGAAAACTTTTCAAATTCGGTGATGGTCTCGATGTACGTATTGATGTATCATAGAATGTCACTGATCATTATGGGAAAAGGTTTCTCATATGCTTTTATAAGATCTCCATAGCGACCAACGAACTTCTTCAATGATGATTTCCTACGTAATGAATACAAGCACAACCATAGAAACGAAAAGGACAAGGAAAACCAAAAGCTACAGGAATCATGAATCAAATCAATAGTAACAAATTCTTGAAAAATGTAAAACAGGAATTTCTCATGAGAAAAAGACAAACAGACGGGGACACCGCGCCTTAGAAGACCGACTGACAGTCCAATGCAAGAACGGAATGCATTGTATGTTACCATGTTAAATGAGTTAAAGACGATTCTGACGATAATCTCAACAGCACTCACAATAGAGTATCAAATTGAGTATCGACGGACCCCGAGCAAGCTAAAGGTGGGATCAGGTGACAGGGAGGAGAAAGCATCCCCTGTGGGCTAGCCGCACCCGCCGTCGATGTTCACGCACAAAAATGAAAACAATATATCAAATACATGCACTGTCTGAGGTTAAGTCTATATAGAAATGAGTCAAAGAAGAAAAGTGCTATGGCGACAATGTGAGGGAAAATATTCAACAGGATAACCACACCGTCTGCTACTGACGAGGCAGATGGCCGTCCTAAGTCGGCACCGTTTGCCCATTGGTCTCGTTGGTTTATGTGTAGTCATTTGTGTTTTATGTTTTTCTGTGATTTGACGTTCATTGTACTACTGCGTCTCTTTCTGTGCGTGTCATTTTTGTGTTTTACAGTGGGTGTTTTGGGAGGTTGCTGTTGATGCTGCAACTAGGTGTTGTTGGAGATCCCCTCCTTTCTTTCAAAACACTTACTGTCAAACCCCTCGGGGGGATTTTTTTTTTACGAAAACACGCGCTGCTTATTACTTTTGACAGTTTTATAGTTTAGTTATACCCCTCGCAAACAAAGCTTGAGGGTATATAGGAAACTTCTTGTCCGTCCGTATGTCCGTCTGTCTATCCGTTCGGTTAAGAAGTTCAGATCTCAAAGCGGGTAACTCTTCAAGTGTAAGTGATAGGGCTTTCATATTTCATACATACTGAAAGTGCAGGAAAAAGATTGGCTTGGAATTTTCGTCATGAAGGTATAGAGTTGGAACACTTCTGTATTATACATTAACCATAACAAGTACTACATTTTGATACCAAGACAATTAACCTAGTAATGACAAATATGGACAATAGCCATATCCCTAATTGTCTATACACAGCACAAAACCGACAACCCAAAGGCATAAAAAATAAGGATGAAACAGGAACCAAAACAAACAAATAAAAACCTCCACCACATGAAAAGAACCTTGACTTTGAACTTTGACCTTGTAGTAGCATTTTGGTTAGGAAGTTCTTTAAACGAATATCTCTTCAAATAAAAGTGATAGGGCTTTCATATTTTATTTAGTCATTCACCATAACAGGTGGTAGATTTCGATATCAGGATATTTGACCTAGCGACCTTGAATTTGAACTTTGACCTTATTGTCATATTTTGGTCAAGATGTTCTTAAAGTGATCAAGTACAAGTGATAAGGCTTTAATATTTCATACAGACATTCATCATAACAAGGTTTACTCCGAGACATTTGACCTTGTGATGTTGACCTTGACCATGACCTTTGACTTACTTTTTAGCTATAAGGGATAGGGTTTTGATATTTCATACATATATTCCTTAAAGCGAAAGTTTTCATTTGATACCATGACTTTGACCTAGCGACCTCGACCTTTGACCTACTTTTAAGTTATAAGGGATAGGACGTTGATATATTCTTTAAGGCGAAAAGCTTTCATTTGATACCATGACTTTGACCTAGCGACCTCGACCTCGAACTTTAACCTACTTTTAAGTTAAGGGATAGAACGTTGATATTTCACGCATGGTTTCCTTATGATGAAAGCTTTCATTTGATGTCATGACTTTTGACCTAGCGTCTTTGATCTTGACATTTGACCTTCTTTTAAACTGTAAGGGATAGGGATTTAATAATTCACATATATATTCCTCATGACGAAAGCTTTCATTTGATACCATGACTTTTGACCTAGTAACCTGACCTTGACCTTTGACCTACTTTTAGATTATAATGGATAGGGCTTTGATATTTCACATATAGATTCCTCATGATGAAAGCTTTCATGACTATTGACCTAGTGACCTTCGTCTTGACTTTTGACCTACTTTTAAATTATAAAGGGATAGGGCTTTGATATTTCAAAGAGAGATTCCTCATGGCCAGAGCTTTCATTTGGTATCATGACTTTTGAAATAGTGACCTTGACCTTTGACCTACTTTTAAACCATTATGGATAGGGCTTACATATTTCACATATAGATTCCTTATAACCAGAGCTTTCAATTAATCCATTTAAAGAAAAACGTCCCGTCCACTTTAGGGTACCTCTATTTTAAACAAGACAAAACCTGTTCTTAAGAAGTTGAAAACATAAATATATTCGAGCGATTGGACGGATGGATAGGAAGGAAAAATGGATACCTGACGGTCGCTGGGTATTGAATCCATGTACAGTAAAACACGCTTATAGCGAATCGTTGGGGACCAAAAAACTGGATCGTTATATGCATAGTTCGCCATATGCATATTACGAATTTTACCGATGGAAGACATAAAGTTCGCTATAAGCAAAATATCTATCAAATCAGTCGGTCCAGAAAGAGGAATGTTTTTTGCCCTTTTTTCCTTAAACCAAGCGAATAACGCATGTTCCACATCAGTATGTGTCCCAGACCTGTGGCGCTTCCTTTGTTGAGACATAGAAGACGATTCAAAATTTTGAAAAATCATATCACGATTTTTCAGTATCGTACTCAATGTATTTTTCGGAACACCAAAGTCTGCCGCGAAGTCCTTCTTTGCCTGTTTTCCTTATCACATTGAACAATGATTTGATATTTAGTTTCTAATGATATTGCTTTACGTTTCCTAGATGGGGAATACATTGTCAAACTTAAGATATCCGACACAAAGTAAGAGTTAAGCAAAAGCAGCTTTGTTTGTAAAACAATTTCAAACATTTATCACCTCCAATTGAGGTAAACTCTGTTGACATGCATGTTGTTATAATTAATCACTTAATTGAAGCAATCACAGGTAATCAGTTCGCAATAACAGGGTGAATTCATGAAGAAATTTGACCATGGGGCCATTTGTTTTTGTTCGCAATATGCATTAGTTTGAATATCGGAATTCGCAAAAAAACATTTTACATGTATTTTTATGGAAATTAGGTCGGGGAATTCATTTTGGTTCGCAATAAGCATAAATTCTTAATAAACGTGTTCGTTATATTTGGAGTTTACTGTATATCTCAGTAATTTGAATGATAAAGGAGAAGATTCCATTGGTGGTCATTTTACAGTTATAGGGATGTTATAGTCTTGTTAGAGACCATGCAGTAGCCGGACAAGTGGGATGTTTGAATGCACATAAATCCGAAAAACCCAACCATTGCTACTATGATACGATTGTATTGATTGTCTATTGGTCTCGTTTATGTGTAGCTTCTGTGTTGTTATTTGATGTCTATTTTGTTTCGATAGCAATCGGCAATATTAAAGCGAATGGTGTAGTTATCATGAGAGCTTGCGCACAATTCGCCGTCTCATTCGAATATAGACCGGTCTTCCGGGGCTCTCTGTTAGATGACATCACAACAAGATAGTAATACGCACGTCCCTACATTAAACAAAATATGTGTAATTTGGTAACATGTTTTGGACATACAAAAAAGGAAATTCGTGCTCTTATGACTGAAGTGAGAAATCTGACTAACTTTGAGATAAGACAATGACAAATATGCATAATGACATATCCCGATACATAGTACAAAAGCGATAATTCTGAAAATTATAAACAGAAGGTATACAAAACTAGGATAAAACAAATGAGTTAAAGAAGAGCCTGACGATAATCTCAACAGCACTCTTAATAGAGCACACTGAAGCAAACAAAGAAAAACCTACACCATATCAAAAGAAGCGAACTCCCAATATGGGAGTGAGACCAGGTGCCCAGGAAGAGTAAGCATCTTCTGCTTGCATGCATGACCACAAATGTTAAGGCAATTACAAAACAGGAGTAAAGGGTTTTTTATCCATTCTTTATGTTTTCTGGACTGAACACACTTTTATTAGATGTATATGAGTTTAAGATATTATTTAGACAAGGTTCTAGAACCTGGACATTTAAGGATGCCATATTCATTATCATAATGCTAATTCTAATGATGGAAATATATTGATTTTGAGATTTTGATAATTGAAGGCTTCGATATATTCAGTGGAATACTCGAGGGAAATGAACCACACATTGACCGGTTCTTTGATTGGATCGCAACATTCTTGGAGATATTTATCAATATTTCAAAAGTTTCTTGATTATCATGTAGTAAGGTTTGAAGAAAATATGTATCTTTCAACTTTCGTACAGAAAATTTTTTAATTCTTTTTGATAAATAAGATTTATAATTTGTGTTGAATGGTTTGTTGCCGAACTTTCATTTTAGGATTGTTCAAGATAAATCTGAAGTTAGTTTTACGTCTGCTACGTCTTTCGGTACGCTTTTTCGACAAAGTAACTTTCATACTTTTTTGGCATATTACATTGTTTAGATTTGAGGATCACTGACGAGGGTTGAGTACCCGAAACGTGCATGTCTGGTCCATGCTGCCAATTTATCTGTTCTTAAATGATGCTATTCAATTTGAAGACGTTTACTTTTATCATAGGTTGAGAGTTTAGAAAATATAAACAACAGTGCAATCTAAAGCATTGGTATGAATGGATGGAGATACTCCCAAGTTTTACAGGAATTCATAGAGAATCTATAAATACATTCCAGGTCAGTACAGAAACACTGGAATAGTACGACAACGACATCCTCGTAGACTACTAGTCTAATAGAAGCTATACCAATTTACATGTACATCAATATTGAAATGTATCAAATTAAATTTACTCTTATGGGATATATATCCATTCTTATGAATTATTTAGTCAATTTCACCATTTTCAGTAATTGAAATTATAGACGAAAGATTTAATTCACTTTGATTCATACTTATAATTATTTCATATAAAATAAAGAAGATGCTGGCCTGGAACTATTTATTTTCCCCTGATTTTTTTTTATTGCTTTTCATCTTTATATCTTATTGTGATAAATTCCCTGTTAAACGCTCATCTTTTCAAAGTATAAAAAAAATAATAGCAATATCCCTTCATTGCCTGCTTATGGCTTGTTCATATATCAGTTGATATATGCCAGAACAAGTTCCAGATATACAAATTTTGTTCTGAGAGCTAGGCGACTCTCAGATAAGCTTCTCAGGCGCCTGGTCTGAGTCCCATGTTGAGAGTTTGCTTCTTTTCATATGGTGGAGGATTTTCTTTGTTTGCCTTAGTTCTTGTTTTGTCCTGATTTTGTATGCCTTCGGTTTTTGGTTTTCTGATTTATCGATATGTACTATGTATTGGGATATGGTCACTGTCCATACTTGTCATAGACTGAGATAAACGTTTATTAAAAAAAATAAGTCAACTTTTGGTATTTTACCAATCTACGGTCTTGTGCCAGCGCATTCTTAATACTTGCACTCTCACTGACTGTAACGACGGGACTCTGTCAAGGGCCCAGTCCAAACCTCTTTAGAGAAGACAGGGTCCTGACCACCTGTCCTGTCTGAATGTCAGGCGGAGTCCTCGGGTGTTAACATACACGAGTTCGCTACAGCCGGCAGAGCACGGACTATATTACGTATTTCATATCCTTTTACATATTCATCTGTGTTGCTTGGGCCCATGCGATTTGCGGTATTGATTGTGTGTGGTCATCTAACAGTGAGGAGGTTGTTTCACACTACTAATAGTACGTTCTGCGTTCTGGGTGATCGGAAAAGGGGAAGGGTTGTGCGAACGTAATCCAGAATAACTACACAGTCTGCTACTGACGTGGCAGACGGCCGTCCTTAGTCGGCACCGATTGGTCTCGTTGGCTTATGTTTAGTCATTTGTGTTTGATGTTTCTATGTGAAATGGCATTCATTGTCCCTTTTTCTTCTCTTCTTGTGGATTTTGCATTGGGTGTTTTAGAGTATGCAGTTGGTGTTGCAACCGAGTGTTGTTAGTGATCCCCTCCTTTCTTTCGTAATTTATGCAAACGAAAAGGAACTGAAATTTATCTTGAAAAAATAAAGGGATCTCCAACAACACACGGTTGCAGTACTAACAGCAAAACCCCAAAACATCCACTGCAAAATACACAAAGAAGACACGCACAGAAAGAGACGCAAATTGATCAAGGAACGCCAAATCACATAAGAGCTTTACCAATAAAGAACGGTTGTCACCCTTCGAATTTCGACATACGAAACACGACGAAAAGTTAAAAAAGTGAAGGATCTTATCAAAGTGAATTATCCTCCAGAGTATTAAATATTCATTTTAGAGTACTTAAACTGCAAAAATGAGAAGTTATAAATGTATCATGTTTACTGAAAATTAGAATGAATCATCAATTTTCAAATAAATTACAACTATTTCTTTTTGTTTTAAATCATGATGTAAACGGTCCACAGGATGAGCGAGTTACGTTGGGTTTCGTATGAACGAACTTCGTTGCGGACCAACCGTTTGTTATTGGTGAAGCTCTATAGAAACATCAAACACATATGACTATACATAAACCAACGAGACCAATTGGCAATCGGTGCCGACAGAGGACAGCCATCTCCCACGTCAGTAGACGGTGTGGTTTTACGGACAACGTGCGCACAACCCTCCTATTTTTACGATTATCCAGATGTCTTGTGGTAAATAACCTCCTCACTGTTATATGACCATAAAAACAGACAGCATGACGCAGGGGCCGATTAAACACACAGATGGATATGTAGATAGATATAAAACAGAAGGCGTACAACATCAAGTCCGTGCTCTGCCGGCTGTAGCGAGTTCATGCATGTTATCACCCGAGGAGTCCGACTGAGATTCAGATAGGACAGGTGGTCGGGGCCCTGTCTCCTCTAAAATGGATGGAGTACTGTCGTCTCAGTTAGTCAGAGTGCAATTCTTAAGAATGCGCTGGTACAAGGCTGCATATTGGTGCAGTACCTAGCCAGGTGTCCTTCTGATGACAGAAGGATCATATCATCGGAATCAAAGTTTGACGATTCGATTTCGATGGTAATCCTGCCTACCTTTGATCCTTCTTATTTTGTTAATTATGTCACTATAAAATACAGGTTGTGAAATACCCAAAGTAATATACTCTGTTGATTGTATGGGTCCAAAGAAGTTGACAATGATTTTTGTAAAATTTTCAGAAAGTCTTCACTAGTTTGTGGAAGTGATAACCTTTACCTAAAATTTCTTTGTAATTTGTAAATTTCTACCATGAAAATCCAAACCATCAGAACATGCTCTAGAATACTGGATAAGCTGTGAAATGTAAATACCGTATCACGGTTATCTAGAAGACAGCGGAGTTAGACTCTTTGATTTAAGGAGGGTTTGATCACCAAGATGGTGGCGGTATTATTTGTTTTCTCGCTTCCTAGGAAAAGTACAGTCTTAACTCCCTTAGAACATTGATATACGCTTTTGAGTATCCTGAGGAAGTTTGAATAATTTCCGGCGTCATTTGAAGAAATTATGGCGATTTTCGAAATTTAGGACTTTGGGAGTTTTATCAATGAGCAAACCACGACGTCATTTCGACGTTATCGGGAAAAATGGCATCACAAACCTTCGCATTCAAAATGCAATAAAAACATTATTACTAAACGTATTGCATTGAATCTTAGCATGTATAAAATAGAAAATTAAATCTTCATCCCAGTGTATTCGTTGACAAATTTACGTTACTGGAAAGGGGATGTCACTTGATTAAAAATGGAAGATTTTGGAAGAAGAAAAAATTGGAAAATATAAAGCCTTGTAATATTTTAATCCTTAATTCAATTTTTCTCATTTTATCATGAAATCATCTCTTGACATTCATGATAATTTTGATAGTTTTTGACAAAGATTCATCCACAGGATTTCTAATAATTAACTAGCAAATACAGTAAATTGGTTCGAAATTGCAAATTTTTTAGCGACAGTGTCATCATTTATTCAAGTATGCTGCCTGTGTTTAAAACACAATTCATTTCATCTTTTCCATATGTAAGTGCAATACATTTATGGATATTTTGGAAGTTAAATCAAAATTAAAATCCAATACTTTTACGAGAATTGGAATGACACTTTCAATATTATGACGTCATCAAGAAATTCACGAAAACGTCGATTAATGCATATTTCAAAGTCTCGTAGAATTTTTTTTTTTGTGGGTAGAATCAATTGTAAGTTTGTATAGTCAAGGACAGACAAGAATTATATAATTTCAGAAATTTTGAGAAAAATTGAATTTGGCGTCCAAGTTTTCAATACCTCCTTAAGTTTACATGTTTATATCTTAAAATGAAACATTCGGTACATTTTTGACATAATAATTTTCACCCTCTTTGGCCATACAATATTTAGATTGAGGATCACTGACGAGAGTTGAGTACCCGAAACGTGCATGTCTGGTCCATGCTGCAAATTTATCCGTTAATAAATTATGCTATTGAATTTGAAGACGTTTATCATGATTGTTTTAAGAATATAATTTTTTACTTTTATACATATTTTGATATATCACTCGTATGAACATGGAAAGAAACGAATGTTGTTCTCTTTCTAAAAGTTGGAAATCTCTTTTGAAAATTTTCAGGAGACCGCTTTCTGGCAGAATTCCTCGTCTCTAAATTTGTTCAAAAATAAAAATCGTATGAAATTCGAAATCGTTATACATGTATAATATACATACTAGTTATATGATTTAATTCGTTATCAATTTTGTGTCATTAATGGAGGTAAGTTAAGGACGAAGTTGCAGTAATCACAGTGATCATGTCTTTAGTGAAATGAATTTGGGTTGCGTATGAAAAGCACTTTGGCTGGACGCATCACTGATGAGAATTTAATATTCAAAACACGTGTCTGGTGCATGAAAATTAGTTTGAAATTTTCTTCAAGAAGGTATAGAGTTGGAACACTTCCGTCTTATTTACTTACAATATTTTCGTCCAAGCCTCTTGTCCAAACTTTTCCAGAACCAAATCGCGGACGATAACGTGGATTTGTCCGTACTGTAAAACATTACATATGAAAATGAACTATTTAAGCGTTAAAACGAATATAATAACGTTATATCAAACAGTCTTACAATCAGCTAGAGTCAGGGTTAGTGTAAGGGTATTGTAAGATAATGAACACAACTATTTTAACGGTTAAAAACTTTGAAAATAAATTCCCGAATACACAAGTTCGATCAATTTCGCTTGTTCGTTTCTTCAAACGCATTTCAAAATTTCTGTTTACCCAAATTTCTAAAATTTCTAAAACCTGGGTCCTATAGCAATCATATCCCAGCCATCTTGCTACGTCTTTCGATATATTAAGGACATACTTTTTACATATTTTGGTCATATTACTTTGTTAAGATTGAGGATCACTGACGAGATTTCAATACCCGAAACGTGCATGTCTGGTCCATGCTTTAAATTTATCTGCTCTAAAATGATGCTAATGAATTTGAAAACGTTAAACATAATATCCCACCAATCCTGCTACGTCTTTCTGTGTATTTTTAAACATAATAACTTTAACACGTTTAAGCGATTTAACATTCTCTAGATTAAGGATCACTGACGATGGTTATTTACCCGAAACGTGCATGTCTGGTCCATGCTGCAAATTTATCTGTTCTTGAATAATGCTATTGAATTTGAAGGCGTTTAACATAAAACAATCTCACAATCTGTTTTCACGTTTATTCAGTTGAACTTCGTATGATAAAGTATCGGTTGTGTGGGACCTTCCAAGGGGTATTTGTAAAAAGTATTATTCGTATAATATAGTATCGGTTGTGTGGGACCTTCCAAGGGGTAGCTATAAAAAGTAATATTCGTATAATATAGTATCAGTTGTGTGGGACCTTCCATGTGGTAGTTGTAAAAAGTAATATTCGTATAATATAGTATCAGTTGTGTGGGACCTTCCAAGGGGTAGTTATAACTTCTTTCCAGCTCTGTCACCCGAAAGAAGCTTTGTTTTGGCCTTTTATCAATGAGACAAAAAATATTTTCTTGCTATTTCGGATACTAGCCATTTCACTGATAAATATCATCAAAATTAAAGGAGTTTAACCATCCCTCCAATGCTATTTTGAACATAGATTTTATTTTTATATGCTACTGAATCGACCCTACAGGAAATTTGGAGCCGCGCGCTCTCTGTAATGTAAAAATCTAACTTCAAAAAGTTAAAGAGGGCGCTACTGAAACTATTTATGGTGGCGCCGCTGAAAGCATCACTAATGAGAATTTAATATTCGAAACACGTGTCTGGTGCATGTAAATTGATTTGGAATTTTCTTCAAGAAGGAAGAGAGTTGGAACCCTTCGACATTATTGTAAAAAGTAATATTCGTATAATATAGTATCACTTGTGTGGGACCTTCAAAGGGGTAGTTGTAAAAAGTAATATTTGTATGATATAGCATCAGTTGTGTGGGACCTTCCAAGGGGTATTTGTAAAAAGTAATATTCGTATAATATAGTATCAGTTGTATGGGACCTTTCAAGGGGTAGCTGTAAAAAGTAATTCCTTTTACATATTGCGAAGAACTTGATCTAGATCCAGATTCCATACAATGTCATGTACTTGGGATTGGAAGAAGATGTAATGTAGTAAGTAACAGATCCCCCCTTTCTTTTACGTTTATGATTAATTAAATGTTTTAAATGTTTGTTCTGAGAGCTAATTGACTTTCATACCATAGAGTATTAAAGATCATTGGGTTGGGTAGCCGAGGCGTGCATGTCTGGTCCATACTGCCAATTTATCTGTTCTTAAATGATGCTTTTCAATTTGAAGACGTTTAACATTTAATTCGGTTAATCAATTTATGAAGAAAAATTAAGAACTCCGTGATGAAAACTAAGACTTCTTCTTATTTGGAAAACAGAGAAACTAAAAAGGTTGGGAATTTGTTGCTGATGATAATTTTAGTTTTCTTTGTTAAAGCACAATACAAAAGGTTAGAAACCTTGTATAAAACTTGATGTTTGAAAAAGGTTCACCGTAGATACCAAATATACAGTAAAATGTGCCCCTAAGAAAGACTTTGAAACAACTGAAGAAAAAGAATATGTCTGTGTTGAAAGAAGACACTAAAAACGCTAAAAAAAAAAGTGTGATTTTGTGGATTTCTTGAAAAAGTGTTAGCGCTTTCAAATTTGCCTTGTTTTGGGTGGAATTTAAACAATTTATAATTTCTCGGTATGCATCAGCTCTACCTTATAAAGCAGTTTAAGTCAATAATATTGCATACAATGTACATAAAGCGAGATTCATGGGTTATTACTTATGTAAGAGAAATCCGAATTGTTCAAAAGAGTACCTTCAGCTCAATTTTTATAGAAATTACCGCAAAGCATTTTCGCACGGATACTTCATGCAGTTTAGATCAGTTTTTCAAACTATATACTTTTAGGTATGTAATGAATTAAAGTCTTCAAAAGTGTCAGAAATGATGCATTGGCCATAGCAAATTGAAATAGCTATTTAGGGAGCAACCATTTGATTTTTAGGGCTGCCGAAAAACATTTTCAGCCATTTTAAGAGCCGGAATTTTTTTTTCGCCGGTCCTTCGTGCCGGATTTTCTTTCTTTTTTTTTTTAATATATATATATTTTCCAATGTTGAAAAGTTTAAATCATTCAGCGTGATTTTTCGGCCATATTAAATAATTCAAATGGTGCCAAGGAAGAGTATATTAAGGCATCTCTTCATAGCAGATCACTAATCTTTTTAATTTCTGGAATGGCATATGAAACCTATAATCTTTAAACTTAAATGATACACAATGCAGTCAGGCTAATTTAGTTCCTTTGAATAAAGTTTGTTTCATTTTAATTTGTACTTAGTTTATGAAACAAGAAAAAGTACATGCCGGACCATGCGGAAAGGACGGAAGAGAACGAGGGGAGGGCAATTTCATGGTCCGGAAATTTTGTTTTTTTGCAGGATCTGGCTAAAAAATGGTTTTCCCTAAAATCTAGATACGGAATTTTTTTTTTTTGGCAAAGTCCCCCCTCCCCCACTAAAAAGGCAAATGGTTGCTCCCTTAATTCAATTCAATAAGTGCTAAAACAGGAGATGCGTAAACATAGTCCTAAACCATGACCGATGACGCACCTTGAAGCAAAAGAACATTCCATCTCTTTTTCTGAACATGCTGAATTAGTGCGACAAATTTTGAAGAAGAAGAATTAAGTAGATGAATTGTACCATGAAAAATATAAATGAAATATACTGGAAAGATCTCGCGCTACATGATAAAACTATGAGTTAAAAAAAAGTTGATGTGATTTTCCAGTCCTAGAAAAAAAAACAAAGGAAGCTTAGTAAAATTAGTAGTAGATTTTTAAAAATATTATTTCAGAGGGAAGGGATAAACACACTAACACTCCAATACACAAATGTTCGGTCCCGTAGCCTTTATCAAGTGTAAAAAGGGACAATGTATATAATAAGAGTAGCTAAAATCCATCATTGATTCTCTGCCGTTCATTGCAAAAATCAAGTGAAATTATCAAAAATCAAGTAAGGATTTAAAATTAATAAATTGATAAATTATCAAAAATAAAGTAAAATTAAAGTAAAGGGTTTATAATTAATAAATTAATACATTATTAAAAATCAAATAAGCATTTAAAATTATAAAAAAGGTAGAATCATTGCACAAATCAAGTAAGCATTTTTTTTATTGAACACCAGAGAAGCTAAGATAGATTTTACCTAGTCTTGTGTGTTTTCGAGTGTTTGTGGTTTTATTCTTATTGAAATTAAAAGAATTAAATCCACAACAAAGTAACAGTGAATTTTTATACTTTTTTACTTTATTGTCAATATTGAAATATATGTTCTATAGTACCGATTTTATTGTACTAGACAAATGTTTAGGATACTTGAATCTTTGTCAGTAGTTTATCTTATAAAGATCTTAAATACCTGATGAACAAATTAATAATTAAATTCGGTATAGTCGTGAAAATATGCAGCGTGATAAAAGATGATAAATTTTGAAATCATTTCCCTTGTCTCTATAACTGAAATTGTAGATTCTTACTTAAAGGAATAAAATTCTACTAGGTTAGAGGATTTTCATTACAAACAATTAGATATTGTTTTGTATCTTTCTTATCACCATTTATATTATTATATCCATATTACTTTTTTGACAAAATAATGAAATGTTAGTGTTGGAATATAAATGCTTAGCGGACATGCGAATATATTACATATCTATTATAATGCTTGCTTACCATTGTAATTAAATCCTTCAGATATGAGTATGGTATGGACTACCTTGTATCCATATAATGCAATGTTGTCGTGGTTTAAGCACCGCTTGTGGCCAATCACAAAGTTTTATAAGCATTCCTTGTCCTAATTTTGAGGATTTTCAGAATTAGCGGTTTCCAATAAACAAGCCGTGATGCATACTTCCACTATGGATATCGATGATCTATTATGTTAGCATCATCAGCTGTCATCTGATAACTCTCTACCAGCTATTTCAAAATATCCCTATGATTAATTATCTCAGTTATGAACCTTTGGTGATTACTCACTACAAATATACCTTTTGCATTCAATGTTTTTGATTGTTTAGCTTTTTAAAAATGACCTTTCTTTTTCTGCCCATGGGATCATTAACTTTTATTAAACTACTCCTCTCTAGGAATCAATTCAAACTAATCATCAAGTTTCCCGTTTAATTGTCAAAATCAATTACATCAATCAAAACTCGTATGTATGTAACAATAATGTTCAGAAATAAGCGCATAAATCGAAGAAAATTAATAGACTAGAGCCTTTGTCATCTTAGATATAATGAATGGATCCAGGTACACAATACCGAAACTGTAAGAGAAACAATCCTCTACGGAAGAATGTAATTCTTTTACTTTAACTTTAAAAACGAAGGAAATTAATTAAAATAGAAAAAATAAACCGCACATGTGAACTACGATAAAACCAAGTTGAAAAAAGGAAATAAAGTCAAAGTACGTGTAGATCGAAAAAGAAAAGATTATTTTTTAAATTTAAATCTAATAATTCATGAAAGCTGACAGGATTCGTTTGCAGCACCGATAGCCAAAACGGGAAAAACACAAAGAGACGCGCACAAAAAGAGACTATAAAGGGAGAGCGAGCATTGGAGAAGACATTAAAACACGCAGGGATTTATCACGCTTCCCGGGTGCTAAATTTTCTATGGATTATGTAACCCTAACTCGGCGTTTAAGGAAAAATCGACCAGTCATCGTATAATTCATCAGAAATAGGCTTATCAATATCAAAACCCATCTTCTGTGGTGTATTTCGATAGATAAATGTATACTGGATCTTGCGGAAATTGAAATCAGTACCTCCCTTACAAATCGAGATACGCCCCATACCGCTCTCATACGAGCGCCGCATTTCTAGGTCGAACAAAAAGGTGTCCGGTGATAATCAGGCATCAGCGATCAACTTGAGGCACCGCTTGACCATTCAATGATGCGAACATCTCAGATCATAAAATAACATGAAATAGCTCCATATATGCTTGGTACGATATCAAACAATTTTTTTTCAAACTTTTTTTTAACTGCTTATTTCATCTTACATACACCGTTTTACATAATATAATTGGTGTGAAATTTATAAAATACATTGAATAACTACATTGTCTTGTTGAATTTAACTAAGTATTAAATTCAAATAAAGATGTTCTTACATTAATCATGAAATCAATATACACTTCTTTATCTATAGAATAATATCTTTTATGTCACATGCTTAGGCGTAGGCAGCGCCACTTAGAAATAATTTTTTATTCATCATCCTATAAAGATTTTACAAAGAATCTTTGTCTTTGACTTGCCATTTTCATTTCTTAAATAACCACACCGTCTGCTACGTGCGTGGCAGATGGCCGTCCTAAGTCGGCAGCGGTTGCCCATTGGTCTCGTTAGTTTATTGTGGTCTTTTGTGTTTCATGTTTCTATGGTGTGAGTTTATGTTCCTTGTCCCTTTTGTATCCCTTTCTGTGAGTGTCTGCGCTGTGTTTTTGTATTGGGTGTTTTGTGGTTTCGCTGTGGGTGCTGCAACCGAGTTGTTGGAGATCCCTTCCTTTCTTTTAGAATTACGATTGTCTTTCACATAAACATACTTTTAATGAAGCATTCTAGAGATAATATCCATTCGTATCTATTTGACACTTCGGCATTCTATTCAACATTAATTCCTTGATAACAAAGGCGTTTATTAGATAATCAATACATAAGAGTTTTAAGAACATTCAAACAAATTAAGTAGATTTTCTACAGTCAATAAAGTAGCTATCACGAATTTTCCAAAGATTTGTTCATATTTGGTAAAACTACGGCCCAGTTGACAGAATTGCTCTTCTACAAAATATTCCCGGCAAGGATAACAAAAGTGAAGTGGATAACAAAGAGAAGCGTAATTACTGAACAATAGATGAATACTAGAGGAGCAAAACAAGTTATTGTAGCACAAATCTTGTTCGTAAGTAAATATTTATTATTGAATCCTGTTCAGACTTCAAAAACTGAAATATTGATATACAGTTGTCAACATGACGAAATTGTTTCTACGGGATTGTCAGCTACAGATAATCTTTGAGTTTTACTCCAATTTTGCACTGAAATTTCCAAAAATGATCCAACATGGACACAGCATGGAGAAGCTTTCGATATTTCGTTTATTGAACATTGATACCTTTACAAATATTATTTAGTTAATAAAATAATCAGGACAATGGGAAAACGCATTAATACCGACCAAAAAAAGAAAAAAAGAAAAAAAAGTAATTTACTATCTATCCATGGCGAGTCGGGACTCAAATGTTCTATGTGTGGATTGCTACGGATTGGTACGGCACGATACGAGCCGAGAACGGATAAAAGCGGATAAGGTTATCCATAATTTTATAACTTGGTATGGAGCTTTAGAGTTACAGATCAAGTTCGACTATGGTTATTGTTGACCCACTTTTATGTTATTTTCCTTGACGGAAATTGTTTTTTATAATTTTCTCTGTCATCGATACAAATATTTGAATAAAACTTCGAGTGGAGCTCCAGACTGACAAGTTACACACTTTTTTACTGGAGTTGCTATAGACATACTTTTACAGGAGTTATTGTCCTTTGTAGAGAATCTTCTCTGTCACCATTATAGATAATTGTGGAGCTTCAGAATTATGAGAAAAGGGAAGGACTCACCCAGCGAAACAAACCCACAAGAGTGTGACACATAAATGACAAAAGACAAAAGTACAAACCGCAAAAAGACACAACAATGTTCACTTGGACATCATACAAAACCATCTAACCAGACGTACAGAAAAATCAAACAATAATGACAACACGTAAAGGGAAAGAGACCGATGTGCACCCAGCACCGACTTTGGACGGCCATCTGCTCTTAGCAAATGGTTTGGTTATCCGGATTATGTGCGCACAACCCGCCCACTCATCCAGATACACAGAGGTTGAGTTTAAGATAATTTGACTATGCTGTTTTTTCATTGTACATTTTTTCCATCGACCAATTATGTTTTGTACCCCCCCCCCCCCCTCTTGAAAAACACTGTATAACGAATTTATCCCGCCGATGGGTTTTGGTTTGTGTATGTTATGTAAACCCCCCCCCCCCCCTGTAATTCACTGTATAACGAATTTATTCCGTCGATAGGTTTTGGTTTGTGTGTGTTATGTACCCCCCCCCCCCCCTTGTAAAACACTGTATAACGAATTTATCCCGCCGATGGGTTTTGGTTTGTGTGTGTTATGTACCCCCCCCCCCCCCCTGTAAAACACTGTATAACGAATTTATCCCGCCGATGGGTTTTGGTTTGTGTATGTTATGTCAACAGATTTTAATGCTTCTCAATGACGTCTACAACGTAAAGCGTCTTAGTAGATGCAGGATATTAAAATAATACTAGACTATAAGTATCCTGTCGGTGACAGATTACAACATTCGGTTTTTCTCGATCAATCAGATTGCAAGAAATTTGCCAGAGGTGGGATAATGAAATAACATCCTGTCCGTAACATACTACAACATAATATTCGGTTCTTCTCGACCGATCCGATTGCAGGAAATTTTCCAGAGGTGGGATAAAATATATGTTATATAATATGAACTTCAGTCCTCTTAGTCTTTTTTTTTTTTTTTTGTCCACGAGAATCACTGATGAGATAACAATTGCTGGTGCATAGATGCACATGATACACTGTAATTCCTAGCATAGAGAATACCTACATATATTTGAACCACCAGATTGGTCTCGCTGCTGGTAATAAACTGTTTGCCACAAGGTCTCCACTGACTTGGACATTTTTTTTATAAATTCTCTGTCAATATGAAATAAATGAATTATTCTAGAACTACGGTGCTCTGTCATCATCTATATCCTTATTGACACGTGTATACTTGTATAAACAACAATTTGTTAATTGGATAGCGCAATAATTCAAAATTACATGAATATGCGAAATAGCGTTCGGATCGCAGCCACATTTCAAACCAAAATAATATGTAAATTACGTTCATCATTCCATAGAAATAAAAAGAAATAAATCAAAAATATATATACTAAATTGATGTACTATTTTACTCTATACACAACATCTAAATTCATTGAATAATGGAGTATTTCAAACACGCAAAACCTCAGTGCGTGAGAGATGACCATTGGTGGGGGTTCGGGGGGGCTCCCCCGAGAATTTTTGAAAAAATGAAGCAATTTGGTGGCATCTGAAGCGTATTTGAAGTGAAATTAGATATATAAAAAATTTGAAGACGTTAAATATTGTAAACAAATAAGTATTGCATTGTTTCGATGCAGTTTGCCGTGGTTTTACAATGAATTCACCTCCTCATACTACTAGTATATATATATCATTTATCTGAAACTAGCATGTCTGGTGCTACAATAAGTTCCGGAATTGCTTTGGACTGTTTGGAGATTGTTCATAAGATAGTGTTGTGTTCTTCAGATAGTGCTGTTATTTGTGTTTCAATGGTGCTGTGTTAGTGATTTGGTGCGCATGATTCAATCTAGTTGTTCCTTATTTAGCAGTTTTTTTGTTCTATTATAAATTTATATTACTATTAAAGATCCCCTTGGAAATTTATCTAGATCCATGAATTAATGTAATAACCATGATAACAGGGAGTTTGATCAGCACTTTTCCATTCACATTTGCAATTAAAATAATTCTTTGAGAAAATTCTAACTTATACCATTAGAAAGAGAACAAATTGAGAAATAAAAACTATTTTAGTTATGAGTTGATATTTAACGTTTTAGAGCGGCTGGCGGGTCATTACAGATAGACTAAGAGGAGTGATCACGTGGAGCGGGTCTAGATCGTTGCGCATGTGTAAGTATACGACAGAAAAATAAACGCACATCAAATTACATAGTGATTTTATCAATTGATCATAAAAATTTAGTTAGAACTTTGATTATAGTTTTCGTTTTTCTGCACTCGAATTACTGAGGATAAAACACACTTCAATCATTTTTTCGCAATATATATAAATAATGAATAAAAACACAAACACTCAAATACACAACTTTTCGGCTCCTTGGCCTTTATCAAGTGTAAAAAACGACGATCTATTACAATTCTAAGTAAAATCCACCCTTGCTTCTCTGGCGTTCATTGCAAATGATTATGCTGAATTTTAAAAGCGTGTTGTTTCTAGCTCCTGTTGCATGGTTGCTTTTGTATCCTTCTGATTTTTTTTTTTTTTTTTTTTTTTTTTTTTTTTTTTTTTTTTTTTGCCACTTTCTGCAAATTTTCAGTAAAATTGTAGTTGAATATTGGTTTCTTTATCTAGTCAAAGTGTGTGCCCATTAATCTAAAAATTGAATGTCTTAGTGAATATTTCTGTATATTGCGTATGTTTTACAATAAAGGATGTCATTATTTTGCAATTCTGTTCCCAAAGGAACATCAATTTTGTCTTCAGTCATTCTGATTTATCTGTTGAAGATTTATGCCCAACATCGCATTGAAATAATCAAATGAAATACAACATGTACAATAAAAGCTTTAAACTAACGTCCGAAACCGTTGAAAATGCACGTAAAAGATGACCTGCCAAGATCGAGATATTGTTTCTGATAACTGTGCTTGCGAAAAAAGGCCAGATATTAGCTGTAGAAGGGTAATTTTGTTCTTTGTGACACATCTAAGAGCGAAAAATATCCAACCGCAGACCTCATTTTCAAAAGATTTTATGTTTGGGATGTTTTTATCAAATTTAGATTTTCTATTTGATGACGTCATTTGAAGCAATTTAATGAATTTGTATTCAGGGGTAATTGTTAATCAGAATTGAAAAAACAAATGGCAATGCCTGATAGATAAATTTGGATAGGTTTAACAGCTTTAATCATTTCTGAAAGCGATTTTATGGCATTGCGTTTTGAGCTAAGTGTCTTTATCATGGCGCTGTGTCTATTCATGAAGACGGATTCGTTTGGCGTTTGATAGAATATGTCACTCGTATACATACGATCCATGCTGGAAAGGGATAGAATACCTATATATTACATCATACATTTTATAGAATGAAGATCAAGTGGTGCGTTTTTTTTTTTTTTCTTTTTTTTTTTTTTTCGGGCAATTTTTTTTTTAAATTTGGCTGGCTCTTCGCTTGCCAGTTGTCAAGACTTCAAATGATACAACTTTTCCTATATACCGGGCCCTATTTAATTACCTTAAAACTGATTTGCATTGACATCGGACATTGTGTACGAGTCTCAAAAATGTACTGATAGAGGATAGGGACCGTAGTTCATTATTGTTTCGTGTATTTTTATTGAACTCGCTAATACTCGCCATTCATTTCTTGGTCTTAAAACCATGATAGGGCTGAAGTTAACGTCCATGTTTATTTTTTACTTCTTCTCCTCTCCTAAAATGTATTTAAGATCCATACAGTATAATTATATAATAAACATTTGTATGTTCAAAGTCATGAATAATTAATATTTAAATGTTTTTATATTCACTGTTGAGCCAATATAAAACAGGGGGTGGACAGGGTGAAAGGTAGGTGGAGGAAGGGCAGGAGGAGGGAGAAAGGGGCGGGAGGGGGAGGCAAGGGAAGGGTTAAAAGGAAGGGGATGGTAAGGGGTTGGGAGGGGGAGAGACCCATAAAACGCTGAGATCGGCAGTCCATCACCGAGACAAAATTAGAATGGGAGAATGTCACAGCTTGGGGCTCCACGTGGTTTTTTTTTTTTTTTTTTTTTTTTTTTTTTTTTTTAATCTATTTTTATTTTCATTTGATAATTATAATTTTAATGTCAGTTTTCTTAAAGCTGAACTGCAACGGGATGCAAATTAAAATACAAACACTCAAATACACAAATTTCTGGGGCGGATCCAGAACCCCAATTGCCGGGGGGGGCACATACAGTTTTTATTGGAATCACTAACGAGGCCCGAAGGGCCGAGTGGGGGAGGGGATGGATGGGGGTTTCCCTCCCCCGAGAAAATTTTGAAAAAATGAAGCAATTTGGTGGCATCTGCAGCATATTTGAACTGAATTAAGAAGTGATTTGGCGCGCATGATTCAGTCAATGTTAGTAACAATAAGTATATATCTGAACATTTTCGACATTTTCTGATGCTGCATTGTTCTTGCACGGCATGTAGAAGTCAACATGTTCAGGATTTCCTAAGGAAATGGGCGAATCAAGAGAAGTTTTGAAAGGGCAGAGAGGTCAGCCCATGGGGATGTCCAGTCGTAAATTCACGTAAAACTAGGAAAAAAGTCAGCATTTTATGCAAATTCCAGGCGGGACCTGACCCCTTAGAGATCACGGATGACCCATTTCATGCATCGTCCAGATTGAAAGGTTAAATTATTTCTTTGCAATTCGATTCTAAAAATGAAGAAAAATATGCATTTTTATCTTTGGAGATTATACTAAGCCGGTCTAAATCTGGCCAAAACAATTTTAATTGTTCATTTTAAAAAGATTTGACCATGACCTAAAAGTTAAAACGACCTTGAAAAATAAAAAGATGTCGGTTTTATAGAAGGTTGTATTGAAGATTTGGTCAAGAAATATGTGTGTAAAATATGCCTTGCATATAGGACTGTTATTCCCGATTCATCCCTCAGATAAAGAAAATTCGATATGATCATGATTTAATGTAGGTTGTTTCCGAAATCCTTACAGACAATGGACATGAACCCGACTTTATCTATCCCCGAAAAACCTTTGGAAAATTAATTTGTTCAAATCGGTGGTTTCTGGGGTGTTTTGGGGCTATTTCTGACTAATTTGATAGATTTATTACGGTAACAGTAGTTTAATGCTTCCAAAAGAATGTCATAAGTGCCCCTTCTTTGGGCACCGCCCGGGGGGGGGGGGGGGGGCAAGTGCCCCCGTGCCCCCCCCCCCGGCTGAATCCGCCACTGAATTTTCGGACACTTGGCCATTATCAAGTGTAAAAATGACGATCTGTAATAATTCTAAGTAAAATCCATCCTTGCATCTCTGGCGTTCAATGCAAATAATTTTTTTGCAATGAACGCCAGAGATGCAAGGATGGATTTTACTTAGAATTATTATAGATCGTGGTCTTTACACTTGATAAAGGCGAAGTGTATTTGAGTGTTTGTGTTTTTATTTGTATCATCCCTTCCCTCAGGAAGAAATATTCAATCTGTTCTAGATGCGCCAATGTTCCGGAACCTATAATTATCCGTTACAAAATTTATTTTCTCTTTTTGAAAATGTCGGCGGTGACTACTTTCAGTTTTGATGACTATCTTTCTTATAATTTAAGAAGATTTGATTTTCTACGTATCGGTACCCTATGTAATGGGGAACGTAGTTTTAGCTTTCAAGATGCATTTTGTGATCTAGAAGTTATTTATAAAGACCCTTGTAATATCAGTCCTACTAATCTATGTATTATGATGAAAGTACTGTTCAAGCGCGGATTCGACATTTTAGCAGCACAAACATCGGAGAAAAGTTTAAAGATGTCTGATAATGAAAAGAAAGCCCTCGAAGATATTCAAAAATTTCTCACCAATATTGGTAAGTGACACGCTGATCATGTTGATGCTAGAATCACAGGGATTAATCACACTTCTCGATTGTTTGATTTAGTCTATGGGTAAGTTCAGTTCAGTTCAGTGTAGTTTCCTCCTATGCATAAGGAGCACCCGAAATTTAAAGTACTGCCACAACAAGTGGAGATATTCCCCCTACTGCGTTTACTGCGTCTCTTACAAGAGCCGTATTTCTAGGTCGGACAAAAAGATGTCCGATTTTAGTCAGGCATCTGAGTGATCAATTGTGATGAAACCATTATCGCCGACAATCGATTTTTGGTCATTGAATGGCCAGCAATATTAATAATCGATGTTGAAAATCAAACAAGATTTCGCTGCTTTCCGAATTTTCTGGATTTTTCTGTCCATTTCAGTATTTTGGTTTTAGAAACCGCGCAATGTGAAGGTCATTGATGGATGCAAATGCAGGTGCCTGTTACCCTCCTGATGACATAAACAACAACAAAACCTCAGTGGCGAATTCAGCTTGGGGGCATGGGTGCAATCAAATTTACTTTAACAATTGCATTTATATGTAATATATATTTATATGTAATATTTATATATAAATAGTACATAAAAATTGAAATTTCATCAGTGATGCTTTTTTGGGATGAAGTGTAGGGGGGGGGGGGGGTGTATATGATGCATTGCATATGAACATTCATTTGTCTTGTCAGTGGTGCTTATAACCTTATAGACATGATAGAGGCAATGTAAAGGTGAAAAATCAACTCTTTATGATGATATACACAAGTTAGAACACTCACATTTAATTATTTGGTGCTAATTTCACTTAATTACTGATGCAAAATTAAAGAAATGGAATATTTCAAATTTTCCAATCATAATCGATTATGCCCTTCCGATTATTTCTGATTATTGATTATGATTTAGTTTCCGATAGCCCAACACTAGTGATCAAGTAAAGACAACGCTCCAGGGATTTTTTAGGGGTTCTCCGGGGCCGAAAGGACCTGTAACGTTAAGAGCCGTAATCTGCCCTATTTTTACATGCGATACCAGCTCAACCAGTACTATTCAAAATGTGTCCTGTACGTGAAATTATTTCATTTCAAGTATCTTTAATCAGATATAGTAGTTTTATTGCCATAATTATGAGAAACAACCTATATTTTTACGTAGAAGTGAGGGTGGGGGGTCTTTTTTATGATACAAATAATGCGAGTGAAATGTCAAAAATTTTCTAACAATCGGTCGCTTTTGTTGATCAAAATGTCAAAATGAATTACAATTAGAAGATTAAATAAGAAATATCGTGCAAAAACATGATTTTCTCCAAATATTATATTAATTATATTCTGGATTTATCAGACCGTAAACACATGGCCAGAGATATATAATCGAACACTTACTCTTACTTACAAATTGTACAATTAACAGCGCCGCCATTATAAAAATAGTTTGAATAAGCTTTTTTTCACTATATCCATGATATCAAATCATATTTCTTTTACATTTACCACTATTACATTTTCTAAATACTTTGTGAATGTTACCGAGGAAGTTTTTCTAAGATCAACGCTAATTGTTAACTATTATTGCGAGGGGTTGTTGAATTATCAATGCCCAAAATTAAAATGAAGGAGTTTGTTAGTGAAAAAGTAAACAACAATGAATATTTTTTGTTGAAAATTGATTAATTCGAAACTATTAATAAAGAAGTTAATTATATGCCGAAAGCGAATCAAATGCCAAATACTAATTCTCTGATAATTTCAAATCTTTCCTTCACCCCTACCAACCCAATCGCATTTTCGTAAATTGGCTATTGTTCCCCCCCTTGAAACACAACTCCGCTTTTACAGGAAATTTGTATTATGAAAATACATCTTAGGTAGAAGTGGTGTTATGTTCCAAAGGGGGGGAACGATATTTTATGGAAACTTTTCCAATTTTCATTGAATTCTATACAAAATAAGCACATTTATACTCAAATATCTCTCTATTAGAGCAATTTTATGAATAATTTTCTTCAGATTTTGAAGGGGTTTTATCTTTTAAAGTATTTGACCAACTTGATTAAAGAAATGAAGTACTTTAAAATTTCATTATTTTTGGGCAGATTTTACGCCTTATCGTTACAGGTCCTTTGGCCCTATTCCTAATGCTGAAAAACAGGCATTTTTCCCAATTTCTAACTTAAAATTGTGAAAAAACATTTAATTCAAATAAACAAAGTGTAAACACCCTTTGAAAATACTGAAAATATATTTATGATTATCTGTTTTGCGATGTACGCTATCTGAAATATAATAGAGAGGTTTAGTTACAAGTATTATAACTTGTATGGTCTGACGTACATGTACACGTCACCGTTTGACATCATAATCCGAGGATGTCGTTTAGTTACATGTACGAATCGGCGTAGGTATAAGTATAGCTATGTAGTAAGATGTATGTGTAGCTAGCTTCTTTTCAATCTGTTTAATCTGCGAGAAAAATACGTCGAGATTTGTAAACCTCGACGCAAGGAGGGTTAGAATACTAAATGTGCTTTATACCATGGAAAACTGAAAGTTCAATCAGTGATAAGTCTGTAAAATTTCAAAGAAGTTACCGATTCTGTCGTTACAGATAGAGCGTCGTTGCTGTACATCACGTCATGACATCATTTGATCAAAGATGGCAGAAAGCGATGACGTAATATGTACACATCACTCTAAAACTTATAACTAAACCTCTCTAATATTGTCCTCATCAGTAGCAAATGTCAGAAGATCGTGTTTAAAACTAGTGCATCAGGTGATTACAAATTTTCCTCACCTAAGTTTTTTTGACCGCTTGACACTCGCTTATTACCGCTTATTATTTTTCTACATCTTATACAGTTAGAAAGAGAATAAATCGTGCTGAATAGACATGCTGATCATTTTAAAATACCTTTGATAATAAAAAAGTTACGACGAGTTAAAATTGGAAAAGTAAAATTGCGTCGGACTTAGCAGATTTTCTGAACTTAAGTCAGTTTGACTGCTTGACACTCGCTACACATATTCCTATTCGATTATTTTGTATCTTATCATTTTGATGAGAATGTGCCATGAAGGACCAACTTATCTTAATGACAACTAATTGCAAAAGATTTTGAACAATTTTTAGCTCTACTGGTCCTAGACCAGTGGAGCTTATGCGATACCCCGTCGTCCGGCATCCGTCCGTCCGTCCATCCGTAAACAATTCTTGTGCTCGCAACTCCTCTGAAACCGTAGGTGATAGGAAATTAATTCTTTTTGAATCCTACTTGGTATGTGGTGTAGTTGTACACCTAACATTTGGTTTCAGCACCTGACCCCAAGGGTCTTGGAAAATGGGCGTGGTTATGAAAATCTATGTAATCTTGTGCTCGAACTCCTCTGACACTATAAATGATAGAGACTTAATTCTTTTGCAATATCATGGGTCTGTGGTCTGGGTGTGCACCTGATATTTTGTTTGAGCCCAATACCCCCAGGGTCTTAGAAATTGGTGTGGTCATTTTCTTCTATATAACTCTATATAATCTTGTGCTCGCAACTCCTCTGACACTATAAATGATGGAGACTGAATTCTTTTTGCAGTTTGATTGGTCTGTGGTCTAGTTGTGCACCTGATATTTTGTTTGAGCTCCTCACCCCCAGGGTATTAGAAATGGGTGTGGTCATTTTCTCCCATATAACTCTGTATAATCTTGTGCTCGCAACTTTTCTGATACCATAAATGATGGAGACTTTTAAATTCCTTTTGCAATATGATGGGTCTGTGGTCTAGTTGTGCACCTGTATAACTCTCTACTCTTCTAAAGCTATTAATGATGGAGAGCGCCTGCTCCCTATGGCCTTTGGTTTAGATAAAAAAGACAGGAAATTGATGTTTTAGATAAAAACAAAAACAACCAGGAGAGCTTCAGTCTCGTCAGAGACTTCTGTTTTTTTCTGCTAAAGACAGAAAGCTTAAGTTGTTTTAATGTCTTCTATCCCTATGCTACATTTGTAGCAATATTGATAATATAGAACAGCAACTTTTTGCCTGTTTTCTCAATATATTTGTATATTTCTTTCCCAATTTCAAAAAAAATTGTCGCTATTTTTCCCAATCTTGAAGGCCTAGGCCCCTGGAATCAAAGCAGAGTTTACGAATAAGACCAAAAATCCTCAGACATTTGTCCTGTAGTTTTATGAAATTTCTTAAAATTACCGGACAATTACAAAATGGTTTATTACAAATTTGCTGTTTGTATTTTAGAAAAAAATCTGAGAGAGACTGAAAAGTATGTATATACAAACTTAACAAAAATTACAAGATGTAGTACTCATGAACATTATTTAAATATCAGTGACACGTTACTACATGTATACGGCATGTGGTCAGTATCTCTTTACTATCAATAGGTACAATATCGATACAGTTAATTGTTTTCTCCAGAATTCATTTGCAAAATGTGAATAAAGTGGGCATGTAAGCATTACAGGTATATTGTGGCCATTCATAACTCGCGCCGTTACTTTAAAATGACTCGTGATGCAATGCTGAAAAATATACGGGACACTGTGTCTATCGTTATAGACAATTCTTTAATAGTCGTAGGACTATTGGGAAATCAATAAAATTAATACTATTGAATACTTAGCATTTAAGGTGGATCCCTACTCGAAGAATTAACAGATGAAATTTGTATTTTAGGGTTTTTTCCTAAACACTATGGTCCAAATGAGAAATAAAACACAGACAAAGATATGTAATTTTTTTTTCATCAAAGATACAGTACATTGTAGAAAGGTGCCCTTGCACATTAAGATTGAGGAATATCAAATATCCAGCATATGCTTTTGAACCCTCCAAATTCAGTTATGATAATGCTTTTTTTATTTATTTTTTTTTTTTTTTTTTTATTTTATGATAACAAGTCATATATATAAAGAAATGTAACACATAAAATAAAATTCAAAGATAAATCTGAGCATGATAAGTCTCCAAACATAAGGGTACCCCCTTATAATTTCATGACATTTTTTACCAATGATATATACTAAATCCAACGTTTTGCAGAAAAAAACAGATGAATTTTTTTCGTTTTGATATATTTCATATAATTATGTATGTAGATGAAGAAAAAAACACACACAGGTACACAGTTTTATAAATGATGAGGATATGACTCCAAACATAAGGGTACTCCTTTATAATTTCATCGCAATTTCAACTAAGAATATATAGTATATCCCACTTTTTTGCATAAAATACCTGATGGAAGTTCTTCATTTTGCATTTATCTAGATTGTGAAAAAATCACATACAGGTATACAGCTTTTTAAATGATCAAGATATCACTCCAAAGTTAAGGGTACCCTATAACAATTTCAACTAAGAATATACCGGTATACTATATCCAACTTTTTGCATAAAATACCTGATGGAAGTTGTTCATATTGCATTATTTCATAAGATAATGTCCATAGATGAAGAAAAATCACATACAGGTATACATTTTTATAAATGATCAAGAAATCGCTCGAAACATACTGCATAGAAGGAAAAAACTATAACAGTTCAAGTAGGGACCCACCTTAAACAACGATCGATAATGTGACAATATGACGGATACTTTTTATGCCCCCGGAATCAAAGATTCGGGGGCATATAGTTTTTGGCCTGTCTGTCTGTTTGTCTGTCTGTTTGTCCGAAAAACTTTTAACATTGGACATAACTTTTGAATGGGAAGTGATAGGGCTTTCATATTTCACATGTGTATTCCTTGTGACAAGACCTTTCCATTGATACCAAAATTTTTGACCTCGTGACCTTGACCTTGACCTTTGACCTACTTTTCAAAAACTTTAACATTGGGCATAACTTTTGAATGGAAAGTGATAGGGCTTTCATATTTCACATGTGTATTCCTTGTGACAAGACCTTTCCATTGATACCAAAATTTTTGACCTCTTGACCTTGACCTTTGACCTACTTTTCAAAAACTTTAACATTGGGCATAACTTTTGAATGGTAAGTGATAGGGCTTTCATATTTCACATGTGTATTCCTTGTGACAAGACCTTTCCATTGATACCAAAATTTTTGACCTCGTGACCTTGACATTTGACCTTTTAACCCAGTGACCTCACATACATGTACTTAACAGAAAAAAGTGTTCATACTAACAAATATGCCACCGGGGGCATTCGTGTTTCACAAACACAGGCTTTATTATTCTGAAATTTAAAGAGCGCGGCGATGTCGGAAAAACAAATTTTATTAAATGTCTTTATTGAAAATCAAAAATTGTATACATTTAAAGGAAAATGATATGTTACTATCTTGATACAAAAAATCATTGGACATTTTGTCCGGCTCGGAACCAGAAACTGTCGGACATTTCAAAATCCACCGCAGATCGCCGGCAATCCGGCACTTTTCGTAAACTCTGCAAAGGGTAAAAAAACCCTGCGCTCATGCATTTAATGATTCTTTTTCTTCTTCCGATTTTGATTCAAATATCTTAAAGTCATAACATTACATTGAATAGCCTCTTATATGCTACAATTTCAAATAAAGCATTTGTAATGATTAACTTGAAATAAAGACAGGCATCGGATCAGTGAGGTGAAATTAAGCATGTGGAAAATTATACATGTATGTACATCATATGTGATTGAAAAAGAGGTAGCTTTATGAGGTAGTATTGTAACAATTATCGCTGACATCCACAACATTATTATTAATACCCTTCGATTATGTTTTTAGGGTCTGATTATGATCGATAATAAATTACAAGGTAGTTTTCGATCGAATACGCATATGACAAGCACGAATAAGAAGAAGATCAACAATCATTTCCACAAGTTAAAGACGTAGTGTAAATAAGTTGAAAAGGATACACTTTCTAATGCATCCAATGGGTGGGATTAGGATTCTCCTTGAATTTAATAGTAATATCATGATTACAATTTTGATTCACCTAGGGGCTTAACCATCTTTGTTACACTCCTAACTCCACTACTGCTGTTATCTTGACAAAATATTTCATTAATTATACAGGACTTTAACATTCTATGGTTGGAGTTCTCTCTGACATTTTGCTATGTATACAGTATTAGCATTTGATTTAGTAAAGTTTTATCTTTACTTTTCTTATTTTTATGCCCCCGGAATCACAGATTCGGGGGCATATAGTTTTTGGCCTGTCCGTCTGTTTGTCTATTTGTTCGAAAAAACTTTAACATTGGGCATAACTTTTCAATGGAAGGTGATAGAGCTTTCATATTTCACATGTGTATTCCTTGTGACAAGACCTTTCCATTGATACAAAAATTTTTGACCTGGTGACCTTGACCTTTGACATACTTTTCAAAAACTTTTAACATTGGGCATAACTTTTGAATGGTAAGTGATAGGGCTTTCATATTTCACATGTGTATTCCTTGTGACAAGACCTTTCCATTGATACCAAAATTTTTGACCTCGTGACCTTGACCTTGACGTTTGACCTACTTTTCAAAAACTTTAACATTGGGCATAACTTTTGAATGGTAAGTGATAGGGCTTTCATATTTCACATGTGTTTTCCTTATGACAAGACCTTTCCATTGATACCAAACGTTTTGACCTCGTGACCTTGACCTTTGACCTACTTTTCAAAAACTTTAACATTGGGCATAACTTTTGATTGGTAAGTGATAGGGCTTTCATATTTCGCATGTGTATTCCTTGTGACAAGACCTTTCCATTGATACCAAAATTGTTGACCTTGACCTTTCACATACTTAACCGGATATGAAGTTTATACTAACAAAGATGCCACTGGGGGCATTCGTGTTTCACAAACACAGGCTTTTTTTCTCTAAAATCAAGAAAAAATTATTTCCGATTAAATCCTAATATACCAAAGAAAAGGGGTAATGACACTGACAAGCATATTTTTATGCCCCCGGAATCAAAGATTCGGGGGCATATAGTTTTTGGCCTGTCCGTCTGTTTGTCTGTTTATCTGTTTGTCTGTTTGTCTGTCTGTTTGTCCGAAAAACTTTAACATTGGACATAACTTTTGAATGGGAAGTGATAGGACTTTCATATTTCACATGTGTATTCCTTGTGACAAGACCTTTCCATGGATACCAAAATTTTTGACCTCGTGACCTTGACCTTGACCTTTGACCTACTTTTCAAAAACTTTAACATTGGGCATAACTTTTGAATGGGAAGTGATAGGGCTTTCATATTTCATATGTGTATTCCTTGTGACAAGACCTTACCATTGATACCAAAATTTTTGACCTCGTGACCTTGACCTTGACCTTTGACCTACTTTTCAAAAACTTTAACATTGGGCATAACTTTTGAATGGGAAGTGATAGGGCTCTCATATTTCACATGTGTATTCCTTGTCACAAGACCTTTCCATTGATACCAAAAATTTTGACCCTGTGACCTTGACCTTGACCTTTGACCTACTTTTCAAAAACTTTAACATTGGGCATAATTTTTGAATGGGAAGTGATAGGGCTTTCATATTTCACATGTGTATTCCTTGTCACAAGACCTTTCCATTGATACCAAACTTTTTGACTTCGTGACCTTGACCTTGACCTTTGACCTACTTTTCAAAAACTTTAACATTGGGCATAACTTTTGAATGGGAAGTGATAGGGCTTTCATATTTCACAGGTGTATTCCTTGTCACAAGACCTTTCCATTGATACCAAAATTTTTGACCTCGTGACCTTGACCTTGACCTTTGACCTACTTTTCAAAAGCTTTAATATTGGGCATAACTTTTGAATGGGAAGTGATAGGGCTTTCATATTTCACATGTGTATTCCTTGTGACAAGACCTTTCCATTGATGCCTTAAATTTTGACCTCGTGACCTTGACCTTGACCTTTGACCTACTTTTCAAAAACTCTAACATTGGGCATAACTTTTGAATGGGAAGTGATAGGGCTTTCATATTTCACATGTGTATTTCTTGTCACAAGACCTTTCCATTGATACCAAAATTTTTGACCTCGTGATCTTGACCTTGACCTTTGACCTACTTTTCAAAAACTTTAACATTGGGCATAACTTTTGAATGGGAAGTGATAGGGCTTTCATATTTCACATGTGTATTTCTTGTCACAAGACCTTTCCATTGATACCAAAATTTTTGACCTCGTGATCTTGACCTTGACCTTTGACTTACTTTTCAAAAACTTTAACATTGGGCATAACTTTTGAATGGGAAGTGAAAGGGCTTTCATATTTCACATGTGTATTCCTTGTCACAAGACCTTTCCATTGATACCAAACTTTTTGACCTCGTGACTTTGACCTTTGACCTACTTTTCAAAAACTTTAACATTGGGCATAACTTTTGAATGGGAAGTGATAGGGCTTTCATATTTCACATGTGTATACCTTGTCACAAGACCTTTCCATTGATACCAAAATTTTTGACCTCATGACCTTGACCTTTGACCTACTTTTCAAAAACTTAAACATTTGGCATAACTTTTGAATGGTAAGTGATAGGGCTTTCATATTTCATATGTGTATTCCTTGTGACAAGACCTTTCCATTGATACCAAAATTTTTGACCTCGTGACCTTGACCTTTGACCTTTTAACCCAGTGACCTCACATACATGTAATTAACAGAAAATAGTGTTCATACTAACAAAGATGCCACCGGGGGCATTCGTGTTTCACAAACACAGGCTTTATTGAAGCTTGAAACTATGACTTGTTGATTTCTCAATATACTCCAAGTTAGATCCTTTACATAACTCGTAGTACTTCAACCAAGCAGGATGCGTGATAAATCCCTGTGGCTAGAATGAACTTTACCATAATCCCTCTTGCGGTTCAGGCACAGACCATTTTATTATGCTGCCGTTGACTGATTGTCCTTAATGGAGTCCCTTGTCAGCCATACTTATCTTTATTAAGGGAGTAGGCCTCCATTGACTCGCCCACTTTGTGGGCATGATAGGGACATAAATACCTTTGCACGGATTGTAAGTAGCTAGGTCAGTCCCCACTACCTGACAAAGTTTTACATCCATCTGATATTCAGTACATAGTATAATTTAATGGGATCGGGGTCATAGTTTATACCTGTAATAGGTTCAGTTGTATTGTTACCTTTGGACTGTACAGAAGTATTTTCCGTTCTCTTAAGTTATGCAACCCAATTTTGTTTGAAAATGGGTGTGGTCATTTTCTCCTATATGATTCTATGTAATCTAGTGAACACTGATTCTCAGGAAGTACAAAAATGTATAATTGATGTATAGTTTGGTCCGTGGTCTAGTTGTGCACCTGATATTTTGTTTGAGACTCTGACCCCCAGGGTCCTCGTAAATGGGTGTGGTCATTTTCTCCTATATAAATCTGTGTTATCTATTGAACACAAATTTTCATATAGTACAATTGATAAAGAGATATTACTTTTTGCATTACCATGAGTCTGTGGTCTAGTTGTGTACCTGAGATTCTGTTTAAGACTCTGACCTGTCTTTGAAAATGGATGTGGTCATTTTTAGCTCTACTGGTAAAAGACTAGTCGCGCTTATGCCATACCATGTTGTCCGGCGTCCGTCCGTCTGTCTGTCTGTCTGTTAACATTTTTTTGTGAGCGCAACTCCTCTGAAACCACAAGTGATAGAAAGCTAATTCTTTTTGCATTTAGTTTGGTTCATGGTCTTGTTGTGCACCTGATATTTTGTTTGAGCCTCTGACCCCCAGGGTCTTCAAAAATGGGTGTGGTCATTTTCTCCTATATAAGTCTTTGTAATCTAGTGAACACCAATTCTCAGAAAGTATAATTGATGGAGAAATAATTCTGTTTGCAATATAATCAGTCTCTGGATCAGTTGATCACCTGATATTTTGTTTGAGCCTCTGACCCCCAGGGTCTTCGAAAATGGGTGTGATCATTTTCTCCTACATGAGTCTATGTAATCTAGTGAACATCAATTCTCAGAAAGTGTAAGTGATAGAGAAATAATTCTTTTTGCAATATAATCAGTCCCTGGTCTTGTTGTGCACCTGATATTTTGTTTGAGCCTCTGACCCCAGGGTATTCAAAAATTAGTGTGGTCATTTTCTCCTATGTACAGGTAATCTAGTGAACGCCAATTCTCAGAAAGTATAATTGATAGAGAAATAATTCTTTTTGCAATATATTCAGACCCTGGTGTAGTTATGCCCCTGGTATTTAGTTTGCGCTTCTGGCCCCTAGGGTCTTAAAAATGGGTGTGGTCATTTTCTCCTATATAACTCTATGAAATCTAGTGAACACCAATTCTCAGAAAGTATAATTGATAGAGAAATAAGTCTTTTTGCAATATAATCAGTCTCTGGTCTAGTTGTGCCCCTTATATTTTGTTAGAGCCCCTGACCCCCAGTGTCTTAAAAATGGGTGTGGTCATTTTTTCCAATGTAAGTCTATGAAATCTAGTGAACATCAATTCTCAGAAAGTATAATTGATAGAGAAATAATTCTGTTTGCAATATAATCAGTCTCTGGTCTAGTTGTGCCCCTTATATTTTGTTTGAGCCCCTGACCCCCAGGGTCTTGGAAATGGGTGTGGTAATTTTCTCTTATATAAGTCTATGTTACCTTATGAACATCAGTTCTCAGAAAGTATAATTGATAGAGAGGGTTTTTTTGCATTATAATCAATCTCTTGTCTATGTGTGTACCTGCTATTTTGTTTCAGCATCTGACATCCAGAGTCTTTGAAATGGGTGTGGTCATGTTCTCCTATTTAACTCTATGTAATATAGTGAACACCAGTTCTCAGAGAGTATAATTGATAGTGTAGAGAGATATTTCTTTTTTCCTATTCAATGAGTCTGTGGTCTGATTGTGTGCCTGAGATTCTGTTTAAGACTGACCCGTCTTGAAAATGGATGTGGTCAATTTCTCCTATATTTGTCTTTGTAATCTTGTGAACACCAGATCTCAGAAAGTATACCGGTAATTCATGGAGAGTAAATACTTTTTGCATTACATGTATTATGTGTCTGTGGTGTAGATGTGGATCTGATATTTTGTGTGAGCCCCTGTCCCCCAGGGTTGGAAAATGGATGTCAGTTCAGTGAATTTAACAAAACAGCCAGTAGAGCTTCAGGTTATGAAATCATAATTCATAGAGAGTTAATTCTTTTTGCATTATTATGTGTCAGTTGTGTAGATGTGCATCTGATATTCTGTGTGAGCCCCTGACCCCCAGGGATGCCAATTTAGTG
Source organism: Pinctada fucata (assembly GCA_028142955.1). Lineage (NCBI taxonomy): Eukaryota > Metazoa > Mollusca > Bivalvia > Pterioida > Pteriidae > Pinctada > Pinctada fucata. The sequence continues at coordinate 101,969,149 of AP027102.1, forward strand.
AATTTAGTGAAACAAAACAGCCAGTAGAGCTTTAGAAATTAATGGGAATTTCTGGCCAGAAATGGGGAAAAAATGTGATTTGCAATATGGAATAGGGCCAAATTAAAATTTGGCCTTAAAATGAGCAGAAAAGCCCTGTACACTTTTTCACATTTTGTACTTCTCCAGAAACACTGAAAGGATTTTGATGAAACTTGGTAGGAATGAGCTTGTTGAGTTGAATTTTTTTACATTATTAATGGTGTCTGAAATTTATAATTATCTCTCTGGATCCAGTGTACAAATATCCTATTTTCCATGTACGTTGTATATAATCTTATGGAAGTTCTCCAGATGTTCACATTAAAATTAGAGTGAAATACAACATTCTGAAATGTCTGGGCAATACTTTAATTATGTTAATTTTAAACATTACAGGGACACATGAAAGGAATATTTTGAAAGCCTTGGCAAATATGAAAGATGAACCTTCAAGGGAAACAGCTTTAAGTATAATCATTGGAGAACATCTTATTTCTCAACTAGCATCTCAGTATACATACAGTATAGACAAACAGGGACAAGGAAAAGTACAAAACAGAACCTGCAGATATGGATGTCAAAAACCTGTAAACTTTGAACCTACAGGGATTGGTAAGTCAGAGAGACAATAGTGTATAAGCATGCTATTGGTTGGATTGCTATTTGTGTCACCTCTGTGTACTACATATCTAATTAGTCAAGAGATAGAGAATCAAGCTTCACAATAGACGTTCATGCTTTTACATTTTAGCTTACTGAAGGATGTAGGATGTTATGATACAATAAGTACATCATTTGAACTCCTGCCAGTTTGTCCTTCTGGCTTCAGTCTCCACCAATTTTCTTTAGAAATCTTTAAAGAATTTTTATGCCTCCTTTATTGAATATTTGGGGGTATTTAAGTTTTAGTCTGTCCATTTGTTGTTTGTTTGTCTACAAAAACTTTAATCTTTGCCATAAGTGATAGGGCTTTCAATATTTCACATGTGCATTCCTTGTGACAAGACCTTTCCATGGACACAAATATTTTCGGCCTTGACCTCTTGGTCATACCTTTATTTTTCTAATTTAATGTGATATGGCTTTCATATTTTACGTGGCAAGACCTTCCATGGATACCAAAAATGTTACCTACTTTTTACATTACAGCTGCTTCACTGACAAAGATACCAATGGGATAATGCATGATTCACAAACACTTCTTTTATTATTCCCTCACAACATAGTTACAGAGGTAATAAAGCAAAGCCATTGTTTGTATATAAGTGAGTGTGATTGTGTTTACATCACTCTCCTTTTGTATACAGCTTAGGGAGGAACAGTTTTTATCGGATCTTGGCCAATCTTCATACCATTATTCCTTATAGCAAAGAGGAAGAACCCTATTGATTTTCAAGTTCATAGATCAAAGGTCAAGGTCACTGATAGGAAATGTTAAAAATTCTTGTACACAGCCCAGAGGGCACAGTTCTAATTTGATCTTTACTAAACTTCATACACTTATTATACCCCTGCAGTTAACTTTTGGGAGGTATATAGGAAACACCCTGTCTGTTCATCTGTCCGTCCGTCAGTCCATCCGCCCGGTTAAGAGTTCTTAAAGCAGATAACTCCTTGACCTTTGACGTACTTTTAAATTATAAGGGATAGGGCTTTCATATTTCACATATAGATTCCTTATGAACCAGAGCTTTCTGTATAATGTCATAAATGAATCCGTTTTGAGAAAAGTGTCCCGCCTGCGAGGGTATAATTTGTCCACTTTAGGGCAGTTCTAGTTTCTAATGACGAAACTATTTCAAGGCTAAAGGTCAAGGTCACATTTGTTTCTTCTTCTTCCTGTTCTTGAGTTCTTCTCATTGTTGAGTGATTATGACTCGGCTTGATAAAAGCAAGATTAAAAAATGAAAGTTAAAATTATTCCTACCAGGACTGTCCTTGGGTCCAGGGTACACTTTATGAATTGGCCATGAAGTAGTTCCAGTCCCTCACTGTCTTTGGGAAGTATGAGTTCTTATAGTGTACAGATTTATGTTGTAACAATCCTTAATCATTGTGTGATACATGTAAAACTTTTGCATAAAAAGTAATATTAACATTTTTAGATTCAAATAAGCATTTCTTTTGATAAAACAAAGTTAACATTCTTGTTCACTAAGACACAGTTTGAACATCACTTGTTAGAAAAAAGTTTTTGCTCCAGTTGTGGGCGAAAAAAATAATTTTACTCTGGTTGGGGGGGGGGGGGGGGGGGGGGGGGGGGCGAAAAATAATCTTGCCCCGCTTGGGAATTGTCCAGAACTGTATTGCTTTAGTCAGTGTTGTTATGAGTGAAATTTTAATGATTTAGGTAACAACTGTAGCCATTACCTTTCACTTTGCAGTTCATTGAAACAATCTATTAAGTCAGCAGTTTTCTTTTTTATCCAGGTCATTGCAAGGTCTGGCATGGACATATAGATATCATGATAAAGGAGGAGGAGAATCCTGTAGGAATTGCTAAAGTGGTTCCTGATCAAACTCTACTAGATAATGATGAATATGGACCAACATCAACAAAGAGATTAAAATTTGAAGGTATTTTCTCTTGATTATGTGTCTCCCCAATGGGGAGAAGACATATTGTTTTTGCCTTTTTCCTCCTTCTGTCACACATTGTATTTACCTGATAACTTTCATATTTTAGTATGTTGTTGCTTATGACCCAAACATTTTACATCACCATAACCCAACACCCAAGGTCACGTAGTATATTTTTAATGAAATTGTACATCCTATCCAGTCGGGGCTATATCTCTTTAACTGTTTACCCGATCACTTTCATATTTATGTCTCCCCCCAACGGGGAGGAGACATACTGGTTTTGCCTTCGTCATCCGTCCTTCAGTCCGTCTGTCACTTATCGTGTCCTGGCTATATCTCCTGAACCATTTGCCCAATCACTTTCATATTTTAGTATGTTGTTCCTTGTGACCTGAAGGTTTCACATAACTGTGATCAAGGTCAAGGTCACTTAGTGCATTTTTAGTGAAATTATGCGTACTTCCTGTCCAGGCTAGATCTCTTGAACGCTTTGCTGGATAGCTTTCATATTTAAGTATGTTGATGCTTATGACCCAAAGGTTTCACATCACTTTGACCTAAGGTCATGTGACTAAGGTCAAGGTCACATAGTGCATTTTCAATGAAATTATGCATACATTCGATGAAATTATGCATACTTCCTATCCAGGCTAGATCTCTTGAACCATTTGCCGTATCACTTTCATATTTAATTATGTTGTTGTTTATGACCCGAAGGTTTTACATCCCTTGACCCAAGGTCATGTGGCCAAGGTCAAGGTCACTTAGTGCATTTTTAATGATATTATGAATACATTCCGTTTTGGGCTATATCTCTTGAACTGTTCGCCGGATCACTGTCATATTTTAGTATGTTGTTCCTTATGACCCGAAGGTTTCACATCACGTAAACACAAGGTCAAGGTCACTTAGTACATTTTTTAAGATACTCCTTTTGAAGGAGTCTCTTACTGTATTCGCGATTCTCATGTCGTTTCGAGGTACCGTCTCTTCCGGTGCGCAGCGAGAAATAGTTCCAGATTGTGTCAGAAGTTTCTCGACATCAAAACTTGCGTGTGGAAAATTTATATCAGAATCGATTGTTTTGATAGAATGATAGAATTAATATAAAATTAGTTGAGATTTTCAAGATGAAATTTGATCTTTTTGAATTGTTATCGATTTGGGACTACTTTACATCTGCGCTCTATCGATGCTCCGCCCACCGTTTGACATTTAATATGGATTCTATGTAAAAACCTAAAAAATCAGACATGTTTGGCCACGACATGTCTCAGATTTTGGATATTTTTTGTGTATAAGGTAAACATGATGTCCTCAGAACGAATTGACCTTCCATTTTTTTCTCCGACGTTCCGTTGCCATGGTAACCAATGTTTTGTATCAAAACACCTTTAAACAAGGCATTTTTATGCATCCCGTTACCATGGAAACAAATGTTGAATGTATATGTAATTTTCCGAAAAGATTATTTAAATCCTCTTAAGTTACTACAATTTGATTTTTCGATGCTCCTTCTTTCTGTGTGTCGTGTAAATTTGCTTCAATTTCAAGAAAAATTGCTTATTCAAAATGAGCCATTTTCGGCCAATTTAGGCCTTATTTTACCTATATTCTACTTACTTTTGACAAGAGTAATAATGCAATTGCACAAGATTTGAAATACTGTTGACTATTTTCTGAAGAGTATTATCCTAGGACTTCATGGGAATCGAAGGAAATTTATCTAGAAGTGAGATTTTTCTGTTTACATGCATTTGAAATAGGTTACCATGGCAACATTTGGTACGAAGGTGTAAATACCTGTCATAAGTAAAAAGCTAATTTCTACAGATGTATGCCTGCTATTGTTACAATACTTGGTATGTAGATGTATTATCGACCATTTGATGCTATCATGACCTTGAGAAAATGTCAAGGTCATTTGCTCAATTTTCAAGGTCATTTAAAAATATATGCTATTTTCAGGCCAAATTTTGTGGTTTTTCACTTAAAAGAGACATGATTAACAGTAAACAGTATGGAACCTTGGCAAAACAATCAATTATCGGTAAAAGTATGATAAATGTATTATTTGTTGGGATGAGTATCACATTTATCAGAGTCCAATGAAGACCCCAAAAAATGTCACATATTTTACGAGAAAATTTTGGAAAATCGCAATTTTATGCTCTTTTGAAAGTATGTCATACATAGAAGTGAAATACAATTTAAGAAAATTGTGATGAATTCTACTTCTTTTGATCGGTTGTTCAACTGTAAATATTTAAAATCAAAATATCTAATGAAATAAGTAAGAGAAATCAATTAAAATTAATTGGAAATCCTGATTTTTGTCTTAATTTTAGTCTAAATTTAGAAATGACCTTGAGATTTGGACAGATGACCTTGAAATGATTTGAAGGTCAATTGATAATGATAAATATAATTTGTATACTGGTATGCTATTTCATAATCATAGGACTCAAACATGAGGAAAAACAATGTTTTTAAATATGCGGTATATGGTAATGTGGATTCCAAGTTGCTATAGCAACGGATTTTGATTGGCATTCATGGCAAAATGGTGAGTTTCACCATAGATTTTATTTCTTGATTTTTCCCAGCTATAGACATTTATTTTGGCAAGGTGATTTCAAATATCCATAACATTCACCGAAAAATGGTTTTCAACCTTCAAAATAATCAAAAACAGGCCAAAAATGACCCTAAAATTAGACCTTATTTTTGCTAAATTTTTACATAATTTGACTGAATATCAACAGCTACCTGATAACCCCCTCCCCCGAAAAAGTTATTCTTGTCAGAGTTAAACTTACAAAGAAAAGTTTTTGTGTTCATAAAGTAAATTTTGACCATGGTTTCCATGGCAACAGAATGCCACAATATGTCTTACCTCTCATATTTATGGGGGTGTCAAAATGATTGACCCCGTTACCATGGCAACCGTTGTTCAAATATAACAATATGGTTTATTTTCACTGTTTTTACATTAAGTATGATAATTACAGAAAGTTTCATCAAAATCCATGACATGCCGTGGCCAGCTGTTTTAGGTTTTTACAGAGAATCCATATTAATGATTATCTTTCATGCGCACACGTTCTGTGATTAGCTTGCAAGGTAAATATTTATTGATACGCAACAATTCTGAATTTTTCAATGCGTATTATATTGTAATGCCGACACCGTACTGCTATGTTCTCATCAGATACTAAAACAACGTCTGACTCAACAACTCTAAGCCCCGCCTTTTACCAATTCGGGTCAGCTGTCAATCATTATCTCACGGACTTCAGAAGTATGGATATTTCATAGCTATTTGAATTTGATGAGTATCATCGCTATTTTGTAAAAGATATGTTTATTTTTTCAATTCAGGACAATCACATGTTTATCAATACGTTATTGTTTACAAGGTAGAAAGTAGATCAGAGAAAAACTTCAATTTTAGATTGATTATGAGTACAGATTTTTGGCCCCCAACGACTAACTTCAATCAACATCGGAATTATGCATTTTCACCGTCAAAAGAAACCGGCCTTTATCGAAAAATAAAATGAATTTGTTTTCTCTCTCTCTCTCTCTCTCTCTCTCTCTCTCTCTCTCTCTCTCTCTCTCTGATATAGATATAGGCAAACGATTTTTACTGTCCCGCGAGTACTAAACAAAAGTTCAATCAGTTGACTCTTTTGAATATAACGACATTTGCCACTAATTTAGATACCAGTAGTTGATTATTTTATGAAATGTTCATGTGTTCATTAATCAGTTTCTTTTTTCAAATTATTTTACAAGTGTTCTTTCTTTCAAACAAACGCATTAACCAAATATAGTCTCAAGTAAAGATTCAATATTTCAATAAGAATAAACAACTCCTTTCCGTAGCTCTTAAAACTATAAATATGGCTTCTTGTATAGTACATTGCCTATGAAGTTATGTGATCGGAAAAAATAATAGTCATTTACGATTAGATTTTCAGATAAACAACCAAAGACATCCGATATAATGCCAAAAAAAAAAAAAATACTAGTGCCTTGTTCTGGTATTTCAAACGGTTCTAAACAGGTCCGCAAAAAAATCGATTTATCAAGGACGCGTATCCAGACAAAGATGAATCATGTAAAAAAAATAAGGCATATAAAGTTCATGGGCGGATCCAGGATTTTTTTCAGGGATGGTCCTAAAGTCCGAGTTTTTTTTAAGAGCAAAAATGAAATATGTACATTCATAGAAAAAATTAATCCAGGGGTCGTCTGGAACCCCCCCCCCTTCTGGATCCACACTTATACATCAAATCGCATAAAGGGCAAAGCCATTTTGTTTTTGTTGGTTTTTTTTTCGGTGTTCAAAGAGAATCATGTAATTGTCGGCTAAACATCGTCATGAATATTAGGCCGATTTATCACTGCACGCTATAATATTTTCCACTGACGAGACGTTTTTTCTGATAAAAATACCCGCCGCGCCTCATGTTCTGGGTAACAGTCGATCGCTGAAGATAATGTATCTGTTTATCAATCTAAAGGGAAAAAATTCTTTAAAACACTTAAATATTTCAGTAATCACACCTGGGTCCAGTATTGAAAGCGCGACGTTACGCATAATTTTACGATAACGGCTATTAAATCAGAGAGTATACATTAGGGTATACGTTTTATGTGTCATGCTGTCATTCTTGACTGTATTATATTATGTTTATTATATCAATATTGTAGGGAGAGGGCACTCAATAATGTTGTAAAAAAATAACACCTGATCCCATTTCATTGAGTTGGAAATGAAATATGTTCAAACAAATCAAGCCCAAAAAAGGTTTTTTTTTTGTTGCAGGAAATTGGCGTTTCATGACTCCTTTTACATGCGAATTCATTTATACGGCAATGGCGGAATGGCTGACGGTCAATTGAAATTTAGACTGTGTGCACGTGACGAGATTTACGTTCTCTGATTGGTTCGAACTAGTCCGTGGCAAAATAAAAATGAATGTCTAGACTTTATTCACGCATTGTAAATATTTTTTAACGAAACTGTAAAACAATTGTACCCGTTGACAGCTCGGGCATGTGCCGCTGAGATATTAAAAGGCCGGCCTGTTCGCATGGGCATATACTTCTGATAAAATAAGTTTGTATACTTCTCTTTTTCAGTCTCTTTATATATACGTGAAATGGTAATTATGTAAACACTCTTTTAAAAGAATTAATTGTTATATTTCCGAATCTATTGAGATCATAAATGACGTTCAGGATGAGCGCTGACAACTGCTGAGAAATGTAAGCTATAAAACTGGGAAGTGATTTAATGCGAACCTACATCTTTCGACTTTTAATGCAATGAAATTCCGCTCTTCGGGAGATGTATCAAATTTAGACGAACTCAACGGACCTACCCGAAAAAAAAACGACGAGTCTTTATTGCATGCAAAATTTAATGCTTATACGTTACGAGACACGGGATTACGAGACTAGATTAGGTACATGACAACATTTTATTGATAAGTCAGAAAAAATGTCTCGGAATGTGTCTCGGAATTTTTCAATTTTTGTCCCAGAATTCTTTCATTGTCCCAGATTTTTTCATAAGTATGAACACTTTACATGTGCATATATCGTGTAACCAAATATTACAAATTAAAACTTACTGTGAAATAAGATGTTACAGCAGATTCTAAGTGGAGTATCTTTCAGGGCCTTCAGACCTTTGATAATAAGATTGTACATGCATTCCTGTCTGGGCTTTATCTGTTGAACCATTTGCCTGATCACTTTCATATTTAAGTATGTTGTTCCTTATGACCCAAAGGTTTCACATCGACTTGACCCAAGGTCAAGGTCACTTGCTGCATTTTTAATGAAATTATGCATACATTCCTATCCGGGCTATATCTCTTGAACCGTTTGATCACTTTCTTATTTTAGTATGTTGTTCCTTATGACCCAAATGTTTCACATCACTTTGACCCAAGGTCATGTGACCAAGGTCAAGGTCACTAAGTGTATTTTAATGAAATTGTACATTCCTTTTCGGGCTTATATCTCCTGAATTGTTTGCCAGATCACTTTTATATTTTAGTATGTTGCTGCTTATGACACGAAGGTTTCACATCACCTTGACCAAAGGTCATGTGACAAAGGTCAAGGTCACTTAGTACATTTTTAATGAAATTGTACATGCATTCTTGTTTGGACTCATGAGCAGTTAACCTGATCACTTTCATATTTTAGTATGTTGTTCTGTATGACCCAAAAGCTTCACATCACCTTAACCGAAGGTCATATGACAAAGGCCAAGGTCACTTACTACATTTTTGTGTCGCCTGCGAAGCATAGCGACACTTAGGGATCACTTTGTCCGTCTGTCCGTCTGTCTGTCTGTCTGTCTGTCACACTTTGGGTATCACAGCCCATAACTTTTGATTGGTAAGTGATAGGGCTTTGATATTTCACACGTGTATTCCTTGTGACAAGACCTTCCTACACATACCATAATTTTTTACCTAGTGACCTTGACCTACATATTTGACCTACTTTTCCAAAAAATTAAGAATGGATATATCTTTTGATTGGTAAGTGTTAGGACTTTGATATTTCACATGTGCAATCCTTGTGGCAAGACCTTCCTACACATACCATAATTTTTGACCTTGTGACCTTGACCTAGATATTTGACCTACTTTTGAAAAAAAGATAAGATTCGCTATATCTTTTGATTGGTAAGTGATAGGGCTTTGATATTTCACTTGTGTATTCCTTGTGACAAGACCTTCCTGCAAATACAATAATTTTGACCTGGTGACCTTGACCTACATATTTGACCTACTTTTAAAAAAAATTAAGAATGGATATATCTTTTGATTGGTAAGTGTTAGGACTTTGATATTTCACATGTGCAATCCTTGTGGCAAGACCTTCCTACACATACCATAATTTTTTACCTATTGACCTTGACCTACATATTTGACCTACTTTTCCAAAAAATTAAGAATGGATATATCTTTTGATTGGTAAGTGATAGGGCTGTGGTATTTCACATGTGTATTCCTCGTGACAAGACCTTTCTACACAGACCATAATATTTGACCTTTTGACCTTGACCTAGATATTTGACCTACTTTTCAAGAAAAGTAATATTGGCTATATCTTTTGATTGGTAGGTGATAGGGCTTTGATATTTCACATGTATTTTCCTTGTAACAATGCCATTCTACACATACCATAATTTCTTACCTTTTGACATTGACCTAGCTATTTGACCTTCTTTTCTAAGGTTGTATATATCTTTTAATTGGTAGGTGATAGGTCTTTGATATTTCTTATGATAAGACCTTTTTGTTACCAATTTTGACGTAGTGACCTTGACCTAGATAATTGACACTCTTTTCTGAAAATTTGAGAATGACCATATCTTTTAATTTGTAATTAAGAGGTCTGATATTTCAAATAAATTTCATTTGACAAGACTTTTCTACTGATACCAATAATTTTGATCCACTTTCTAGAAAAATAATCAAACCGCTTCGCAGGCGACACAAGCATTCCTTGGATTGCCATTTTTAATGAAATTGTACTTACATTCCTGTCTAGGCTTTATCCCTTGGACCGCTTACTGGATAGCTTTCATGTTTTAGTATGTATATGCTCATGACCAAAAGGTTTCACCTTGACCCATAGTCATTTGATCAATGTCAAAGTTCCTAAGTACATTTTAATGAAATTATACATACTATCCCGTTGGAGCTGTATCTCTTTTAACTATTTATCAGATCACTGTCATATTTTAGTATGTTGTTGCTTATCACCTAAAGGTTTCACATCACATTGACTCAAGGTCAAGGTCAATAAGTATATTTTAAATGAAATTGTATTTGTTACGTGTATTATATGTCCAGGCTTAATCTTTTGAACCGTGATCAGATCACTTCATATTTCAGTATGATGGTGCTGATGACCTAAAGGTTTCACACTAGCTTGATCCAAGGTCATATGACTAAGGTCAAGGTCAAGTATTACATTTTTTAATGAAATTGTAAATGCTATTGAGTCTGGGCTATATCTGTAGAATCGTATACTGGATAACTCTGATACTTTAGTATGCTGTTGCTTGGGTTTGGAGGGTTTCTCATTATCTTGACCCAAGGTCATGTGCCCAAGATCAAGATTATTTAGTTCTTTTTAATGAAATTGTACGTACTAATCTGGTCTGACCTATATCTCCTGAACCCCTCTTACAATGGTTTTTATATTTTAGTATGTTGTTTCTCAGGACTAAATGTTTCTTATCACATTGTCCCAAGGTCACATGATTAAGGTCACTTCTTAATTTGGTAATGAAATTGTATATGCTAATCATGTCCAGCCTGAAATTGTCTATGCTTATCATGTTTAGGCTTTATATTTTGAACTATGTATCCAATCACTAATTCAGTTTTTTGTTGCTCATGATCCATACAATGTAGGTTTCAGACCAAAGTCAATTTCACTGATAAAATATGCTTATGATGAAATTGCATATGCTAATCATGTATGGGCATTACCTCAAACAATATAATGAATCACTTTCAGCTATTAAAGATTTATTTTATTTTGGAAGATTGAAAAAAAAGGAGCTGAAAGACAAGACATAAAATCTGCCCTGAAAATTCGAAATTTCAAAATTTAAAAATAAAGAAAATTTTAAAGTAAAAATATGAAGTAACTTGGTCCAGATATGAATTTTCTGTCAGGTTGGATAAATTATTCAAAATAAGACAGATTTTTGGGTGAAAATAAGCGTTTTAAGCTCTACTGGTCAAAGACCTGTCAAGCTTATGCAATATCATGTTGTCCGGCGTCTGTTCGTCCATCCATCTGTCTGTCTGTCTGTGGATCTGTCTGTTAACATTTTTTATGTGATCGCAACTCCTCTGAAACCATAAATGATAGAAACGTTATTCTTTTTGCATTTAGTTTAGCCCATGGTCTAGTTGTGCACCTGATATTTTGTTTGAGCATCTGACCCCCATGGTCTTCAAAAATGGGTGTGGTCATTTTCTCCTATATAACCCTATGTAATCTTGTGAACACCGATTCTCAAAAAGCTTAATTGATAGAGAGATAATTCTTTTTGCATAATATTCATTCTCTGGTGTAGTTGTGCACTTGATACTTTGTCTTAATCCCTGACCCCCAGGGTCTTTGAAAATGGTTGTTTATAACCCTTCTAACCCTAACCCTTTATTTATAGGAGAGGCATAATCTCTCGCATATGTTAAAGGTTTTCTTATTTTTTTCTCATCTTTGAGACATTATGCGCAAGGGGAAGGGATGAGTGGGTAACATGCCAACATCTGTTAATACCGTTAGTCTTATAAACATGATAGAGACTAAACCATTTGAGCCAAGAGCTTTAAATTTGCCATGCAGATTGATCTAAACAAATAAAAGAGCCCTACATTTTCTCAAGTTCAGGTGTCAATGATCAAGGTCCTTTTTGGGCTTGAAATAGATTTTTTAATGAAAATAACTCATTTCAAATATCTTGCTTTGGTCAAAACGTTTTGAAATTTTGTATAGTTTAAGGAGAAAGCATGATCTTTTGTTTATGTAGCAGGGTTTGGTATATTTTATCTCATTTTTTAGAAATTAAGGGGAAGCAGGGGATACATGCCCACATCATTTAATGCAGTAGTTCTTGTAAACAAGATAGCAACCAAGTTTGCCTTGAAAATAAGATTAAGCAAACAAAATATTTCTATCAGTTTTTTAAGATTCAGGTCAATTTATTGTAAAGGTCAAAATATTTCTACCGGCTTTAAAGGTCAAAGGTCAATTTCAGACTAAAGATTTATTAATTGGTAAAAATATTTCATGAATTTGATCATGCAAAATCCTTTTTTTTTTTTTTTTTAATGTTTTGAAACTTTGTTTAGTTACTGTTATATGAAAAAGCATGATCTTTCCCACGTGTAACAGAGTTTTGTATGTTATCATTCTAAGAAATAACTGAGTATGCGTAAGGAGAAGGGGGTTACATGTTGACATCTGTCAATGCTAAGGGTCTTGTAAACAAAATAAAGACTAAACTGTTTGAGCTAGGAACTTTAAAATGATCAGATTTGCCATGTAGATTAACCTTCAGGACTGGAATAGAAATGCCTTATTTATTTTCAAGGTTAGGGGTCGAGGGTAAAGTTTTTTTTTTTGGCAAAATGTTTTGAAGCTTTGAAGACTAAAGGATGAAAGCATGTATTTTTTTTATATATATATTTCGGATTTTTATACCTTAAGCCATATATTTTAGAAATAAAGGGAAGGAGGGTTACATTTAGTTGTTTATACTCTAGGCAAAGTATAGGCTGAACCTTTTCCGAATAGATATTGTAAAAAAAAAGTGATTCCGTAGCGGCGCTATGTTTCGCAGGCATCACATGCATTCCTTGGAATGGTTTTTATACTTATATTGGTCTTTATATCTACAGTAAAAACTTGTGCTGCAAGAATTATCAGTTTGCATACCAAAAGTATTCCAACTAAAAACAAATGTTCCTAATAACAGAGTTATTCACTTTGGCCTTGACTTAAGATCATGGTTATGATTTTAAGGTTACATTAGGCATTTTGAATTACACATATTCAAATTTTATCAGATTTAGATCAAACTCCATGAAACTAATCTCAGATAAACTACTTTTCTCCTATTTTCTTGATAATCTTTGAGTGAGTCTAAATTAAGATTGAACCTCAACAGGTTGTTTCTTTTTCATTCATGTTGGGATTTCATAGTCAAAACATATTTCTGTGATTGTATAGATGAAGGTTTAGAGTTTAATGTGAGGAATATGTCTTTTGGTGTCATTAGGAACCGTCTAGTTTGCTTTATTATTGCATGAATTCCTCCATCACTGTAATAAATTACAATTACGCTTTTAAACACCTCATCCCTGTCCATACGCTTAAACTTCTTTTTTAGCCTCAGTTGAAATAAGAATACGTTAAAATCAGGAAACTGAGGCTTTCCAAACAATGCAATGTTTGATTAACAATTATTGAATGTTCTTGTTTATTTCAGATAATGAAGCTTCAGACCTTTCAAGTTTAAGTGGAAACAGCATTTCTGAAGTAAAGCAACACTATTATGACCAGACTGTAGCACAAACTATTGTTTTTGCATTGGCACAGAAATTGAAATCCAGATCATTCATACCAAATATCTTAATGTGCCAGAATGAATTTTATGTTGTTATGTATGACCCAAACAATGACATATTGATTTGGTCTGGAGAATTTCCTTTGTGGGCCAAGAATTCACCTTCTTCTTTGAACATTAGTTCTATAATTTCACTTTGGATGGTGTTACACTTTAAACTGTTTTGTTATGGAGGAGATATCATCAAGAATCAGGATGAAGTTAGAGCTGGATTTTTGAGTCGAATCGGAGAAGAAAAGAGACAATTTTATGAACAAATAGATATTGGTGTTGCAAACTTTGAAACAGAGGAACATGCTATTGGCCCTAGCCAGAGTTTATCTGACATTATCCATCCAGTTGAAGTGACAATTTATGATGTGGAATGAAAGACATTTTAAGTTGTTGTATATGAAAATTCTATAGATCTTGTTCTTTTTCAAACCAGCATAAAGGGATAATAAATCTATTAATAATTATGTACAAAATTGTATGAGTATTGTAAGAGCCCTTGGACTTAGTCTGCCATCAGTGAACTTTGTATCAATTGCAATACCTATAGAACATGTAGAAAGCATAATATTACAAAATTCAAAGTTATTGAACTTCCAATAAGAAGCAACAAACTTCTCATGTCTTTCCTCCTTCTGAGAGCTTAAATGTTTAAATTTGTTTTATGCCCTATAATCAAAGATCATGGACATATGATATTGGGCCTGTCCATATATTTGTTTGCCTATTTGTCAATGGCAAAAACTTTACGATTAGATATAAGTTTTGAATAGAAGAAGCTTTTCTTTTACTCCTGTGTATTCCTTGTGACAAGACTTTTCCATCTACACTATGTTTTAATCCCCCTACTGGCAATGCTGAAGGGGGACTCTTAGTTTCCTTTCAGTCTGTTTGTCTGTATGTCTGTCAGTCCGTTCGTTTTTCCAGATTCTTTTCTGTAACGGATTGAGATACTAAGATGAAACTTAATATGCAACTTGTTCTCACAGTGGAGTTTTGTCATGAATGACCTATTTTCTTTAAGGAGATATGCCCCTTGATGACTAACGAAATTCTGATTTCTGGACTTATTTCTGCAAAGGAAAGAGATAATAAGATCAAATTTAATACACATGCCAGTTTTGCATAGTTACAGAGCAAGTTTAGATATGGTCATCGTTGATCTATTTTCAGCTCACCTGAGCCAAGTTTGAGTGAGCTTTTGTTATAGCGTGCCAGCCAGTGGCCGGCATAATTTTTAGCTCTACTGGTCTCGGACCAGTCGAGCTTATGCGATCACCCATCGTCCGGTGTCCGTCTGTCTGTCTGTCCGTAAACAATTCTTGTCCGGACAACTCATCTGAAACTGTTAGAGATAGAAAGTTAATTCTTTTTGTATTTTACTTGGTCCATGGTCTAGTTGTGCACCTGATATTTAGTTTCAGTCATTGACTCCCAGGGTCTTACGAAATGGACATGGTCATTAAATTCTATGTAATTTTGTCCAGACAACTCTTCTGGCACTATAAATGATAGAGACATAATTCTTTTTGCAATATGATGGTCTGTTGTCTAGTTGTGCACCTGATATTTTGTTTGAGCCAGTGACCCCCAGGGTCTTAGAAAAGGGTGTGGCCATTTTCTTTTATATTATTCCATACAATTTTATGCTTACAACTCTGACACTAAAAATGATGGAGACTAAATTCTTTATGCAATATGATGGGTCTGTAATCTAGTTGTGCACCTGATATTTTGTTTGAGTCTCTGACCCCAAGGGTCTTAGAAAATGGGTGTGGTTGTTTTCTCTCTATTAAACTACATGTGATCTCATGATAGCTAATTTCCCAGAATTTATGGATAATAATTAATTGATTTATTTCACAATATTATCGGTTTGCAGTTTAGATGTCATTACAGTATTTTACTCGAGTCCCTGTTCCCTAGGATTATATGGAAAATGGGTATATGGCTATTTTCTCTAACCCTATCTACATGCATTTAGAGTACATAAGTGACAGAAACTATAAATTAACAAAGATATTGCCATTTTACAATATTATCATAGATGAGTCTGTAATTTAGTTTTTCTCATATTTTATTTGCGACCTGACCAAGGATCTTATCTTCAATTCTATAGAAACGCTAGGGGATGGTTTCAGAATTTCCTCAGATCAATCAATCAACTTGAAAATCTTTTCTATAGTGTTTATACAGTGCAAGAACGATATCAAACAATCAAAATGCATGTATTTCTTACTTATTTTTTTTTTATTTGTTTATGGTGTAAGATTTTTGGGGAGAGTAGTGAGAATTTTTGTTGCAAGAGTAGAATTTCCTAAGTGACCACAGACTTGAGCTGTGCTTACTGTTAAATGGAAACACCAGAATCACAAAGATTGATCATTTTATCAAATAAAATAGCAATAATGCATCCTTCACATTGCTAAATGAAAGGAATATTGTGCTTGTGTAATTTTTTTTTGGGGGGGGGGGGGGGGGGGGTAACTCTTATTTGTAAGAGCCAACTCATACAAAAATATTTCAACATAGGAAGACTTCTACCAAAATCTTCCTTTATTGCCATTTTAAAATATTATCATAGATGAGTCCGTAATTTAGTTTTTCTCATAATTTATTTGGGACCTGACCCAGGATTTTATCTTCATTTACTGTTGGCTGTGGTGGTGCCACCTATTGGACAATTGCGACAAAAAAGCAACAGCGATTAGTACTTTACACGTACAAAGTATCTTGAAAATCTGTCGGATGGTTCTGGACAAGAAGCTAAAAATGTATGAAAATCACCATCCCACCTTCTTTTTTTCATAAATTAAATATACACAATAGCAAACTCATGTAGCGCCTATACTTTGTTCAATATTG
Organism: Pinctada fucata; assembly: GCA_028142955.1. NCBI lineage: Eukaryota > Metazoa > Mollusca > Bivalvia > Pterioida > Pteriidae > Pinctada > Pinctada fucata. The sequence goes on from AP027102.1 coordinate 101,985,797, forward strand.
GCTCCTAGAGGCGGAAAAATTGATCTGGATTATTCTATGAAAATTTGATTAAAGATACATCCAATTTGTAATTTTCTTACGTGTAGCACTTATAGTAAGCTCAATATTTGATTTAAAAGGCAAAATCACTCAAGTGGAAAATGTAGGTGAAGGTCATTTATGACAGTTTGATCAAAGATACATCCAACTTGTAAGTTTGGAACATGTAGCACTTATACTTTGCTCAATATTGGTTTTTAAAGGCAAAATCACTGAAGCGGAAAAAGTTGGTCAAGGTCATTTTATGAAAGTTTGATCAAAGATACATCCAAGATGCATCCAACTTATGCCCTTTGCCGTGTGGACTTCGTAAGAAAGTTCTACGCGAGGCGCTTGACAGTAAGTGTTTTAAATGTCTTTCTCTTTTGAATTGATTCTAAACATGGCAAACGTTACAAACACAGAAACATCATTTTTAGACCTAGATATAAAAATTATTAATGGAGAGATTCAAGTGTGAATGACAAAAGAGATTATCTTGGATTCAACACAGTAAATTTTTCCCTGGCTTTACGATGATGTTCCTAGATTACCGTCATACGGTATAGACATTTCACAGCTCATCCCGTATGATAGAGCATGTACTGATGTGTATGATTTTCATAGTAGAAATTCACAAATTTCGAAGAAATTTTTAGGTCAAGATTTTCGCTTTCACAAACTAGTAAAGATTTTATGGAAAGTTTACAAAAAATATTGTCAACTTCTTTTGAAATTCGGACCCATACAAGCAACAGGGTAAATTACATTGGGTATTTCATAACCTGCATTTTATGATGACACAATTAACAAAATAAGAAGGATCAAAGGTAGACAGCATAACCATCCAAAATGCGTCAGAATCATCAAACGCCTTTTATACCGTGGATATGATCCTAATGTTACCAGATGGACACTAGGCTTGGTACTCGACCAATCTTCAGTCTCGTACCAGGGCATTCTTAAGACATACACTCTTACTGGCTGTGACGACGGGCCTCCATGACGGTCCCTGTCCAAACCTGACAGGGTCCCAACCACCTGTCCTCTCTGAATGGCAGTCGGACTCCTCTGGTGATAACATACATGAGATCGTTACAGACGTTTAAAATGACATCATTTGACGTCAACTCCAAGATGTAGAAAAAACTATATTGTTATGTTGGAAGCAGTTACAATATTAGTAAACTTAAAACAAAACATATTTTAAAGTAAAGAAGATATAACCCTCATTGAATAAGGATAAACAGCGTCACAAAGCTATTCAAAATGACGTCAAACCACGTATCAAATTCTTTTCATCAGAATCATTCATTTCTAGATAATATACATATAAACATTACAGAAGTACCCATAAGTTATTCAGTCTCATAGTCGAGAAGGCAACGCAAAATCGTTAGATTTTCCACAGGAACGGTTGCAAACCTCGGAATGATAAAAATTCCGAAGTGAGACCAGGTGCCCGGGAGAGTCAGCGTCTCCTGATTGCATGCAACACCCGTCGCAAAAGCTCCATGGAAACCTGTCAAATTCGGTGATTGTCTCGGTGTACATTTTGATGTACATATCGGGTAAATATGTCTTGTTTGGTGATGATGGCAGCCATTCAATCACAATGTAGAATGTCACTGATCATTCTGGAAAGGGGATCTCATATGCTTTTATTACATGCCCGTAGCGACCGAAGAACTTTCTCAATGATAATTTCAGCCGTTGTATAACATACCCTGAACAAGTAGCTTACTTGTGAGCCGCATAGCTCTAATGATGAAATCTTCATATGTTGAACATGCGTACCGTACCAGTTGAGAAACAAAAAGACCATAAGCAGGAGAAGACGGATTGTTGCTACTCATGAAAAGGAAGTTAGTTATGTGGAAGCTGAAATCGTCGCTGTTTTGTCTGATACGTATGCTCTCACTCATAAGAAAAATTTCGTGTCGAAAACTCAATCTAGCGATTAAGCAAAAACGTCAGATCTTCCAAAGAAATATTTACAAGAGTCTCAGTCGTCCATTAGTTCCCAGTCACCATCTCAAGGTGGTTCTACGTCCGGTCCTAGGTCCGAGCGTTCTGAGGCATCCCCAGGGGTGGGGTCGCTTCCTACATGCAATTATTGTAAGAAAAAAAAGGTCATGTTATTGGTGAGTGTTTGAAGCTTAAGAAGAAAAAAGAACTTAAGTCACAGGCCTGTGCGTCCGTTAGAAATAATAGGAAAGCCTGAGATTCGATTTGTTCTGACACTCCTGAGATTCAGGGCTCTAAGTCCAGTTCTGATGATTTTGTGGAGAATTATTATAAGCCCCTATTGTCACAGGGATTTGTTTCACTCAGTGATTCTAGCGAAGAGTTGCCTGTTCAGATTTTGAGAGATACTGTTGCTGCCCAGACTTTATTGTTAGAGGGTTCATTGCCTTTGTCTGAGCACACTTTTACTGGTAGGTCAGTTTTATTACAGGATGTGGAGCAAGGCGTCATTGATGTTCCCCTTCATGAAATTTATTTGAAGTCAGACTTAATTACTGGACCTGTTATCGTAGGTGTTCGACCTATTCTTCCCGTTCAATGCGTTTCCTTGTTGCTTGGCAACGATTTAGCTGGCGGCAAAGTTGTAGCCGATCCGATTGTTTGTGAGAAAATCACGTCCGATGTCGTGTCCGATGATGAAGACGACTTTTACCCAGCCTGCGCAGTTACCAGGGCGATGGCCAGGAACAGACTGAGAGAGGCTGAGAGTATTCTGCACTTAACGAGGACCATCCCTCCGAAAATATAGACCTTTCTGACATATTCATGTCTACCATTGATGACAACGTACCTGAGACGTCAGTACCACTTCATGTTGACAAGTCTCCAACAGTACTTAGTGATGATTCCTATCCACCATTAGACAGAGATACAGATGCCTTAAGCCGTGAGCAGCTCCTCTCCGAGCAAACTAAAGATCCGGAGATCATCCGACTAAGCAAGAGGGCCCTTTCCCGAGAAGAAGCGGACAAAGTCGGAGAGTGCTTCTACATACAAGATGGCATCCTCATGCGGAAATGGAGACCACCCGATGCACCCCTTAATGAAGTGTGGCGGTTCATTCACCAGATAGTGGTTCCAGTAGCATATCGCGGGGACATCATGAGTTTAGCTCACGGCACACCCATGGCAGGTCATTTAGGTGTCAATAGAGCTGTTCGAATAAGCGACGTAAACCTACCAACGAACTTTGTACTACGTATAGGTACGTAAAGGAACAAAATAAGGGATGGTCTCAAAAGCACATTATTAAACAAATGTAACATAATTTCTTACTTTACTTTATCAAAAGGATAAATCTAGCAGTATTTTAAGCGAACTTGACGTAAACTAGCTGTCCTATATTAGTTTTTCAACTACAAATATTCCAAGCTTTCGTTTTAGTTTTTTCGTGTTTTTGAAATGGTATTCTCACTGACCGAATTAATGGGATTAGAGGGTTATTAAGATGTTTGGTGGCCTTAAACCTGTATGTGTATACTGAATTTCTGGTAGAAAATTTCCGCTGCCGCTGAACACCTTACTTTTAATTTAATCTACATAAGATTTCTGCAATAAAAATCCTAATATGAGCATGTCATCCATTTCAAGATATAAGAGCCCGAATATCCCCTTGCATGCCATCCATTTCAAGATATAGAAGCCCGAATATCCCCCTGCATGCCATCCATCTCAAGATATAAAAGCCAGATTATCCCCTTGCACTTTTTGGCATGTCTTTTTTCTGATATACCAAGTTTGTCCAAATATTCTTAGGAATAGGATTTGTAACCCTCATCCCCATTAAAAAAGAATTTAAAACTCCGTTTAATTGCTACCTTTGCCCGATACATTATCTTTGAATTCATATATTTCATTGTTTGGGATTAGGATCACTAACGAGCTCGAGGGTCAAATACCCGAAATGTGCATGTCTGGTCCATGCTGCAAATGTATCTGTTCTAAAATAATGCTATGTATTTGAAGACATGTGATATAGCGATACAGTTTTTCATGTTGATTAATACTCCCATTCATTTAACGGCTAAAATTTTATCTCCATACTTTCTGCAGCCAACAAAATGTTCATTCACCGCAAGATAATTTCTGTTTAGCAGGGAGGGACGTACCTAGAAAACCCCTATCCTTGACCCGCTTTGATGGTGCCTAGAAGCTGCCAGACCCCTTTCCTTTTTTGATACCAACCCCCCCCCCCCCCCCCCCCCCCCAAGTCAAATACTTTATTCGCCCTTGATATGTTACACAATATCAGCGCATGATAGACTGCTTCCCTTCCCCTTAGGTCAGACAAAAAAGGAGAATGTAGAGAAACAAGATAGAATAAGACCCTCATAGACTTATGTATATGGTATCCTTTATCTTCGTGGATTGCAAGGGGGTATTTTGAGAGAGAGAAAAGTTGTGACAGAGGCGTCTTTATCCAAGGATCAATGTGAATAGTGTAGAAATATTTTTTTTCAATGTAACTCTTGTATGTATTAAATATATTGCTTCATTTTTGTGCGTGAACATCGACGGCGGGTTTTTACTCCTCCCGGGCAGCTTGTCCCACCTCTAGCTTACTAGGGGTCCGTCGGTGCTCAATTTGGTGCTCTATTGTTAGTTCTATTGAGATTATCGTCAGGATCTTCTTTAACTCATTTGCTTACTTTTTTACACTATTGACTAGAAAAGATATTTAAAAGACTTTGGGGGGATACAAATGTTAAAAACTGCACACAGTTCAACCATTTTGTGTTCAAGTATTTCATTTTTCAATCAATCCTTCTTTTGGAAACAAAATCTTGACCCGCCTATGCGCCTTGTACATTGTTTTCAGATTTAAGAATGAACACGTCCGCAAAAGAAAATCAAAACATATCACCTTAGCATAAAATTTAGATGAAATGATGCTGTAAAATAATGTTACGGCAATCCTCCCTTCACGTCGAAACCACTCTAGCTACCACCTGTTTTTAATAATGAACAAATTTAATTTTCTTTAAATAAAGAAGCAGAGAAATACCATCTGTTGCACGGTTCTCCAAGTCATGCATTTGTACCACGCAATCAAAGGTTTAGGGTATGTATTTTGAAATGTTTATTTTCGTCTATCAGCCTTCTTAAGTTAATAAAAACTCTATAGATATGGCTTGATTTATTCAATCGATACTTTCAAGTAAGCTAAATATATACTTTCGATAACATGTTTAATAATATGATTTTGAGGCCACCCCTTATTTTGTTACCTTACGTACCAATTCGTAGTACGAAGTTCGTTGGTAGGTTTACGTCGCTTATTTGTACAGCTCTAATAAGACTTATAATAGGATTATTAAGTCACCTTTACTGGTCTAAGTTGAGAAAAGATGTGTCTGAGTTTTGTAAGTCTTGTCATAATTGTCAGATGGTAGGTAAACCCAATCAAGTTATACCACCTGCTCCCCTCCAACCCATTCCAGCCTTTGAGAAACTTTTTAGTAGGGTGTTAGTTGATTGTGTAGGTCCTTTGCCTAGGACTAGGTCAGGGAATCAGAACTTACTGACAATTATGTGTACTTCGACTAGGTTTCCTGAAGCCATACCTCTTAGGAATATTAAGGCAAAGACCATAGTTAAAGGTGACCCGCAAAGCTCCATCACTCATCTCATTTTTTCTTGTTCACTTGATCAAATAGATCTAGAATAACACATTCCAATTTTTCATTTGACCAAATTGCGTCCCGTTTAGCAAATAAAGCGGATGAAAATACGTCCCGTATTAAAATTAAAAAAAGCCTGCCCGGATTACCTCCCGTGGCGATGACGTAATGTACACCCAAGCCCGCATATACTATGCTGTAATCACTGTAAATATACACAGCTTAAAAAGAACGATTTATGCGAGTACATATTTCTTTTTTTTTTTTTAATTCATCAAATACCGAATAGCTTTGCGCTAATTTTGTACATCACATTAACAATCGTTTTGATATCATAAGTTGACGACTGTGCGGTTAGAAGTTTCCTATAGAAAGTGGCTTCACCTGCTTTCAAGATTTGTTACCGGGGCGAAATTTTATGGATTGAATTTTTCGAGCAACCCTAAGTAATGTATATATTTTTGAAAAGGTCTTTCCGAGACGGCGATTTTGAAAATGATTTCAATTAAATCGGACTTAAAACAAAAAAGTTATGAGCAAAAAGAACTTTGATGGCCAAAAAAATTAATTGTGTGTAGATTTATTTCTGTGCGTTTAATTGGAGTATTGTGGTCGTGTTTGGTATCAAATGAATTCGAATGAAGTGTTGTAGAGGAAGATGATAAGGAAATGCAAAAATAATGTTGAAACAAACAATTTGTATCTTTACGGCCGAGTTTGTCGGTGCATCAAAGGCTTGGCGATCGTTGCCGAATAACGGTATAAAAGTTGTCGGCAAAAAGCGTAATGATGAGTGGAGGGTGTGTGTTCGATTCGTCAACTTCAATTATATTATAATCACCTTAATTGGTGCCAAAGGGGCCATCTAAGGGGCACAGGTAGACTGATAATTAACCAATTAGTATAGTTTACCTGTAGTTTATCTGTTAAAGTATATGATGAGTATTGAAAGCTAAGATTCTAGAATATTTGATCGTGTGATGTAATGTGTTTGTGTTCAATCTATAAAGATGTGCTGGTCTTTATATATGAATACACTTTTCAAATATAAATATAGCACCAACACTCGTGATATCAAGAGCTGCTTCTTTCTTTTTTTTTTTTTTTTTTCTTTTTTTTTTTTTTTTTGCTACAACAGAAGAAGAAGAAAAATGTGAATTATTTTAGTTACATTTATTTCATTTCATAAAAATATATCATATTTAAATAACGAAATGGTTCCACCGTAGTCAGTTAATGGTTCGGTAAGGTATGTGATGTCCGCCTCATCTCCGTTCACGTCCTCAATTGCGTCCAATGGAATAAATGGTAGTATGGCTGTCCGTCGTACCGATGTCATTACTGCATTGTTGTCCTGCATTGTAGGGCCGGTTGCCTGGGCTCGTCTCCACATACACAAAAAATATAGTGGATAAAGCACCCCGTTGTTGTCAACACGGATGTGGATTGTGTATATCTGGTGGGACAACAGTGGCGGATCCAACGCATTACTTCGATTTCTAGAACGTTTTCTGACAAATTATTTACTGTACAATCTGGAAATTAACGCAGTTGGATACACATCGAGTCTTTGGTATCGAAATATTTAAGTTTACTTTATCAGAAAATTGATTATACATGTATATATATGCCGTCTATACAGCGCCTGTCAACTACGTTTACTGATTACATGCAGTTTACACAGTATCTTCAGGCCAGTTGTTATTGTTGTTTGTTAATTATTTTACTAACAACCACTTCAGACAAAATTGAGGGAAAAAATGTGAAGAAATGCGAAAAATTAAAGACTTAGAATTTAATGATGTTATCACATTTATCTTGTTTTAACATATATAACATGCAAAATTCATTTCTAAATGTCAAATGTAACGAAATACTTACGCCAATAAACAGACTATGGAATAACCGGGCTTAAGTATTCCGAAAATTTGAATGATTAATCATTATCGAGTAAATACAAATATTGAAAAATCCGTGGTTTTCAGTGGCGGATCCAGAGGGTGCGGGGGGTTGCATCGAGGGGGGAGAGGTGCGGGAGGCGGTCCGGGGGCTCCCTCGGGAAATTTTGCGAAAAATATATGCAAATGGTGCAATCTGAATATTTGAAACCTGTATTAATTAGCTTTACCAAAAGTGCAATAATAAGAAAAGAAAATATGGAGTATCCATGCATAATTTTCACCGATTTTGGACCAGAGATACAATTTACCTGAAGATAAGGGTCGATCTTGGCACTGAACCTCATGCCGTATTTCTTCTGCATGGCGATTCGTATGTAAAAAATATATATTCAATAGCTTCGTACAATGTAATTAGCTTTTTACCATGTTTATTGCGGAAAAGTCGGCGGAGAAATAAACATAGCACATAGTCTTGCTGATTTTGTATATTTCATTCGATTATATCTTAGTTCAAAATAGTTTTTGGGTGTATAAGCATGATAAGAGATGGACAATAGTCAAACTATTTCATCATGGTCTATAAAGATCGATCCTCAAGAAAAACTTGTTATTCTAAAATTGATTTTTTCAAACAAAAAGGCGAATAGACTAGCGGGCATCATATAACTTCCAGCATATTTTAGCGGTCATTCGAATTTTAACGTCATGCAGATTTTTTTTCATTATATGGCATTGGTAACACTGTTTTTTCTAAAATTCCATCAAGACGAACATTGCCCAAACGTAAAAGCATCTACTGTCTATTTCCCAACAAATGCCTGTCGTGATCTAATTTGTTGTTCACACCTTGTACGGGGTCAAATATTACGCAATCTATAGGCTTGCCTGTATATGACACGCCTGCGATCACTCTGATTTGAATATACAACCTCTGTATATGAACTGACACTTATACCCGGCTAACTAAGGCCATCACTCAATGATAGGTAAAAGTCATACTTGGGTAATTCCGAATACGCTGTAAAGTCGTTTTAGAAGACCCCCCCCCCCCGAAGAAAAAAATAGATAAATAAATAAAATATAAAAATAAATCAATAAATCAATAAAACGTATTTGGTACCGATTTGTTTTTATCTATCTTCAAGTAAACAAGATATGGGAGTTTCATCCCTCACTGCCTTCAGATAGCCTCTAACACTCGCTTGGGTGCACATGACGTCACACAAAGGGGCAGATAATTCAGTCGCGACGCTTCAACGATTAGACTTTTCAGGTCGATTTACAGGAAAACGGACAGTCGGAAAAATATAATTCTTTTGAAATTTTTTTCTCTAGTATGAATAAGTAAAAGAAAACATAGGTTTTTTAGCATTTAAACACCTTTAGAGGTGACCTTTAAGGCCCTTACAAAGTTTTTCAGTTTCGTAGGTGCTCCCAAGGCTATTCAGTCAGATCAGGGTTCGAATTTTATGTCAGGGTTGTTTCAGCAGGTTATGCATGAGCTAGGTATCAGGCAGTATAAATCTGCGCACCATCCTGAGTCCAAGGGGGCACTTGAATGCTTTCATCAAACCCTTAAAACTATGATGAAAACATATTGTCACCAGTATGAAAAAGACTGGGATGAAGGGGTTCACCTCGTGTAGTTTGCGGCACGAGAAGCGGTTCGGGAGTCCCTGGGTTTCAGTCCCTTGGAGCTAGTTTTTGGGCATACAGTCAGGGGGCAATTGAAGTTATTGAAGGAAAAATGGTTGACTGAGAATAGCGATTTGAATCTCCTAGACTACGTGTCTAATTTCAAAGAGAAGTTATATAATGCTTGCAAATTAGCTCAAGAATATCTAAAACATTACAAATGTTAATGAAAACATTGTATGACAAAGATGCTAGAAACAGAGTTTTTACACCAGGCGAAAAAGTTCTTGTATTTTTGCCTATCCCTGGTCATCCTTTGCAAGCTAGATATTTCGGTCCTATGAGATTGAGGGTAAAATTAGTGATGTTAACTATGTGGTTAAGACATAAGGTCGGCGAAAAGAAAAAAGAGTGTGTCATGTTAACATGTTGAAAGAGTATATTGATAGAAGTGACCGAAATTTTGTAAAACCAGTTTCCACTTTGGCCAATGTGAATACATTAGAAAATTGTGTTGAACCTGAGTGCAATGAAGAGATTGTCGAAAAAGACTTCGCTCAAAGTGTCGTTTGAAGAATTCTGAAATTCTGACAAGTCCGGAAGTGAAACTCGGACATTTGACCGTGCATCTAAAAGAGGAAGTTCACCAATTAATGCGGGAATATACGACCATCTTTTCGGATGTTCCAAAAAAGACGAATGCATCTCATCATGACGTCAATGTAGGTGATGCGTCACCTATCAAACAGCATCCCTATCGGTTAAACCCGATAAAACTTCAATACATGCTGAAAGAAATTCAATACATGCTTGAGAATGACATTATTGAACCCAGCAATAGTGACTGGAGTTCCCCATGTATTCTTGTTCCAAAGCCAGACGGAACTTACCGATTGTGTACGGGCTTTAGAAAAGTCAATTCAGTCACCAAAACTGACTCTTATCCGATCTCAATAATCGATGACTGTATCGATAAAATTGGCAGTGCAAAATTTGTCAGTAAATTTGACTTGCTTGAAGGCTATTGGTAGGTCCCGCTTACCGAGAGAGCCAGAGAAATATCGGCATTTGTGACTCCAGATGGGCTATACCAATATAAAGTAATGCCCTTTGGTATGAAAAAAGCACCAGCCACATTCCAGAGGATGATTCATTCGCTCCTAAATCATCTCGAAGGATGCGAGGCGTACATCGATGACGTCATCATCTACAGCGACACCTGGGATGATCATCTCCGACTCATGCGTACTTTCTTCGACATACTGGCGAAAGCAAACCTCACAGTGAACCTTGCGAAAAGTGAATTTTGTCATGCGACTGTAGAATATTTGGGTCACAAAGTAGGTCAAGGTTTTGTTACTCCTATCATGGCCAAGGTGGAAGCTATTTCAAAGTTCCCGATTCCTACCAATAAGAAAGAGATAATGAGATTCTTGAGAATGGCAGGATTTTACAGAAAATTTTGTCCAAATTTCTCGCCAGTTGTTGGTCCACTTACCAATCTGTTACAAAAGAGAGTGAATTTTGCATGGACCAATGACTGTGACGAATCTTTTAAGAAAATCAAATGTGTTCCTATGAATAGCCCTATCCTGTCAGCTCCAAATTTTGATTAGCAATTTAAGCTTACTGTTGATGCCAGTGACGTAGGAATTGGGCTGCTTTGTTTCAAGAAAATGATGATGATGTAGATAGAGTTGTTATTTTTCAAGGAAATTGACAAAATATCAAAAGAATTACTCTACTATTGAAAAAGAGTGTGTTAGCTTTACAACATTTTGATGTTTATTTGAATGTTACTTTACATCCCATTCTTGTATATACTGACCACAACCCTCTCACATTTTTGCACAAAATGCCAAACAAAAATCAAAGACTTACAAGGTGGAGTTTATTGTTGCAAGAGTACGATATCATTATTAACCAAATCAAGGGCAAAGACAATGTGATTGCAGATGCACTATCGAGAGTTTCACGAGTGATTTTTGCAGAATTTACAACCTAAGTTTTCATTGACATTCAAACTTTTTTTAAGGGGGGAGGTGTTGTGGGTCATGTATTATTTTAGTTTTACTTTATCATCGACGGCGGGTGCGGCTAGTCAACAGGGGATGATTACTCCTCCCGGGCACCTGGTCCCACCTTTAGCTTGCTAGGGGTCCGTCGATGCCCAATTTAGTGCTCTATTGTGAGTGTTGTTAAGATTATCGTCAGGATCTTCTTTAACTCATTTGTGTCACACTTATGCCTTTTGCCGTGTGGAGCTCGTAAAAAAGTTCCCCGCGAGGGGTTTGACAGTAAGTGTTTTGAATACTTTCCCTGACATGGTCGCCATAGCACTTTCTGCATAGAAATGGCCTCAGACAAGGCAATTCATGTTTTTCATATGTTTTCATTCTCGTGCATGATCATCGACGGCGGTTGCGGCTAGTCAACAGGGGATTTTTACTCCTCCCGGGCACCTGGTCCCACCTTTAGCTTGCTATGGATCCGTCGATGCTCAATTTGGTGCTCTATTGTGAGTGTTGTTGAGCTAATCGTCTGGATCTTCTTTAACTCATTTATGTGTAGGTTTACATGTACTTAGTCATGTTATGAAAAGGTTTCATAATAATTCTTTCTAGATTTTACTATGTCATGTTTATTTCATTAGAGAATATTCCAGTATGTTCTTTGTTACATCATTATAATCACATGACTGTGATTTCTAGACTTTACTCTATTGTAAAATCATTTGTCACTTGGTTATGAGTCATTGTTCCAGAAGCTCCTGGTAAATTCATTGGTATTAAGTATAAATACCTCTGAGGAACTGTCTTGAGGGGGCATTCGTACACATCCGTAGACACGATTCATTCATCTATTCTTATATGCTGGGATGCTTTATTTGTTGAGACTTTAATCCATTTAACAACGTTTGGACACCGAGCTTTCGAGAACGTTTGTGATTACCGGAAACCACAGATTCGATAGACTTTGTGGACTGTAACGGACACTTTGATCCGGACATTGTATTGTAAGTTGTAATCATTTTCGAGATATATATTGTGCATAATTAAACTTGTAAATTTATATTCTGTCTTTGTATGATTTTTGCTGGCGTTTTGGGGTATTCTGACCCATAATAGTATGAAGTATAACATAAAGATAGGAAAGGTGGCGAGCGAAGAGAGCCGAAATTTTGCACATAATGTCATTGTCAGAAATTGTTGCAAATTGCATTTTGTACATGATTTAGTGAAAGATTTAGCAGCAAATTAAGTTGAAAAGCAATTTTTCTTACTATATTTGAGGCTAAAATATAGGATTTATAGCGTTATAGGGGTCCGTCGATTTAGTCCGATCAATTTAGTCAGTCGATGCTCAATTTTGTGCTCTATTGTGAGTGCTGTTGAGATTGTCTTAAGAACTGCTTTAACTCATTTGTGTCACACTTATGTCCTTTGCCGTGTGGAGCTCGTAAAAACGTTCCCTGCGAGGAGTTTGACAGTAAGTGTTTGAATATTTTTCCTTGACATAGTCGCCATAGCACTTTCTATATGGACAAGACCTCAGACAGTACATATATTGTTTTCATTTTCATGCGTGAACATCGACGGCGGGTGCGACCAGTCAAACAGGGGATGCCTTACACCTCTCGGGCACCTGGTCCCACATCTAGCTTGCTAGGGTTCCGTCGATGCTCAATTTTGTGCTCTATTGTGATTGTTGTTGAGATTGTCGTCAGGACCTTCTTGAACTCATTATAGGACAAAGGGGTAAGGCCACGAGTCCCGATATTGACCCTAATTTTTAACATTATACTTTTAAGAATTTATAACTGATTTGACGTTTTGAAACGTGCTCTATCGAATCACGATCCTATCTTTTATAAATATTTCGTTTATCAATTGCTTTAAGCCCTTTATTCAGCAAAATTGATGCAAAAACTACATATTCCTATTAAATTAGCAATGGCCGCATGCATTAACTAAGATGAAAATTTTCTATGTGAAAGATTATCATTGTATCCGTTTGTCATAAACGTTTTATCTCAGTTAACGCATGCAGCCACATTGAATTCTTCCACAAAAGACAAATTTCTCAGCAATTTTCGCCATTTTTCTGTCAAAAACGTCAAAATGACGTCACTTCATCACGTCATTTCATTTAAATGACACTTTGTTTGGTGATATTTTTCTTTTCATAAAGCACAGTAAACATTCTTGTACTTTCACGAGAGATATAAAGTATTTCTCATAATTTTTTTATGGAGTAAAATCAAGGGTCGATTCAGGGGTCTCGTGGCCCTACCCCTTTCTCAAATATGGTACTTTTATAGGTTCCTATATTTTTTATGGGAGAAATAGAAATTATAGGAAAGCTATGAACAATGAAATGATATGATGATTATAATTTCAAATGCTGCTTCTATATAATACAGACATCGTTCAACTCGTTTTTAGTGAAGATCCCCTAGCAAGACTTCATGGACGTAAAATCACTCATCTCTTTGAATACCGTATACTGTTTTACAATGTCGAAGGGTTCCAACTCTATACCTTCTTGAAGAAAATTCCAAACCAATTTCCATGCACCAGACTCGTGTTTCGAATATTAAATTCTCACCAGTGATGCTTCCAGCGGAGCCACCAAAGTTCATGTCAGTAGCGCCCTCTTTAATGATTTGAATTTAGATTTGTACATTTACTTTACAGAGAGTGCGCGGCTCCAAATTTCCTGTTGGGTCGATTCAGTAGCATATCCAAATAAAATATATGTTCAAAATAGCATTGGAGGGATGGTGCTAAGATGTAAAACTCCTTAAATTTCGATGATATTTATCGGTAAAATGGCTAGTTTCCGAAATAGTAAAAAATATATAAATGGTGTCACATTGATAAAATGCCAAAACAAAGCTTCTTTCAGATGACAGAGCTGGAAAGGAGTAATTAATACACTTGACAAACATCGGGCCACGGGGAACGATTTTAATTGCCGCACACTGCAACGTGAAATAAGCGTTTATATTAATTATGTCGAAGGTCAATTTATACCCTCTTTTGAACACACACATTTCCTATACTCGATCTTGTATGTTATTTCTCAATAAATTATATGACACATCTCCAAAATAAATTTTAAACTACCTCATTAGAAGTAGTATTTAAACTTGAAAATGACGTTAGGCGTTAACTTTTAGACCCTGACCCTGACCCTGACGTTAACTTTTAGAACATCTGAAATCCACTCATTTTAGTAGAGTCCATTCGATCAAAGCCTTTGATTTTTCGACACTTTACACTACAATTCCACATTCTAAATTGAAAGAAAGACTCGCAAAAATTATAAGTAATGCGTTTACAAGTAAGAACGGTAATCGCAAATACAAATTTATTGTTGTTAACTATGACAAAACCTACTTTGTAAAAGAAAAGTCAGATTCTGAAAATAAGTACACTGAAACAGACATTATTCAGATGTTAAACTTTCTGATCGACAACATTTTTGTGGTGTTTGGAGGAAAGGTCTTCCAGCAAATTGTCGGAATTCCAATGGGGACCAATTGTGCCCCACTCCTTGCCGACATTTTCCTTTACTCGTACGAAGCTGAATTCATTCAATCTTTGGTCTCTGAAGGGAAAAGATACTTAGCTTCTGACTTCAACTTCACTTACAGATACATAGACGATGTGTTGTCCATCAATAATCCAAAATTCGCGGATTACCTGAGCAGTATCTATCCTTCGGAGCTTGAAGTCAAAGAAACTACAGAGACAAATAATTCAGCATCCTATTTGGACATAATGTTGTCCTACGACACTGATGGTCACATGAACACCTCACTCTATGACAAACGTGACGACTTCAATTTCAGCATTACGAACTTTCCTTTTCTGAGTAGCAACATCCCTTCATCGCCTGCTTATGGCGTGTTCATATCTCAGTTGATACGCTATGCCAGAGCAAGTACCAAATATACGGATTTTGTTCTGAGAGCTAGGCGTCTTTCAGATAAGCTTCTCAGTCAGGGATATGTTTGTGACCGACTAACATCGTCACTGAGGAAGTTCTACGGTCGATATGGGGAACTCGTCATACACTATGATGTCCCACTATCCAGAATGGTGGATGATATTCTGTCATAGACCATTTGAACCATCCAACCAAAGATTGTACTCTATATCTTCCAAACTGGAAGTAACCGGATGTGACAGTTCTACCGAATCGAAGCGACGGGTGTTGCATGCAAGCAGGAGATGCTTACTCTTCCTGGGCACCTGGTCTCACTCTCATATCGGGAGTTCGCTTCTTTTCATATGGTGGAGGTTTTTGTTTTTGTTTGCTTTGGTTCCTGTTTTGTCCTGATTTTGTATGCCTTCGGTTTCTGATTTTCTGAATTATCGATTTTGTACTGTAGACAAATATACGGATTTTGTTCTGAGAGCTAGGCGTCTTTCAGATAAGCTTCTCAGTCAGGGATATGTTTGTGACCGACTAACATCGTCACTGAGGAAGTTCTACGGTCGATATGGGGAACTCGTCATACACAATGATGTCCCACTATCCAGAATGGTGGATGATATTCTGTCATAGACCATTTGAACCATCCAACCAAAGATTGTACTCTATATCTTCCAAACTGGAAGTAACCGGATGTGACAGTTCTACCGAATCGAAGCGACGGGTGTTGCATGCAAGCAGGAGATGCTTACTCTTCCTGGGCACCTGGTCTCACTCTCATATCGGGAGTTCGCTTCTTTTCATATGGTGGAGGTTTTTGTTTTTGTTTGCTTTGGTTCCTGTTTTGTCCTGATTTTGTATGCCTTCGGTTTCTGATTTTCTGAATTATCGATTTTGTACTGTAGACAAATATACGGATTTTGTTCTGAGAGCTAGGCGTCTTTCAGATAAGCTTCTCAGTCAGGGATATGTTTGTGACCGACTAACATCGTCACTGAGGAAGTTCTACGGTCGATATGGGGAACTCGTCATACACTATGATGTCCCACTATCCAGAATGGTGGATGATATTCTGTCATAGACCATTTGAACCATCCAACCAAAGATTGTACTCTATATCTTCCAAACTGGAAGTAACCGGATGTGACAGTTCTACCGAATCGAAGCGACGGGTGTTGCATGCAAGCAGGAGATGCTTACTCTTCCTGGGCACCTGGTCTCACTCTCATATCGGGAGTTCGCTTCTTTTCATATGGTGGAGGTTTTTGTTTTTGTTTGCTTTGGTTCCTGTTTTGTCCTGATTTTGTATGCCTTCGGTTTCTGATTTTCTGAATTATCGATTTTGTACTGTAGACAGGGATATGGTCATTATCCACATTTGTCATTACAATCAAAATGGCGACGTAGGCGCATTTTTTGGAGAACATACGGCTAAAATCTTCTATTTTAAGTAATTTTTTTCATTATGTAAATTGCGTTTCAAGAGATATAAAGAATATCATAAATGGGTTTTTCTTTTATTTCATGCGAATTCATGCAAGTCATTTTGCAGTGAATGTCCGCCGAGCAAAGACTCATGGACGTAAAATCACACTTGTTAGATAGATATCGTTTGATATAGAATGATAAATATGGATAATGAACATATCCCTGTATACAGCACAAAATCGATAATTCAGAAAATCAGAAACCGAAGGCATACAAAATCAGGATAAAACAGGAACCAAAGCAAACAAACGAAAACCTCCACCACACGAAAAGAAGCGAACTCCCGATATGGGAGTGAGGCTAGGTGCCTAGGAAGATATCATTTGAGATCTTCTTTTGATGACATCAAACTTCCTACCTTCGATCTAGTTACGCTATTATTTCACGAAACATGTAATATGATATGAAGCAAACGTGATCTCACTTTGAATCTTTCTCACAAGATGAAGCATTCAAATAGAAAATGACGACGTAATCAAAATGGCGATGTTGGCGCGTCCTTAAGCAATAGTGGATGAAATCATTCAATTTTACGTTAAATTTTCAATTTCTTTGTATTTCTTAAGATATGAAGAATTATTTATGCTAACATTATTCAATTTGGAATTCAGACAATTTGTGTTGTAGGAAAGAAGGGGGAGGATCTCCAACAAGACCTTCTTGCAGCACCAACAGCAAAACACCCGATGCAAAAAAAAAAACAAAAGATAAGCATGCCATGAGACGGAAGAGATACATACGACATGTAAACATCAAACACAAAAGACTACAAATAAACCAACGAGAACTTCCTCTAGCAAAGATTCATGGATGTAAGATATCACACTTTGTTTGACAGATATCGTTCCACACAGAAAATAATTTCAGATCATCTCATGGTCACATAAAACTCCCTTTATTCGATTTCGAATGTTGTGTCATATCGTAGTAAATTGATGACACAAATGCGACTACATGTTATATCTTTCAAGATGTACAATTCATTTTCGAAAATGACGTCACAATCAAAATGGCGACGTATGCGTAGAAATATCTTCCATTTCTTTGCATATTATAAGATATAGAAAAAGCTGGTAATAAATGCTTATTCTGTTTCATACGGAATTCATGCAAATTGTTTTGCAGTGAAGGGTTCTTAGCATAGTCTTATGGACGTTTAAAAACACATGGTTTGATAGATACCGTTCAAAACCAGACAGCATTTAAGATCCTCTTTTGATCGAATCAGACTTCTTTTTGATATAGTAATGTTATTTCATGATAACTTCATATGATACAAATTCGATTTCTTAAAAGATGCAGGATTCAAATTCGAAAATATCGTCTCAATCAAAATTTCGACGTTTGAACAAAAACCAAAAAATGCTAATATCGAGTGCACGTGACATAAAACAGTGTATATACTTTTTCACAATAGGTTCGCTCGGATCCGTATTGTCTCTTCTTATGACGTTTTATCTACTCAAAACAATGAAATGACGTCATGGAGCAGCCGTTCATGCCACGGTTTATAGCGATATGACGTTATTTCATTGTCTCCAGTGGATAACACGTCACGCGAAAAGACACATGTGATCCGAGTGAACCTTATCGTGAAAAGGTTCATTATTTCGTTGTCTCTTTGATGTAACCTCTTGAGTATATACAGAGTACAAACTGCGTAATTGCTATGTAAGTGGCTTTTTGTACGCCTTATGCTTTTGATATCCGTTTGATTATTACACGTCTTCAAATTCATGGCAAATTTAAAGAAGAGATAAATTTGCAGCATGGATCACATATGAACGTTTCGGGTATTTAACCCTCGTCAGAGATCCTCGATCTCAACAATGTAATATGACCAAAGATATTCGTCCCTGTGTTACTCGGATCTCTGTATCTTACTGTCTTTTTTGTTTCATCATTTAACAGTGATGATATCTTCGAGACCACTGGGTAACAGGACAAGTTTAACGGTTGTGCGACGTAAATCGCATAACCACCAAGATATCCATCCTCCGTTATTTGAAGATTAGTGCCGATCTCTATAGTTTGTATGACAGATATGGATAATGACCATATCCCTGTATACAGCACAAAATCGATGATTCAGAAAATCAGAAACCGAAGGCATACAAAATCAGGACAAAACATGAACAAAAACAAACAAACAAAAACCTCCACCATATGAAAAGAAGCGGACTCCCGATATGGGAGTGAGACCAGGTGCCCAGGAAGAGTAAGTATCTCCTGCTTGCATGCAACACCCGCCACTTGGATTCGGCTATGTTGCACTCAATAGCTCTTTAATGATTAGTACATATGAGAATCAGATAAATATTGTGTCCGTGTGTAGTATTTAATGAATGACACTTGGCTTCACAAAGCTGTGGACTGGAGTGAGTCCAATTTTCATAAGATGCATTGTCAATTCTGTCTCTCCTTTCCTTTTTCATACCAGATTGGGTTGCTTTTTGGGAATCCAACAACCTCATTCTATAAGTGTTAAACGTCTTCAAATTCAATTTCTTAAGAACTGATAAATTTGCAGCATTGACAAGACATGCACATTTCAGGTACTTAACCCTCGTCAATGGTCCTCAATCTTAATAATGTAATATGGCTAATGAGTGTAAATGTTAAGATTATGTCCAAAAATGTACTGAAAGACGTCGCAGGATTGGTAGGATAAGATGCTACATGACCCACGTTAGCGCTAATTTTACGAAGCAAAAAGTCCTCATTGACGTCAAAATAATGTCGAAACGCATAGACTACCATAAGTACGTATAGAGCGTATAGTACGTCAGTTCGATAAAGATTCAATGGTCAAAGAACATACGCCATGAACGTATGTAATAACATTTTTGAAAGTCCATTTGACACGATACAAGCTTTTTCATATTAACGTCATTTTGACGTCATTGGTATATTTTACATTCTTAATTATTATTTCGATCAACTTTCATTCAAAAGAAGCTGTATCTTGTCCATAACTTTTATTCAAAAGTCTTTACAAAAAGCATATGCTATTGTAGCAATTTCCATTAATGATTTAGATAGGATCAAATGATTTTCTATTTATACGAAATTTATAACTTCCTATTGTAATAATATTACGTTTTATACGTTCTTATTCACCGTTTTACCCTAAGGCCTAACCCTAGGCTTTCAGCTAACCCTTAGCCCCAACCCTAGGGTTCCATGTTAGGGTTAGCTTAGAAATTCTGTGCAATGGTTGCAGAGGAGAGGTACAGTTGTTTTAAAACCAGAAGTCTATGAGGAGACTGAAGCTTTCCTGGTTGATTTGTACATATACACTCAAGAAAATATATACATGTATATATCAAGTTTTTTTATAAGAACCAACATCCACATGCCCATGCATATCCATTACTTTCTAGTGGATAATTTTTCTGGATTTTTTTTAGCCAAATGCTTGATCAAATTTATAGTATTTCAATGTCAGTTTATCAATTAGAGCATCTATGAATAAAAGAAATTAATAATTTAACAAATGAAAACAACATCTTTACATCAAGGTTTCTCTCCATTTGTGATCAAGTCATGTCGTCCAGTTGACAAAGACCTGAATATTTACAAAAATAACATACTTTCCTTATCATCATCTAAAATCAATAAAGGACATTTACCTATGAACATTAAGGATGTAAATAAAACCAATGATTATGTATAAATTTACACCATGGGGCCATTAAGATTATTTTTGCCTGTCCTGGCAGGTACAACGCTGACATTGTTGTGCTAGCTGGTAGAGATCGATATAGAACGGAGGTTCAAGTTGCTAAGCGACTACAGGTAGATATACACAAGATATATCGCATAATGATACAGTTCGCTCTTTATCGAGTCACAAACATTGCACTTGATATCGAAATGATATTACTCTAACATACTTAGCTTCTGACTTCAACTTCACTTACAGATACATAGACGATGTGTTGTCCATCAATAATCCAAAATTCGCGGATTTCCTGAGCAGTATCTATCCTTCGGAGCTTGAAGTCAAAGAAACTACAGAGACAAATAATTCAGCATCCTATTTGGACATAATGTTGTCCTACGACACTGATGGTCACATGAACACCTCACTCTATGACAAACGTGACGACTTCAATTTCAGCATTACTAACTTTCCTTTTCTGAGTAGCAGCATCCCTTCATCGCCTGGTTATGGCGTGTTCATATCTCAGTTGATACGCTATGCCAGAGCAAGTACCAAATATACGGATTTTGTTCTGAGAGCTAGGCGTCTTTCAGATAAGCTTCTCAGTCAGGGATATGTTTGTGACCGACTAACATCGTCACTGAGGAAGTTCTACGGTCGATATGGGGAACTCGTCATACACTATGATGTCCCACTATCCAGAATGGTGGATGATATTCTGTCATAGACCATTTGAACCATCCAACCAAAGATTGTACTCTATATCTTCCAAAATGGAAGTAACCGGATGTGACAGTTCTACCGAATTGAAGCGACGGGTGTTGCATGCAAGCAGGAGATGCTTACTCTTTCTGGGCACCTGGTCTCACTCTCATATCGGGAGGTCGCTTCTTTTCATGTGGTGGAGGTTTTTGTTTTTGTTTGCTTTGGTTCCTGTTTTATCCTGATTTTGTATGCCTTCGGTTTCTGATTTTCTGAATTATCGATTTTGTACTGTAGACAGGGATATGGTCATTATCCATATTTGTCATTACTTTTATTAAATAAATTGAAAAAAAAATAATAATCAATTATCAATAAAATTCACAAAATTTAAATCATTTAGCAATAGAATGAAATCACAAAAAATTACTTTACGCAATAAATTCAATATATAAGTAGAAAAATTTAAATAAAAAATGATTGAATGTACAAATTTTCAAACAAATGTGACATACAAAGTCCAAAACTTAATTCTGCAAGCAGTGTAATCTAGCTTATTCAACTAACACAACTAATTCTGTAACAGGACGAATATACGTAGTAGGTTTGCCGTCTCTGACAATACGTACGTCGACAGTTCGCACCTTGTTGTCTGTTTCACTCTTAAACACATAAATGATGAGATCAATAGGCCATTGTCCGCGAGGTAAGTCCTTGTCGCGTAGCAGGCTAACAACACCGATTTTGACATCTGGTTGTGCGGTATGCCATTTTGTCTGATTTGAAGGTTTTTTATAGATAGCCTTTTTTCAAGCGTTTCCTAAACATGTCGGATAAGCACTGCACATGCTTCCACTGCGAGCGATATTATTCACGTATGTTGATTCCAGCAGATGGGTGAATGTCTGGAAAGTCTGTCTGGGTAAGCAACATAGACGGATTTATGATATACGGATTCTCTAGATCTGTTGATATCGGACAAATTGGACGGGAATTCACAATTGTGCACACTTCGCTCATAAACGTACATAAAACTTCATGCGTTAGCTGTTTCGCACTAGCATTGAGAAACATGGAGTCAAGTATTTTGCGCGATATCCCCATCATCCTCTTCCAAGAACCGCCGCGGTGTGAAGAATGTGGAGGATTGAAAATCCATAATATTCCATGTTCACGGAGAAAATTATGCACTTGCCCTATCTCTGTAAATATGGCCTCAGCTTTGATGTCGTCCAACGCTCCGATGAAGCTAGTGCCCCGATCAGAACGGATTTCCTTCACAGGTCCTCGGAGTGATATGAACCTGCGCCACGCATTAATAAATGAACTGCTGCTCATTTCCTCAATCACTTCCATGTGAATTGCTCGGGTTGCCATACAAGTAAATAACACTGCCCAACGGTTGCTATTGCACATTCCTCCTCGGGTTTTTCGAGAAAGCACAGACCATGGCCCGAACACGTCAATGCCAATAGAAGAAAAAGGGGGCCTGGTTTCACTCGATCTGTTGGTAAGATACCCATTTGTTGAAACTCAAGTTTCCCTCTAAGCTTTCGACATTTCACGCATCTATGTATGACGGAATTTACTAAGCGCTTATATCCAACGATCCGATACCCATGTATGACGGAATTTACTAAGCGCTTATATCCAACGATCCGATACCCATAAGATCTGACTGCACCTTCGGTTAAAAGTCTGCCCTGGTGATACCCTTTCTCATGCAGGTGAGGAACGATAAGTTTTGCAACATGCGATTTTCCAGGAATAATAATGGGATGTCGTTCATCTATAGACAAAGGTGCGTTAGACAGATGACCACCGACACGTTATATCCCTCGGTCGTCAAGTACGGGGTGCAGAGCGATAATATTGCATGTTGCAGGCAAAGGTTTCTTCTCACGGATAAGACCAATTCCGTCACCATATGCGCATGCTTGAATGTTTCCGATAATATGCAGTTCGGCTTGAAGATACTCTTCAACAGCTTTAAGAGTTAAAGAAGATCCTGACGATAATCTCAACAGCACTCACAATAGAGCACAAAATTAAGCATCGACGGACCCCTAGCAAGCTAGAGGTGGGACCAGGTGCCCGGGGGGAGTAAGCATCCCCTGTTGGCTAGCCGCACCCGCCGTCGATGTTAAAGCACGAAGATGAAAACAATATATAAAGTTCATGCACTGTCTGACGTTATGTCTATGTAGAAAGTGCTATGGCGACAATGTCAGGGAAATATATTCAAAACACTTACTGTCAAACCCCTCGCGGGGAACTTTTTTACGAGGTCCACACGACAAAGGGCATAAGTGTGACACAAATGAGTTAAAGAAGATCCTGACGATAATCTCAACAGCACTCACAATAGAGCACAAAATTAAGCATCGACGAACCCCTAGCAAGCTAGAGGTGGGACCAGGTGCCCGGGAGGAGAAAGCATCCCCTGTTGGCTAGCCGCACCCGCCGTCGATGTTAAAGCACGAAGATGAAAACAATATATAAAGTTCATGCACTGTCTGACGTTATGTCTATGTAGAAAGTGCTATGGCGACAATGTCAGGGAAATATATTCAAAACACTTACTGTCAAACCCCTCGCGGGGAACTTTTTTACGAGCTCCACACGGCAAAGGGCATAAGTGTGACACAAATGAGTTAAAGAAGTCAAGAGTGATCGGTATTTTACGCACTTTGGCAATCCAAAGTTTGCAGATGCTACGGAGTCTGCTATCCGCTTGTATCAGTCTTTTCAAGGTAGAGATCCTCCCAAACCTATCAACAATAGACTGGTTAACTTCAGTTTTCATAACAGAAATGATAGGCCTCACTTCCTTGTCCGTATTTGGATCGATAAAAGGGTAAGTTGAAGAGTCAACATAGTCTGCGGTTAGAAGTTGTGGTGGTCCGTTTATCCACATGCTTTGCAAAAGCGTTTCAACGGTTCCTGAGCAACGCGTCCCAATGTCCGCATGGTTGTTCTGCGTAGAAACATAACTCCACTGATCATATTTCGATCGCTTTAATATGATGCTGACGCGGTTGCAAACGTAGTTATAAAATTTGTGTATACGGTTGTTCAAGTATCCCATTACCACCTTTCTATCTCTATAATACTTGAAACAGTTCACATCTTCGTCTAGTTGCTTGGTTATAGTTTGCGCTAGCTCTGTAGCTAATACAGCTGCGCAAAGTTCTAGGCGCGGGATTGTGTGACTTTGTCGAGGTACTATTTTTGACTTTCACAAAATGAATCTAAAATGAGTATTTCCCGTCTCATCACTGGTTCGCAGAAATGCAACACCTGATATTGCTTTTTCCGTAGCATCGGAGTAGATGTGTACCTCTTTCGTAATAGCGGAAGTTAAAGAGATAGGAGTAATCATCCTAGGTATGCGCAAATTCTCTAATGCGTCAAGTAATAGCCTCCAATCTGGCCACTCTTTTTCACGATCGTTCTGTAAGGGGTCGTCCCAGCCTTCGTTATACTCGCAAATTTCACGGTACAACTACCTTGAATAACTAATTGCATCAGCACTTGATGGTAACCAGACTAACGCGTCATCAAAGCAAAAGTTCCTCGTAACAAACTCTCTGATATCGTCTTCTGCACTCTCAACGGTTTTACGCAAACCATAGGTCGTTATCGCTGGAGATGGTGTATTTCCGAACACTTGGACCTTCATGCGAAATTCAATAAGATCCTCATCCAAGTTCTTATTCTTATGTCAGAAAAATCTGAAAACAATCTTGTCTTCCTTGACTAAAAACGAGTAGAACATGAGTTCAATGTCTGCGGATATTGCCACCTTGTCCTTGCGAAATCGCAATAGCACTCCTAATAAGTTAATTGTAAAGTTTGGTCCTTTAAGCAGAATGTTGTTCAAAGAAATGCTATCAAATTTCACAGAGGAGTCCAACACTCCACAAATTTTATCAGGTTTGCAGGATGATAAAACCCAGCATTCTTTGCTAGGGTTCATAGGTGGAGCCACTTCTAAGGCGCCACTTCGAGTGATACCTTCCATAAAGGTAATGAAATGTTCCCGTTTAATCGGATTTCTCTGTAGATCTGCATCAAGCATGTGAGCCCGTTTAAGAGCTTGAAGTCGGTTACTAGGCAACCGGGGCCTAGGTTCTTTAAATTGAAGAGGCGCTTTCCATTTACCACAAGGATCCTTCGCAAACCCATAACCCATTATGTCAAGAAACTGGCGATCATCTAAAGAGAGTCCGATTTCATCATCGTTAGCCGTTTTCTAGAAAATATCAGACATATATATATCCGAGTAAGGTAAACTTCCCTGTGTAACGTAAAATCTACTCGTACATGGCTCGAAAATCGATTCCCGGTCCTGCAATATTGAATTCGTCTTGAATACTGCAATGATGGTAGAGCTATGATGTTTACCATTTAGACAAACGTTGCCTATTGCAACCATCCTAGGTTCAATATCAGAGCAAATGGTGCATTCTTCTGCCCTGTTCGTTGGTCATGTATGTGGGCGGCCTCTATCAGATCCGTGCCTATGAGCATAAGAATGTCCGCATTGGAATCCAAAGGAGGTATAGGTAGATCCTTAAGATGATTGTGATGCTTTATAACCTCGGAGGTTGCAATTTCTTCCCTGTCATCAGGAATATCATTACATTCCGTGATTGGCGGTAAATTCATGATAACGGAACTATCTAGTGATGCCACTATAAAACCGGAAATGATCTGTCCAATAGTCTGAATACGTCCTGCGCAAGAATTAAGTGTAAATGAATGTGATTAACTCCTTGGTACTTTAAGATGGTCAAAAAGCTTAGACCTTCCCAAAGAAGTGTTACTTTGGTCATCTGTGAGAGCGTAAAGGCGCAAGCATTTACCGGGATTGTCCTTAGGATATACGTTTACCAAAACGGCTTTAGCACAAGACCGACCGCTAAAGTTCTTTCCACGAACAGTTGTACATTCAGTCAATACTTCCTCCTATTGAGCTTGCGGTTGGGGTCGAAACTGCTCCTAACCCTAACCGATACCAAAGTAGCGGCCATTCAGCAGGAGCTAGAAACAAAACGCTTAATTCAGCATTATCATTGTGATAACATTTGTACCATTTGTACCACTTGGTGAGTGTCACTGCTGGTGGACGAGGAGTCCCCGTCGACACATTTAGCCAAGTTTGATCAACTTTGATTGATCGTTTTTTCAACGCATTCGAAAATTCCAGTTATCAACTTTCTTGAAATATCTGAAACGTAGGTTCTTTGGCATCAAATCCCGCCCATCCTTCTACGTCTTCCGGTGAATTTTGAACATTAACTTACCCTAACCCTGAAATGCATGCAGCAAATTTATCTCAGGCTTTCCTACTATGACAAATATGGACAACGACCATATCCCTGTGTACAGCTCAAAATCGATAATTCAGAAAATCAAAAACCGAAGGCATACAAAATCAGGATAAAAAAAGGAACCAGAGCAAGCAAACAAAATCATCCACCATATGAAAAGAAGCGATCTCCCGATATGGGAGTGAGCTTTCCAGCTTTTTCCTTCTTTTCCTACCCGAGACCAGGTGCCCAGGAAAAGTAAGCATCTCCTGCTTGCATGATAATTATAAATTATGAAAAGAAACCTCAGTATTTCATATTTAAGAGCACGCACATATAACAAGGGGGATATAGAATTGAAAAATGGGCTCTTTGGAGCCAACAGATCTTTACATACTCATCACACACCAAAATTTCTTTAACCATACGATACAGTCGTTACACATCATCGTTTTATCATCTATTTGTCCATATACACGAAAAAACAATTAGTTTGTCTATGGGACAAAGTTGTAGCCTTTGTAAAATGATACATGATGCGTTTATTCCCTATATTTCTGACGTTTTACGAATGTCCAACATTTACCTGAGCTTTACTTGAGCCAATTAGCGACTAAGATCAATCACCTCAATCACGTATTTATTATGGTAATGAATTGATTGAACTGATTGTCCAAAATGAATTCTACCCGTTTTGTTTGACATGATACTTATACCCGTCTAAGGTCATCATGGCGTAATAAGTAAAAGTCATACTTGGTTAAATCCGAATACCCTGTAAATTCGTGCCGCGCCGCTACAATGATTAGACTTTTCATGTCGATTTACAGGAAAGCGGACGGTCGGAAAAACATAATTTTTTGAAAATTAATCTCTTATATGAATAAGTAAAATATAATGAAGGTATTTTAGCTTTTAAAAACCTTTACATGTGACGTTTAGATCAATACACAGCAAAAATCGTTTCTAATTGTAAATTTTAGATGCAACTGTTGGTGTGTAGCTATAGGAAATACAAGGTGTTTCTTTTCTTTTGAAATATGGTTGGATTTTTTCTCTGACAGTTTTGTGATTCAAAATTTGACCAATACACCCTTGTTTGCAAATTTTACTTTAATGAGAGGACGGTTTGTTTCTCCTCTAATTTATCCGATCTATCTGCTTGAAATAAACGAAAAGTAGAAATGTCCAAGATGACTCCTTGTAGTCTGTATTCTGGGGAACGTGTATCGGTAAATACGAGGTCCTTCGTATATTCGTAGATTTCATGTAACTTCCGTAAAGGAACAGAGTATAATTTGGTACGAATATAATGCAGGCCTAGAGGCTCATTCAAAAATGGAAAAAAAAGTCATCGAAGGAGAAACTATTTACCTCTGACCTATCATATTTACGAATGCCATGACTTCGAGGTCTTCTTTGTGGTCTGTTGAATACGCTAGTCACATTTACCGATTGACCATCGGGACTTGTTAAGTTTCCAATGCTGTTGATATTATCGTTGCACCGATAAGGCGCTGCAGTGTACAGATTTTTATCCAGAACTCTTCTCTGTTGCGACGGAAAGGTGTGTTCAAATTGGGATTGTTTGTGGGGTGATATATTTTCTCCAGGATTCTGACTCTCATAGATAAAACAGAATGATCGGCCTGGTCAAAATGTCGATAAAGAAGTTGACCGATGTCCTGACATTCTGGTTCGGAGTTGACCTTTGGTTTCACCCACACAAATCAATCCACAAGGTGAGCACTCTATTCCGTACACAACATTAGATGTCTTACAGTTTAGGTTTTCAAACCTATGCGTGTTAAATGTTAGTTTTGTGAGATTACTTGAGAATGAAGTGTCTGTTATGAGGATGTTACAACTTTTGCAGTTCTTCGTGCCGCACTTGTTAAATTGAGCAATCGCTTGTTGAAAGTTGGTGCTCTTCTAGTATATCGACCACTTCAATCTTACAGGGCTTGGTTTTAATATACCCATCTGCGTATTTATAGCAAATTTTATGATTTCTACTTACTATAAATGTTTCGTCTCTAATGTCATGTAAATAAACATCAAAGAAGGACCCAACCGTTAGTCAGTCTCAGAGTCGAGAAGGCAATGCAAAATGTAAACTAATTCTAGGGACACCTAAATTACCTGTTGCGTATGTGTCCGTAGACGCAACAGGTTGGGACCTATTATAGTGGGCGACGCTCCGGCCACTTTGTAGGTCTCCTGAGTACTATCCATTAAAGACTGCCCGACAAGTGCCCCCGGGGACAATTTGTCCACCAGTAGTGACACATGGACACGTGGTAAAAATGACAAATATGGACAACGACCATATCCCTGTATACAGCTCAAAATCGATAATTCAGAAAATCAGAAACCGAAGGCATACAAAATCAGGATAAAATAGGAACCAAAGCAAACAAACAAAAACCTCCACCATATGAAAAGAAGCGAACTCCCGATATGGAGGTGAGTTTCCAGCTTTTTCCTTCTTTTCCTACTTTTTTTTTATCTTATTTGTTTCCTTTTTTTCCTCAAAACCTCCTAACTATTCCTACTTTGTTTGTGTTAAACGTCTTCAAATTTAACTTTCTTCAAAAACGCCAACAGGGCCGATTTTGATGGCTAGTGGCCCCTCTCCTTTGCAGCATGGACGAGATTGGTAGGTTATGATGGTATAGGACCAACGTTTTAGAAATGTCAAGACATTATGATGACAGAAATTTTCGAATGCATTGAAGAAATCTTAAAATTCAAATATAAATGTTGGTTATGTGATGTCAAATTGAAGTAAAAGTGAATTTGAATACAAATAATCACACAATTATGATGCATCTAAGTTGTAGAAAGTAGAAGGTGTATCTATCATTTACATCATAGATGCTCACAACTTGAACATGTTAATAAAACATTGAACTAAATTTATTAAGCAACTTATACACAAATTCCAAAATAATCTTATCTCTAAGAAAGTAAATATTTCCACTAGAGTTGTTTTATTTCTAAAGTTTATTGTTGGCTCTCTTATAATCGAACCCGATTCAATGTTTAAAAGCATAATTCAAGCTCCCTTCGCTCCCCATTCAGTATATTTTAGATGATAAAATTATCTGTCCGTATTTTGATCATTTCAATGACATTCATAATTAGACAAATGCTGCTTATAGAAGAAAGCAAGGCAGAAACTAAGATTACATGACTTACTACAACAATAATTCAGGGGAGAATCTGCATTACTTCCTTCAGATTTGAAATTATGAAATTCATAAATAATGATTCTAAAAAATATCATCAAGAAATATGATCTAAAATATGATATAACACATGGGTCCTGTAGCATCATACCCCATCCATCCTGCTACTTCTTTTGGTACATTTATGGACATAACTTTCACACTCTTTGGCCATATTTCATTGTTTAGATTTACTATCACTGACGAGGGTTAAGTACCCGAAACCAACAGGTATAGAGAAAACCTGTTATCTGTTCTTAAATGACGCTATTGATAAATGGTAAGTTAGAAATTTTGGCTAGCATATCTTCAAACTCTACAGCATTGTAGCAAAGAATCATCCGCTTCCGGTTTGTACTAAAACTTTGTGTCTTTACTGAAAAAGGCTACCGTAGAAAGGTTCTAAAGGTTCTCATGCGACTCGTTCTTTGGATTTTTAAATATCGGTAGTTGATCATGTTATTTCGTCGTGTCATGCTTACAACTTTTCATATGCATTACAATTCAATAACACATCCCGTAGCACTGATATACCGAGTAAGGATTTTTGTGTTGAAACATTTGCTGCGAATATGGTATTTAATTTTTTACTGTGCTATGCCACTTTTCATCAAAAGTAAGCCTCAAAAAGACGTTTGGTTAATGGAAGCTCATTTTACGCGCCACTCACAAGAGTTCTGCGCACGCAGCCATTTTAAGGCAAATTTATTTGCTAACTATCGCTTTTGTAACAAATGCCTTCCATTTAATATATGTTTTTCTGATCAAATTTGGTACAAACAATTCTTTCGGTGTTGTTTAATTGTAATTTATCGATAAAATACGCGAAATTCATAAAAAAGACTGTTCAAAATTCAAATTTCGTCATTGTCTGTTTCCGTCGAAAGAAGATTCGGGTTTTTTTATTTTTAAATAGAGAGTGTAAAGTACTATCTCAAATCCAATTATCGTTAAAATAATTAGAATTCCACAATAACTAAAATTCATACCTGTAGAATGGTAAGCTAAAAATTTTGACAAGTATTTATATCTCTTACGAAATATCTGATAATCACAATCTTGTTAACATTCTAAAGATCTCTTCCTGGTGTATGGACCTAAAAGTATAAAAACATTTTTATGTTAAACTGAAGAAGGAATTTGTATTTTAAATAAGAAAGTCTGACGATGTATATCAATTAATAACTCGCGAATACATACGGCATTTAAGTTGTGGTTGGTGTCATTCAAAAGAGCTTGTTACAATAAATCTGAATATGGGCAGGTTTGTGAGATTTATACGGTGAAAGACTGAAGGAAATGCAACCCTAAAATTGGCCATCGTATTTATCTAACGACCTAAAAATCAAAACCAAAATCTGATAAGTTGTATATAAAGAAAAGTAAGAAACAAAATGTTCTGGGTAGATTCCATTACAAAATAGTAACCTTAAGCCCCAACCCTAGGGTACCATGTTAGGGTTAGCTAACCCTAAGTTGTACCCCTAGGGTTACAGTCAACCCTAAGCTTTAAGGCTAGAGTTCCAACTTGGGGTAAGCCTATCCTACCCCTTAGCCCGACAGAAAGTGTTCTCATTAAGGGTAAGTTTACCCTAAGGCTTAACCCTAGGCTTTCAGCTAACCCTAAGCCCCAACCCTAGGGTTAGGGTTAGCTAACCCTAAGTTGTACCCCTAGGGTTACAGTCAACCCTAAGCTTTAAGGCTAGAGTTCCAACTTGGGGTAAGCCTATCCTACCCCTTAGCCCGACAGAAAGTGTTCTCATTAAGGGTAAGTTTACCCTAAGGCTTAACCCTAGGCTTTCAGCTAACCCTAAGCCCCAACCCTAGGGTTAGGGTTAGCTAACCCTAAGTTGTACCCCTAGGGTTACAGTCAACCCTAAGCTTTAAGGCTAGAGTTCCAACTTGGGGTAAGCCTATCCTACCCCTTAGCCCGACAGAAAGTGTTCTCATTAAGGGTAAGTTTACCCTAAGGCTTAACCCTAGGCTTTCAGCTAACCCTAAGCCCCAACCCTAGGGTTAGGGTTAGCTAACCCTAAGTTGTACCCCTAGGGTTACAGTCAACCCTAAGCTTTAAGGCTAGAGTTCCAACTTGGGGTAAGCCTATCCTACCCCTTAGCCCGACAGAAAGTGTTCTCATTAAGGGTAAGTTTACCCTAAGGCTTAACCCTAGGCTTTCAGCTAACCCTAAGCCCCAACCCTAGGGTTAGGGTTAGCTAACCCTAAGTTGTACCCCTAGGGTTACAGTCAACCCTAAGCTTTAAGGCTAGAGTTCCAACTTGGGGTAAGCCTATCCTACCCCTTAGCCCGACAGAAAGTGTTCTCATTAAGGGTAAGTTTACCCTAAGGCTTAACCCTAGGCTTTCAGCTAACCCTAAGCCCCAACCCTAGGGTTAGGGTTAGCTAACCCTAAGTTGTACCCCTAGGGTTACAGTCAACCCTAAGCTTTAAGGCTAGAGTTCCAACTTGGGGTAAGCCTATCCTACCCCTTAGCCCGACAGAAAGTGTTCTCATTAAGGGTAAGTTTACCCTAAGGCTTAACCCTAGGCTTTCAGCTAACCCTAAGCCCCAACCCTAGGGTTAGGGTTAGCTAACCCTAAGTTGTACCCCTAGGGTTACAGTCAACCCTAAGCTTTAAGGCTAGAGTTCCAACTTGGGGTAAGCCTATCCTACCCCTTAGCCCGACAGAAAGTGTTCTCATTAAGGGTAAGTTTACCCTAAGGCTTAACCCTAGGCTTTCAGCTAACCCTAAGCCCCAACCCTAGGGTTAGGGTTAGCTAACCCTAAGTTGTACCCCTAGGGTTACAGTCAACCCTAAGCTTTAAGGCTAGAGTTCCAACTTGGGGTAAGCCTATCCTACCCCTTAGCCCGACAGAAAGTGTTCTCATTAAGGGTAAGTTTACCCTAAGGCTTAACCCTAGGCTTTCAGCTAACCCTAAGCCCCAACCCTAGGGTTAGGGTTAGCTAACCCTAAGTTGTACCCCTAGGGTTACAGTCAACCCTAAGCTTTAAGGCTAGAGTTCCAACTTGGGGTAAGCCTATCCTACCCCTTAGCCCGACAGAAAGTGTTCTCATTAAGGGTAAGTTTACCCTAAGGCTTAACCCTAGGCTTTCAGCTAACCCTAAGCCCCAACCCTAGGGTTAGGGTTAGCTAACCCTAAGTTGTACCCCTAGGGTTACAGTCAACCCTAAGCTTTAAGGCTAGAGTTCCAACTTGGGGTAAGCCTATCCTACCCCTTAGCCCGACAGAAAGTGTTCTCATTAAGGGTAAGTTTACCCTAAGGCTTAACCCTAGGCTTTCAGCTAACCCTAAGCCCCAACCCTAGGGTTAGGGTTAGCTAACCCTAAGTTGTACCCCTAGGGTTACAGTCAACCCTAAGCTTTAAGGCTAGAGTTCCAACTTGGGGTAAGCCTATCCTACCCCTTAGCCCGACAGAAAGTGTTCTCATTAAGGGTAAGTTTACCCTAAGGCTTAACCCTAGGCTTTCAGCTAACCCTAAGCCCCAACCCTAGGGTTAGGGTTAGCTAACCCTAAGTTGTACCCCTAGGGTTACAGTCAACCCTAAGCTTTAAGGCTAGAGTTCCAACTTGGGGTAAGCCTATCCTACCCCTTAGCCCGACAGAAAGTGTTCTCATTAAGGGTAAGTTTACCCTAAGGCTTAACCCTAGGCTTTCAGCTAACCCTAAGCCCCAACCCTAGGGTTAGGGTTAGCTAACCCTAAGTTGTACCCCTAGGGTTACAGTCAACCCTAAGCTTTAAGGCTAGAGTTCCAACTTGGGGTAAGCCTATCCTACCCCTTAGCCCGACAGAAAGTGTTCTCATTAAGGGTAAGTTTACCCTAAGGCTTAACCCTAGGCTTTCAGCTAACCCTAAGCCCCAACCCTAGGGTTAGGGTTAGCTAACCCTAAGTTGTACCCCTAGGGTTACAGTCAACCCTAAGCTTTAAGGCTAGAGTTCCAACTTGGGGTAAGCCTATCCTACCCCTTAGCCCGACAGAAAGTGTTCTCATTAAGGGTAAGTTTACCCTAAGGCTTAACCCTAGGCTTTCAGCTAACCCTAAGCCCCAACCCTAGGGTTAGGGTTAGCTAACCCTAAGTTGTACCCCTAGGGTTACAGTCAACCCTAAGCTTTAAGGCTAGAGTTCCAACTTGGGGTAAGCCTATCCTACCCCTTAGCCCGACAGAAAGTGTTCTCATTAAGGGTAAGTTTACCCTAAGGCTTAACCCTAGGCTTTCAGCTAACCCTAAGCCCCAACCCTAGGGTTAGGGTTAGCTAACCCTAAGTTGTACCCCTAGGGTTACAGTCAACCCTAAGCTTTAAGGCTAGAGTTCCAACTTGGGGTAAGCCTATCCTACCCCTTAGCCCGACAGAAAGTGTTCTCATTAAGGGTAAGTTTACCCTAAGGCTTAACCCTAGGCTTTCAGCTAACCCTAAGCCCCAACCCTAGGGTTAGGGTTAGCTAACCCTAAGTTGTACCCCTAGGGTTACAGTCAACCCTAAGCTTTAAGGCTAGAGTTCCAACTTGGGGTAAGCCTATCCTACCCCTTAGCCCGACAGAAAGTGTTCTCATTAAGGGTAAGTTTACCCTAAGGCTTAACCCTAGGCTTTCAGCTAACCCTAAGCCCCAACCCTAGGGTTAGGGTTAGCTAACCCTAAGTTGTACCCCTAGGGTTACAGTCAACCCTAAGCTTTAAGGCTAGAGTTCCAACTTGGGGTAAGCCTATCCTACCCCTTAGCCCGACAGAAAGTGTTCTCATTAAGGGTAAGTTTACCCTAAGGCTTAACCCTAGGCTTTCAGCTAACCCTAAGCCCCAACCCTAGGGTTAGGGTTAGCTAACCCTAAGTTGTACCCCTAGGGTTACAGTCAACCCTAAGCTTTAAGGCTAGAGTTCCAACTTGGGGTAAGCCTATCCTACCCCTTAGCCCGACAGAAAGTGTTCTCATTAAGGGTAAGTTTACCCTAAGGCTTAACCCTAGGCTTTCAGCTAACCCTAAGCCCCAACCCTAGGGTTAGGGTTAGCTAACCCTAAGTTGTACCCCTAGGGTTACAGTCAACCCTAAGCTTTAAGGCTAGAGTTCCAACTTGGGGTAAGCCTATCCTACCCCTTAGCCCGACAGAAAGTGTTCTCATTAAGGGTAAGTTTACCCTAAGGCTTAACCCTAGGCTTTCAGCTAACCCTAAGCCCCAACCCTAGGGTTAGGGTTAGCTAACCCTAAGTTGTACCCCTAGGGTTACAGTCAACCCTAAGCTTTAAGGCTAGAGTTCCAACTTGGGGTAAGCCTATCCTACCCCTTAGCCCGACAGAAAGTG
The DNA here is from genome assembly GCA_028142955.1 of Pinctada fucata. NCBI lineage: Eukaryota > Metazoa > Mollusca > Bivalvia > Pterioida > Pteriidae > Pinctada > Pinctada fucata. The sequence goes on from AP027102.1 coordinate 102,020,653, forward strand.
TTCTCATTAAGGGTAAGTTTACCCTAAGGCTTAACCCTAGGCTTTCAGCTAACCCTAAGCCCCAACCCTAGGGTTAGGGTTAGCTAACCCTAAGTTGTACCCCTAGGGTTACAGTCAACCCTAAGCTTTAAGGCTAGAGTTCCAACTTGGGGTAAGCCTATCCTACCCCTTAGCCCGACAGAAAGTGTTCTCATTAAGGGTAAGTTTACCCTAAGGCTTAACCCTAGGCTTTCAGCTAACCCTAAGCCCCAACCCTAGGGTTAGGGTTAGCTAACCCTAAGTTGTACCCCTAGGGTTACAGTCAACCCTAAGCTTTAAGGCTAGAGTTCCAACTTGGGGTAAGCCTATCCTACCCCTTAGCCCGACAGAAAGTGTTCTCATTAAGGGTAAGTTTACCCTAAGGCTTAACCCTAGGCTTTCAGCTAACCCTAAGCCCCAACCCTAGGGTTAGGGTTAGCTAACCCTAAGTTGTACCCCTAGGGTTACAGTCAACCCTAAGCTTTAAGGCTAGAGTTCCAACTTGGGGTAAGCCTATCCTACCCCTTAGCCCGACAGAAAGTGTTCTCATTAAGGGTAAGTTTACCCTAAGGCTTAACCCTAGGCTTTCAGCTAACCCTAAGCCCCAACCCTAGGGTTAGGGTTAGCTAACCCTAAGTTGTACCCCTAGGGTTACAGTCAACCCTAAGCTTTAAGGCTAGAGTTCCAACTTGGGGTAAGCCTATCCTACCCCTTAGCCCGACAGAAAGTGTTCTCATTAAGGGTAAGTTTACCCTAAGGCTTAACCCTAGGCTTTCAGCTAACCCTAAGCCCCAACCCTAGGGTTAGGGTTAGCTAACCCTAAGTTGTACCCCTAGGGTTACAGTCAACCCTAAGCTTTAAGGCTAGAGTTCCAACTTGGGGTAAGCCTATCCTACCCCTTAGCCCGACAGAAAGTGTTCTCATTAAGGGTAAGTTTACCCTAAGGCTTAACCCTAGGCTTTCAGCTAACCCTAAGCCCCAACCCTAGGGTTAGGGTTAGCTAACCCTAAGTTGTACCCCTAGGGTTACAGTCAACCCTAAGCTTTAAGGCTAGAGTTCCAACTTGGGGTAAGCCTATCCTACCCCTTAGCCCGACAGAAAGTGTTCTCATTAAGGGTAAGTTTACCCTAAGGCTTAACCCTAGGCTTTCAGCTAACCCTAAGCCCCAACCCTAGGGTTAGGGTTAGCTAACCCTAAGTTGTACCCCTAGGGTTACAGTCAACCCTAAGCTTTAAGGCTAGAGTTCCAACTTGGGGTAAGCCTATCCTACCCCTTAGCCCGACAGAAAGTGTTCTCATTAAGGGTAAGTTTACCCTAAGGCTTAACCCTAGGCTTTCAGCTAACCCTAAGCCCCAACCCTAGGGTTAGGGTTAGCTAACCCTAAGTTGTACCCCTAGGGTTACAGTCAACCCTAAGCTTTAAGGCTAGAGTTCCAACTTGGGGTAAGCCTATCCTACCCCTTAGCCCGACAGAAAGTGTTCTCATTAAGGGTAAGTTTACCCTAAGGCTTAACCCTAGGCTTTCAGCTAACCCTAAGCCCCAACCCTAGGGTTAGGGTTAGCTAACCCTAAGTTGTACCCCTAGGGTTACAGTCAACCCTAAGCTTTAAGGCTAGAGTTCCAACTTGGGGTAAGCCTATCCTACCCCTTAGCCCGACAGAAAGTGTTCTCATTAAGGGTAAGTTTACCCTAAGGCTTAACCCTAGGCTTTCAGCTAACCCTAAGCCCCAACCCTAGGGTTAGGGTTAGCTAACCCTAAGTTGTACCCCTAGGGTTACAGTCAACCCTAAGCTTTAAGGCTAGAGTTCCAACTTGGGGTAAGCCTATCCTACCCCTTAGCCCGACAGAAAGTGTTCTCATTAAGGGTAAGTTTACCCTAAGGCTTAACCCTAGGCTTTCAGCTAACCCTAAGCCCCAACCCTAGGGTTAGGGTTAGCTAACCCTAAGTTGTACCCCTAGGGTTACAGTCAACCCTAAGCTTTAAGGCTAGAGTTCCAACTTGGGGTAAGCCTATCCTACCCCTTAGCCCGACAGAAAGTGTTCTCATTAAGGGTAAGTTTACCCTAAGGCTTAACCCTAGGCTTTCAGCTAACCCTAAGCCCCAACCCTAGGGTTAGGGTTAGCTAACCCTAAGTTGTACCCCTAGGGTTACAGTCAACCCTAAGCTTTAAGGCTAGAGTTCCAACTTGGGGTAAGCCTATCCTACCCCTTAGCCCGACAGAAAGTGTTCTCATTAAGGGTAAGTTTACCCTAAGGCTTAACCCTAGGCTTTCAGCTAACCCTAAGCCCCAACCCTAGGGTTAGGGTTAGCTAACCCTAAGTTGTACCCCTAGGGTTACAGTCAACCCTAAGCTTTAAGGCTAGAGTTCCAACTTGGGGTAAGCCTATCCTACCCCTTAGCCCGACAGAAAGTGTTCTCATTAAGGGTAAGTTTACCCTAAGGCTTAACCCTAGGCTTTCAGCTAACCCTAAGCCCCAACCCTAGGGTTAGGGTTAGCTAACCCTAAGTTGTACCCCTAGGGTTACAGTCAACCCTAAGCTTTAAGGCTAGAGTTCCAACTTGGGGTAAGCCTATCCTACCCCTTAGCCCGACAGAAAGTGTTCTCATTAAGGGTAAGTTTACCCTAAGGCTTAACCCTAGGCTTTCAGCTAACCCTAAGCCCCAACCCTAGGGTTAGGGTTAGCTAACCCTAAGTTGTACCCCTAGGGTTACAGTCAACCCTAAGCTTTAAGGCTAGAGTTCCAACTTGGGGTAAGCCTATCCTACCCCTTAGCCCGACAGAAAGTGTTCTCATTAAGGGTAAGTTTACCCTAAGGCTTAACCCTAGGCTTTCAGCTAACCCTAAGCCCCAACCCTAGGGTTAGGGTTAGCTAACCCTAAGTTGTACCCCTAGGGTTACAGTCAACCCTAAGCTTTAAGGCTAGAGTTCCAACTTGGGGTAAGCCTATCCTACCCCTTAGCCCGACAGAAAGTGTTCTCATTAAGGGTAAGTTTACCCTAAGGCTTAACCCTAGGCTTTCAGCTAACCCTAAGCCCCAACCCTAGGGTTAGGGTTAGCTAACCCTAAGTTGTACCCCTAGGGTTACAGTCAACCCTAAGCTTTAAGGCTAGAGTTCCAACTTGGGGTAAGCCTATCCTACCCCTTAGCCCGACAGAAAGTGTTCTCATTAAGGGTAAGTTTACCCTAAGGCTTAACCCTAGGCTTTCAGCTAACCCTAAGCCCCAACCCTAGGGTTAGGGTTAGCTAACCCTAAGTTGTACCCCTAGGGTTACAGTCAACCCTAAGCTTTAAGGCTAGAGTTCCAACTTGGGGTAAGCCTATCCTACCCCTTAGCCCGACAGAAAGTGTTCTCATTAAGGGTAAGTTTACCCTAAGGCTTAACCCTAGGCTTTCAGCTAACCCTAAGCCCCAACCCTAGGGTTAGGGTTAGCTAACCCTAAGTTGTACCCCTAGGGTTACAGTCAACCCTAAGCTTTAAGGCTAGAGTTCCAACTTGGGGTAAGCCTATCCTACCCCTTAGCCCGACAGAAAGTGTTCTCATTAAGGGTAAGTTTACCCTAAGGCTTAACCCTAGGCTTTCAGCTAACCCTAAGCCCCAACCCTAGGGTTAGGGTTAGCTAACCCTAAGTTGTACCCCTAGGGTTACAGTCAACCCTAAGCTTTAAGGCTAGAGTTCCAACTTGGGGTAAGCCTATCCTACCCCTTAGCCCGACAGAAAGTGTTCTCATTAAGGGTAAGTTTACCCTAAGGCTTAACCCTAGGCTTTCAGCTAACCCTAAGCCCCAACCCTAGGGTTAGGGTTAGCTAACCCTAAGTTGTACCCCTAGGGTTACAGTCAACCCTAAGCTTTAAGGCTAGAGTTCCAACTTGGGGTAAGCCTATCCTACCCCTTAGCCCGACAGAAAGTGTTCTCATTAAGGGTAAGTTTACCCTAAGGCTTAACCCTAGGCTTTCAGCTAACCCTAAGCCCCAACCCTAGGGTTAGGGTTAGCTAACCCTAAGTTGTACCCCTAGGGTTACAGTCAACCCTAAGCTTTAAGGCTAGAGTTCCAACTTGGGGTAAGCCTATCCTACCCCTTAGCCCGACAGAAAGTGTTCTCATTAAGGGTAAGTTTACCCTAAGGCTTAACCCTAGGCTTTCAGCTAACCCTAAGCCCCAACCCTAGGGTTAGGGTTAGCTAACCCTAAGTTGTACCCCTAGGGTTACAGTCAACCCTAAGCTTTAAGGCTAGAGTTCCAACTTGGGGTAAGCCTATCCTACCCCTTAGCCCGACAGAAAGTGTTCTCATTAAGGGTAAGTTTACCCTAAGGCTTAACCCTAGGCTTTCAGCTAACCCTAAGCCCCAACCCTAGGGTTAGGGTTAGCTAACCCTAAGTTGTACCCCTAGGGTTACAGTCAACCCTAAGCTTTAAGGCTAGAGTTCCAACTTGGGGTAAGCCTATCCTACCCCTTAGCCCGACAGAAAGTGTTCTCATTAAGGGTAAGTTTACCCTAAGGCTTAACCCTAGGCTTTCAGCTAACCCTAAGCCCCAACCCTAGGGTTAGGGTTAGCTAACCCTAAGTTGTACCCCTAGGGTTACAGTCAACCCTAAGCTTTAAGGCTAGAGTTCCAACTTGGGGTAAGCCTATCCTACCCCTTAGCCCGACAGAAAGTGTTCTCATTAAGGGTAAGTTTACCCTAAGGCTTAACCCTAGGCTTTCAGCTAACCCTAAGCCCCAACCCTAGGGTTAGGGTTAGCTAACCCTAAGTTGTACCCCTAGGGTTACAGTCAACCCTAAGCTTTAAGGCTAGAGTTCCAACTTGGGGTAAGCCTATCCTACCCCTTAGCCCGACAGAAAGTGTTCTCATTAAGGGTAAGTTTACCCTAAGGCTTAACCCTAGGCTTTCAGCTAACCCTAAGCCCCAACCCTAGGGTTAGGGTTAGCTAACCCTAAGTTGTACCCCTAGGGTTACAGTCAACCCTAAGCTTTAAGGCTAGAGTTCCAACTTGGGGTAAGCCTATCCTACCCCTTAGCCCGACAGAAAGTGTTCTCATTAAGGGTAAGTTTACCCTAAGGCTTAACCCTAGGCTTTCAGCTAACCCTAAGCCCCAACCCTAGGGTTAGGGTTAGCTAACCCTAAGTTGTACCCCTAGGGTTACAGTCAACCCTAAGCTTTAAGGCTAGAGTTCCAACTTGGGGTAAGCCTATCCTACCCCTTAGCCCGACAGAAAGTGTTCTCATTAAGGGTAAGTTTACCCTAAGGCTTAACCCTAGGCTTTCAGCTAACCCTAAGCCCCAACCCTAGGGTTAGGGTTAGCTAACCCTAAGTTGTACCCCTAGGGTTACAGTCAACCCTAAGCTTTAAGGCTAGAGTTCCAACTTGGGGTAAGCCTATCCTACCCCTTAGCCCGACAGAAAGTGTTCTCATTAAGGGTAAGTTTACCCTAAGGCTTAACCCTAGGCTTTCAGCTAACCCTAAGCCCCAACCCTAGGGTTAGGGTTAGCTAACCCTAAGTTGTACCCCTAGGGTTACAGTCAACCCTAAGCTTTAAGGCTAGAGTTCCAACTTGGGGTAAGCCTATCCTACCCCTTAGCCCGACAGAAAGTGTTCTCATTAAGGGTAAGTTTACCCTAAGGCTTAACCCTAGGCTTTCAGCTAACCCTAAGCCCCAACCCTAGGGTTAGGGTTAGCTAACCCTAAGTTGTACCCCTAGGGTTACAGTCAACCCTAAGCTTTAAGGCTAGAGTTCCAACTTGGGGTAAGCCTATCCTACCCCTTAGCCCGACAGAAAGTGTTCTCATTAAGGGTAAGTTTACCCTAAGGCTTAACCCTAGGCTTTCAGCTAACCCTAAGCCCCAACCCTAGGGTTAGGGTTAGCTAACCCTAAGTTGTACCCCTAGGGTTACAGTCAACCCTAAGCTTTAAGGCTAGAGTTCCAACTTGGGGTAAGCCTATCCTACCCCTTAGCCCGACAGAAAGTGTTCTCATTAAGGGTAAGTTTACCCTAAGGCTTAACCCTAGGCTTTCAGCTAACCCTAAGCCCCAACCCTAGGGTTAGGGTTAGCTAACCCTAAGTTGTACCCCTAGGGTTACAGTCAACCCTAAGCTTTAAGGCTAGAGTTCCAACTTGGGGTAAGCCTATCCTACCCCTTAGCCCGACAGAAAGTGTTCTCATTAAGGGTAAGTTTACCCTAAGGCTTAACCCTAGGCTTTCAGCTAACCCTAAGCCCCAACCCTAGGGTTAGGGTTAGCTAACCCTAAGTTGTACCCCTAGGGTTACAGTCAACCCTAAGCTTTAAGGCTAGAGTTCCAACTTGGGGTAAGCCTATCCTACCCCTTAGCCCGACAGAAAGTGTTCTCATTAAGGGTAAGTTTACCCTAAGGCTTAACCCTAGGCTTTCAGCTAACCCTAAGCCCCAACCCTAGGGTTAGGGTTAGCTAACCCTAAGTTGTACCCCTAGGGTTACAGTCAACCCTAAGCTTTAAGGCTAGAGTTCCAACTTGGGGTAAGCCTATCCTACCCCTTAGCCCGACAGAAAGTGTTCTCATTAAGGGTAAGTTTACCCTAAGGCTTAACCCTAGGCTTTCAGCTAACCCTAAGCCCCAACCCTAGGGTTAGGGTTAGCTAACCCTAAGTTGTACCCCTAGGGTTACAGTCAACCCTAAGCTTTAAGGCTAGAGTTCCAACTTGGGGTAAGCCTATCCTACCCCTTAGCCCGACAGAAAGTGTTCTCATTAAGGGTAAGTTTACCCTAAGGCTTAACCCTAGGCTTTCAGCTAACCCTAAGCCCCAACCCTAGGGTTAGGGTTAGCTAACCCTAAGTTGTACCCCTAGGGTTACAGTCAACCCTAAGCTTTAAGGCTAGAGTTCCAACTTGGGGTAAGCCTATCCTACCCCTTAGCCCGACAGAAAGTGTTCTCATTAAGGGTAAGTTTACCCTAAGGCTTAACCCTAGGCTTTCAGCTAACCCTAAGCCCCAACCCTAGGGTTAGGGTTAGCTAACCCTAAGTTGTACCCCTAGGGTTACAGTCAACCCTAAGCTTTAAGGCTAGAGTTCCAACTTGGGGTAAGCCTATCCTACCCCTTAGCCCGACAGAAAGTGTTCTCATTAAGGGTAAGTTTACCCTAAGGCTTAACCCTAGGCTTTCAGCTAACCCTAAGCCCCAACCCTAGGGTTAGGGTTAGCTAACCCTAAGTTGTACCCCTAGGGTTACAGTCAACCCTAAGCTTTAAGGCTAGAGTTCCAACTTGGGGTAAGCCTATCCTACCCCTTAGCCCGACAGAAAGTGTTCTCATTAAGGGTAAGTTTACCCTAAGGCTTAACCCTAGGCTTTCAGCTAACCCTAAGCCCCAACCCTAGGGTTAGGGTTAGCTAACCCTAAGTTGTACCCCTAGGGTTACAGTCAACCCTAAGCTTTAAGGCTAGAGTTCCAACTTGGGGTAAGCCTATCCTACCCCTTAGCCCGACAGAAAGTGTTCTCATTAAGGGTAAGTTTACCCTAAGGCTTAACCCTAGGCTTTCAGCTAACCCTAAGCCCCAACCCTAGGGTTAGGGTTAGCTAACCCTAAGTTGTACCCCTAGGGTTACAGTCAACCCTAAGCTTTAAGGCTAGAGTTCCAACTTGGGGTAAGCCTATCCTACCCCTTAGCCCGACAGAAAGTGTTCTCATTAAGGGTAAGTTTACCCTAAGGCTTAACCCTAGGCTTTCAGCTAACCCTAAGCCCCAACCCTAGGGTTAGGGTTAGCTAACCCTAAGTTGTACCCCTAGGGTTACAGTCAACCCTAAGCTTTAAGGCTAGAGTTCCAACTTGGGGTAAGCCTATCCTACCCCTTAGCCCGACAGAAAGTGTTCTCATTAAGGGTAAGTTTACCCTAAGGCTTAACCCTAGGCTTTCAGCTAACCCTAAGCCCCAACCCTAGGGTTAGGGTTAGCTAACCCTAAGTTGTACCCCTAGGGTTACAGTCAACCCTAAGCTTTAAGGCTAGAGTTCCAACTTGGGGTAAGCCTATCCTACCCCTTAGCCCGACAGAAAGTGTTCTCATTAAGGGTAAGTTTACCCTAAGGCTTAACCCTAGGCTTTCAGCTAACCCTAAGCCCCAACCCTAGGGTTAGGGTTAGCTAACCCTAAGTTGTACCCCTAGGGTTACAGTCAACCCTAAGCTTTAAGGCTAGAGTTCCAACTTGGGGTAAGCCTATCCTACCCCTTAGCCCGACAGAAAGTGTTCTCATTAAGGGTAAGTTTACCCTAAGGCTTAACCCTAGGCTTTCAGCTAACCCTAAGCCCCAACCCTAGGGTTAGGGTTAGCTAACCCTAAGTTGTACCCCTAGGGTTACAGTCAACCCTAAGCTTTAAGGCTAGAGTTCCAACTTGGGGTAAGCCTATCCTACCCCTTAGCCCGACAGAAAGTGTTCTCATTAAGGGTAAGTTTACCCTAAGGCTTAACCCTAGGCTTTCAGCTAACCCTAAGCCCCAACCCTAGGGTTAGGGTTAGCTAACCCTAAGTTGTACCCCTAGGGTTACAGTCAACCCTAAGCTTTAAGGCTAGAGTTCCAACTTGGGGTAAGCCTATCCTACCCCTTAGCCCGACAGAAAGTGTTCTCATTAAGGGTAAGTTTACCCTAAGGCTTAACCCTAGGCTTTCAGCTAACCCTAAGCCCCAACCCTAGGGTTAGGGTTAGCTAACCCTAAGTTGTACCCCTAGGGTTACAGTCAACCCTAAGCTTTAAGGCTAGAGTTCCAACTTGGGGTAAGCCTATCCTACCCCTTAGCCCGACAGAAAGTGTTCTCATTAAGGGTAAGTTTACCCTAAGGCTTAACCCTAGGCTTTCAGCTAACCCTAAGCCCCAACCCTAGGGTTAGGGTTAGCTAACCCTAAGTTGTACCCCTAGGGTTACAGTCAACCCTAAGCTTTAAGGCTAGAGTTCCAACTTGGGGTAAGCCTATCCTACCCCTTAGCCCGACAGAAAGTGTTCTCATTAAGGGTAAGTTTACCCTAAGGCTTAACCCTAGGCTTTCAGCTAACCCTAAGCCCCAACCCTAGGGTTAGGGTTAGCTAACCCTAAGTTGTACCCCTAGGGTTACAGTCAACCCTAAGCTTTAAGGCTAGAGTTCCAACTTGGGGTAAGCCTATCCTACCCCTTAGCCCGACAGAAAGTGTTCTCATTAAGGGTAAGTTTACCCTAAGGCTTAACCCTAGGCTTTCAGCTAACCCTAAGCCCCAACCCTAGGGTTAGGGTTAGCTAACCCTAAGTTGTACCCCTAGGGTTACAGTCAACCCTAAGCTTTAAGGCTAGAGTTCCAACTTGGGGTAAGCCTATCCTACCCCTTAGCCCGACAGAAAGTGTTCTCATTAAGGGTAAGTTTACCCTAAGGCTTAACCCTAGGCTTTCAGCTAACCCTAAGCCCCAACCCTAGGGTTAGGGTTAGCTAACCCTAAGTTGTACCCCTAGGGTTACAGTCAACCCTAAGCTTTAAGGCTAGAGTTCCAACTTGGGGTAAGCCTATCCTACCCCTTAGCCCGACAGAAAGTGTTCTCATTAAGGGTAAGTTTACCCTAAGGCTTAACCCTAGGCTTTCAGCTAACCCTAAGCCCCAACCCTAGGGTTAGGGTTAGCTAACCCTAAGTTGTACCCCTAGGGTTACAGTCAACCCTAAGCTTTAAGGCTAGAGTTCCAACTTGGGGTAAGCCTATCCTACCCCTTAGCCCGACAGAAAGTGTTCTCATTAAGGGTAAGTTTACCCTAAGGCTTAACCCTAGGCTTTCAGCTAACCCTAAGCCCCAACCCTAGGGTTAGGGTTAGCTAACCCTAAGTTGTACCCCTAGGGTTACAGTCAACCCTAAGCTTTAAGGCTAGAGTTCCAACTTGGGGTAAGCCTATCCTACCCCTTAGCCCGACAGAAAGTGTTCTCATTAAGGGTAAGTTTACCCTAAGGCTTAACCCTAGGCTTTCAGCTAACCCTAAGCCCCAACCCTAGGGTTAGGGTTAGCTAACCCTAAGTTGTACCCCTAGGGTTACAGTCAACCCTAAGCTTTAAGGCTAGAGTTCCAACTTGGGGTAAGCCTATCCTACCCCTTAGCCCGACAGAAAGTGTTCTCATTAAGGGTAAGTTTACCCTAAGGCTTAACCCTAGGCTTTCAGCTAACCCTAAGCCCCAACCCTAGGGTTAGGGTTAGCTAACCCTAAGTTGTACCCCTAGGGTTACAGTCAACCCTAAGCTTTAAGGCTAGAGTTCCAACTTGGGGTAAGCCTATCCTACCCCTTAGCCCGACAGAAAGTGTTCTCATTAAGGGTAAGTTTACCCTAAGGCTTAACCCTAGGCTTTCAGCTAACCCTAAGCCCCAACCCTAGGGTTAGGGTTAGCTAACCCTAAGTTGTACCCCTAGGGTTACAGTCAACCCTAAGCTTTAAGGCTAGAGTTCCAACTTGGGGTAAGCCTATCCTACCCCTTAGCCCGACAGAAAGTGTTCTCATTAAGGGTAAGTTTACCCTAAGGCTTAACCCTAGGCTTTCAGCTAACCCTAAGCCCCAACCCTAGGGTTAGGGTTAGCTAACCCTAAGTTGTACCCCTAGGGTTACAGTCAACCCTAAGCTTTAAGGCTAGAGTTCCAACTTGGGGTAAGCCTATCCTACCCCTTAGCCCGACAGAAAGTGTTCTCATTAAGGGTAAGTTTACCCTAAGGCTTAACCCTAGGCTTTCAGCTAACCCTAAGCCCCAACCCTAGGGTTAGGGTTAGCTAACCCTAAGTTGTACCCCTAGGGTTACAGTCAACCCTAAGCTTTAAGGCTAGAGTTCCAACTTGGGGTAAGCCTATCCTACCCCTTAGCCCGACAGAAAGTGTTCTCATTAAGGGTAAGTTTACCCTAAGGCTTAACCCTAGGCTTTCAGCTAACCCTAAGCCCCAACCCTAGGGTTAGGGTTAGCTAACCCTAAGTTGTACCCCTAGGGTTACAGTCAACCCTAAGCTTTAAGGCTAGAGTTCCAACTTGGGGTAAGCCTATCCTACCCCTTAGCCCGACAGAAAGTGTTCTCATTAAGGGTAAGTTTACCCTAAGGCTTAACCCTAGGCTTTCAGCTAACCCTAAGCCCCAACCCTAGGGTTAGGGTTAGCTAACCCTAAGTTGTACCCCTAGGGTTACAGTCAACCCTAAGCTTTAAGGCTAGAGTTCCAACTTGGGGTAAGCCTATCCTACCCCTTAGCCCGACAGAAAGTGTTCTCATTAAGGGTAAGTTTACCCTAAGGCTTAACCCTAGGCTTTCAGCTAACCCTAAGCCCCAACCCTAGGGTTAGGGTTAGCTAACCCTAAGTTGTACCCCTAGGGTTACAGTCAACCCTAAGCTTTAAGGCTAGAGTTCCAACTTGGGGTAAGCCTATCCTACCCCTTAGCCCGACAGAAAGTGTTCTCATTAAGGGTAAGTTTACCCTAAGGCTTAACCCTAGGCTTTCAGCTAACCCTAAGCCCCAACCCTAGGGTTAGGGTTAGCTAACCCTAAGTTGTACCCCTAGGGTTACAGTCAACCCTAAGCTTTAAGGCTAGAGTTCCAACTTGGGGTAAGCCTATCCTACCCCTTAGCCCGACAGAAAGTGTTCTCATTAAGGGTAAGTTTACCCTAAGGCTTAACCCTAGGCTTTCAGCTAACCCTAAGCCCCAACCCTAGGGTTAGGGTTAGCTAACCCTAAGTTGTACCCCTAGGGTTACAGTCAACCCTAAGCTTTAAGGCTAGAGTTCCAACTTGGGGTAAGCCTATCCTACCCCTTAGCCCGACAGAAAGTGTTCTCATTAAGGGTAAGTTTACCCTAAGGCTTAACCCTAGGCTTTCAGCTAACCCTAAGCCCCAACCCTAGGGTTAGGGTTAGCTAACCCTAAGTTGTACCCCTAGGGTTACAGTCAACCCTAAGCTTTAAGGCTAGAGTTCCAACTTGGGGTAAGCCTATCCTACCCCTTAGCCCGACAGAAAGTGTTCTCATTAAGGGTAAGTTTACCCTAAGGCTTAACCCTAGGCTTTCAGCTAACCCTAAGCCCCAACCCTAGGGTTAGGGTTAGCTAACCCTAAGTTGTACCCCTAGGGTTACAGTCAACCCTAAGCTTTAAGGCTAGAGTTCCAACTTGGGGTAAGCCTATCCTACCCCTTAGCCCGACAGAAAGTGTTCTCATTAAGGGTAAGTTTACCCTAAGGCTTAACCCTAGGCTTTCAGCTAACCCTAAGCCCCAACCCTAGGGTTAGGGTTAGCTAACCCTAAGTTGTACCCCTAGGGTTACAGTCAACCCTAAGCTTTAAGGCTAGAGTTCCAACTTGGGGTAAGCCTATCCTACCCCTTAGCCCGACAGAAAGTGTTCTCATTAAGGGTAAGTTTACCCTAAGGCTTAACCCTAGGCTTTCAGCTAACCCTAAGCCCCAACCCTAGGGTTAGGGTTAGCTAACCCTAAGTTGTACCCCTAGGGTTACAGTCAACCCTAAGCTTTAAGGCTAGAGTTCCAACTTGGGGTAAGCCTATCCTACCCCTTAGCCCGACAGAAAGTGTTCTCATTAAGGGTAAGTTTACCCTAAGGCTTAACCCTAGGCTTTCAGCTAACCCTAAGCCCCAACCCTAGGGTTAGGGTTAGCTAACCCTAAGTTGTACCCCTAGGGTTACAGTCAACCCTAAGCTTTAAGGCTAGAGTTCCAACTTGGGGTAAGCCTATCCTACCCCTTAGCCCGACAGAAAGTGTTCTCATTAAGGGTAAGTTTACCCTAAGGCTTAACCCTAGGCTTTCAGCTAACCCTAAGCCCCAACCCTAGGGTTAGGGTTAGCTAACCCTAAGTTGTACCCCTAGGGTTACAGTCAACCCTAAGCTTTAAGGCTAGAGTTCCAACTTGGGGTAAGCCTATCCTACCCCTTAGCCCGACAGAAAGTGTTCTCATTAAGGGTAAGTTTACCCTAAGGCTTAACCCTAGGCTTTCAGCTAACCCTAAGCCCCAACCCTAGGGTTAGGGTTAGCTAACCCTAAGTTGTACCCCTAGGGTTACAGTCAACCCTAAGCTTTAAGGCTAGAGTTCCAACTTGGGGTAAGCCTATCCTACCCCTTAGCCCGACAGAAAGTGTTCTCATTAAGGGTAAGTTTACCCTAAGGCTTAACCCTAGGCTTTCAGCTAACCCTAAGCCCCAACCCTAGGGTTAGGGTTAGCTAACCCTAAGTTGTACCCCTAGGGTTACAGTCAACCCTAAGCTTTAAGGCTAGAGTTCCAACTTGGGGTAAGCCTATCCTACCCCTTAGCCCGACAGAAAGTGTTCTCATTAAGGGTAAGTTTACCCTAAGGCTTAACCCTAGGCTTTCAGCTAACCCTAAGCCCCAACCCTAGGGTTAGGGTTAGCTAACCCTAAGTTGTACCCCTAGGGTTACAGTCAACCCTAAGCTTTAAGGCTAGAGTTCCAACTTGGGGTAAGCCTATCCTACCCCTTAGCCCGACAGAAAGTGTTCTCATTAAGGGTAAGTTTACCCTAAGGCTTAACCCTAGGCTTTCAGCTAACCCTAAGCCCCAACCCTAGGGTTAGGGTTAGCTAACCCTAAGTTGTACCCCTAGGGTTACAGTCAACCCTAAGCTTTAAGGCTAGAGTTCCAACTTGGGGTAAGCCTATCCTACCCCTTAGCCCGACAGAAAGTGTTCTCATTAAGGGTAAGTTTACCCTAAGGCTTAACCCTAGGCTTTCAGCTAACCCTAAGCCCCAACCCTAGGGTTAGGGTTAGCTAACCCTAAGTTGTACCCCTAGGGTTACAGTCAACCCTAAGCTTTAAGGCTAGAGTTCCAACTTGGGGTAAGCCTATCCTACCCCTTAGCCCGACAGAAAGTGTTCTCATTAAGGGTAAGTTTACCCTAAGGCTTAACCCTAGGCTTTCAGCTAACCCTAAGCCCCAACCCTAGGGTTAGGGTTAGCTAACCCTAAGTTGTACCCCTAGGGTTACAGTCAACCCTAAGCTTTAAGGCTAGAGTTCCAACTTGGGGTAAGCCTATCCTACCCCTTAGCCCGACAGAAAGTGTTCTCATTAAGGGTAAGTTTACCCTAAGGCTTAACCCTAGGCTTTCAGCTAACCCTAAGCCCCAACCCTAGGGTTAGGGTTAGCTAACCCTAAGTTGTACCCCTAGGGTTACAGTCAACCCTAAGCTTTAAGGCTAGAGTTCCAACTTGGGGTAAGCCTATCCTACCCCTTAGCCCGACAGAAAGTGTTCTCATTAAGGGTAAGTTTACCCTAAGGCTTAACCCTAGGCTTTCAGCTAACCCTAAGCCCCAACCCTAGGGTTAGGGTTAGCTAACCCTAAGTTGTACCCCTAGGGTTACAGTCAACCCTAAGCTTTAAGGCTAGAGTTCCAACTTGGGGTAAGCCTATCCTACCCCTTAGCCCGACAGAAAGTGTTCTCATTAAGGGTAAGTTTACCCTAAGGCTTAACCCTAGGCTTTCAGCTAACCCTAAGCCCCAACCCTAGGGTTAGGGTTAGCTAACCCTAAGTTGTACCCCTAGGGTTACAGTCAACCCTAAGCTTTAAGGCTAGAGTTCCAACTTGGGGTAAGCCTATCCTACCCCTTAGCCCGACAGAAAGTGTTCTCATTAAGGGTAAGTTTACCCTAAGGCTTAACCCTAGGCTTTCAGCTAACCCTAAGCCCCAACCCTAGGGTTAGGGTTAGCTAACCCTAAGTTGTACCCCTAGGGTTACAGTCAACCCTAAGCTTTAAGGCTAGAGTTCCAACTTGGGGTAAGCCTATCCTACCCCTTAGCCCGACAGAAAGTGTTCTCATTAAGGGTAAGTTTACCCTAAGGCTTAACCCTAGGCTTTCAGCTAACCCTAAGCCCCAACCCTAGGGTTAGGGTTAGCTAACCCTAAGTTGTACCCCTAGGGTTACAGTCAACCCTAAGCTTTAAGGCTAGAGTTCCAACTTGGGGTAAGCCTATCCTACCCCTTAGCCCGACAGAAAGTGTTCTCATTAAGGGTAAGTTTACCCTAAGGCTTAACCCTAGGCTTTCAGCTAACCCTAAGCCCCAACCCTAGGGTTAGGGTTAGCTAACCCTAAGTTGTACCCCTAGGGTTACAGTCAACCCTAAGCTTTAAGGCTAGAGTTCCAACTTGGGGTAAGCCTATCCTACCCCTTAGCCCGACAGAAAGTGTTCTCATTAAGGGTAAGTTTACCCTAAGGCTTAACCCTAGGCTTTCAGCTAACCCTAAGCCCCAACCCTAGGGTTAGGGTTAGCTAACCCTAAGTTGTACCCCTAGGGTTACAGTCAACCCTAAGCTTTAAGGCTAGAGTTCCAACTTGGGGTAAGCCTATCCTACCCCTTAGCCCGACAGAAAGTGTTCTCATTAAGGGTAAGTTTACCCTAAGGCTTAACCCTAGGCTTTCAGCTAACCCTAAGCCCCAACCCTAGGGTTAGGGTTAGCTAACCCTAAGTTGTACCCCTAGGGTTACAGTCAACCCTAAGCTTTAAGGCTAGAGTTCCAACTTGGGGTAAGCCTATCCTACCCCTTAGCCCGACAGAAAGTGTTCTCATTAAGGGTAAGTTTACCCTAAGGCTTAACCCTAGGCTTTCAGCTAACCCTAAGCCCCAACCCTAGGGTTAGGGTTAGCTAACCCTAAGTTGTACCCCTAGGGTTACAGTCAACCCTAAGCTTTAAGGCTAGAGTTCCAACTTGGGGTAAGCCTATCCTACCCCTTAGCCCGACAGAAAGTGTTCTCATTAAGGGTAAGTTTACCCTAAGGCTTAACCCTAGGCTTTCAGCTAACCCTAAGCCCCAACCCTAGGGTTAGGGTTAGCTAACCCTAAGTTGTACCCCTAGGGTTACAGTCAACCCTAAGCTTTAAGGCTAGAGTTCCAACTTGGGGTAAGCCTATCCTACCCCTTAGCCCGACAGAAAGTGTTCTCATTAAGGGTAAGTTTACCCTAAGGCTTAACCCTAGGCTTTCAGCTAACCCTAAGCCCCAACCCTAGGGTTAGGGTTAGCTAACCCTAAGTTGTACCCCTAGGGTTACAGTCAACCCTAAGCTTTAAGGCTAGAGTTCCAACTTGGGGTAAGCCTATCCTACCCCTTAGCCCGACAGAAAGTGTTCTCATTAAGGGTAAGTTTACCCTAAGGCTTAACCCTAGGCTTTCAGCTAACCCTAAGCCCCAACCCTAGGGTTAGGGTTAGCTAACCCTAAGTTGTACCCCTAGGGTTACAGTCAACCCTAAGCTTTAAGGCTAGAGTTCCAACTTGGGGTAAGCCTATCCTACCCCTTAGCCCGACAGAAAGTGTTCTCATTAAGGGTAAGTTTACCCTAAGGCTTAACCCTAGGCTTTCAGCTAACCCTAAGCCCCAACCCTAGGGTTAGGGTTAGCTAACCCTAAGTTGTACCCCTAGGGTTACAGTCAACCCTAAGCTTTAAGGCTAGAGTTCCAACTTGGGGTAAGCCTATCCTACCCCTTAGCCCGACAGAAAGTGTTCTCATTAAGGGTAAGTTTACCCTAAGGCTTAACCCTAGGCTTTCAGCTAACCCTAAGCCCCAACCCTAGGGTTAGGGTTAGCTAACCCTAAGTTGTACCCCTAGGGTTACAGTCAACCCTAAGCTTTAAGGCTAGAGTTCCAACTTGGGGTAAGCCTATCCTACCCCTTAGCCCGACAGAAAGTGTTCTCATTAAGGGTAAGTTTACCCTAAGGCTTAACCCTAGGCTTTCAGCTAACCCTAAGCCCCAACCCTAGGGTTAGGGTTAGCTAACCCTAAGTTGTACCCCTAGGGTTACAGTCAACCCTAAGCTTTAAGGCTAGAGTTCCAACTTGGGGTAAGCCTATCCTACCCCTTAGCCCGACAGAAAGTGTTCTCATTAAGGGTAAGTTTACCCTAAGGCTTAACCCTAGGCTTTCAGCTAACCCTAAGCCCCAACCCTAGGGTTAGGGTTAGCTAACCCTAAGTTGTACCCCTAGGGTTACAGTCAACCCTAAGCTTTAAGGCTAGAGTTCCAACTTGGGGTAAGCCTATCCTACCCCTTAGCCCGACAGAAAGTGTTCTCATTAAGGGTAAGTTTACCCTAAGGCTTAACCCTAGGCTTTCAGCTAACCCTAAGCCCCAACCCTAGGGTTAGGGTTAGCTAACCCTAAGTTGTACCCCTAGGGTTACAGTCAACCCTAAGCTTTAAGGCTAGAGTTCCAACTTGGGGTAAGCCTATCCTACCCCTTAGCCCGACAGAAAGTGTTCTCATTAAGGGTAAGTTTACCCTAAGGCTTAACCCTAGGCTTTCAGCTAACCCTAAGCCCCAACCCTAGGGTTAGGGTTAGCTAACCCTAAGTTGTACCCCTAGGGTTACAGTCAACCCTAAGCTTTAAGGCTAGAGTTCCAACTTGGGGTAAGCCTATCCTACCCCTTAGCCCGACAGAAAGTGTTCTCATTAAGGGTAAGTTTACCCTAAGGCTTAACCCTAGGCTTTCAGCTAACCCTAAGCCCCAACCCTAGGGTTAGGGTTAGCTAACCCTAAGTTGTACCCCTAGGGTTACAGTCAACCCTAAGCTTTAAGGCTAGAGTTCCAACTTGGGGTAAGCCTATCCTACCCCTTAGCCCGACAGAAAGTGTTCTCATTAAGGGTAAGTTTACCCTAAGGCTTAACCCTAGGCTTTCAGCTAACCCTAAGCCCCAACCCTAGGGTTAGGGTTAGCTAACCCTAAGTTGTACCCCTAGGGTTACAGTCAACCCTAAGCTTTAAGGCTAGAGTTCCAACTTGGGGTAAGCCTATCCTACCCCTTAGCCCGACAGAAAGTGTTCTCATTAAGGTAAGTTTACCCTAAGGCTTAACCCTAGGCTTTCAGCTAACCCTAAGCCCCAACCCTAGGGTTAGGGTTAGCTAACCCTAAGTTGTACCCCTAGGGTTACAGTCAACCCTAAGCTTTAAGGCTAGAGTTCCAACTTGGGGTA